>OZ020189.1:38759596-39467293 GCA_963971165.1 Philopedon plagiatum | reverse complement strand
CTGAATTACGTTAAAATCTTCATTTGTTGTTCTTAATTTGAACGTGTTATATAAAATTTAGTTTGCCATGAATCAATAAACAAAACTTTTGTTTATTTACTCTTAATTAGTTATTGAATGCAACACTATATTAAATAAAAAAAACGTACATAATATTAAAGTCCTTTATTTATTTAAACTTACTTAGTTTTAAGAAATCCACAGTTTCGATTACAATCCGTAAGAAAAAACTTCAAGAAATTTACGAGTGAAATTTTCTTTAAAACCAACCTATAATCATACATAATATCACTCAGAATTTATTAAAAGGTAAAATACAATAATTATTAGCTTACACCCCTACACAACATGTACATATTTATATATTTTAATTTTTATAGTACAGTTTATTAGTTTATAAATCTAAATAAAACCTAAACCATAGTACAGAACTACAACAATTAGCGATTTCATAATAATTATAAAATACAAAAACAAGCCCTGTCACCATTACCTGCAATACAAAATAAATATAAAAACCCTAAACCAATAATATTTCTTTCTTTTTAAAGCTATTATAGCAATCATACTATTTTTATGTTTCTTCTTCATTACATTGCTTCTTCATTAAATATGACACATCGTTCCTATTCAGCATATTTATTCTTTGAATTTTCTCAGATGTTACTTTTCTGGCATCGTAGATACCTAATTCTGTCTACGGTTACACCACTACATAATTTTTGTAACTGTTTCAGTTTTTTCAAGTTTTGAAAAGTGCTGACTTCTAATCTCCTCTTCACGGCCAATTCCAGATCTTTATATTTCTACGAGACTCCATATATTTTTATCGAACCATCGGCCTTCTTCTCTCGTTTGGAAAGAGTAGATGCTAAGTAATTATAATTAAACAAATATTTTTGACAAATCAACTGTATAAGCGCAATATTTTTAACAAAATGAGGCAAAACGATTTACAAATTACAAAAGCGAAGAGTTCAAAAAAGTGCCTGGTAACACGGCAATCAAAGTAAAGACATACCTCTATAAAAAGGCGACAAAGAGCTGTAACTGTAAATATATGGTTAGGTTGTCTTTGCTTGGTTCGAGTTGTTCGCAAATTCAAATTCCCGCCACTACTACCTCTCGCCGAAGCTCTCCTGATCTCCGGAAGGGGCCGAATGCTTCCGAGGTTTCTGTGATATTTAGTGTCGTCTCAGCGAGACAGGTCGAGCTTTAACACGTAAAAACCGTTCTCTATGATCCTCTATTCTGTTATTAATAAGGCCGTACAAATAATGTACTGATTCTTGGAAGCTGAAAATTGACCATTTTGGCCAAAATTGGGGAATTTTGTCCCTTCGTGAAACGGTCTGAGAAAATACGCATCAGTTACTCGAAGATTTTCCTTTATTTCTCATCTAATTATAAGTTTCAATTCTTTAATGGTCTCAGGACGACCACTTTCGATTTCAAAAACCTTAAAGGTAGGATTCGGATCATGAAGACCGCGACCAGCGACCGAGACTAAGCGACCGCGACGTACCCCTACAGATTTGTATGCAGTACCAAAGAACATTATAGCTAGGCATCTATAATTGCCTTTGGCAGTACAGACCGATGCAGCCGACAGAGATGCGCGACCGATAGGCGTGGCCAGCGTGCCACAACGGTCTCACGACCGCACTAATATGTTCTTAACAGCAGCGGTCGTATGGGGCGTAGCCTCATCTTGTTGGAACTACAGGGCTGGATTCCTGGTCATTTTTAGTTGCTGAATTTCGCCATGTAGAAAGTTCTCGAGTATAAGATATCGATCTGAATTTATAGATACGGTTCGTCCATTTTCTCCAAAGAAGTAAGGACAGCTACGCCGCACCATACATTTACCTTGTCTGAATCATATAGCTGTTCATGAACCTGTTTTGGTTGTTTGGAGGACCAGTATAGGCAGTTTTGCTTGTTGACTGCTTCCGATAAGTAAAAATGTGCTTCATCAGACATAATGAGGTTGTTTAGAATATCAGGATTTTCGTGGGTCATATTCGAAAAGTGAGTGCAGAATTCTAATCGTACTAGAAAATCAGTTGGCCAAAGTTGCTGCACGATTTGAATGTTATATGGATGCATTCCATGGCTTCATGAAGGATCCGTCTTAAATTTCGATTTGAAATTTGGAGCATTGAAATGAATACGGATTCTTCTTGTGTTATGGACCCAGTTTTAATGTATTGCGTTACACGAAAGACACAATGCTCTACAGACCAGTTGTTCATTTCTACCCAGACTAATAAACTTCGAATGATAACTAAAATAAACTCACAACGACTAACGGAAAAACAATTGTGTAAGCAATGATTTTGATGATTAATGACGTTTTTGTAAAAACAAAGCGAAACATGGCATACTGCGTTATTGCCCGGTTATTTCTTTACATCAAAAAACTGCATCATAACGCAGTAATCGCATGTCCTCTTCTTGTTCATATCTATAAAGATAAGGATATAGTGACATATTGAAAGAGTCAGAACTGATTGCCGTACCCTTGATAAGCATCAGTGTCCACCCCAACGCCCTGCCCCGTGAGAAGCTAGTCCTATAATCTGGGATGTAAATATATAAGTAAAAGTCACAAAATTTTGCGATATTAATATTACGGTTGTTGTTCCCACTGTTTTGGTGAGTTTTATTATAATTTATCTACCCCTACAACTAACATACATTATGCATGGGAGCTCAAAAAGCGCCATATATTTTTATCTAAAATATATTTATACAGATATATAAAATATACTACAAAGTCAGTAAGTCACAAAATATTTTATGCTGATGCCTCAATTTAATCAGAAAGGAACAAAATAAAAATTTGTTGACTGTGTTTCCTGTAGATAGATATTCCAAATGTAATATCATAAGTTAAACTAAGTAAAAATAAAAATATTAACCGAATTATATTTCCTATAACATTATAAAAAAATGTAAAGCAAAAGTTTTTTCAATCAAACCTCATACCTAAATTATATACTTTTGGTCATCCTAAATTTTATAACTAAACTACTATAAATAACATTTTCAATATTTAATTAGTTTTTTTTATCTTTTACAAATAAAAATGAATTTGGGTTATATCTGTATGTTGCTTAATTAATCTATACATGAAAAAAATTCCTAAGAGTTGTTGGTAAGGTTGGTTTGGGTACATAAACAGGATCTAAGATAGTATGGAAAATTATAAATTGGAAGAAAATCTTGGGCATTTTATTTTAAAAGGAAAATTTCGGCTTCTCGCTACTAATTGAGCAACCTTGTATACATAAAACCGCCCTTTCAACTTTATTACTTTCTGCACCCACACTATATGGTTAGTTCAGATGTTTCAATAAATATTCTACTATAAACTCATGCTTTAAATTTTGGTCACATTAAACCTTTTAGGCGGCTCTCACACTGAAGCAACGAGCACTAAGCAACTACCAACTGTCAGTAAGCAACACACAATATTATTTTATCGCGTCTCACACTCAAGCAACAGAACTTTGCAGCTTTTTTCTAGCTATCATGTCATCCGACGACACCGATGATACGGCGACATTTTGTTAAGGTGCGCGCACACTTAGGCGAAGCGTCGCGAAGCGAAGAGAATTTTATCCGTCCAAGAAACTTACGTGCAATCAAATGGAAGCCCGCACAACCCTTCTCGACGCTTCAGTGTGCGGGCTCCCATTTGATTGCATGTAAAGTTCCTGCATGGATAAAATTCTCTTCTCTTCTCTTCGCGACGATTCGCCTAAGATTCATGGAGCAGCGCGGCACAACACGACGCGACGCGGCGCTGCAAATTGCTGCTTACAATTCGCTGCATGGTATTTTAATGTCACCGCAGTGTTGCCAACTGCAATCAAATTATAATAGTACAACCAACGTCAGAATAATAGTACACGAGGTGAAATAATAGTACACATTCCATTGGTTATTGTCTTCGCCGTAGCCGTAGCCGTAGCCGAGCTGTGTAGTCTAGTAACATTAAAGTATTGTAAAATGACATTTTATAACACTACATTAAGATCAAATAAATCACTTCTTTTTTTAATAGTTTTTAACATGTAATTGTCAAGATAACAGAGCTAAAAATGTATAATACCTATAAAATAGGTGATAAAGCAAAATTTAACGAACGAAACAAGAAAATACCTACATTATTATAATCTAGGAACTAAAAACTTTAGTAACAAATACCAACAAAATACTCTTATTTATTGATACTCGTTCCATTTTAAATTAAAATAATATCATCATACTCCATAATATTTTCCACAAGTTAATTCAGGGAACCACAAGAAAGAAAATATGTATCATTTTGTCTGCAAAGCGTTAGTAATGGTATTTTAGGCGTACTATTGGACCTATGAATAGTACATAGTACTTGACCCCTAAATAATAGTACAAATACTATTTAAATAGTACGGTTGGCAACATTGTGTCACCGTTCTCACCAAACTAGCGCAATGCCATACCAGCGCCTCACTTCAGGGGGCAGCAAAATTTTATTTCTATGGTTTTTGTTTAAGTTACATCTTGTTTGCTATTTTATTTCTTTCCACATTTTAACCTAAATATATTAATAATAAAGTATCATGGACCAGGACAAGGTTAAACAATCGATTTTGCTTGTGAGTATCCTGAAATTTACGACATGAATAACAAAAATTATAATAATCAAATTAGAAGAGAATATTTGGACAGATGTCGGAAAAAGGATAGATGAGACAGGTAACTGAGAAATTTTAAGAGAAATAAATAGTATGATAAGTTCGTAATCGTGAGAGATACTACCCATAAAATAATCCCTTGCACAGGGTGGCCCCTTTAGTTGGGACCTATACCTTATCTCAGAAACTGTAAGTACTAGCAGAAACTAAAAAGAATATAGACAAATTCTCGAATAAACCGAAGGAGGACCGAAAGCGGGTCTCCCTTGAAACATTAGGGTGGGTTTACTGCTTATATATATATATATATATATATATATATATATATATATATATATATATATATATATATATATATATATATATATATATATATGAAGAAATATTGATCCGGGAGTACATCCGTTCGTTTGTTAAATTCCTATTGGAATCTGGCAGACGTTTCGCCAAGGTCTCACTTGGCATTATCAATGCTTACTAGTTGCTGTCAAGTCGTAAACTGATGAATCTTTGTCGTGACTCTCGATATTTATAGCCTGCGCCGGAGGTTGTAGCGGTTCTGGTTGGCTGGTGTTTGCTCCGAGCCCTCAGTCGTTGCTTCGTTGGCTGTTTGTTGTGACGTGGTTGCGAGTTGATGCGCTTCGGCTAGCCGTTTTACTATTGTCTTCCATGTACTGGACAAATGCAGAGCGTCATCCCTTTTGTTTAGATGACCGGTCTTTTCTATTTCGATGGCTTCTCGTATTATTCTAGTTTTGTAGTTTTCGACGTTTGCCAGTTGTCTGCAGCTATCAAAGTTGATTTTGTGTCCTGTTTGATGTTGAAACAGGGCCGATGTAGTTTGTTTGTTTCTGATAGCCAGTTTGTGTTCTTCTAACCTGGCTGAAATTCATCTGTTAGTTTGTCCGACGTACATTTTATTGCAGGTACCGCATGCTACACTATACACACCTTGGTTTTCTAGTTTAATTTTCTGTTTTGGATTTTTTAATGTTGTTCTTATGGTTTGATGTGGTTTATATACAGTGGATATATTATGCTTACGAAGAATGCGACCAATCCTATCAGTAGTTCCTTTAATGTATGGCAATATGGTTTTTGGTCTGCTTTCCGAGTCTTCCTGTTGTTTCTGTCTTGGATGCTGGTGCAGTTCTATTGCTTTTCTAATTGTGTTGTCTTTATATCCATTCTGTTTTAGAGCAGTGGTTATCTTTTCTAGCTCATGAGGTCTGTTGTTGTCGCTGGTGAGCCGGATGGATCTGGAGATCAGCGTGTTTGCTACTGCCTGTATTTGTGATGGGTGGTGATGTGATTCGGCATTCAAGTATCTATTGGTGTGAGTTGGTTTCCTGTATACCGTGTGTTCTAGTCGTCCATGTTCATTTTTAAATACATGCACATCTAGGAGAGGAAGCCGATATATACAGGGTGTTATGGAAATCATTTAATATATTGGAATGGGTGACTCCTGGGATGGTCTACAGACATATCTAATACTTTTTTTTTCTTAAATCGAACATTTTAAAAATTTTCAAAAATACCCTAAAACCAGTCTATATTCGCCGCATCTGGCTGATCGTACACAAGGCGCTTGACGGAAATTTGCGCGCGAAAAACTTTAAACAAATGAATTTGTTGAAACGTTGTCAGACGTATAAATCTTTAAGGAGAATTTATTTTCTGTTTTTAAGCGTAATTTAAGACATTTAAGAATTTTTTTAACCTCTTCCTACGAAGAAACTAAAAAAAATAGTAAAAAGGCACTGCGAAATCAATCATTTTTGTCAGTAGCCTTAGTTTTAAGTAATATTTAAGACACCCTATATTACGTTATTAATGAAATAAGCGTTATTCTTACTAGCTTAAACTTTCTGCCAAGGAAAAGTTGAAAATCAAAACGAAAATACTAATTGAGCACAACTACATAGTACTTACTTCAAAAGTATAATTAGATCCGCTAAATTAGTTTTGCACCGGGAAACGTTACCATAATACGTAAATGTTATTAGTGTTTTAAATTAAATTTTAGTTTTCAACCCTATTACGCTACTCACTCAAAGAAACTAGATAAAACTGATCAAAATATTGGTTAAGAACGGATCGACGAAGACCATTTTCTAGGTAGTGAAAAGAAATTACATTATTTAAAACTTTAAACGAAAAAAAAATTAAAACATTCATTGGGTAGCTTGTGTGCTGTTGAAAAATTAAATATGGCGCATCCTGACATCAAGAAATGATTCTCTGTCCATCTTTCTTCGTCAGGATACCGTGTATCACGTCTCTTTGTCACTTCCTGTGTTAGCGTGTTGATGCGGTAGCTGGCGCTGATTTGGCGCGAAAATTTAAAAAAGGAAAAATAATTTATAATAATAATTTTAAATCAGTCACCTCGGCAGGACTACGTCGCCTTATTTGGCAACGTTTCTCCATATACTCAATGTTTAACCTAAAAATCAAAGTATTAAGATTAAATGAGACAGTGTTGCCCAATGGTGTGACTAGGTCATGACTTGATCGCTGATTTAAAAATGGCTTTTGTAAAATAATAGCCATATTTTGGCGTTTACCAAGCAACGCAATTTTGGTAACCTGGTATAGGTCAGTCTCTCTTCAACGATATGGAAATAAAAGAGATAGAAAAATCACCACGTCGTAACCTGGTAAACGCCATATGCCAAATGAGTGATGTGTCAAAATGAATTGAAGGTTGAAGGCAAACATCTGTATTTATTTACGTTAACCTGTATTTGTCGCGTTTTGGTTTATTTACATTTTGCTATGTTTTTTAGCGTATAAAAGTGTTAAAACAATTCGTATTCGTTGGTTAAAACTGTTTGTTGCGATTGTAAGGTGTACTACACGTTTATAAGAAATGTTTACAAGAAAATGCCCTTAACCTGTTGTGGAAGTCGCTTCAAAATGAATGAAGATGGGTTGGTTTTTATTCTGTACGTAGAATCTTAAATAACAAGGTTTTAACCCATTTAAATGAATTATTAGGCAGGCATAGGATGGTTAACTAGTATAATAAGAGACAATCCTAAATTAAGGAAGTTTCCAGTACATCTTTAATAACAGGTAAAACACTTTAAGACACGTTTTCGTTTACATTTAACTGTCTCTCACAGTTTTAAACCTTTATATACCTAGAAACTGTTTTTGTTAAACTTATATAGTCTGTATCAAGACTAGTGAATAAGTATGTATACCAAAAGACAAAAGTACACCAGTTACAATTTTACATTTAATTTTAGAAACACCTACTGCTCTGAAGGATGGGAATCATCCAGATGCAATTATTTTACTATGGGACTATCAAAAGTAAACAAGACGCAGTTAACAGAGGAGAGAGAATCGGAGATTTGAAACGAAATTTTCAGAGGTAAGTAAATTTACGAGTCTGTAACATTAGATTTTGGTGTAATTTATTAGATGGGCAAAGAATGTAAAATATTATTTTTGCATTTTGCATTAGGTTTGTTCCAATTGAAAAGTTCACAGTTCAGAACTGCTTGGAATCCATGCGAGAACTTATTGTTCTAGAATCGACTTGACTAGTGTTGGAACGATTTAGAACTGGTTGAGAATTTTGTTTGTTTATCCAAACCTATAAAATCACAAAAAAATACCTGTTTGAAAATATTGCCGCTTTTATTAATATATTTCAACAAGAAATGGAAGAAAAATTGCTGTGTTCTTCTATTACTAATTTGATTAATAACAAAAATAAAATAAGTGAAGTTAGATAGCACGTTAAACTGATTCAGAATTATCTTGGAACTTTAAGACCGCTTCAGAACTAGCTTGGAACACAATTCACTCGTTCTAGGAACATTGCACTATAAATTCTTACGTTCAGATTCACTAAGAAGGTTTAAGATTTAGTACTGGTTTAAATTAAGATCCTATAGTTGATCAGTTATGTTTTGACACGTTTTTGTCCTGTCATTGTTAATAAGTCGTCATTAAAAACTTGTGAATTATTCTGATATTTTAGCGATTTGCTTGGTTTTCAAATGATTTTCATCTTGGAACGAGTTTCTGTAATGAATTTAGTTGTATTATTGTTGAAAGTACGTACTAAAATTGTCCTTTTCTTGACAAATTTGCGAAAAAGCTCAGAAATAAGTTCATAGTATAAAACTTAGCAGCCAGATTCTCCAACGCTAGTCCGGTCTAATTTGACAACCAAAAGTTTTAAACTGACAAGTGTAAGAATAAGACAACTAAGTTTTATAATGTGAATTTATATCCGAGCTTTTTCGCAAATTTAGACAGAAAAGGGCAATTTTAGTACGTACTTTCGACAATAATAGAACTAAGTTCATTACAGCAACTCGTTCCAAGACGAAAATCATTTGGAAACCATGCAAATCGCTGAAATATCAGAACAATTCTTAAGTTTTTAATGACGACTTATTAACAATGTCAGGACAAAAACCTGTCAAAACATAACTGATCAACTATAAGATCTTAATTTAAACCAGTACTAAATTTTAAACCTTCTTAGTCAATCTGAACGTAGATGTCTTGTTCTTACACTTGTCAGTTTAAAACTTTTGGTTGTCAAATTAGACCAGACTAGCGTTGGAGAATCTGGCTGTTAATTTTTAAATCGACTTGTAAAGTGACAGTAAAATAGCTTTGCGCAAACTCAGTAAACTTCTGAACTTTTGTTGCAACAAACCTAATATAATACCTGTATTAAATAAAAAACAATATTTTGACAATTATTTTGTCATTCTCAAGTTATTGTTTAGTAATAATTCTATTTTTTATTTACAGCGAAGAAATGTACTTCACATCTGGGAGAGTCTGTCAAAGGGAGGATAGAGAGTGGTGTTACTTTTTGTTTTTTGTATTTAGATTTTTGTGAAGGATAACCCATCTTTATAGAAATTTCACTATGTTGGGTAAAAAACTGTAATAAACGATATTCCTGATTTTTACTTTTTTTGTTCAAAAATTGCATCAGCTCAGTTTTACCAATAAGTTAACTTCCCTTACTTTACTTAACATTTTTTGAAAATAAAACATCTAAAGTTTTATGTTGTTTGTTACAAAATAGGAGCTTGAGCTATTGTGTATAGATAAAGGTATTCCTACCTTTTCATGCTTGTTATTAAACTAGATATAATGGCTAGAAACCTTGGTCACTACCTGTGGATTGTGAAATTTCAAAGTTGTATATCTCTGTTCCTACTTACAGGAACCGTACCACATTTGGAGGTTTTAATAGTGAGCCCACTGAGAATGTTCTGGTAAACCCAAGCAAAAATTCAACTTTTTTTCGCAAATTCAAAACGTTTTTTTTTTTCTTTACAAAAACATTCCTAGTGGGCTCGCTATTAAAACCAATAAAAATCGGGACCGGTCCTGTATGTAGGAACAGAGATATAAAACTTTAAAATTTCACCATCCACTGGTCACTACCATCTCTATAGTTGTGCCTTTAAACAAATTAAAACGATTTTGATTTTGTAAAAAATCTCATTATTTCATTGTTATAATTAGGTATATTACATAATTATCACTAAAGAAAACATTTTAAAATGTTTTTGGTAAAACTAAATTTTAATAAAATATAGTACATATGTATGTATTAAAAAAAAACAAAGACAAGCAGATCTTTATTAATGCCAAAAAAATACAGTGATGTTATCCTAGAAATGAGCCTAATCCATATGTAAATTACAATAACATTAAAAGTATTAAAACAATAGTTACACAAGCAACAACTACTAGATTTCACTTTCAGTTTGCCATCAAAGCTTTGCAAATACCATTTAAACTTGGTAGGCAGCAAATGGATCTATAAAAAAAAATTAAAAGTACCTTTGTTCAAAAGTAAATTTTGTTTACTTTTGAGTAAGTTTTTAGTTTTTAGGTTGTATTTCACTATTTGTCTAGACATTTCATGAAAAGTCCAATTACGCTAAACGGCTACATACATATACATCATTTTTAGAATGAAAAATTTTAGCTATAAAAAAGATAATGAAACAAGATATATTTTTAAATTTGTGAGAAATAATGTTTTCAGTGATGTACAGACATCACTGAAAACATTATACAGGAAGTTGGCCCCCCAAATGCAAAATTTATTAAAAATTAATGGAGTTCTGAGTTTCTTATGAAGAGTTCTAGAGTTCTTTTTATTTTTATTAATAGCTCCGTTAAAATCAAAGTAAAAACACTATTTTAAAAATGGGGGGCTAACTTCATGCAGCCCCCCATTGTTGCAGAAGCAAAACTTTCGCCACAGTGCTTAATAGTTATAGAGGAGTTATACAGTTCTTTATGATTTTCGAGGCCAGAACTCTTACCAAAAAAATTCTAATACATGTTTTGTGCTTTTTGAGAAGGAAAAAATTTAACAACAAAATGTCATTATCTTTATGCAGAACTGTAGAACTATGGTAGCACTAACGGTAACTCATGAGTTTTAAACCAGAACTCTTGTTAAACAATATTTCATGGGGGGTCAACTTCACACTTTTTTAACAATCAAAAATATAGGGTGTAAATAAAAAAATACCATTCTAATTCAACAGAACTGTAGAACTGTTGCAGCACTAACGGGAACTCGTGACTTTTAAACAGAACCCTTGTTAAAAAATATTTCATGGGGGCCAACTTCACACTTTCTTAACAGTCAAAAATTTAATTTGTAAACAACTAAATACCATTCCAATTCTACAGAACTGTTGCAGCACTAACGGGAACTCATAAGTTTTAAACCAGAACTCTTGTTAAAAAATATGTCATGGGGGTCAACTTCACACTTTTTTAACAGTCAAGAATTTAAGTTGTATCCATCTATCTAGTCAGTTCTAACAACACGTGAAATTGTAACATTAAGCACTGTTGCAATAATCAAATACGTTTATAGTAACAAGAGTTCTGGTTCCCGTTAGTGCTGCAATAGTTCTACAGTTCTGTGGTATTACAATGGTATTTTTTTACAACTTAAATTTTTGACTGTTAAAAAGTGTAAAGTTTACAATTTGGCCCCTATGAAAATTTTTTTAACAAGAGTTCTGGTTTAAAGCTCATGAGTTCCCGTTAGTGCTGCCATAGTTCAACAGTTCTGCATTTTGTTGTTGAATTTTTTCCTTCCCAAAAAGCACAAAACATGTATTAGAATTTTTTTGGTAAGAGATCTGGCCTCGAAAATCATAAAGAACTGTAGAACTCCTTTAGAACTATTAAGCACTGTGGCGAAACTTATTTTTGCAATGATGGGGGGCTGCGTGAAGTTAGCCCCCCATTTTTAAAACAGGGTTTTTACTTTTATTTTAACAGAAATATTAATAAAAATCAAACAGATCTCTAGAACTATTTACAGGAATCTCAGAACTCCATTAATTTTCTTAAAAAATTTTCATTTGGGGCCGACTTCATAAGATATTTTCTGTGGCATATAAAAGCGGGGTCAGCCCCCCATACTCCAATCCATTATCTTTTCTGGTACTGGGGAATAGTTTGAAGAAGTCAGATGTACTGAATGGCGTCGTTATTTCACAACTAAAAAAAAACAATAATACAATCAATGCTTCAAGCAACAATTAAGATCATTCAGATTTAATTAGAAAATAAAAAAGGGTTTCAAGAAATTTATAAAAAAACTTTTAGAATACTTAAGAAAGGTGCCTTTTTCTTTGTAGCATGTGAGATTGATCCGATCTTTACCAAACGTTGTAAAATTATTATTTGTGACAACCCACCACAATATCAGGTCTATGGACTTTGCTCTTGGCATTTTTCAAAAAACCTAGTTACTGGGTGTAGTCCCCGGTCAATAGGCTTATTTGAAAACTTTCAAGAGCAAAGGTCCCTTATTTTAGGGGCTAATGCCATCAAATCATGCTTGAAGTTAACTGTTGGTGCATACAATCACGTTGCCAAGTTTGGTAAAGATTGTGTTTGATTGACCCCCCAGTCAATAAGTTTTTATGAAAAATGTCAGGAGCAAAGTACCCCTATTTTAAGGGCCATTGACTTGAAATTATGGTGGGTGGTAAAGCTTGGGACGTACAATAATTTTACAAAGTTTGGGATTGGTTAGCTTAATCTATACCCCTGGTCAATTGATTTTTATTTTGGTCAATAAATTAGACACGTCCCTTAATTTAATTAATGAAAGCGAACTGTTATTGTCTACAATCTACTCTCCCTGGAATGTACTATAATTAGGGTAAAATAACTTACCTTGATATTAAAGCATATTTAAGTTGGATATCTGAAGTATTTCCTAGGCTGCTACTACTTGGTTGACACTTCAGACTAACAATGTGGAGATTGATCTGCAGCTGATGACAAGCCTTGCTGAATAAGCATCTCAATACTGTCAGTTTCTTTAAGTGTTGAGGGAACTGCAATAGATAAAAAAGGTTTATGTAGATAAGTCAAGTAATGTTCTCATTATTTATCAAAAATATTATCAAATTCATGTATATTCATGGTCTGTTAAAAATGTTATATAATTGCGACCATGATCATTTAATTCAACAGCATGTGCAACATCTTCTGGTCTCATTTTTTTAAACGAATCATTTTAAAGAGTGTATTCTGCAATGACAGTATAGTGACACTTGGGTAAACAATGCTCTTAACATTACTATGCGATCAAAGGCTAGTCGATAAGATAATGTAACGTTATAATAACTTGTTAATAAAATTGAAAAACTGCAACACTTTCTTTAACAATTGGTATCTTCTCTTGAAAAGCAGATAATGACGTGAACCAAAAAACATTGTGTTAAGAAAAGGTCACACTTCAAAACACAATATAATGAAGCTAAATTTTACAGCTCAATTTTTCCACAGGGCATTAAGAAATTAAGGGTAAAAAAGTACCTTTTGTTTCTCCCTGTGTAATGATCAAGCCAACAGTATTTTTGGAGAACTAAAATTCAGGCTAACATTCTGAAACACAAGTATACAGTTTGGTAAAAACTTCACCAAAATCGGAAAACAATTTAAAACTTACAGTGCTATCAACCTGACTAAAATTATCTTTGTCCGGAATTTATTGTCGGGGAGTGTATATGTTAGAGTGTCCAGTAACTACAAGTTTGTGAGATACAAAGTGAGGCTTAAAAAATTTCTTTTGGTTTTATTTAAACTGAGTTATTTTTCTAAATAATTAGTAAGTGGTGCAAAATTAAAAAAAAAAAGACAAAAATTTCTAAATGAGTATGGAAGTAAGTTGAGTCAAACCTATTTTATAGAAACTGTTAAAACATAGTTATGCTAATCAAATTGGAATTATCATAAATTAAAAAAAAAACTGTAAAATATGATCATAATACAAACGAAAAATAAAAGTATTTTAGTTTACCCATTTCACAGCTAAAAACATTCTCTGATGACAGCATCATCAACTTGATACATTCCTTTTCTCAGAAAGGTTACTGGTAAATTTTGAGATGGAACAGCTCCAAAATTAAGCCTCCTGAGACGCCCCCAGGAGACAAAGTCTTCAGGCAAAAATTGTTCCGAACACACCGTGCTCCTGTCTAATATGCCTCATCTGGGTTCTTTTTAATGGCTAAAAGCCACTGACTCTTCTTGTAGGGACTCCTTGGTACTCTGTACATAAAAGAAAAAGTACTACTACAATGTAAAACATACTAATTCTTACATTGCATTCCTACAACAATCATATACCCATCATTAAATAATTAGTTTAAGGAAAGTTTTAAGGAAAAGAGAATAATATCCTGAACAAATTATTTATAATTATAGATGAAATAAACTTTATTTGAAGTTAGTTTTATACTCAGATGAAATATTTCTGGTTATTAGACTACATTTTATCTCAAGAATGTCGATATCGAAGACATCACCTACGCACTGATGAAAGAAGGTCCAATATGTAATACTCCATTATTTAAGCAAGCCTGCAACCAGCTTGTGAGTTAAATGGTGGTATTAAGTCTATTTTAACATGTTTAATCTTTGATTTTAAGCAATAATATCTGTAATATTACACAATGTAATTAAAGTGTTTTACTTACCGGTGAAATGTAACATTTTCTCCCGTATTTTTGTCCATCTTAAAACAAATATGCACTAAGCACTTGGGCATTGTTCAATAATTAATGTTTTTACACACTTTAATGTTTTTGACCACACGAAGACCTCAAAATGCTATAAAAATCTCGAGAACGACAGAAAAAAAGTAAACAAGGCCGCCATACTGCCTGGCCGATTTGACATTTGACCTTCGTCAAGCAGGGATGCCAAAACAGTGATATGAGTGATAACTAGGTACTACGAATTTAAAATCCTCCTTTAAGATGTATTTATTCTTCAGAAAATCTTTGCATAAATGGAATCTGACCTTCTGTGTCCTTATAATGTGATTTTAGACATTTTATATATTTATTCACAATATTAAATAAAAACACTACCTAAATTACTCCCTGAATTTCAAAAACGCCGCCAAGAACGACGTCGACACGACCTTTGGTAACTTGTATTTTTCTTTTCACCGCCAGATGTCCCACGCGGCTTTTATAGGTAGAAAAAATGACACAATGACTCAGCGTTATTTGTCGAGGAAAGGATGTTTTGGATTTCCATAAAGTTTTATCTATAATTATTTATTATTTAGTAAAAAAAAGTGTCTAGCTCTTCACCAGTGCCGTTATTATCAAAAATATATCGTACGCGCGTATAGTGTTGACAGAATAGTTGAAGAAAACTACCATTTCGTTGGCTGTTAGGTGTAGTAAACAGTATATTAACTTTATTAGGTCTTAGTGAAAAAGAAAGTTTCCTGCGAAATTTAAAATCAAAGAAAATAAAATGGTATTGTAAAATTATTAGACAGATGAAGATTCGAATGACTACAGTGGAAGAGGTTTACGAACGCAAAGTTTGTAATTAGGTACCTACATAATTTAAGTTGTGAGAAATTTCGCATAAAAAATAAAGAACGATATAATTAAACCTTTTAATAAAAGCCGAATATTCTGATAAATATGATTAAAAATAGGTAAATAAAAACAAGTACATGCCAAAGTATTACAATTTTTTTTGTTTTAAGCTAATTTTGAACTAATTTTTTTTGTATAGGTACTCATAGGTTTGAACAGCTGTTTTTTGGATTTTTTTGTGTTGTAGTACTTTAACTTTTTGAAATTGAATGTTTTAAAAGAGTTAGTATGATTTCTTACTTTGAAGATAACAAAAATATTATTATTAGTTACATAAGAATAGTCTAGAGAGACTTGACAACGTCTCATGTTAAAACAAAAGAATTTTTTCTGTAACTGACGTTTCTCCTTGTTTTTTATATGGCCATGTATTTTTGAACAGTGGCTCGCAGTCACAAAAAAAATAATTTTCGAGGGCCGATATGTACCTTTTTTGATCATGAAGCGCCATTTATGAATATTTTTATTCAATCTGAATTCATATCAGGAGTTACCCATTCCAATATATTAAATGATTTCCATAACACCCTGTATATATATATATATATATATATATATATATATATATATATATATATATATATATATATATATATATATATATATATATATATATATATACAGGGTGTTATGGAAATCATTTAATATATTGGAATGGGTAACTCCTGATATGAATTCAGATTGAATAAAAATATTCATAAATGGTGTTTCACTATAAAAAAAGGTAAATATCGGCCCTCGAAAAAAAAATTTTTAGTACCTGCGCGCCACTGTCATAAATACATGGCCATATAAAAAACAGCAAGAAATGTCAGTTACAGAAACAAATTTTTTTGTTTCGAAGTCAGGCGTTGCCAAATTTTTTTACCATATTTCTATGAATCAAGTTTGAAAACCTAATATTTTTGTTACCTTTAAAGAAAGAACTCCTAGTAACACTAATTTCAAAAAGCTAAAATATTACAACACAAAACAATACAGAGAACTGCTCTTCAAATGAAGTGTAAAATAATAATCTTCAACTAAACGTACTTATTAGCACTGGAAGTGGAAACTTTCTTCTTCACTAAATAACAGCCACAAATGTCCAGTGTTATCCTTATAGCACTGGAAACATTCTTTTTCACTAGATAATAAAGTTAATATAGTTAACATACTTATAATAATAAGTTACAAAACTCGATTAATGTGTAAGGAATGTAAACAAAGTGATGACATTCCCAAACCAGAGAAGTATATCGAAATTATGTATTTAAAGGCTTTAGTGGACGAACTAAAGAGTAAAAATGAAATTCTTCAAGAAAACAATAAACTTCTTAAAGAAAAAAATGCTTACTTGGAAAAGAATATAGAAAATTTCGTAAATTTCTAACCTAATAAAAAAAGCCGTAAAACCAAAAATTCCGTGAAATTAGCTGCGAAAGAAACAAAAGAAGCAGAAATTGGCATCGAACATAACGACTTGGCACAGTAGGACCACAACAACAGTCTAGCGTGACTGCAAGCCATCCCAAGAAAAAAGAAGAAAATGACAGTGACTAACCCTACTTTCAACTCCTTCAATATTTTTCTGTGCTTTCAAAACAAACAGAAGCTTACAGTAAAAAATAAAAGAAACAAGTGGATCCAAAACTGAGACCAAACTCAATCGAAGGCAAAAAAAAGGATGCAACCACTTTGAAAGCCGCTTCATCAGGTAGCTATTCTTGGTTATTTGTATCACGACTGTCTAATGACACAAAACCTGAGGACATTGGAAAATACCTAAAATTAAATTATAACATCGACTGTGAATGCGAACGGATAAAAACAAAGTGGAAGCAGAAATATAGTTCTTTTAAAATTGGTGTGCCCAAGGATAAAAAGTCTGTCATTCTTGATGAAAATGTTTAACCAGTTGGTATTCAAGTAAACAGTTGTTTAAACCTAATAAAGTTAGGACCTCAACAGGGGCGAAGCCTGGTGGTAGCAAATCGTCATGTATAAAACTGCTACATTACAATGTCCGCTCTGTGAGAAACAAGCTTCACGAGCTCGAGGCTGCCACTGCTGATTGTGACCTGGGAGTCTTATGTTTAACAGAACATTGGCTGGAACAGGAAGAAATAGATAGGCTGAGCCTGCTGGATTATGTTGTCAGCGCATCTACATCCCGAAGTCAGTCACGTGGTGGTGGAATAGCTGCATCTGTCAAGTTTCTAGGGCTATACCTAGATAGGAAGCTGAAATGGGATGTTCATGTAGCTAATGTTTGTAAAAGACTTGGAAGTAGTGTATTTGTTTTACAAAATTTGAGTGAATGTGTTTCAATAAATACCCTGAGAACAGCATATCATGGAATTTTCCATAGTGTTATGACATATGACATTATCGCATGGGGACGGTCACCTCATGCACAAGAGTCTTTGGTCTCCAGCGAAAGGCAGTCAGAATCATGGCTGGCCTAGGGTACAGAGAGGATTGTGGGAATGTCTTTGGTCAGTTGGGAGTTCTTACCCTTCCTTCGGCTTACATCCTGCAAAGTTTGCTCTACATCAAAGACAAGGACGACCTACTGTCTTACCAAGACATACATGACCATGACACTAGGAATAAGACCAACTACGTTCCACAACACTGCAGGTTGGGTAAATGTCAGGCTCGACCAGAATATTATGCAATAAAACTGTTTAATAAGTTACCCCAAAATGTTAAAGAGCTCTCTACTCAGCAGTTTAAAATGAAGGTGAAACAGTTCCTAATAAAACATGCTTTTTACATCACAAAACAGTACTTAGATTATAGTTTTAATATATTTTAATATTTTTATTTAGATTTTTTAATGTGTTTGTATTATTGTGTTCATTTCGAATTATAAATTTGAATGCATTGTATTGTCAGGAATGTTTTTATTATTGTCTAAATATGAAAATTATTTTATCTGTAATTGACGTGTGTAAACAATTTATTTGTAATAGCATGAATAAATGAATTTGAATTTGAATAGAAAATTAAACTGTTTTAAACCACGATTGTATAGAGATATCCAAATAAAAGTGAACAGGCCTTATAACTTTTTTATTTTTAAAGATGGAAAAAAATGTCAAATATGAAAGCTTTGGGGATTTTTAGCTTTATACATATATCTTATCAGCAAAATAATCGAGCATCGAATAAAAAAATCCAAAAATATGATAAAAATCATACCATCCAATTTAAAATAAGCGAGAAAATCGATGTTTTATACTATATTTCTTTTATTCGATACTCAATTGTTTTGCTGATAAGATATATGAATGATTGATCCATAAAAATCCCCAAAGCTTTCATATTTAACATTTTTTCTCATTTTTAAAAATAAAAAAGTTATAAGGCCTGTTCACTTTTATTTGGATATCCCTGTACATATTACCACGTACACAGTATATCCAATTTGAATTTACTTTCCTAAGACTGAAGCTACAGGCAGGTACACAGAAAAAAATATACAGTATTTATTTACATAAGACAGTTTTTATTATATGTATATAGATTATTATTAAGGACAGTAAACAAATTAAAAAATAATAGTAGGTACCTATAATGGGGGCAGCAAAAAGTGATCGTATTGATAAAAAAAATTATAAATTGGAAGCAGAAAAATAAGATTACAGAAATATGCGCCGCAGATGAAAATTTTGGAAGAATTGTTGCAAAAATGCTAAAAATATATAAAATAATGCAAACAAGGGGCGCCATCAAAGAGGGGGGGGGGGCAAAATGAAAAGTGGAGAGCTTCCAACTATACACTAGTGGTTAAAACTTAAAATGGGCCCCCCGTATATAAATTTGTTTAAGGGCACAACTATAGTGATCGTAGTGACCAGTGGCATATGGTGAAATTTCAAAGTTGTATATCTCTCTTCCTACGTTCAGGACCGGTCCCAATTTTTATTGGTTTTAATAGTGAGCCCACTGGGAATGTTTTTGTAAAGAAAAAAAAAACGTTGAATTTTTGCTTGAGTTTACCAGAACCTTCCCAGTGGGCACACTATTAAAACCTCTAGGAATTAGGAACAGAGATATACAACTTTGAAATTTCACCATACGCCACTGGTCGTGACCTAGGTTTTACTAGCCATTATATCTAGTTCACAATACATTTACAACGGTATGCTACGTTATGATGTCACTTCGAGGGAAAATTTTAAATTGACTAGGGCTTACCTGGGCAAATGAAATATGACAATAATATTTTAATAAACGTCAACTCAACATACTACCCGACAATAAAATGACCTGTAATATTTTAATAAACGTCAACCCAATACACTACCCGACCAGAAACTGACCTGTACTTACATTGTAGGTACAAGGGGTGCAAGCGTCTAGTCAATTTAGGATTTTCCCTCGAAGTGACGTCATATGTAGCATACTGTTGCCAGTGTATGGTGATCTAGTTTAATAAGAAGCATGAAATGATAGGTGTAGGTGTTTCTAAAATTAAATGTAAAATTGTAACTATTTTATACTAGATGTGTACTTTTATGAAGACTACTCTTATAATAAGCGCACTATAAAAATGACTTATAATGGCACTAATGAGTAGGAAAAAAATAACTGAAAGTCAATATCCACCGCAAGTCCTATATGTCTCTTGCTTTTCTTAAGAAGTTTTTTTTAACTTCCTTCTTGTAGTTTTTCCATTTTTCCCGTAGCTGCTTACTTGTGCGTTCCACATAGCCCTCAGCTACCCATTCGGCAGCTATCTGCTCCCACATCTTATCTTTTTCTTTGGCCGTAACAGCATCAGCTCTCTTGTTCTCTAAAATTTCTTTGTATTTTTCGACAAACTCCACGAGTGCCTCAACTTCCCCTTCCACGAAATTAACACACCTTCTGTTTTGGATATTCACTGCATAATTTTTAGTAATAATACTAATAATCCTCGTATATCATGGTAATAATCTATAACTGTTTAGAAAATAAACACGACAATCGGAATCAAACGAAAAAGTATGGTTAATGGTTAATTCTTCTTCCTTTCTTAAAATCGATGACGCCTTTTTCCTCTTTTTCGATATATGGGCTTAGCATTTAACTCTAGTGTTTCAAAGGCAATAATACAAACACGCGTTCTATTTTAAATTTTCGCGCCAAATCAGGGCCACCTACTTTATCAAGTACTGGAAGTGACAAAGAGACATGATCATGTTTCATGATGAAGGGAAGGGAGATCGAAACAGAAGGATTTCTTAATGTCATCAAAGAGCCGTGCCCGTGCGCCATATTTATTTTAAGTTTTTCAACAGCATACAAGCCACACAATGAATGTTTTAAATTTTTTTTCGTTTAAAGTTTTAAATAATGTAATTTCTTTTCACTACCTAGAAAATGGTCTTCGTCGATCCGTTGTTAACCAATATTTTGATCAGTTTTATCTAGTTTCTTTGAGTGAGTAGCGTAATAGGGTTGAAAACTAAATTTAATTTAAAACACTAATAATATTTACGTATTATGGTAACGTTTGCCGGAGCAAAACTAATTTAGCGGATCTGGTTATACTTTTGAAGTAAGTACTATGTAGTTGTGCCCAATTAGTATTTTCGTTTTGATTTTTAACTTTTCCTTGGCAGAAAGTTTAAGCTAGTAGGAATAACTTATATCATTAATAATGTAATATAGGGTGTCTTAAATATTACTTAAAACTAAGGCTACTGACAAAAAGGACTGATTTCACAGTGCCTTTTTACTATTTTTTTTTGTTTTTTCTTAGGAAAGGTTCAAATTTTTTTTAACTTGTCTTAAATTACGCTTAAAAACAGAAATGTCTGGCAACGTTTCAAAAAATTCAATTGTTTAAAGTTTTTCGCGCGCAAATTTCCGTCAAGCGCCTTGTGTACGTTCAGCCAGGTGCGTCGAATATTGACGGATTTTAGGGTATTTTTGAAAATTTTAAAAATGTTCGATTTAAGAAAAAAAAAGTATTGGATATGTCTGTAGACTACCCCAGGAGTCACCCATTCCAATATATTAAATGATTTCCATAACACCCTGTATATATATATATATATATATATATATATATATATATATATATATATATATATATATATTATATATATATATATATATATATATATATATATATATATATATATATATATATATATATATATATATATAATTATATCAGTAGGATAACGACCGTTATAATAAAACTTGCAAAATAACGGGATATCGGTCAATAAAATAGTATATTAGCTACTCTTTTACATATACCAAGCTTTCGTAACTATTTGGTTACTTCGTCAGGGCTAAAATTATAAATTATTAGGAACGATAAACATATTTTTATAATGTTGATATTTTACCAATGCGGTGAGTTATTATTAGTTATTTACGTCAAATTGATAACTTTTATAAGAAAAGTCAGAAGTGACAACATTTTACAATTTTCTATTAAGGATTCATACCATTTTACTAATATTTTAATTCAAGCAACATTAAATTTTTATTTTATACAAACTTTTATATGATATCTACTGATAACAATAATTTTTTAATAAGGAACATATAACTCACCGCATTGGTAAAATATCAACATTATAAAAATATGTTTATCGTTCCTAATAATTTATAATTTTAGCCCTGACGAAGTAACCAAATAGTTACGAAAGCTTGGTATATGTAAAAGAGTAGCTAATATACTATTTTATTGACCGATATCCCGTTATTTTGCAAGTTATATATATATATATATATATATATATATATATATATATATATATATATATATATATATATCTAATGGCGGGCGGACAAACAAATTTTCCTAAACCATAAACCAGTAAACCCCCAAAATCTCCCAAGGGAGACCCGCTTTTTGGTCCATTTCTATTACACGCCAGTGTTTGTCTATGTAATATTCAGTCTACGGTACTAGGAAAATAAAAAATTGTGTCCACTTTTTAGTGAAAACTTTGACTGACTGTGCCCGTTGGCGTTGCCCCTCAAATGGGAATACCTATGTATGAAAAATGCAGCATCGTGTCGTATCGTGCCGTGTCGCGCCGCGCTGCTCCATGAAGCTTAGATGAAAACCGACCTTAAATCAAAACAACTCGCAATACAAAACACTTAACGATATCACTGGGCATCAAACCACAGTGATTTTTCATTATGTGATACATATTGCGCTTTGCTAGCTGCCTATTGCTGGTTGCATGTTGCTTCAGTGTGTGAGCCGCCTTAGTAGCTTAACAATTTAGAGAAAAACTAAAATATAGATCTGAAATTTTGTAAAAAATACAAAATCATTTCACTTTTTTAGCGATTCAAATGCTCATAGCTGCTTAAAGTGTAGTAGTGTTTTAGCGAATAAGTAACACGTCACGCCTAAAGGATCAAATAGCGTTGTTAGGGGTATTGGAAGGAAGCCAGAACAGCTATCATCACGACGTAATTAAAAATTAGACAATTAAAAGTGTTAATTTTACATACTTTCCCAATTTCGGTGAATCTTCAATACCTATTAATTATGGATTTTTACTTATTGTGTTAAAATTAACTTATAGTTTTAAAAATGAGTTGTCAATGACGTAAGTTTCTATTTCTTACCTTATGGGTTACGGTAGCTTGATGGGTTACAAAAAGGGTAAAAGCTTACGGTCTATCCAACTCAGCCTGGGGTTGTACTGTGCATTAATTTTTGGACTTTCCGTACTTTAAAGCTAGAATGAAATGCACTAGTTTCTCTACCGGCGAAGCTACAAACCCTTTCCCTATACAGATGCTAAAGAGTTTTATTTAAGCATTTACATTTGGCATAATGGTTTTAGAAATTCTTTTATTGTAAATGAAAAAATACAATATTCCTAAAAGCTGAAAAACTCCTGCGAAAAAATATTTCTTAAAGTTATAAATATTCATTTGAGAGTTTTTACAACTTCGGAAGTTGTATTTTAGAGTGCTATCACAGTTCAATCAGTGCGAACAAAATAATGAAAATTTATTTTCACTTTAACCCAGATATTCCTCAGGTAATTTATGTCTGATGTTTGCTATGTCTGATGTTTATGTATCTATTTTTGCATTCAGTTGGAGAAGCACCATACATAAGAAAATTATATTTTGAGCAAATGTTATTATACCATTTGTTTAGGTTCGTTCAGGATTGTTAATTAAAGGCCCGTAGCCTACTAGCCATTATAACACTTTCATTTACGTGGCAGGTGACGTCACAACCCACAGGTTTAAGTTTTGCAAGTTTCGAATTTTCTATGAAAATTTGTGGAACAAAATCTTTTTTTTATTAATAAAGACCAAAATAAATAGATAAAATTTAATATCTAATTTGTGCAGAGTAAATAAAAAAATATTTCAGGTTTATTTGGATGCATATCTCTTAAACGAAAATTCGAGTTTCATTTTTTATAACCCTGAATAATTATTGAACCTTATACTGTGTGTCCGAAAAAGTATTCAACAATTTTTTTTATTGCTGATTTCTTAGAAAATTTTATAAGAAATAAAAATTAATCGTTATTGTCAAACTGAAGACATCGCATCTTACGTGCGTTATTTGCAAGGGCGCAAATAGCGATATTTTTTAAAATTCACTCAACGTAAGCGTAGGGTACCCTTATTTTTAAAACTACCGAAGTAAGTTATAGAAAAAAAGTTGTTTTAAATTAAGAACTATAACAAATGTGAAATCTGAGCGTGCTTCATACATAGTTAAATGGCTTCAGCAAACAATTTAGCTTGCTATTTAGTAAAAAGTAGCAGTAAAATGGCAAAAGTAACTTTTGCCATGATATTAAAAATAATTAGTAGTATATTTTTAATTGTCCTTTTTAAACGTGCTTAAAAGACGAGGACGGAACTTAATTATTATGTGCTTATTAAAAATAATTTGCTTTCTATAGTAAGTTAATTGTCACTTTTACCCAATTTTCTTGTCTAATTGCATTTAATGTTATTAGCAGACAATATTTAAAACGACGTAAAAATACCTTCTTTTCAACCATTGCAATTCGACAGTTTCAAAAGAGCAAGTAATTACAGAATTTCGATCTACACAGAAGCGATAAAGCGTATTTTGACAGCACCCGATTTTGAGAGCGCATGTCCAAAGCGGCCATCTTTTAAGTGACAAATTCGTCAGAAGCACATGGTCTATAAAGCCAGCGGCTGGCTATAGTTAATTCGATTGTAACTGCAGTTTTAGTTTTTTGTGTTGAGTTTTGATTAATAAGTTTTAAATTTTGTTATTTTTCAAAAGTTAAGTACAATTGCGTATTTTAGGCATTTCTCGTATAACCTGAAGTAATTTTGATAATGCTACTATGCATATAAAATATATGAATGCACGTCTTTCAGCATGTAAATGTATGTTTTGTCAGTGTATTAAGGGTAGAAATAAATATTTCAATTTTTGATAATTTTCTCTCAGTGTAATAACTGACAATACTGTCACTGAACATGATACAAGGTCACTGGAAACCCCCTTGAGATCAAAGGAACCGACACACTATTTCGCTTCTGTATGGTTTAGAAATTCTATGACGTAATAAGAAATCGTCTTCGTCTTATTATAAAAACGTTTTAAAAGGGAAAATAAGCAATATACTAAAAATTATTTTTTTAACATTATGGCAAAAGTTGTTCCTATTTTTACTAAATATCAAGCTAAATTATTTACTGAAGTAATCTAACTTATGTGCAATATGCGGATGTCTAAAGAAACTAGAATTATAAAAAAATATTAAATATTGTGCAAATTCTTATTAACAATTAAAAAACTATAATACTATTTAGTTTACCTGGACCTACATTTAGGACTAAATATCATAAATAATCAGCGGTGTAGCGTTTCGGAAAAATTACAAAAAAATATATTAAAATTTAATACCTATATCAAGCTCATATTTCATAATAATTGATCTAAGTTTGTAATTGAAAACAACCTTGTCCATAACTTATGTTTATATTTTTGGTGAGTTTTTATGTTGCATACTTTTTGAGACACACTGTATATAAATTTGTCAATAAACAAGTTTGTTTGGATTAACCATAATCTAAGGGGAAAGGGAGAATGAGCTTGTTCAGTCATTTCGTGTTTTCAATAAATATGTTAATATTAGATATTGCACAACGAGTCAATCAAAACACACGAAAAAAATTACGTTGATTGAACAGATAATACCGATTGACTAAGAAGGTTTAAGATTTAGAACTGGTTTAAATTAAAATCTTATAGATGATCAGTTATGTTTTGATAGGCTATTGCCATGTCACTGTTAATAAATCGTCATTAAAAACTTGATTTGCTTGATTTTCAAATGACTTTCATCTTGGAACGAGTTGCTCTAATGAATTTAGTTCTATTATTGTCGAAAGTACTTACTAAAATTGCCATCTTCTTTACAAATTTATAAAGAAGCTCAGAAATAAATTTATAGTATAAAACTTAGTTGTCTTATTCTTACACTTGCCAGTTAAAATCTTTGGTTGGAGAATCTGGCTGTAAGGTTTAAAATTCGACCATATTCAAAAAATACAGTTTACAGCCTGACGTTACCCTACGAAAAGCAACTGAACATAACGGGCAATGTGACGACTCAAATTAAAGATACGGCAACGCCGTCATGTGCTCTACCAGTCGTTTTAGTACTAACAGGAAATAGATATTTATATTTTGTGTAACTTCTGTAGCATTTTTAATCTTCGAATTTAATTTTATTTTGAAAATATTTTTAGAGTGCTTATGTGTATTTAAATATAGCGATGAACTACAACAGAAATAATAGTAAAAGCCAAATATCATTGTGGAATAACCTCGGCATGTAGTAGTTTTTGCTCCCGTCATTCAGTGGATCCCGGTTAGTGTATTTTTGATGCTTGTGCATAAATATCCGTTTTAGGTTATAAAATATTGGGCGTTGACTATTTTGTCAGTTCTCTTGGGCCGGCCGCACATCAAAGAAACTTAAAACGCGAAACAGGAAATATGAAACATTTTATAAAATAACAACACATCAGTGGCGGCTGGTGAAATTTTAAAGTTGAATATCTCTGTTGCTTACGGGACTCATGCCAAGTTCAGGGTTTCTGATAGTGAGCCTACTACTCCTACTAGGAATGTTTTGGTAAAGAAAAAAAATTGTAATTTGCGAAAATCAGTTGAATTTTTAGTTTGACTGCCCTGGTTAACAATTGAACACGCTTAGGTATTTTATTTGTTATTTTTTCTAAACAAATCATTTGTCGACAATTTTTAAATTTTAAGAGAAGCAAAAATTCGTCAAAAATTTTTAAATGTTGTGTTAGTAGGAAGTTATAAGTAGTCATTTTAATTTTTTTAAACCTAAAATATAATTTAAAAAAAATACTAATGACTATATCGTTCTACTAACATATTATTTTCTTTTAAAATTTAAAAATTTTCGACAGAGTGACGTAAAATTTGTTTATGAAAAAAATAATAAATAGAATACCTAAGCGTGTTCATTTTTTTCAAGGCAAACATTCAACTTTTTTTCACAAATTACAAAATATTTTTTTTTTACCAAAACATTCCTAGTAGGAGTAGTAGTCTCACTATCAGAACCCCTGAACTTAGAATGGGTCCCATAAGCAACAGAGATATTCAACTTCAAAGCGCACAGAGTGCGCCGACCAAGTTCTCGCGCGCACTGTGCTATATTTACACGAGCCACTTCCAGCACTTTTCGACCCCCCTCTATCTTTGAGGCTAGTTTACAGGATTGAACTTACCAAAAGGAAGCAGTATACCAAATTTCATACGATGTAATATTCTGTGTGATAGGTACTTTCCAAGATACGAATGTCCAAAAATCACAATTTCGGGCACTCACTGACTCATTGATTGATAGATCATCATAAATCTAGGGTACTTCCAACTAGAGCTTTGAAATTTGGAACATAAATAGTGTTTAAGGTGATAATTACGAGAATAATAAAAAATCGATAAAAATCCAACATGGCTGAAAATCCAACATGACGGATTCTGAAACGAATTAGGTAGGAATTCTGCTTTAGAAGACTATACGGCGTAGGGTGGGCCGAAAAAATTTTTTTTACAAATTTTATTGCGGGTAGTGAAAAAAACTTGTCTTAGGTCTATCCTATACCGCACACAAAAAACTGGATTTTTAAAAAAATATCCAGCCGCGCCCCAGGGGGGGTAAAATGGGTATTTTTCTTTTAACGCTTTTTTTGTTACGGGTAGCTTAAAAACACTTTGTGATGATCACCTCAATGCATGAAAAAAAACTGGACCTTATATTTTATGTCTAAGCCGCGCCCCAGTATCTTTTTGTTTATTTCAAAGAATATTAATTCGCTTATACTACGCCCCTGACAGTTCGGCGAGCAGCGGAGTTTCTTCTACTAAACGCAAGACTAGTTTTTTCAGTAGACCAGAATCTTCTTCAGATTCAAGCACTGATATGGCTGACAAAAGTGAAGATGATACCAATTTCAAGTGGAGCTAATACCCCCTCGAAAAGGGGCAAAAGACTGAACACTTGCTAAATAGTCTAACTCAAATGAGAATGGCGCTCAGTACAGCTAAAGCGGCTGATTTGACAGGTACGTCAAGTCGAAATGTCGCAAAAATTGTGACGGCAGTTTTAGAGGATATGAACTTGGTGTCTGCTAATGAACAAGTCAAGGTTATAGAGAAGAATAAAATACGAAGAGAATTTGAGGAGAGCAGAAAACAGGTTAGAGAGTTCGAATTATCTGGCTTAAAAAGTATTGAGGGGTTATATTTTGATGGACGCAAGGATCATACCATGACTCAACAAGAAGGGCGTCGGCTATTGCAAGTTGAGGAACACATGGCATTAATTGAAGAACCTGGAAGCAAATACCTCGGACATATATCTTTAGTGCCACCAGTGAAGGCAGCTGATATAGTAAAAGGATTGATGTGTTTTATAAGAGATCATAACACTGACACAACAAAACTTACTGTGATAGGGTGCGATGGTACAAACATGAACACAGGTTGGAAAGGAGGCGTCATCTGATTACTTGACACTCAGCTGGATAAACCACTTCAGTGGAGCATTTGTCTTTTACATGCTAATGAACTGCCACTTAGGCATTTGTTACGAAAGCTTGACGGCGAAACAAAAGGACAGTATACTTTGTCAGGACCAATAGGATCGCTCTTTGGTGACTGCGAAAAATCTCCTGTTGTAGAATTCACGCCAGTAGACACTGATCTACAAGAGTTAGATAAAAAAAGATTTAAGCATAGATCAACAATATTTGTATGCCATTTGTCAAGCAATAAAAAGTGGACAGTGCTCCGAGAATCTTGCTTCCCGAAATCCAGGAAAGCTAAGTCACGCAAGATGGTTAACTACAGCAAATCGAATACTGCGGCTATATATTTCTACAGAGAATCCAACTGAGAGCTTACTTGAATATATCATAAAAGTATATGCACCTTTGTGGTTTAATATCAAAACAAATCCTTACATACAAGATGGTGCACGCCACCTATAGGAAACCATACAGGCCACTAGACATTTTCCTGATAATATTAGGAAAATCATTGACAAAGTCATAGTGGACAATGCATACTTCGCACATGCAGA
Organism: Philopedon plagiatum; assembly: GCA_963971165.1. Lineage (NCBI taxonomy): Eukaryota > Metazoa > Arthropoda > Insecta > Coleoptera > Curculionidae > Philopedon > Philopedon plagiatum. The sequence continues at coordinate 39,438,061 of OZ020189.1, read as the reverse complement.
AAATATTTTAATTTCTATGTTGGCAGATAACTCACAGGAACTCCAGGTGCAGCCACCTCCCGCTGGTGAGTTCTGGGCTGGTTTAATATTCAATTGTTAGTAATAAAATTCGGCTTAGATATGTAATTACTTTATATTTATTAAGCTTAAACTGAATATTGAACCAGGCAAAGAGCGGCATGCAGATATTATTAGAAGTACGATGCCAGGCAATTTTGGAAACCTTTTAGCCAACGGGGGCGCGGCTAAAACTTAAATGATAACGTCCAGTTTTCTTGAACGCATCAAACTTATCACAATAAGGCATTTTTAGACTACCCTGACTTTAAAAAAATAATTAAAAAAATTTACCCCTTCCACCCCCCCGGGGCGCGGCTAAATATTAATTAAAAAATTTAGCCTTTTGTATGTGTCATGGAGCACACCCTAGACAACTTTTTGTCACTACCCCTATAGAAAAATCCCCAAAAAATTTTTTTTGGCCTTTTTCGGCCCACCCTACTAGTTAGCACATCCGTCTGACACGTGGAAGGTCCCCGGTTCTGATTTACTTTTTGTCTCTATTTTATGATAATCGCAACAAACAGAAATACCAGGAATGCATGCAACCTTATCAACAAAAAGCTGTTATTAAAAATTTTTGCTTGGACAAAATACCGTTCATGTGTATACACATATACTAATAAATAAATATTATTTGGTATCTGAACAAAAAGTTATAAAATCCCACCAAAAACATACATGTAAAAAAACATAGGCCAAGTTCTCGTCAGGACTGTGTGTTTTGCTATCTGAAAAAAAATAACTGAATTGTAAAAATTGCAACCTTATCAACAAAAAACTATTATTAAAAATTTTTGCTTGGAAAAAATACCGTTCATGTGTATAATATACTAATAAATGAATATTATTTGGTATCTGAACAAAAAGGTACAAAATCCCACCAAAAACATACATGTAAAAAAACTGGGCCAAGTTCTCGTCAGGACTGTGTGTTTTGTTATCTGAAAAAAAATAACTGAATTGTAAAAATTATGCCAAGTTCATTGCCTACACATTATTAGCAGTGTTTTGATAAGCACAGAAAAATATTTTGTGAACTGATAAAACAGACCAAACTTGGCAAGTTTTCATTAACTAAGCAATATTGAGACCCTTGAAAACTTGCCAAGTTTGGTATGTAAATTTATCAGTTCACAAAATATTTTTCTGTGCTTATCAAAACACTGCTAATAACGTGTAGGCAAGGAACTTGGCATAATTTTTACATTTCAGTTATATTTTTTAGATAACAAACCACACAGCCCTGACGAGAACTTGGCCTGTTTTTTTACATGTATGTTTTTGCCGGCTGTTGTTAGTTTATAAAATATGTTTCATGTTTCAAGTTTCTTTGATGTGCGGTCGGCCTTAATATTGCTGTGTAATAGCAGTATACATTTCGAATATTACAAAGTTTTTTATCATTGAGTTTGATAACATAACCTCGATGACCAATCCACTGTGTTCTGAATCGTCGGAAAATTTTTGCAGTATTGTCAACGATTAATTTATTTCTTAAATTTGGGTTGCCAATCGTAGGATTACGTCATCAGAGGCCATTTGCCCGTTTTATAATGAGCGATGTTAGATCGCTTTGATCAGAAGAAACTCTGATTTGTTGGGAATAAGCTTCTCGAATGGAGTACTTTTATATGGAATAAAAAAAACTTCTGGTAAGCCCATTCCCCACTGGTCTGCCAAATGCAATTAGGTATTTATCCCTATCAATTTCTGTGATAAGAAATAAACATTATATAAATAGTTCTCTTTTTATACTTGGACAATAATATATTTATTAATATATTTTCCGTAAACGAAAGTTAATTTTTTAGACTTGATTTAACAATCATGATTGTATTCTCACTGCTATAGTTTGCCATATTGACCAACATTTTTTCAAGTTCAAGTTATTAGTGTCTTCAAAGCATTCCACCTGTTTTTTCTTTATAAAATAATGCCGTATAAATCCATTTTCGTCTAAGAAAATTCCAAAGCGTTGCCACGTTGGTGGTAGGAAGAAACAAAATAGATCACTCCATTCGCGAGTATGAATATTTTAAATCACTGGCCAATAGAATAGTAGTGAGTTTAAAACAAAAATCTACTTTTATGGAAAAAAATGTTGCAAAGTTATCTGAATTTTCCAAAATTTGTGGATTTCTTGCTGCTGTTTTATTATAAAAAATATATTTTTAAGTAACAGGGTGGTAGATAGGTATATTATCATCGTCTTATCATTGGAAGCAGAATCAAAAAAGTAGAAATTTTTTATTTAAGTATTTTATCAAAGTGACTATAATATTAGATTAGACATAATTTAACGAACACCATGTTTCAATAATATTTGGCAATACTGCGTAAACTTCTTAAGCCAAAACCTATGTTCTGGGACAGATGATAATTCCCTAGTCTTTAATTTTCGAAGCTTAAAACAGTTTTTAAGCTGAATTGACAGGTTTAGTAAATTTATGACAAGTTTAAATATCAAGTGCTACTTGAAAATTATACTCATATATTATGTAGGTTATAAATTCTTGTTTAGAAAATGTTCCAAAATTTATATTTTATGAGAATATATCGCAGTTCAATCAATTCCAGTCAAAATAATGAAAATTTATTTACTCTTTAACCTAGATATTTTAAATAACTATAAAATACCAAAAGTTAGAGGGAGTCAGAATAGATTTACCCTAAGCACAGCAAGATTGCGGACGAATTCCCACAAGGAAACTGATCAAAATTTACAGCCAAATCTCATAGCTGAACCACACTCAGGCCTATTTTAAATTTTAAAATTAAACTGCCAAGCCTTTTGAGTTTCTCTTTTTATTGGAATATGGAAATGGCTCTCTGGTTTAAAAATTTAAATATTTATTAAACGGTTTAAACAGGTCGAGATTTATTGAAGGTGGTAAAAATTCTACCAATTTTAATATATAGGAAATAATTGGGGTAGAATATAAAATTCTTCGAACTATCACGTCCTTCAAACTCAAACTCAAAATCGTTTTTTGGCTCTTTATTGCATAATGTAGCATTAGACATTTAGAAAACCTGATTCTAAAAATATTATACAGTAAACTTTTTTTAACGTGAGCCATAGGATTTTACATGGTGAAACTTCGACCCATGTTAACCCCATTTATACTACAGCTATAGAGTTATATCTTCAAAAATATCAAATATAAAGTTCTAAAAACAAGTCGTTATAATTGTACGAAAAAAATTCCGAGAACTACTTAAAAAATGCATTTTTGTTTTTGATAAAAAGCATTTTTTAACCATCCGTAGTTCCTTATTTTTACCTGTGTTTACCAGGTAAAGGTAACTTTAGACATTCTCTATCGTTTTTATCTTTATTGTCACAAAAATATTTAAAAGATGTCCATTAAGCTGTTAACAGACTACCTACTTGAAATGGTTTCAAACTGCAATGTCTAATCGAGAAGTTTTCGATCACGTTGCTGCAGCGTATCTAGATCGTCCAATATCCAGCAAGTCAACAGTGCAACGACCTCACGAAAAATTTATAACTACGGCTTGCCTTGTTTCTTCGCACGCAAAGCGAGAAAGGTAGGCCCCTGTATGGCGATGTAAAAATGGACCTAGGTCTAGCAGGTGAAGAGCATCCATCAGTTAATCTCACGCAGCTTGCTGGATCTTCGAATGGACCTATAAGCAGCTGCTACAAGGTTCAAAGTTCAAAACATCCAAGAGCTTTTACCGCACGACTATTTTGAACGCTGGAATTTTGTAAATACTAAGACTTATTGGATGGATAGAATTAATAATAGGTACCTCAAATATTACAAAACCTATTATTTTTACCGACGAAAGTTCTTTGCAAGTTTGCAAGTTCTTGAAATGTCAGAAAAGTATACTATAATTTCCTCTTCTTTCATAAAATTGTTTATTTTCTTTTTTGCTCACCATTTACTAAATACTTCCAATTCTTTGGCACAACGGTATTTCGATTTTTGTGGTTCGACGTTTACATTTTTGGCTTCTTCGAGATTGTCTTCCGGTACTCCATCAATCATGCTCTCTTCAATTTCTTCCTCGATCTCCATTATCTACCCAAAGATAGATAAAAGTCGAATAGCCTTTGTATTTTCACTTTGACGTCTATACTGACAATCAACAAATAGGTCAATAACACAAACTTAATTGCATAGATGTAGAAAGGCCCTGTTATTATTCGGTGGATTTATAATTGTTGGACGGCCATTTTTTTGGTATTTCCCACCAATATTTTACTAAATATGTTAAACTGGACCTCTTCGGTCCGGGTCCAGTGACATTAATTAGCACACAATATCTAATTAAGTGGCGATATAGATATGTGATTGTTGTATTGTTTCTCGCGCCAGTGAAGAAAAATCTTTCAGCACTAGTGCGGAAAAGTGCAACTTTCAGCACACATATAGGTGCGAAAAGTAGTTACTTTCCGCACGCTTGCAGAATTTTTTTTTAGGGGTCAGCCCTTGACCGCGTTTTGAAACAAAATATGTAAAATCAGGTGACATAAAAAAGAATATAATTTTAAAAAACTGTAATATTTGAAATATTTTCGTGTACGTTGTGTATTTTATTCCCCAATGTAGTTTATTTTTCCCTCCATAAAACATGCAAACGTCAAGAATCTTATGTAAATTCCCTCTGTCCCTAACAACCTTAATCTTAATAGTGCACTAGGGAATCAGAAGGGGCAGAATTCACCTTCATAGCGGTTTAAACTCATTATCCTCACCAAACCGTAGTCTTACTATCCTTAACAACTGGGGATGTGCTTTTAATTATATTAAATGTTTCCAAGGTGGATTTGTGAAGTTGTGAAGTTGGCTATTACTTGATATTTTCAAATGATATTTAATCATCCCACCGATGATTGTTTTTATTCATAACTTATATTACGTTTTAACCCACATAACAAAAGTTACAGGTATTTAAAAGTCTATTAGTACAATTATTACATATAAGTAAGGACAAATAAGTCTCTATTTAGATATTAATGGTCAGATTCACTATCACTAAACCAGTCTAATTTGAAAATTAAAAGTTTTGAGCTGACACAGTGTGACAAATAAGTTTTGTAATATGCCTTTATTTTTAAGTTTTGTTTTGCAAATTTATAAAGTGGACAAATAAAGTAATATGTATTTTCCACCATCATAAGGCTAAAATCATTGTTGCAACACGTACCAAGTTCCAAATCATTTACAAACCAAGCAAATGCCTAACATATTAGATTAAAATAATATAAGATTTTAATAGTGACTTATTTACAACGAAATTAGGACAAAAACTTGTTTTAACCTGACATTACCTAGAGGATCTTAATTTAAAACAGCACTAAATCTAAAACCTCTTTAGTGAAGCTCGGAGGAAGTTTTTTAATTAGTAGTACTTTAGAAACCATAATACCCCAGCTTCAATTAATCTGGAAAAATGCAACGAAAATTACAATTTTGAATGCTTTATCCATTTAATTGAAATTTGAAAAATATCAGTAATTATAAACCATAAACAAGTGGCGAAGTGGAAGAAACCAAGGCTGCTTATACTCCGTTACATTTTAAAACAAAGTTGCCTTCTTCCTTAACTTTCGCACATTTTGTTCGCAGTGTTTGCCAACTCGCAATCAGACAATATACAAAATTTTAAAAAATCTTTAGTTCGTTTTTTTTGTTGTTCTGAGTAGAAACCTGTATTGGTCAAACTCACCTCTTTACGTCAGTCTGATGATCCCCAACAAGCACGAAAGCTTACTGTCTACCGGCCCGGGATTGTACATTAGATCTTGGACTCCCCGTACTTTAATGCATGAGCATATCTTATTTGTTTTTGTGCGCTTAGCCACGATTTTCTTTTCCTTATATTATTACGGACGTAAAACCCCTTTTTATTATTATATATACACATATATATATATATATATATATATATATATATATATATATATATATATATATATATATATATATATATATTATATATATATATATATATATATATATATATATATATATATATATATATATATATATATATATATATAGGAAGTTTTCTTGGGTATAGGCTATTTTGTAAACCACATATAAAATTTAAAATTTATTTAAAAACACACGACGTTTCGCACATTGTACAATATTGTGCTTCTTCAGGCTTCTTAACCACTTGGAAAGTGTGCATTTATACGATGTTCGTCAAGGAGTCGTGAGTCCTTGACAAGAGGAAAATTAGTCGAATAAAAAGCGGTGTGAAAGCAACGTTTTTTTCCTGATTTGTAAATTTTTCAATCGCAAGGAAGAGTTACGCGTTCCAAAGGTAATACGATATACACTTGTAAAATTTATAAAATAACGAGAAGCACACCTCTGAAATTTTTCTTTAATTTGTTTGATATGCCGACGGTCCAAGATATCGCGAGTATTTAGTCAAGGCGAATAGGTTTTCTAAACCGTTTAAATGAATCTCTATATTATAAAAGAAGAAACTGACTAACTGACTGATTTACTGACGGTTTTTCAAAATTCAACCCCTAAGGGGGTAAAACCGGGGTTCAAACATGGGTTAAACACGTGTTTTATAGTTTTTAATAAATCAACCCCTATGTGGGTGAAATGGGGCTTCAAAGTTTGTAATGGAGTAAAATTGTTATACTGCGGATGAAGTCACGGGCGCAAGTTAGTATAAAATAAATTAGTTATTTGTACAAAATTTTTATTTAAATTTATTACAAATAGTGTATTTAAATTAGCTTACACCTTTTTTCAGGCCTTTTAAACTCGGAAAACTTGAATAATGCAATAGTCAAAAAATATAATTAATTTAATACATGCGCCCGGACTAAACTTCTTATCTCGGCTGGCGATTTTTTGCTCGGGTATGCAAGTTATTTTATAGAGTTTTTTATAAATGGTTACAGTAGTTGACGAGGACTATAGATAGAGTTTTTATGGATAGATATAGCAATTGCATATGAAAGTTTTGATTTTTATTATGTGCACATATAAAAACAGGCTTATCTTAAATCTTAGGAGCTCAATATTAAAAAGAATTTTTTCTGGGTAAAAACTTTTTATTTAAATTATGTTCAAGCACACCGTGATATATACATACGTACCTATTTCACTTTTACGTATTTCTTTTAAACTTCACATTATGGATAAATGCATTACCTTTTGTTTTTATCTTTCACTTCATAAAAGCCTGCCTTAATTAATTTGTCAGATGTCGCCGATAGCGAACCTACGTAAAAAACCTTACGTGACTAACCTAACATTTTTTAATGCATGCCCATATCGCTCAACAGGGGGTTGGACCCCTTACACGCATAACGTCATTCTATACCTGTAGTTATAATTCGCTAACCTCCCCTTGCGTGGCAGGGGCCTTGATTGATAAGAATATTCCGTGCTGCAAGTGACGTCCTATCAATTTCAGGGAGAGGTGTTTCGCCACGAGCAGACATAACTATTTCGTCTCTACAAATAAAGGATTTATGAATTTTGTATATTTATGGCATTTAATCACGAAACTGTGTTTTAGGTACGTTTGACCCCGCTAAGGTGACTTTACAACTTTGTTTTAGACTTTTCGAGCTAATTTTGTTACATAAAAATTATATCTAATCAAAATTTATTGTTAGCTCATCACTAAAAAAGAATGGATCCCTTATTTACGATTATGCTTGCTAGAATCAAAATTACTATTACACACTGATTATCACATTTATATCACAAACATTATATATATATATATATATATATATATATATATATATATATATATATATATATATATATATATATATATATATATTCGCCATTTTTTATCATAGGCGTAGGAAAAGGTAGATCAACCTGCAATTCAGCAAATGCTGACAAGAATTTTCGCTTGTCTTTAGACGTTTTTGTTATTTTTATGAGTTTATGTTACTTCTACCTCTACAAAATAAAATACTTGCGACGCACTTTGTTTAAGAAAAGTAAAAAGATTTTATGATGAGTATCTTTGACTATATAAGTACTTACCGCTTAAGAATCAACGTAGAAGGAAAATAAAAATTAAATTATCCAATAAAGAACGTAAAAGAAGAACAAGGTGTCTTGGGTGAAGCAAGCTGTTGTGGAGCGCGTGCCATTTTTTTTATCTTTGGACAGCCCACGAAGTTCTACACCTACGTACTCTATATACCGTGGGTGTACTAGCTAGCTAGCCCTTAGCTCAGTTTTCCGGATGGGTTCACCAGTTTTTCAATCCGACACAAGCTAGAAGTCGCCTTGGTGGTCTAGGAACCTGCTTCACACACAACAAACCTGTTATTCATAATTCAAAATACATAAGGCGAAGTGAGCTAAATAAAACAATTAAACACACTTAACCCTATAATATCAAAAATAAATGGTCCGTCCGGACTCCGCTATCCTCACAATAACTTCGGGAAGATTTAGCCCCGCAAACAAAAAAGTTGTTCTCTGGGGAATGTTTGTCCCTGCCAAAAACGGCGTGCCTGAGCCGACGACCTCGTTTACCCCAAAACCCAGAGTGACACGACTAAAACGACCAAAAATGGCCGATGATATCGATTTCCGCTCATGCATTGACTAGCGGTCAGGCGACACTAAGGGCGTGTACCGTTGTCAACTTCGGTTACGGTTTTGTGTCCCGTAAGTATCGGTAATCTGAAAAGTTGGCAGATTGGAAACGCAATATCTGTCATTAATGTCACCGAAGAAACCGAGCGGTTAACCAGGTTTGACAACGGTACACAGCCTAAATATCACAGAAACCTCGGAAGCATTCGGCCTCTCCCGAAGAGCTTCGGCGACAGGCGGGAATTTTGATTGGTTTCCTAAGTTTGGCGCATGTTTGGCGTCAAAAATGCGAAACAACCTAACCTCTAATCTTAGTTATTGTTTTGGCAATCGTCTCTCTTTGGTCGTAGACTTGAAAATAAATGATTTGTTATCGTGATAAAGTATCAAACCCTTTTATGTTCCTTGTAAAGTATTCAGAGTAGAAGCATCTCTAATTTGTTTTTGTCGTAGCACCTATCCCTTATTTTGAAGCAAGACTATTTATTTTTGTGAATGTGTCAAGGATAATATGCGATACAAGAATTGTTTTTAATAATACGGTTCTATTATATTTTGAGTACAGTACTTAGCTGGACAGTAAAATAGTTTAGTTGTACTGAATTGCGTTAAAATCTTCATTTGTTGTTCTTAATTTAAACGTGTTACATAGGTATCTATATAGAATTTAGTTTGTCATGAACCAATAAACAAAACTTTTGTCTTTATATTAAATAAAAAGCATACATAATATTAAAGTCCTTTATTTAAACTTAGTTTTAAGAAATCCACAGTTTCGATTACAACCCGTAAGAAGAACCTGGAAGAAACTTACGAGTGATTTTTTTTAAAACCAACTTATTACCCTACATAATATCACTCAGAATTTATTATAAAGGTAAAATACAATAACTATTGGCTTACACCCCTACACGATATGTACATATTTATATATTTTAATTTTTATAGTACCAACTAGAAATTACAGTTTATACATCTAAATAAAACCTAAACCATACTACAGAACTACAATTAGCGATTTTATAATAATTATATAATACAAAAGCAAGCCCTGTCACCATTACCTGGTATACAAAATAAATATAAAAACCCTTAACCAATACTATTTCTTTCTCTTTGTTGGAAAGAATTCTTGCATTTCCATTTTCCTTTTATGCACCGCTGATCTATTTTCCTGTTCCATTATTAAACTAAATTGTCCCATACACCTTATAAAATAATACAGCTCAATTTTTAAAACATACATACATGGCAAAAATAATTCCATTACTTTTTGTACCGCCCATGGATCTTAAAAAGTTTGTCAAAGTTTTAATTTCTGCCTCCCTCTTCGCGTTTAATATGTTAAAATTAAAAATGGATAAAACTTTTTTTTCTTAAAATTCTACTACAATAAAAAAATATATACTTCTTGAGGTAATTCAAAAACACATGTTCGTCAGCATTTTGCAGTCTCTCAAAGTACTTCTTAGTCAGTTCTACAAACTTCTCCACATTGGTTTCATTCAGTATTCTCTTTAAATCTGCCTTCATTGCTTTTTTGATTACATCATTCCTAATCTAAAGAAGAAAAAAATAAAATCTTAACATAAGAGAAATAATATAAGTACCTACCTACTTGTAAGTATGTTACACAGAAAAATATAAAAGATATATTTTTGTCTATTAATTTCCTTACTTTAGATCTTCCTTGAATAACCCAATTCTTAATGATATGCCAGCTAAACAAAAGTCTCCTTGGTGCGGTTCCCATTACTTCTACCCATGCATTGTGGTATTTTGCATCATCACCTGTCATAAAATACTCGGGCTGTATCACTTCTTTAACTTTGTCTAGCAGCGCCTGCAAAAAAACCTCTTGCACTACTTGATCTAATCTATTACTTAAAAAGAAAGCCACTGGAAAACCCATATTTCTATCATCTTTTACAAGCATGATAGTTAAATCCATTCCCTTCTGGCTCGTGCAGTGTGTTCCATCCATACATATTATTCTACAGAAATCCTTTAGTTTACATTCCATGGTCTTATTCATAAATCCTACGCAAAAATCTTCTAGGCGCAATATTGGATGACTTTCACCTAAGTAAAAAAATTCATAAAGTATATTATTAATATTTTGAAAACGTTTGTATGTTCTTTTAAAAACCTATTACATTTTATATGAAGTAATACAATATACCTAATTTTCATTAAATTTATGTGTAATAAATAGTAAAACATACCTTGTTGCTTGAAAAAAAAAACAATAGTTTTTCCATTGGCATTCCATTCTTCTACTTTTAAAGCTACAGCAATCATACTATTTTCATGTTTCTGCTGCATTACATTATGTTTCTTCATTAAATATGACATATCGTTCCTATTCAGCATATTTATTCTTTGAATTTTCTCAGATGTGACTTTTCTGGCATCGGAGATAATTCTGTCTACGGTTACACCACTACATAATTTTGTAACTATTTCAGTTTTTTCAAGTTTTGACAAGTGCTGACTTCTAATCTCCTCTTCATGGCCTACATGTGATTTCCAGAATTTTACAGTAGTCTCCCCTACAATTTGAAATTTGGTATTTTCTCGAATGTTTCAGCCTATTTTAAAGTAAACAGCTACCACATTTTAGGGTTATATAGTATTTATTTGTACCTACATACTTTTTAGGCAATAAAATAATTTACCTGTTTGCCAGATCTTTATATTTATAAGAGCTGGGCATACTTCATACATTTTTATTGAACCACCAGCCTTCTCCATTCGTTTGGAGCATTTGCTGCCATGTCCTAAGGATAATAGAAATATTTTGTAAAGTAAAGCGATATTAAAAGGTGCATTCTACTACCTATTGAATTACTACGATTGCACGTGTAGTACTTTTCCACATAATCATTATATCTGTTTGTCCTGGCCGCTACATAACATAAGTTGTCTCAATTTTCTGTTCTATAGACCATTGTTCATAACTCTCTTTGCAAGCAAAACTAAATGTTTGTATTTGTGAGTTTATGTTGTGGTTTACCTCCAAATGTGTTTATAGTTTATTATAAGTTCCACAGACTCATTTCCAGTACACAATGGGCAAATAATATGTGATTTCTTAACATCGGACTCTTGCTGTTGGTTATGCACATTTTTTACATGTCTATTCTTTGCTGAAACACAAGAAAACTCCAAATCGCAGAATGTGCACGTTTTGTTCTGGAAAGTTTTGGTTTCCATGCTTAATGAATTAAAATTGCGAAATAACAGATGCTAATTATAATTAAACAAATATTTTTCACAAATTAACTGTATAAGCACAATATTTTTCACAAAATAAGGCAAAACGATTTACAAAAGCGCAGAGTCCAAAAAATTGCGTGGTAACACGACAATCAAAGACATAAGTCTAGAAAAAGGCGGCAAACAGCCGTAAATGTATGGTTAGGTTGTCTTTGTATACGAGTTGTTCGCAAATTTAAATTCGCGCCGCCACCACCTCTCGCCGAAGCTCTCCGAATCTCTGGAAGGGGCCGGATGCCTCCGAGGTTTCTGTGATATAATTAGTGTCTATAGCCGTCACAGAGAAGCTAAGCAGTTGCGGGAACAAAAACACTCACTTGCAGCGGAAGGTCCTAACGATAATCACCCAGATGCAGGGTGGCGCCACTTCATACAGGCAAGAACTGCCAACCTCCATCCTAATCGTAAAATCGCGACACAAACTCGCTAGCGGCAGCAACGTTCGTAAACCCGCGGCATCAGAAACGCGCTTCGGAACTACTCGCACACTCAGTGTTACTAATGACTTGATAATTATCAGAATCTATTATAATTTTGACTTTCACCTGATATAATCGATATGGAGCCACTATCAGAAGTCTAATCTATCATAATTTATGAGGCCAAGTTTTTTTTTCGGTCTGTACTTGAAAAAGTATTTTTATTAATTTACACTTTAATTTTACAAACGGAGGAAGATACTTGCAGTGTCCTTTTATAAAAGTGGTAATACTCTAATGAATTTTCCACCTTTTTGTATCTTTGTTGAAAACGCACGGTACAGTGAACTGAGTGAACTACAATTTTGAGACGAAAATTAGTTAGTTGTGAAGGTACATCATAAAAAGTGTTGACGGCTTATTCTTAAAAAACACATAAAATCTTAAAGCAAAATCTGGTAACTTCTCCTCAAATCTAATAATTTTTCAATTTTTTTCTCGTATTTTTACTCCTGTCCATTGGCAACACTGCACACACTCTACACGGCAGCCTGACCTGCACCAATCGGCAAAGCCAATTAACAAACTGTTAAAGCTGACTTAATTCGACTGACGGTTCGAAAAGTAAATATTATAAAAAACTCAATTAATATTAACTATTTTCAGGAAAGGCAAGGGTAAGTTAAACTAGTCAATTAGCAAGTCAAGTAGCAAGTCGAGTGAAACCTTTCATCAATAGCGAAAACTTGGACACGGCGACAAAAATAAAGAAATTTGGGGCCAAAAAGAAAAACAGGGTTCATCAAATTATGGACCCCTAAAGCAAGCTACTAAAACAAGGAAACTAGGCAACTTAGACGAGATATCAGGCAACTAATTAAATTAAAACTCCTAGGAACTAAACTGGAGACAAAGGAAACAACTTATATAGCGTATTCGTAGCATGGAGGCACAGCAGTACGATAAAGGTAGGAATTGAGTAGGCATTTATAATAAGAGTAATTAGTGAAAATAGGCAAAGCCCTGTGACAAAACTGAACTGTCACATACTAGGTAAAAATTCATTAATTATTGCCCTAATTTCTGGTCGTCCTAGATCCACTTTTCTTCGCATTAAATGGCCCTTGAAACCGATGCACTTCTCATCATTAAATCAATTAATCAACTAAAACATATTTTTTCTCTAACGTTAAATAATTTATCTACAAGCGTCTAGAATTTTAAAAACTCTGCTCTAAAATTCATTTGGCTGATTTTTAAAATTCCATACGAAAGTTTATAAAATAAAACATAAAAGTTAAAGCTTGCGGTAGCCACCGCTTACTTTCCAAGAACGTTCTCGAGCCGGTCGAAAGGATAGAAATACAAGAACAAAGAAAACAAAACTAAAAAGAAACGTTTTCGTAAACGACCCCTACAACTTTCAAATTCAATCTCGTGATAACCTTTGGTGACATGGACGTTCCTCGGAAAGGAAGACATTTTTGTCCGGCGCCTGTTTGATGTATTGAATATGCGAGGTGTGCCAGTGGCGTGGAGTTATATTCGGTTTGTTTCTGCATTGGTTTCAAATCAATCAGGGCCAATGAGGTTGCCCGGTTTCGATCAGCGAACCGTTTTGCTTGAAGATGATTGGCTCTGGGTAGTTTCAAACTGCTGCAGAAACAAACATATTGATGGCTAGGTAGTAATATGTTGATTGGCTTGCAGTCAGCAACCGACTAAGTTTAAGAACTTACCCCAGTGAATTTAAGTACAATAGTAAGATTAGTACGATATAAATAGCTGTGGCAATGGCAGATTTGATTCTTTATCTGCCCTCTTGCTTTATCAAAATACAGTGGGGCACAATAAACCAACACAACTATTTTTACTTAAGTACACGATGTTCCAGATGCAGGTTTTACCACCACTGTTAATAGATGCCTGAAGTGTAGCCAGAGTTCGTTCTATCAAATTCATACAAAGTCTAAATCTATGGAGGTTCTTTAATATCGCGACAGTTGCTTATTCGGCGTGTCCAGAAACCATCTTAACCGATGGGAAACTTTTTAATTTTTGACTTTACGGAAAAAAGTTATTCTTCAATAAAAGTTCTGCTTGTTGAGACGATAACACTTAAATTAAAAATTTTGACCCAGCATATACAGGCTGTCATAAAAAGTATAAATGCCATAGAAGGAAAACTATCTTTAATTTTAATTCCAAAGTACAATAACATAAGAACGCGTCGCGTCGCCCAGAACTGAAAAGTGATTGAATATGAAATTTGACAAAATGACTTTATGTGTATGTAAGTTTTAATTTTAATAAAAAATTGTTTTAAAATATATACAAGTTTTTTTTCAAATAACATATCACAAATATGCAATAAAGAAATTACTGTTTTTACTTAAAATATGAAATAGTATATTACAATCCGAGACAGGAAATTGTTGATTACTGTCGCGGGATGATGTAGGTTATCGAGACGCGTAGCGTCGAGTTACACTTAAATCTCGAGACAGTAATCAAGTTTCTTGTCGAGGATAGTATACGATTTTATCTTCAATCATAATTTTTTAATATTCATAATTTTTATTATCGTCATTGTCATGAAGTTTCACAAAAAGAAAACTGGAAAATACCTGCTACATTGTACTTACGCAAATATCAAGATAACTATTTTTAATGGTTCCTATAATATATAAACATAAAATCATCAAAATCAACAAATCATCTTGACAATTCCTTTGAATTTGTCGATGGTTTAGTCCAGTTTTGTGTTTTAAGATTGTTCATTTTTTGCAAAAATGATATCAGATAGCGAAGAACCCATAAGCAATACTCCACTGGAACTAAGAAGAGCTGCTGAAAACGTTGAAGAAAGTTTTTTACCTAATAAAAGCAGCGTGAGATACGAAAAAGCTTATCACGTATACCAAAGTTAGTGCGCTGAAAATAAAGTAAAAAATCTAGCATCAGAAACAATTTTGCTAGCTTATTTTGGTGAAATAGCGAAACAAAAAAAGTCATCGACGTTATGGGCTACTTACAGCATAATAAAAACAATGTTACAACTTACGAAAAAGATTGCCTTGCATTTTTAAAGCGGAAAAGCGTGCGTAGGATTCAAGTCTAAGCAGTCTATATTTTCGAGGCAGAACATTGAAGATTTTTTTAGAGGAAAACTGCTGAGGACTTTTTACCTATCAAGGTAGGTATTTAAATTATTATTTAACAATAAAATGAAATCATGTGAAAAACGCCCTAAAACATCATTTGTTGAACAAAACAAATCAGATTTTACATGTTTTTTTTTAATTGTTTCAGGTGGCGCTTATTATTGGTGTGTCCAGGGCACACGCAAGACTGGCTTTTGGCTTTATTTGATCCTTTATAGCTTCCAAATGGCACGTGCTAGTGAGTTCTGAGCTGGAACCAAATTTAGCAGCAGAATTTAGCTATAGTATTAGATTTCCGAGACATTCTTACCTTCTTCTTCTTTGTTTGCCGTCTTATATTTAAGGTTGGCGATCATCATTGCTATCCTCAATTTAAAAACCGCAACGCGAAAGGGATGCACACTATTCATGCCATACCAGTCACGCAGACTTTTTAAACATGACGTTCTTCTTCTGCCTCTATTTCGTTTTCATGCAATTTTTCCCTCCATGATAACAAGAAGGAGGGTGTATTTGTCATTGCGTATGATGTGCCCAAAATACTTAAGTTTTTTCCATTGTTTTATTTAATATTCTTAGCACGTCGATGTTGGTGACATGTTCTGTCCACGATATTTTGAGTATACGCCTGCATGCCCACATCTCAAAGGATTCCAGTTTCTTCCATTCAGCTCTGTTAAAGGGCTCATCCCTCCAACCCAGTCCAGTAATCTCCAAGCCAAGCTGAGATTCCTATCGCACCACGAGCTTCTTGATTCTGACAAAGTCATTACGCGCCTGTTCTATACATACCGTCACTTCATCCGTGCAGGCGCTGTGTTCATTTAGGCAGCATCCTAGATATTTGAATCGGTGAACCCGTTCAATAGTTCGGTTGTTCAATTGCAAGTGTGCTCGGATGTTCTGTTTTTTGCTGATGATCATAAACTTGGCCTTCTTAATATTGATTTTTAGAACGTAGATATTGCAGGATGTGTTAACGGTTTCTAGTAATATCTGTAGATCTTCAATATTATCAGCAATCAGCACAGTGTCGTCGGCGTATCTTATGTTAATAACTCTTTCTCCATTGGCGTTGATCCCTTAGTTATAAGAAGTAAGCAATGCTTTGGACAAAATGATCTCAGAGTATATATTAAAGAGCAGCGGAGACAGTACCCAGCCCTGCCCCACGCCTTGTTTAATTTGCACACTTTCTATTTTTATATTTGCTGATTCATCCCAGTATAAGTTGGCTATAATACGAATGTCTTTATCATTCAGCTCCAGGAGCTTCAGAATTGAAAGAAGCTTTTCATGTTGCACCCTGTCAAATGCCTTTTCGATGTCTACAAAACAGGCATAAACATTTGACGTCCAGACACCTTTGTGACAAAACTTTCATGACGAATAGGGTGTCCCCAGTCCGTTCCTGAAGCCGAATTGTCCATCTGAGGGGGAATTCTTGCATTTTTTCTAAATTATTCTATGTAGGTATGATTTTTAGGATTCTTAACCAAAAATCCCAAAAAGGCGATTTGTGGGCCTACTCGCTGATTATAACAAATATGTAAAAAAAAAGTTTTTACATCTATCAGCACCATTTAGTGATACTCCGCTCGCGAATTTTTGCGTTTATATTGGAAACTTGGAGTACTGCCCTTCAATTTGAGCAATCGCAGATCTCTGTAGCATGGTTTAAAATGGACAAAAAACGCTACTTTTCACCTATATTTTAAAATTTTTCTCAAAAAACTCGACCTGTTGGGAAAATTTGACGGCCACCCTAATAACACAATATGTTCTATGAACGTACTTTTTAGGTCCTAGCTAGGTCCGAAAGTCCAATACCAACCGAAGACGTTCCAAAGATGTTTAATTTGTAACGTTACAGGTACTTTGTATTAGAACTTACATAAAACGATTCTCTAGGACAAAGGAACTGAATAATTATAATAACACAATATAGTATTATAACACCACAATTGATACAAATTTAATACAGTATACTATGATTTAATTTAAATCTAAGATTTTGGTTCTTATAGTGCTTATTATTTGTGAACACCCCCTGCGGTTGCGGTACATGGAAATTTTAAATTTGGCGCTATTTTTACCGATTGTGAACGAAAAAATGATTAGCTGATGTTTTTTGTCCGAAAGAGGTGTCAGCCTTAGATTACACAGTGCAACACGAAAAAATATAACCATATACGGACACCACTACGTGATAAAAGACCAAAAAAAAAAAGACTCGTGTCTCCCAGTTTTGCCCAAAGTCATGCACTTTTTTTTTATGGGCCCCCAAAAATTTGGGGCCTCGGTGTCATTTTTGCAAAAAGGTGATCATTTTCTCAGGCTCATTTCTTGTGAAACCGTTCGGAATTTGGATTTACTCTCTGAGGCAAAGTTGTAGCTCTTCTCATAAAGAACAAAAACTGTGAACATATAAAATAAAAAAAACTTCATCTTCAAGATCAAAATCGCAGAAACCTTTAAAAAATTCGATTTTTGTTTACCTTTTTTCACATGTTCAGGTCCATAGGTAGCAAACCGTTCACAATTCAAGGAAACAATCAACTACAAAAATGTACCTAAGATCTCAATAAACAACTTTTTACAACATAATATGAACTTCCTGGGAATGATTCTTAACACCGTTTAGGTAGCGCTTAGGTAGCCGCAAAAGGGAAAAATTTCCGGAAATTTTTTTAATTTCATGTGTTTTTTCTTTACTTCAACATTGAGATACTATGATATCTATTACACAAATAATTATTTGTGTAATAGATAGCATAGATTCTCAATGTTGAAGTAAAGAAAAAACATGAAATTAAAAAATTTTCGGGAAATTTTTCCCTTTTGCGGCTACCTAAGTGCTACCTAAACGGTGTTAAGAATCATTCCTAGGAAGTTCATAATATGTTCTAGAAAGTTGTTTATTGAGATCTTAGGTACATTTTTGTAGTTGATTGTTTCCTTGACTTTTGAACGGTTTTCTACCTATGGACCTGAACAGGGGAAAAAAGGTAAAAAAAAAATCGAATTTGTTAACGTTTTCTGCGATTTTGATCTTGAAGATGAAGTTTTTGTGATTTTATATGTTCACAGTTTTTGTTCTTTATGAGAAGAGCTACAACTTTGCTTCAGAGAGTAAACCAAAATTCCGAACGGTTTGCAAGAAATGAGCCTGAGAAAATGATCACTTTTTTGCAAAAATGACACCGAGGCCCCAAATCTTTGGGGCCCCTAAAAAAAGTGCATGACTTTGGGCAAAACTGGCAGACACGGGTCTTTTTTTTGGTCTTTTATCACGTAGTGGTTTCCGTATATGGTTATATTTCCATGACTTAAAAAATTACACACAGTGTTATCAAAGGTACCTGCCTATGGGCAGTGATGAGTGTCGATAGTGGTGAAAACTGTAACGATAACAGGCGGACAACAAATCTGATATAAATCATAGTTAAAAAGTCATTAAAAAGTTGCATATCAGAATAATAAAACCAACATAACAATATTTTTTAACCTTTCATTGCCTATAAGTTTCACGATCAAGAAACCAAAAAAAAATTGTCGTCACTCTTGTAGTACAGTTATTGCCACAACCGTTCTTGCGTCCGTAACGTAACCTTACTTTTTTCATGACGCCATCTTTGATACAGCAACTGTGGTTTTAATTCGTTTAATAAATATATTAGGTGTAGGAGCGTGAATTTTGATTTGTGATAAAATATCAACAGATAAGTATATAATTTATAACATTTTTGTTTATTTACTTATTGTTTTGCAATGGATTTTCAAGATAACAAAAGAAGACTTTTAGGAAAAGGGCTAGATCACGATTGGAAGCCAGGAAAAACTGTAGATAAAACAAGGAGCAATAAATATCTTTTGAGCAATATTAGTGTTTACTTTTAGTAACCAAAGCCCCAAATGACCAGTTTGTAATGTAGTGTTGATGCTTAGGTTTGTAAAGAGTATTTGCGAAATTATATATTAGTATGTAATCCAAAAAGTAAAAATATTTCATTTGTAAATTAAGCTATGCAAGTAAAATCATGTCCCAGTCGTTTTGAGGGACAAGAGACGTTCCGGGTAGGTTCTTTGAGAAAATTGTTGGTCCTTCCAAGGGTCTACGTTCCTGAAACGTATTTGGTGTAAATACTTAAAACTGAAGTCTACAGTACGTTTATTGGACGTAAAACAACGTCCTCACTTCCGTTTCTGGTACTTACATTCTTTTTGTGGACAAACTACGTCCCACGAACGTTTGAGATAGGTTCAAGGTTTTTTGAAAACATTCCTGGTACATCCGCTGGTCTCTATAAAACGTTCTTTGACCGTTTTAAGTACATTTTTGTGATATTAGGGCAGATCCGTAGTCAGAAATTAAAAATGTACTGGAATGATGAAGAAAGTTTCTGAGAGAAAATCGTTTCGAACAGAGTCTGGGAAACTGGAGTTTGGGGAAAATGGTAATGATTTTAAAAATATCACTCCAATTTGTTTATTGTAACTTGTTCTGCGTTCGATTTAGATAGAATAATAAATGGTAAATAAATTTGCTTCAAAGAAAAACTATCCCAATCGATTAAATTGTATAGATGGCGTTTCGACTTTACTTTCGGTCAAGACTTTTATTTAATTTGACTATATTTACGTACGCCATTGAAAATCAGGATATAATGGACCCGTGTCGATCTATTTTCCATGTTATTGGTTTGATTCAACTGTGTCAATATAGACGGTTGAAGCTTACTGGTTTCAGTGACTTTTCACAAAAGATTTAAATGCACAGAGATGTCGTTCATGTGGTTCGGTATTTACTTTTTGTGGTCTCGCTTAAAGATTTTATTTCTTACTAGTAGGGTTCGAGCACTGTACAATTTATTTTATGTTTACTGTGAATAGCTTTAAAGTGCTTTGAGGAAAGGTTTTGGGACGACTAGAGAGAATATTAAGATTTTTGCCATGACCGGCTGCGCAAAAAGAAATACAATTTTTTTGAAGCATAATATATTTTTGGTATTACGGACAAAACTAGTCACTCGAAAACCACTAAATTACGTAAGACAAACAAAACACGTTCTGAAAGTATGCTGTGGAATCAATTACGCATGTCTTGAATTATTAACCTTGAAAGGTAACATAGGTAAAAGTTATAGGTGAATGAAAAATAAAACTGTCAAGTTCTGAAGTTTTTATTTTTTTGTCATTGCATAATACAGAATTAAAAAAAAAATCATATACAACAAAGGACCTAAAAATTATAAATTTAAACTAAATGAGAGACGTGCCCATCCTTCTACTTCAAAACGTGTTCTCATTCTTCTTTTTACAGCATCAAAAATATTGGTTAGCACTTAAAGAAATGTGTTTTCGGAACTCCACATTCTCCTTTCTTGAGAATTTACATAACCAAAGGAGAGGTGAAATCATACCTCGTCAGAAAAAAAAGGTTTTTTCAAATACGTTTTTATTATTATGCCAATTACCCATAATAAACCACTCTGAACATTGCATGCGTTGCGGTTTGTCTTTTGGTAAGAATTCTTGTACTGAGCTTAGACGATAAGCGTGCATATGCAGGTCACATTTCAGGATTATATTGCGTTCCGTAGGCTACACTTACTTGCTGTCTTAAACGCCGAATAGGGGTTTGTGGGTGTTCAATAACAATTTGCCTCAATTCTTCTACTTTTTGCGCAGTGCGAACTTTGGGTTTCTCACTGCCTTCCTTTCTAATCGCACTTCCTGTTTCTCTAAACAATGCCACAAATCTAGTCAAAACTTGGCGAAACTGGTCGAAATCCATAACTATGTGTGGAAATTCTGTTTGGGTTTCAAAATCCTGAATGGCGTCTCGTGTTGAATATACCCACTGGCCATCAACCCTTCTACCATTTCTAAACTAACTTTCGATCTTGAAAGCTTTTTGTTCTGCCGTGATTACCATATTTAATTTTCTTAAAAATAGAAGCTGCAGAACTTGACAGTTCTATTTTTCATTTACCTACACCTTTTACCTATGTTACCTTTCAAGAGTAATAATTCAAGACATGCATGATTGATTCCACGGCATACTTTGAGGACGTTTTTTTATCTTATGTTAGGTACTTTAAAGTTATTTATTTTGCTTAAATTAATTGAGGTTGTATGGCAGGTATAATGATACCGCATAGTCACTACTTTAAAGTTACTAGTTTTCGTATGTTAGTTTTTCTTTTTTTTTAATTTCACTTCTAAGATATACCATTCAATAAGGCAATGAAGAGTGGTGATATATGCAAATAATATATAGTGATGGCGGCACTGGCGTGTAGCATTTGCTACTCGAACTAACTCCATCTCTTTTATTTCGATTGGATCATCGCACAGTGTGAAGCTTATTCCGTGTGCACTTATTTGGCCAAGCCTGTTTACCAAATATCGGGTATTGTTCTTAGGTATTTTAAAACTTAATAGATCCTTAATAGAAGACTCTTTACCGTCATAAGCATATTGTTAGGTTTGGAGCATTTACTAGTTTTCTCTACATAGATTGGGCGTCAGTGTAATGTTTAAAAGCGCCAGTGTTACTATTTGACGTCAAAAGTAAATGAATGAATGAATCAATAAATATCCTAAGGAGTTTGGGATTATGGATGATGTATATAACCCTACTTCTAAAACATCACTCAGTAACCAAGGTATGCCCTGAGAACATTACATACTTACAGCTCTTACCTAACCGACCAAATCTAGCTGCTTGCAGATCACTTCCATACACTCTCACCGAGATCTTGCAGATGACCTTCATACGCTCTGTCTGAAAGGGTAGCTTCGGTTCTTCGTGACAAGTGGAGCCGTTAGCTTTTATAGACAAAATCGGCAAATTCTAGTCAAAATTGAGCCAACAGAGTTTTATTTTCTAAAGATAGATTCCAAAAGCTGGTTTGTATAGCCTTCAGCGATAAAACAAAACCAGGAAAAAATACTAAGTCATGCCCGGTATTGAAAGTAGTAGGGAAGCAAAACAACCTTTTAGTTGAGGACAATACATTTAATTTCACTTTCGCCGTTAACAAATTATCTGTCTCTTTATCAAATGCAAGCTCCTCTAATGAATAAAGAATTTAGCCATGTGACGTAGAATAATATACAAGTGGGTGTCAAACCTCTTCTAATATGTTTGACGGTCGCCAATATACCTGCCCTATAATGTCAGAAGGCCTTAAAGATATAATGGTCACATAGACCAGAACTAAGGAACGTGTTCTCAGATCTGGAGTTTTCACTAAGGCCAAAAGATTCTAGTACCAACCATATCAGCCACCGACAAAAGAAAACATAGTTATTTAAAATTTTACGGCCAGATTCTCCAGCGCTAGTCCGGTCTAATTTGACATCCAAAGGTTTTAAACTGACAAGTGAGAATAAGACAACTAAGTTTAATAGTATGAATTTATTTTTGAGGTTTTTAGCACATTTATAAAGAAAAGGGCAATTTTAGTACGTTCTTTCGACAATAATAGAACTAAATTCATTCCTCGTTCTAAGATGAAAATCATGTGGAAAGCAAGCAAATCGCTGAAATATCAGAATATTTCATATGTTTTTAATGACGATGTATTAACAATGACAGGACAAAAACCTGTCAAAACATAACTGATTAACTAGATGATCTTAATTTAAACCAGTACTAAATCTTACACCTTCTTAGTGATTATGAACGGCAAAGTTTAAAATCCAGGCTTGACAAAAAAAATCTGATTTAAGGATAAAGAATACAATTTTGAAATCACAAGAAAATTAATGAGAAGTGAAACCTGGTTTGCCGAACTTGGTACATTCAGCGGCAGCCAGAGACCTGCACCTACAAAGCCGCATGTGCTTGCTTGGTGTATAGCCACATAGATCAGCCCTAGGTCACCAACCTTAGCCCTGAAATTTCCGCTAGCCCAAATGGTTCTAGGATTGACAACCCTACTTACCCGAATAAAATAAAATGAATACTCGTATGTATGGACCAGTACAGTTTCAGTTCCAAGCTTCCCCAAAATGTACACTTGAAATATAAGTCCGAATAAAATGTAGTTACATAAATATGCATTGATTCTAGTCTTTAAATTCGTTATCAAAAGGAAGTAAAAACAAAGAAATCTTAATATGTCACAAAAATTATAAGTCTAAACGACCCTACCACTAAGGTTCAGAACATTGACTCTCAAAATAAGGATATCCAAAATAAATGAACCTCTAGGAGGTACAACCAAATGTGTACATGAGAGATAAAAAGGAAAAGTGCCCCTCTGTAAAATTGAATGTTCGAATCCTACAGGCAATAAATATTAAAAGGTCCACTTAGCTATTCGCAACCACTGCAGTTGCCTGGTAGTCCGGTGAAACCATAAAGTGCTCCCTATTCCCCTACAAAGCCTTGTCCTCCTGGCGTTGTGGCGATATTATAAACTTTGTCCAAACTGACTCTTAATAGGTCCAAAAATTACATAGGATCGCCTTAGTACATCCTGATAAGGTTTTGATTCTCTAACCCCAACCCCAAGAACCCTTACCAAATTAAGTTCCTACAGGCACCTGGAGAAACATAAGTTTTATCGGCAACTCGGCCATAGAATGCAAAACAACAAATAATCCAACTAATGCATTCTTCGGGAGTCATTCTAGTAAAATTCTATTTGCTACGTGGCACTCCCAATAAAAGAAAAACTAAAGGGAATATCCACTGAAAGTTCATCCTAGTTCCTCGTTTTTCGGTAACCGGCCATAAAAGGACGGAAGCTACGTCGTCCTCGTCCTGACCTGTACACAAAAAAAAACAACATTCCTTTGTTAGTCGGAACAACTGTACCCGGTCCAAAATTTAATTCCCCTACAAAAATTCGCCAACTTGGGAATTCGCCGGAAGTCGGCCATCTTTAGGAGCAAAAATGCCCGCAGAATGGGGAGTAGATCTGAAGATAGGCAATCCGCCTTCCCTGTTAAAAACTAAATATCAATGTCATCGACCTATACAAAAATACAGCTGATCGATAGGTGAACAAATGTCTTTCAAAGATCCAACAATTTTTCCAAGTAAAGTGGCCTAATCAAAGTTCAGTCCAAATACATCCACAATTAGTTACCACAAAATTTAATTCCCAACGACTTGGCATTATATATCAAGAAAAACAATATCATAAGATTCAAAATTTATAATTAAATAATTATGACTGGATCAACACTGGTGTTATAGGATCATTAAATAAGACTGTCAGGAGGTAAACGACTGTTCATTAAAATTTCTAAACAAAAGTTCAACAGGTTTACCTCAAAATCTGCTATGAAAAATCTACTTTGATATGTATCGGGCCCACAATATCATTATTCCCCCCAGGCAAGGAATAACATAGAAAGTTTAAGATATAGTTATAGAATCATTATTAAATTACTAATTTAGCTGCAGACCAGCTTCTAAAATCTAAAATCTTTACTTCACATCTTCACTTCTTTTCTCACAAAAATGGAATTATAAAAGTTATACTTTATTACCAAATCCAAAGTGCTGTTTTCTAACTGTAACAACTCCTGCTATTCGTCTGCGAGTCTCTAGATTCATTATTGACAAATGCTATCAGCTGTAATTTTGTTTTTTGAGGTTAGGAATGCAACAGTTTCTCTACGTTTTTAAACTAATATTGAGTTTTGAAAGAGTTTTAAGTTTCGAAGGGATTAAATTTTAATAACATCATTCACATTTCATATAATGTAAGAAATAAACATTTTTATTATTTTTACATTTGCACCAACAGTTTTATTTGTTGCGTTATTCCGCGATTGCTTCGCTCGACAAATAAACAATTTTTCAGCAGGTTTAGGGTTGTCACTTATTTATCAATTCCGCATCACCTCCGCAACGCCTCGACGGACGCCGCGCCGTTTCGATTGCTTTTCTGGAGTTTCTAACAAGTGCGCTTACCTATAAGCAACAAATCGCCAACGGATCGCCTTATCCAATGTACAGGGTGTCCAGTTTTCGACACTTTGGCAGGGTATCTCGGTTATCTTTAAAGATAAAGAGCTGCGATTTTCGCAATAATGTGCTACTTTTAGGTGAAACGTATGACGCTATAAACAGCATTTCCATAGCCCCCATTGTTTCGAAGATGCAGGGCGATTTTGAAAATGTGTCATTTTCAAGCATCCCAGTTGGCCTTTTCCCTTATCGGTAAGGTAAAAACTGATTATTATATAATTGTTTGCGTAGAATCCAGTGGCTAGTCAGTTTTTTTCTAGGAAGAACGAATTTGAAGATGAAAACCAAAGTTGAATTTTTTTAAATGGGATAACCATGTATATTTTGTTTTCATTCGATTGCTTTTTCATAAGTTTTTCAAAAATATATAATTGTTATTGTATATATTTTAGAATAACTTCCGAGTTTTACAATTAGAAAAAAAGGGGTAGCATATTTCATAGTAGGCCGTGATATAATGATTTGAAACAAATGAATACAATAGTATCTTTTCATGGCCGCTAGTCAGACCGCTCATCAAAACCTATAAGAAATCATTTAAAAAAATTATTGTTCTCAAAACCCCTACTTGTTCTTTATTACTGTGTTTTTCGTTAAAAACAAAATGGCTGAAATGAGACTTTATCAGAACTTTGAAGTATGATATATTAGTTTGGTATATTAAATCGCATGAAAATTCGCAGGATGTCACCGAACCAGGTTTTAACAGGTACTTAGTACGATTTTATATCCATTATAAATTTATCTGTGGCTTTTTTCTATGTTTATTCTAGATATCCAGATAGAAGGCAACCTTTTCCCGATATGATTTCTAGAAATAAAAAAAATTAGTTAATTCTAGTGCGTTTATGCAGTCAAGACCAAAATCCTATCCAACTTCTTCTACTTCGTGTAGGGTAATTTAAAAAGAAGTTGGAGTGAACAATTCTCGAGCACAAACTATATTACAGAAATCAAATGTAGACTTTATAAAATCAAAATCGTTCAGCATTTACATCCTGGGGATGCTGAACGTCGTCTCATTTTTTGCAATAATTGATTTTTGCAGCAAACTCAAGCCAATGTGAATTTTGGAACATTTGTGATATGGTCCGATGAGGCGTATTTCACAAGCTCTGGTATTTTCAACAGACACATAATACCAGATACTGGAATCAAGAAAACCATCACTTTTACTTTGAGCGGGAGCAGCAGGGAAGATTCGGTTTCAGCATTGCTTGTTTTATTTTGGGAAGGCAACTAACTTTTAAGAAGAAGAACGTATGAGGGAAGCCTTTCAGCAAATCGTTCCCTGGGTATATGTTGTACCTAAATTGCTAGATAGTGTTTCCTTGGCTTACTTAAACAACAATATACATATATATATATATATATATATATATATATATATATATATATATATATATATATATATATATATATATATATATATATATATATATATATATGGTTTTATTTTTCCATGGGGTTGCGGTCAAAATGTTTACATTAAAACAATAGTCATCTTTGACGTTTCGGTTTATTGACTGACTAAACCATCATCAGAAAGTTAACTACAAATTTTTAAAAAGAACTTATTTTATCAGGTTTACTAATAATAACACAAATAGACATACCTTTTAACTATGATGAACAATCTTAGCACTAATACTACTACATTTTAACAACCATGTACTCTCTACGAGACACAGAGTTAAACTATTATTTACTAACTTGCCTTAACAACCAAATTTGCATCGTACCTTTTAGAAGGTATAATGGATGGAAAATCCACTATAGGTACAAAATGTTTTGTGAATAATGCAAAAATTTTATTTTTATGACATAATTAGGCCTCCATAAACTGAACTTAAATTTTCGGTATCTGACCTGAAATTGATGGTGTTATTGGTTTTTTTAATATGAATCATTTCTTTAATATTCCTTTTTTTGTTATTCGATTCAAACTCTAAAATTTGAACATTATTGAAATTGAAATTATGTAGTTCGTCAAGAGCATGTTTGGATAGGGCTGTGGGGTTATGGTTGGTATTACGCAGGCTATTCTTATGTTCTTTTATTCGGTTTTTTAAATGTTGTTTTGTTTGTCCTATATATGTTTTTGGACAATCAGAACAGTCAATTTTATATATTAGATTTGTCTGAAATTCTTTAGGTGTTTTTGGTTTTAAATGTGTAAATAATTTATTAGTACTATTGTTTGGTTTTTCGGCGATATTTATGTTGTATGGTTTAAGGACTTTTTTAATTTTTTGATTTATAAGGGGTATGTGCGGTAATGAAATATAATTACTTTCGGTGTTCTGAGTTTCGCGATTTGTGGAGTTATTGTATATTTTATTAATCCGGTTTTTAATGATCGGTTCACAGAAGTGTTTGGGGTAATTATTTTTTTGTAAAACGTCTCTAACTTTTCTAAGATTTTGTGGTCTATTTATCGGATTAGTTAATATGACAGCCCTATCAACTAGTGAATTGACTACGCTTTTTTTATATTTAATAGGTGTGTATGAATTAAAATTGAGATATCTGCCTGACCATACAGGTTTTGTGTACCAGTTTGTCTCGATGTTGCCTTCTATGTCGTAAGAAATATTAATGTCTAAAAAATTTATAGATTTGTTTTTTTCCTTTTCATGAGTGAATTTGAGTCTATTATGGAAGTTGTTAAATTTATCCAGGGTGTATTGAATTTTATTTTCCGGTATACAAAGGATACAGTCATCGACGAACCTTTTAAAGAATGAACGTTTGTAATCGAGGGATTTTATTACATTTGACTCAACATATTCCATCACAAGATTGGCTATGGTAGCGGAAATAGGTGACCCCATCGCAACGCCATATATCTGAGAGTAAAACTGGTTGTTGTATTTAAAGAAGGTTGAATTTAAACATAGTTTCGTTGCTTCAATAAACTCTTTTTCAGGAATGGTTGTAAAGTTTTTTAATTTATTCCATTTTTCTTTAATGTATGACCGCAACCCCATGGAAAAATAAAACCATATATTATAATTAAACGGTCAGGAAAAACAATACTATTACTATATATATATATATATATATATATATATATATATATATATATATATATATATATATATATATATATATATATATATATATTGAAAATGCTATTCTCACACTACGCCAACGTGTTGTCCAAGGAATATCATCCTTGGTGGTTCAATGACCTGATATCACAGGTACAAGTGAACCGTGCCACCCCGACGACCGCTTTCGATACTGTTAGATCTCATTCAGGCCGGGGACAGGCAAATTGCTCTGTGTCGAGCGGGTGTTAAATGGTCGAACCAACCGAAACAACTACTCCGAGGGCTAATACCCCTACCGGCATTGAATTACACGATTGATTCTGGGTTTGTCCGTAGGGAACGATATTGAAAATGCTATTCTCACACTACGCCAACGTGTTGTCCAAGGAATATCATCCTTGGTGGTTCAATGACCTGATATCACAGGTACAAATGAACCGTGCCACCCCGACGACCGGTTTCGATACTGTTAGATCTCATTCAGGCCGGGGACAGGCAAATTGCTCTGTGTCGAGCGGGTGTTAAATGGTCGAACCAACCGAAACAACTACTCCGAGGGCTAATACCCCTACCGGCATTGAATTACACGATTGATTCTGGGTTTGTCCGTTGGGAACGATATTGAAAATGCTACTCTCACACTACGCCAACGTGTTGTCCAAGAAATATCATCCTTGGTGGTTCAATGACCTGATATCACAGGTACAAATGAACCGTGCCACCCCGACGACCGGTTTCGATACTGTTAGATCTCATTATATATATATATATATATATATATATATATATATATATATATATATATATATATATATATATATATATATATATATATATATATATATATATATATATATATATATATATATATAATATATAATTTTTCTGTTTCTTGAACCATATTAAATATATATTTTAGGAATATTTCTTGGGGATAGGTTCGTCATTTAAAAGAAAAAGTTGGTTTTGTTTTTTTTAACTTGACATTTCGCCTTTTATATAAGGCTTTTTCAAAAGTTTATTTTATTATTTTCTGATTTTTATCCTACAAAGCAAAAACG
Source organism: Philopedon plagiatum (assembly GCA_963971165.1). Lineage (NCBI taxonomy): Eukaryota > Metazoa > Arthropoda > Insecta > Coleoptera > Curculionidae > Philopedon > Philopedon plagiatum. The sequence continues at coordinate 39,408,443 of OZ020189.1, read as the reverse complement.
CAAAATTAACGCATATAAACAAAGCAAGACATGTAACATACGAACAACACTCACTACATTGAAAACGTGTGACTTAGTTTAACATTGTTTACAATTATTTATTTAAAAATTACCAGGTACGTACCTTGATGTGTGTTTGACATTCTGCTGTATGGAATGGAAATGAGTTTAAGATGTACGATTTTGCATTTCAATGTTTTTTCTCTTTTTTTATATTATTTAAATATATTGTATGTATTTTTTCGTTACAGAGGCTCGATTTTATGATGCTGAAGAACCGACTGGATTTTTATTTTAACAAATTAAAATAAATTGATCTGGGATTATCAATGTCTTTTTTATTATTTACACAAACAGGTTCTTTTTTAATATGTATCATTTCTTTCATTGTCAATTTATGGTAGTTCTTGTCTTGATTTAAAATTTTTGTGTTTGTGTAATCAAAGGTATGGTTTCTTTCAATTTCATGCTTGTGTAGGGCTGTAGAAGCATTCTTTTGATATTTATGGCCATTCAGACTGTTATTTATATGTTGGGTGGTCACTGGTCATCCCTATATATTTCTTGTCACAGTTCGAGCATGGAATAGAGTATACGACATTAGACTTCTTTTTTTTAGGGGTTTGACTTTTTAAGGGTGTAAAAAATTGATTTATTAAGTTGTATCCCTTATGGCATGCTACGATATCGTGTCTCCCTAATATGTGTTTAATTTTTTCAAATAAAGTATTAGTGTATGGAATTGCAATATGCTTGGAGTTGGGGTTTCTAAGAGTTATTTTTTTAGTTTTTTGATTATTGTAAAATTTGTGAATTCTTTGTTTTATTATTTTATCCGTAAGGTTTTTCGGAAAATTATTATTCTTCAAAACATCCCTAACTTAATTTAGTGCTTCCGGTCTATGTTTTGGTGATGTTAATTGTATTGCTCTATCCGCTAGACCCATTAGTACACTGTGCTTCTGGTTTGTTGGATGATTGGAATTGTAATTTAGGTATCTACCAGACCAAGTAGGTATGGTGTACCATTTTGCTTCAACGTAATTCTTGTCTTTACCACGCATGAGTGTTAGGTCCAAAAAGTTCATTTCACCACTTTGTCCTATTTCCAAAGTAAATTGTAATTTTGGATGAAAAGCGAAAAGTTAAAAAAGCAAAAACAACTTTTTCGTTTAAATGACGAACCTATCCCCAAGAAATATTCCTAATATATATATATATATATATATATATATATATATATATATATATATATATATATATATATATATATATATATATATATATATATACATATATATATATATATATATATATATATATATATATATATATATATACATATATATATATATATATATATATATATATAATATATAAACTGGTCAACAAAAAAATCGGCAAAAGCGAATTTTACTCGACTTTTCAAACTGCTATAATTTTTTAAAAACTTAACTTTTTTGAGATCGGTTTTCGGATATCGACAGCTCGTCTTTCCCAAATTAAGCAACAAGAAGTGATTTTGCAATGGAAGCGACATTTTCATGCTATACAGGGTAATTAATAAGTTAATGCAAAACTACTAAAAGTTTAGGTGTGTGCCATGTTGCCAATAATTTTTTTTGATCGTTTCGACATAGCACGCTAGTAAGCTGATATCAATATCTCCAGACGTGTTCGCCGGAATTTCGATTAATGGTCTCTGGCGAAAAATACAGGAGGAAACAGAAAAAGCACACAAATTTTGGTAGCGTCATTTTTAAAACGCTGTAATTGGAAAACGGATTAATAGACTTTGTCGGGCTTTTTGGGAATTGAAAGCCCTTTTTGTGCAGAGATTTACCTAATAAACTGTTTTTTGTTCAATGTCAAAATGTTTGCGTTGTATAGGGGTGAACTAAAAAGTAAATGAAAAGTATTGTTAAAAATAAATTTTCTTTTAATTTGTGCAAATTGAGCAGTATGCGTGTTTTTTCTTTCAGAACTAGGGCGTTTTGTCTAACTTTGGATTAGTTATACAGCGTGTCCAGAAACCATCTTAACAAATGCGGAACTTTTTTATTTTTAACTTTACGAAAAAGGTAATCCTTCATAAAAAGTTCTGCATCGTGAGAAAATAGCATAGCCATTCAAAAATTTCATCTAAGACATACAGGGTGGCTAAAAAATTTAAAACTCTGAACTGGCCTTAAAACAAGGGTAAGCTAAATTTTAATTCAACCAGTATGGTATTTGTGCAAGGTTACTAATTAAGTGATAAGTAAGCACTTATACTTAAAATGAGACGTACAGGGTGATTGAAGGTTTACTTGTATTTAATACAATTTTAGTAACAAATGAAATATTAGAGTAAAAAACATATTAAATAACTAAACATGACTAAATAACTAAATAAATTTAAACCTCCACGTAACCTTCGTCCATTTCCATACAGCTTATCTTTAAATAAAGATTTGGTGTCTCCTTAACTTTACGTAAATTGAGAATTTCAGCTTTTTAAGCCATTCTGTATTGTCCTACATCAAGTTTTTGATTAATCATGCTCTTTTTCACAATGTAGACTTTTTATGACGATATTTTTTTGTAAAGTCAATAATAAAAAATAAATTTTATTTTTGGGACCTCCTGTATGTTCCAAACCTAATTCGCTAACATAAAAGTTACCTCTAGTACATTTACAGTGGCAGTTTACTTTTAAATAACGATTTGTGTCTTTTTAGCTTCACGCGGATTAGGACTTTTAGATTTTTGGGATACCCTGTATGCCTTAAATCAAATTTTTGAGTGGCAATGCTATTTTCTCACAATGTAGAACTTTTTATGAAAAATAACTTTTCTCCCGTAAAGACAAAAATAAAATGTTTTCCATTTGTTAAGATGGTTTCTGGACACGCTGTATAACTAATCAAGAGTTGGACAGAACGCCCTAGTTTTGGAAGAAAACAAACACATACCGCTCAATTTTCACAAATTAAAAAAAATCATTTTTAACAATGATTTTCATTCACTTTTTGGTTCACCCCTATACAACGCCAACATTTTGACCTTGAAAAAGAAAACAGTTTATTAGGTAAAATGCTACTCGAAAGGGCTTTTAATACCTAAAAAGCCCGACAAAGTCTATCAATCCGTTTTCGAGCTACAGCGTTTTAAAAATGAGGCTACCAAATTTTGTATGCTTTTTATGTTTCCTCCTGTATTTTCCGTTAAAGACCATTAATCGAAATTTCGGCGAACACGTCTGGAGATATTAATATCAGCTTACTAACACGCTATGTCGGAACGACCAAAAAAATTTATTCGCAATATGGCACACACCGAAACTTTTAGTAGTTTTACATTACCTTATTAATCACCCTGTATAGCATGAAAATGCCGTTTCCATTGCCAAATCAGTTCTTGATACTTAATCTGGGAAAGACGAGCTATCGATATCCGAAAACCGCTCTCAAAAAAGTTAAGTTTTTAAAAAGTTATGGCAGTTTGAAAAGTCGAGTTAAAATAGCTTTTGCCGATTTTTTTGTTGACCAGTTTATATATATATATATATATATATATATATATATACATATATATATATATATATATATATATATATATATATATATATATATATATATATATATATATATATATATATATATATATATATATATTTCCGACAGGACGGGGCGCCTGCCCATAATGCCGGAATAATACGCCCATTCTTGAAAAATAATTTTCCTAATAACAAAACTTATATATTTTTGAAAAGCTTATAAAAAGAAATCGAATGAAAACAAAATATCCAGGGTGTCCCATTTAAAACAATGTATCTTTGGTTTTTACCTTCAAATTCGTTGATAGCGTCATACGTTTCAAGAAAAAGTAGCACAGTATTGCGAAAACCGCAGCTCTCTATCTTTAAAGATAACCGAGATACCCTGCAAAAGTGTCGAAAATTGGACACACTATACAGGCGTTACCAGGGATATAGAGGCGAGATATAGAGGCGTTGATAAAAGAACGATAATCTTAACTCATTACTCTGCTATTCTAAAATAGTATGTATTTCTTCATGAACACAATTTAAAAACTTTAACAGCGAGATTCTCCAATGCTAGATCCGTGTACAACAAAAAGTCCTTAAAATGACAAGTATAATAATAAGACAACAAAGTTTTATTCTATGAATTTTTTTTTGTTGTTCCCCAAATTTGAGCAGAAAATGGCAATTTTAGTACGTACTATGCATAATAATAATACACTAATTGGACTAAATTCATTCTAGCAACACGTTCCAAGATTAAAATCATTTGAAAACCAAGCAAATCTCTGAAATATTAGAATAACAGGACAAAAACCTATCAAAACCTAACTGATCAGCGCTCATCTAGATCCTGATTTAAATCAGTACTAACTCTTAAACGTTTTTAGTGAATCTGAGCCTAAAATTTTTGCAACAATTTTGCTCTGTAATACATAAAATTACGCATGATTGTTAAATTCTCTTATTAATTTAAAATTCTGTCTTTTAATAATAACCCCTTTCTCATGACAAAGCTAAAACAGCAAACATTATGTGTAAGTCTTATCCTTTACCAACTCCCATAAATTTGGCTCGGTCTTTGACTTCCTAATGAGACAAACAGAATCCTTCGGAGTTTCCGGTCACATCTCAAGAGATTCCGTTGCAGTCTATTTTACTTGGCGATGGTTACAAACTTCGTGCGATACAAGATTGTGGCAATATACTTGGGTGTTGATTATGTGTTGCATTTAAATTGAAACTGTTGATATTTTTGACAAAGGTATTGATTACGATTTAAAGAAGTATTAGATATTATTTACCGGCAACTTGTAAAATCCGGCAATCTGCGAAATGCCTAGCCACTTTGCAAGCCGACCAATTGACCAGGCATTATGAAAATTGATAAAATCATTGTTTTGCAACTAACATCCAACGAATAAAAATAGTTGCATTGCTGATTATTACTTGCTGAAAAAAATTATTATTTTTAAATCTTCCTGAAATCCTTTTTATTATGAAGGATGTTGAATATTTTTAAACAAAACTCCTTCTTTTACTGCTTTTTTTACTTGTTAATTTTGATAAAATCATTGTTTTGCAACTAACATCCAACGAATAAAAATAGTTGCATTGCTGATTATTACTTGCTGAAAAAAATTATTATTTTTAAATCTTCCTGAAATCCTTTTTATTATGAAGGATGTTGAATATTTTTAAACAAAACTCCTTCTTTTACTGCTTTTTTTACTTGTTAATTTTTATCAAAAAATTTGACAAATGACATGGCAATTGAAAAATGAAATGACCTGACAGATAAAGAAAAAATTGATATGGCAAAATCACAAAAAGGAAACGCCATGAAATGAATGATGAAATCAGAAATACATGAAAATAGAGTCCCCGTTCTCGGATCTCAGTACAAAATTAATCGGAACAGGTCGTTTGGCGTTTTCTGCGTTTACATGTTTGCTGCGTCAACCAGGCGCCAACCCGAGAGAAAAATAAAACCAACTGTATTTTTTTACTAATACTTGGCTGAGAAAAATGATGCAGCGTAGTTGCAATATATTTTTTTGGTTTTTAATATCTTATTTTATTCATAAAGAAGACTCTATTTCCCCCAAAAATAAAAATATTCCCCTCAAAAAATCCCCCAGCCAAAAAGTATCCCCCAGATTTTTCCCCGTTCACATTAAAATCTTCCAAGTTTCGGGGAAAATCCCCCAATCTGGTCACCATTGATATATTGCTTCCACACATATGTAGGTAGATTATTTCTTGGTCGACCTTAATAATTATACCTGTAATAGATTCAGTGACTGATGACTATTGGCATCGATAATCTTTATGACCTTGATTTAGGTACAATCAGAAAATATCATATGGTATGTTTGAGATACAGATAACAAGAAAATTTAATATAAAAACAAGTAAGCTGCTTGACTCGAAACAAAAACAATATCGTTAAAAACACTATTAAAAATAACCAGCTAATGTTTGTTCTTTATAATAAACAGTAAAACTAAATCTTATACAGTGGCGGCTGGTGAAATTTCGAAGTTGTATATCTCTGTTCCTACTTACAGGACCCGTACCAAATTTAGGGGTTTTAATAGTGAGCCCACTGGGAATGTTTTGGTAAAGAAAAAAAAACATTTTGTACTTTGCGAAAAAAAGTTAAATTTTTGTTGTGCCTCTCCTAAGAAAAAAAATGAACACGTCTAGGTATTTTATTTATTATTTTTTTACACAAATTTTACATCATTTTGTCGACAGTTTTTAAATTTTGAGGGAAAAACATGTGTTAGTTGAAAGTTATAGTCACTTGAATTTTTTTAAGCCTAAAAAAATATAATTTAAAAAAAAATTCAAATGTCTATAACTTTCTAATAGCACATTTTTTTCTCTTCAAATTTAAAAACGGTCGACAGAATGATGTAAAATTTGTTTAGAAAAAATAATAAATAAAATACCTAGACGTGTTCATTTTCTTCTTAGGAGGGGCACACCCAAAATTCAACTTTTTTTCGCAAATCACAAAATGTTTCTTCTTTACCAAAACATTCATAGTGGGCTCACTATTAAAACCCCTAAATTTGGCACGCGACCTGTAAATAGGAACAGAGATATACAACTTTGAAATTTCACCAGCCGCCGCTGTTATAGAACAATAAAGACAAAACCGGAGAGCTAAAAAACAAAGTTAAATAAAGCCATAAAAAATCAAGCAGCACAAATTTGTGCAATTAAGTTTTAGCAACAAAAGGACCCTTTAAACTTGTTCAATACATCTATAGGATTACCCAACGCAACTAAAGTAAATTAAATCTAAAATCATTTGACCGAAAAATTATTTTCCGAACTTGCGATTTTTTTGTTAGCATCCTGGTTTATGAATGGAAAACTTAGTTTCTTACCCTGGCTTAGCGGTTGTAAGAGAATATGTCCATGACCTGGAGCATTTTATTGAAGGCTTCTCTTCTAGTATTTTTTTATCAATTTTCGTATAAAATTAGAATATAATACCACGAATTCCTAAATTTTTTTAATATATTAATATTATTTTCTAATCATACTGACCAAAATAATAATAGAGCTAGATACGGATGACGTCAAAAAAGCCACATATATATAAATGATTAATTATTTATTTTAGAATTAAAATGCACAAATCCTAACAAAAATATTTTGCCAAATAAAACAAGTTAAAAGAATCATTTCTCCACAGTAAAACTAAATTTACAACTTGAAATGTAAATGTTGACTTTTAGTAATAAAGACGTATGAATGACCCCAAAACACAAAAGGTTTATTGGATTAGAAACGCCATTTCAATATCAAGGAATTTTCATTTAAATTTTTTTGTTTTGCTCTGGTTTATTTAGAAGCATTTTTAATTAAAATGGTTTGTTATCATTTTATTCTCTGTGGTTATTGTTTTTGGGTTTGTGTTGTGAATTCGTTTGCTCTTTGTTTACTTTTGAAATAGGCAAACAGTAGATACTTTTACACTAAAAAGTGACAAGTAAAAGTGAAATGCTTGAGCCTTTTTAGAACATGATCCGTTTAAAAAAATGTTTACTACCTAGATAGAGGCAAATACATTACCTCGGGTATTCCATTTATCTTGAGAATATGGTCTCACTTTGAGAGTATGGTATCTATTTGGTTCTTTTTGCTAAAAATGCTTAAATTTTATTCGATTAATCAAACTCAATTTAAGGAATCTTATGTGTATATGGCAACGTCCCTTTTTCTGTCTGTCCGTTAGTATGCATTTTTTAATTTGCCTATAAGTACCTACGTTGTCTGACCAGGGTTGAGTCTATATTTTGTAACATTAAGTTACGAAGAAAATTAGAAGTGACAATTTTACTGAAGTAAGTCGACAACACACCGACCGAGTAAAGGCTTTCTTGGCATACGCTGCCTAAAGCGTCGGTTTCCTCGGAAGCGGTACCGTCATAAATTAGCGGCCTTAAAAATGCGGAGAATGACGTCAGAAAAAATATCCTATGTAGAATAATTATTACAAGTTGTTTGGAAACGTCATAACTCAAAAGGGGGTTTGTTGTGCGGAAGAAAACAGTTGCTCAACGTTTTTTGACGGTGGTACTTCGTAGCGGTGTACCGAATAATGGATTGCGAAGGAAGAAAATGGCACGTTCCTTAATTTATTACCGTTATATATATATATATATATATATATATATATATATATTTATATACAGCGTGTCCAGAAAAGTTCTAGACATATGGGAATTTTCTTTATTGTTAATTTTACGAAAAAAAGTTATTCTTTATAAAAAGTTCTGCTTGATTCGCAAATAATATTGACATATCAAAGCTTACGATATCTTGTACAGGGCGGCAAAAAAATGCAGAAACACAGAATTGCGATAAGAGACAAGTACCCTCAATTTTTATTTTAGAGCAAATTGTTATAAGAAAACTTTACTAAGGACTACAAAACGAGGTCAGATACAATTTTTCGTTGAACTATTTTAATTTACAGGGTACCTTAAAAAATCCTTTGGAAAATATTTTTTTATTTTATTTCTTTAACATTTACCGGCAACAATTTTGCAACAACTATGTGTAATACTATAGTAACGAATATTGACGTGTTAGTCAAAAATCATTTACTATTTTGCGACTTATTAACAAAAGTTATTAGTTAGTTTCGTCATGGTTTTAAAGTTAACGCTGCATGAGAAAATAGAAATTGTACTTATCGTCGGAGATCACTATAACTCTATTAGGGAAGCCGCACTCATATTTAATAATAGACACCCTGACAAAATGGTATGTAGCGCCACTATAGCAAATATAATGAATAAATTTCTACTGGTTCGTCGAAAATGTATTTAAGAAACAACATAACAAATGGTCCACAACAGAAGAAAATCAACTCAATGTCATGCAAGCGGTTATCGAAAACCCGAAAATTTCTTTAAGAAAACTGTCAGAAACTATTCCAAATGACGTCAAGAAGTCTACTGCTAGTAAAATTTTAAAAATAAATAAATGTCATCCATATAAACCGAAATACGTTCACACGCTTCTTCCCAGAGATTTTGATTCTCGTTTCCTATTTTGCGCGTGGTTCCAAGGCGAGTGTGAAGATGATCCTTTTTTTGCAAGAAAAATATTATTTACGGACGAGGCCATGTTTACTTCCAACGGCGTGGTATGCACCCAAAATTGTCGGTGGTGGAGTGACAACAATCCAAATTTTATAATCGAAGGCCGTAGTCAACATTCATTTAAAACCAATGTTTGGTGTGGCATTTTTAATGATCGGATCGTTGGACCATACTTTTTTCGACAAAATATAAATGCTGCCATTTACCTGGACTTCTTAAGGAACCAGTTGTCTCAATTTCTTGACGAACTGCCACTAAATATAAGACGTATAATTTGGTATCAACATGATGGAGCCCCATGCCATAGTACTAACATAGTAACTGGGTATTTGAATGAAGTATTTCCGCAACGTTGGATAGGTACACGTTCAAATATTCCTTGGCCAGCCAGATCGCCTGACATCACACCCCTGGACTTCTTTTTATGGGGCCAATTAAAAGAAATGGTGTATAAGCATAGACCTTTTCAGGATATTGACCATCTTGAAGCAGTAATAACAAACTGTGTCCAAGAAATCACTCCCAATATGATACGGGCGACAGTATCAGAAGTAACAAGACGTACTGTAGTTTGCATGGAAAAAGAAGGAGGGCATGTGGAGACATAATCTTTTATTTTAAACTATCTGTTTTTAGATCACTGATGTTTAGATGTTTTTGATGTTTCTTATAACAATTTACTCTAAAATAAAAATTGTCCCTCTTAACGCAATTTTGTGTTTCTATAGTTTTTTGTCGCCCTGTACATGATATCTTAAGTTTTGATATGTCAATATTATTTGCGCATCAAGCAGAACATGTGTGCAATACTGTTGTAACGAAAATTGACATGTTTACGTAATTACTTTCAAACAAGAGGTAATAAAAATGCTCAATGTATTTTTTATGGTACCCTGTAAATTAAAATAGTTCAACGAAAAATTGTATCTGACCTCGTTTTGTAGTCCTTAGTAAAGTTTTCTTATAACAATTTGCTCTAAAATAAAAATTGAGGGTACTTCTCTCTTATCGCAATTCTGTGTTTCTGCATTTTTTTGCCGCCCTGTACAAGATATCTTAAGCTTTGGTATGTCAATATTATTTGCGAATCAAGCAGAACTTTTTATAAAGAATAACTTTTTTCGTAAAATCAACAATAAAGAAAATTCCCATATGTCTAGGACTTTTCTGGACACGCTGTATATATACATACATACATATATATATATATATATATATATATATATATATATATATATATATATATATATATATATATATATATATATATATATATATATATATATATATTTATATATATATATATATATATATATATATATATATATATATATATATATATATATATATATATATATATATATATATATATATATATATATATATATATATATATATGGTTTTATAAAATTCACTACATATATTGGAATGGGTGACTCCTGTGGTAGTCTATAGGTGGCATATCGAATACTTTTTTTCTTAAATCGAATATTTTAAAAATTTTCAAAAACACTTTAAAGTCCGTCCATGTTCGCCGCACATGGCTGCCCTATGTATTCGCTTGACGGAAAATTGCACGCGAAAAAAAAACTAAAAACAATTCAATTTGTTGAAAAGTTGCCAGACATAAAAATCTTTAAGGATAATTTGTTTACTGTTTTTAAGCGTAATTTAAGACAAAGTTAAAAAAGTGTAAACCTCTTCCTAAGAAAAAACAAAAAGTTGTTATTCGTCCTTTTGTTAAAAAAGCTCTTTAGAAATTTAAGTTAATATATATTAGTCATTCTAGGGTTGTAAACATCTTAAGATGTGTACAACCCTAGAGTGACTAATATATATTAGTTAATAGCAAGAACTAAAATCGGTTTTTGGTACTATCTTCATTTCAATATCAAAAGAAACTTACAAGATAACCAAAACAGACAAAAACTCGTACTTTGCGTTTCTCTCTACCATATAGTTGCATCGACTTTCAGTATATTTTAAACATTTAAAGGTTGACGTGTAATCTTAGTTTTTAAGTAAGTGTCTGTTGTTCATATTATGCGATATTATGCGGCCATGTTACTGAAAATATAATGACGAGTGCCGGAGGGTTATTTCTATCCTTAAGGTAAATTTTAAAGGTAAATGTTTTGTGCGTGGGTCATCTAGTTGAATTGGGAAAGAACACTGGTTTTGTTTTTTCCTTTTAGTGCCGACTTATATCATTGTAGTTGACAAAGGCCAAAAAACAATGATGATATATATATATATATATATATATATATATATATATATATATATATATATATATATATATATATATATATATATATATATATATGTATATATATACTCGATTTCTTGATATTCGAGTTTACTAACTAGTCAGCCAAGACTACCAAAATAATATTGTATATATATATATATATATATATATATATATATATATATATATATATATATAGAAGGTAGTCGTTGCTGACTAGTTAGGAAGTAAACTAGTAATATTGGGTTGCGCAGCAAATGAAAGAATACTCTTTAAAGTTGTTCCAAGCTTTCGAAAATATTTATTTTCATCTTCAGGGAGACTACAAAGAATTGCTAGTATTAAACATGGTTCTTATATTAACCATTGTTTTAAGTGAGCTTATAAGCAGATTTATTACTTACAACTTAGTTGAGGATGTTCATTAACGGTGTTAAAGTATTATCTAGGGAATCAGTGAAGTCTTCCAGAGTGGGGTCGACAACCAAGCGTCATGAATTACTTAATTATTCTAAATTTACATTTATTACACAATAGCACAGACAGATTAAAATTACATGCAAGTCATTAATTAAAAAAAATGAAGAAAATTAAAAATCATTTCTTTCTTAGTTTTTTGAAATTCATTTTAGCCATGCGACACGAGATGACAGACTGATTTTATTGAGCGGGAAACTCACTATGGACTGTCAGAAGTCAGTTATCAGCGACATCTGTGTACTATATTCAATTATATGCGAAACATGATTACAGAAGTCTGTAAAATTAGGTGTGTTATTTACCTTGTTGAGATAACTTGTTGGATTTATATTGCGGTCAGGAAGTACACCCTAGCGGATGCATTTAAAAGCTTATTTATGCGACATCTATGAATTTCAATTAGAATTATTTGTAATTTGATAAAAAGATTTTGTTATATGTAGGAAATGAGTAAGTATTCTTGAATTTGTTGTGAAGGAAAAAAATAATTTTTATTATACAATCAATTGTCATTATACTTGAATCCCAGAGTCGTTCAAACGATGATCCTTGTCTAAAAATAATAGATATTAATATAGTTCACTTAGGTGTTTTATATCGGTTTTTTTATTTATGCAATTAGGTTCTTGTGAAATAAAGGCCATTTCAAGAAAAGATCTTTTAGAGTTATTTTTCTGTGTAGCGAGTATCTTGGTTGCATTATAATCAAAGTTATGTAGTAAGTTATTAGCGTGTTCTGCCAGAGCACACCTCTCTGGATCACAGCACACAAGAGTGATTGTAGACTTCATTATAACACTCTTGGTGCCATAAAACTTTTTACATGAGTAAAAGCTTTTAGTAAAATTTTAATAATTATTTATCAAAGAGGTTATCGAATCTTTGGCCATATAAACGGGCAAATATTTCTTGTTGGTAATGCTTGAGGCCATTAAAAGTCCGCCTCCTTTAATTAAACGATAGTTCCACATTGCATTTTATGTTTAAAAATTCACTAGTTTTTCAGCTTATCAAATTCTAGTCTTATTAAATGCCTTTGGTCTTGCATGTTAAAATTTGCCTCAATTACTCTTTTACTTATAAGGAAAAATTTACCTATTACACTTTTCCACTGTTATTACCAACTTCAAAGATAAGAAGGGGTGATTTTCGCTTTCAGGTCCGATAAAGCACTTTCTTACACGACGTTCCCTTTTTATATTGGCTAAAATAAATGCCATGATTACAGTGTAGTGTATATATGGTGGTAAAGATAAGGTACCCCTCTATTATCTACGTAATCCATCTTGAATGACAGGTAGTGTAGTTAATGGATTGCTCGTGAGGGGTTAATTTTAGTCTAGGTCTAATCTTCATTTGACATTTGGTGGTTTATTTTATGGTATTTTAAATTAGTTACTTATTTTGTATTTAATTCACTCTTACGATTTGAAGTGGCAATTAGTGGTATATAATTTTAATTAACTTGCAATGCAATACAAGACTATTGACAATTGCTATTCGATTATCAGTTCTTGCTTATTATTTTTTACTAAACAACAACAAATAAATTGTTTTTGGAGTTTTCATTTGGAAAATAGTGAATTATAACGCTGGTGAGGTTATGTATTCTTTCTAAGCAAATAGATGATGCAAAATTATTTATTTAAATTTTGAATCACTTATATCGGGATTTGAGTTGGTAATTTAACCAGGGTACAGGCCGCCTAATGAGCCCACGAGGAACTTTTAAGGGTATTTTGTAATCATTGAAAAATTCGCATTTCTAGTTTCTGTACTAAGAAAGCTATCACACTCCTTCATATTGATGATCGAGAACAGACCGCCCTCTGTATATCTTCTCCATATTCTTAGGTGATTAGGAAATATAATAAACCTAGGAAGAATAAAAAAATTAGTGATTATAATGCCGGTTAGATAGGTTTTGATCGAAAACATGAAAAATAAAATCAATACGCTTCCAAATGTCCCATTTAACATTAATTTTTGAGCCTGATTATTAGGATGGGCCGAAATTGGCATTTTTTATAATAGCCATTTACATTTTTTGAAAATGAAATTCTATCTCCGTTCTGAAAGGACTTGGAGAGATGAACTTTGTCTTAAAAGCTGCATGAGAATACCAGTTATCCGAAGCATCAAGTCCAACGAAGATCCGGTGGGTCATTCCCGAGATATTGTTAATTGTTTATAAAAAAAAACGGATCAGTTTTCGATTTGCCCATTACACCACAGGATAATATAAGTCTCAAAGAATTGTTTGCACCTGAGCTGGGGTCTGTAGCCTTGCCCAAAAATTTCGAAAAGAATTTGAAATATTGTTTCTCTGAAGCCTAAAGCGAAAAAACAAATAGAATAACTTTTGAACTAAAAATGTGATCACGCTGAAACGAATAGGGCCCATTAAGCATATAAAATGACATCTCCTGATGTACTTTGAGCAGCTAACTCTTTTTTGCAAAAGATATTTATTGTTAAAAAAATTGCCATTTTTAATGTTTTTTTGCAATTATCTCGTTAGCTATTGAACGGATTTGGACGATCAGAGACTCAAATGAAAAGTTTCTTTAATACGTGCAACTTTCCTGTGGCAACCTTTACCGATAATGCAAAGCAAAAGAGCTACGGACGAAAAACTAGTTGTACCATCTATTCAAAAAATTATTAAAAATCATAGCAGTAGTTTCAGCAGTTACTCGGACAGCAAATATCTTCAGGCATGCCCTTCCTACAACCTAAATCAGTCAAAATGCTTCTAAAAATTTTGTCACTTTTTAGACAGCGGGACTGGACTAATTCCTTAAAATTGTAAAACACATTGTTCCATGTTCCGTATAAGATATGATTAAGAATAGTAAGTTATATTAACCTAAAAACTTTACGGCTCGGTTATAGTTACATCCCTGCGAACTTTTTTGTTTTGTTCGTAGTAAATCCAAAATTAAATAAGTATAGGTATAACATGGGAAACTTTACCGATTTATATTACACTGGACTTGCAGATTACATAACTTAACGTTTTTTTTTTTTGGAATCACACCCCAAAATATATAGATACAGTTATGTAACTTTTACTGCAGTTAGAAACATCATTATTTAATAAAAAATTAAAAAGTGTCCGTAGATTCGGCACCATAACTGTTGAATATAGAGTTTGAACCTTCAGCTTCGAAATGTCGCGCGTTTATGCTAATTTAGCGGATTTATTTTGTTATATTTGCGGTCAATTTATTATTTATTCTAAAGACAAAAAGTTGAAATGATTGAAAAACTTACCAAGGAAGACGGGAACTTTCGTTGCTTGCAGATTACTGCTTGCCTTTTTTAAGAGATACCTAAGGATTGGACTACAAGAGAAACATCCAGTTATATTTAAAAAAAAAATAGGGTTTAAATCTGAGAAATTTTTCCCAAAATAATTATAATGGTTTCTTTAAAAACTGACCCATCGGTCATCTTTATTTTTTCTAATTGCTTTCTTGCTAAGTAATAAAAATCTCATTACGCCGTGAAAAAAAGCATGTTTTTATTTTGTTGTCAGCTTCTTAGTTAGTATCTGGTAAAATCCATACAATTCTCAGTACCACTGAATATGTGGCCATGGTTTGTCCTCATATGATTCTGTACTTGGTATAGACAATAATCTCACTTATATCCTATATAACACATGTCCGTAGGTATCGTAGACGTACATAATATATTTATAGATCTGAACAGTGTATTGTCCGCATTACCCTAAAATGTCTAATTCACGAGCGAAAAAGTACATTTGTACGCATTTCGCACTAGCCAGATTCTGTGAGTTCCGTAAAGGCATGCGCACTCTCCAGTGCTTGCAGCTGTTAGTGGACGACGAGAGTTTTAAAATTTTCCTTGCACTAAAAAATAAAAAAAATTGCAAAAATTAGGCAAATTTGTATATTTGAATAACTAAATCTATTCAACACTAATATTTTTTTTATCGTTAAGGGGGGAATAATGTCGTCAAGTTCTTTAGTGCAAACCCCGTGGAAGTACCGGTAGAAAAGGGATAAATCCCCAACAGTGCGGCGATGAGCAAGAGAAGGGAGTTTTCCTGTGAGGACTGGGTCATTGATGATTCGAATGGCTCTGTTTTGGATAGAATCAAGTATGGTAAGTTTCGAAGGTGATGCCGCCCCCAGTGTGAATAAGTTGGAAGGGGAGAAGTATTTCTTGGCTCCAAAGAGAAAACCAAGCTTTTTGGCTGCCGATGTGGCTACTGAAGTAATGTGTTTGTGCCAGCTGAGGTCGTGTTCGAAAGCGATGCCAACAAGATCGAAAGTTTCATTGTTCTGTAGGGCTTGACCGTTCATGTGGATGGGGTAAGCGTTGCCAGATTTTTTGCGTGACAGGGAGTAAGACTGGGTTTTGGAGGCGTTGAATTGAACAACGTTCTTGGCACCCCAGTCTTGGGAAGGAATATGTGAATAGATCTGCGTCTATTGTAAAGCTCTTGATTCGAGACTTGTCTGGAAAAATGAATATTGGAGAGAAGAGTACTATCGTCAGCATAACTGTGGATGGGATTGGTACTTGAAGAAAGCAGGTCTTTAATGTGAAGAAAAAATAGGGTTGGTACCAAGACTGAACTTTGGGGGACGCCAGCACTGATAGGCTGGAAGTTAGATCAGTGACCGTCAACCACGACAGATATGCGCCGATTGGAGAGGAAGCTACCGATCCAGGTACATAGTTTGGTAGGAAGACCGTAAGAAGGTAGTTTGTTGAGGAGTGCGGCATGCTATACTTGGTCAAAGGCCTTGGAAATATGAAGAGCAACAACCTGAGATTCGCCATGAAAATCGAGAGACTTGTTCCAGTTCTGTATGACAAAGCTAAGGAGATCAGCTGTGGATCTTTAGTGACGAAATCCGTACTGTGTGTCATGGATGATTTTGTGTTTTTCTAGATATTTTAGAATTTGCAAGTTGATCGCTTTCTCCATAACTTTGCTGACAACAGATAGAAGAGAGATATGTTTATAATTGGATGGAAGGGACTTGGAAGCTTTCTTCGGGACAGGCTGCACATGAGCAGTCTTCTTAGATAAGCATAAGCAACTCACTACCCGTTACTCAGTTTTAGATTTTGGTTTGGATAGAACTTTATTTTATCATTCCCGACATTTCAGTTCAAATAAATTCATCGAAAAATTTTGCACATGGTTTTAACTTAGAGGTGCCAAAAATAGTCACTAAAAAATTTATCACGTTGGTGGGGGGAGGAGGGAATTCGTGTATGTAAGAGTAAATCAAATTCGGTCTTGGGGATGCTACAACTCCACAGCCTCCCTCGTTGCGCCCTTTCTTTAACGAATGAATGTTTTTTCAGTCCATAGATGATTGATTGATATAAATACTAGTTTGTTTTTGTTTGAACTTGTTGGTTTTTGGATGAAAAAATTGATCGCAAACACACCTCGATCCCGATGTATGTAGATATCTTCTCCTTTTTGGGACACTAGCTCTATCTGTGAATTTCTTGTCGCTTCTTACAGCTCCGCTGCGCCGCACACTCGTCCCAAAATGAAAAAAAAAACGGGCCATAATTACAAATACAATCGGATTTGTACCAAAATTTACGTATGGGTGTACTAAGCCAATCATCATATTTTTCCAAACATCTTTGCTCTGTTTTGTTAACATTTTGGACAATTTGCCTCATTTTAGAAAACAACTTAGAAAAGGAAGCTTTCATATCTTCACGAATTTCGATAGATTTTCCACTGTTTTGAGATGCCGTGGTCTTAAGATGTTTAAGAAAATCAGATTATCCGTCTAGTAAGTGATCTTTCTCAATTAGATAAAAATCCTTTCTACTGTACCTACACCATCTTCTGGCAGGAAGACCCTGCAACAAAAAATAATATTAATGCTTTATTTTATATTAATTAAAATTGACACTTGGGGTCGTCTTTATTTTTAGAGAATCCTTCACAACATTTTTAATCTAATCGTCATCACATACGTGATGACGACTGCAAATAGATAGCATTCAAAAGGATGTAACATATTCTTTAACAATAAAAACAATCGAAGTTTAAAACAATATATTATTTGAAAGTTGATTTAGATCCTGTAAATTATCGATTTTGTTACATACTTCAAAATAGATATATACACTATACGCCCTAAAGCGAATAAAATACCTATGCAAAGCGGGAAATTGACTAATTGCCGTAATTCATGTTATGCAATGTTAATTAAATACTTTAATATGTATTAAATAAACCTAAATTTTTACATATTTATATAAAGAAATTACATAATGCAAAAATATATTATTTCAGTACCATTTTTACCCATACTTTTCAAACATTTTTGCTCCACTGTTATCGAATAGGCCAGTCATTGGCAGCTACATTTTATTATATTTAAAAGATAATAAGCTAAATTGTTACCTTTGAAGCTAACCTTCGCGGGATATAGTATGATATATTACTTTTCGACTAGATGATTTAATAAGTATTAAAAAAATTATAATATCTATTTCTTTCTCCATTTTTTTTCGGCCACATTGAAGATACAATTTTGGAAAATAGAAAAAAACAATTTACATACCTGATGGAGTTGGTTCCATAATGCCAAAATACTATAGCACAAATCTAGTCCAAATTATTGTGCCTTAAACTATCACAAAATCACATTATATAAAACTCTTGGGAACTAGCACTTCCAACAAACGCTAAAGTCGGACTAAAATTTAGGTGATAAAAAGAAATTATTATAGGCTCTCGCTATTGTTGGCGGGTAGCTAGAGCAGAGAAAAATAAGATAGAGAGAATAATATCTCGTCTTCCCGCCAGCTCGACCACGCTATGGCCTTCAAACGGCAACACCCCGAGATTGGCGCGTAGAATCCTCACAATACACCCCGACAGAGCCAGCGCGGTAGCAACACGGCAAGCAGAGAGAGTTTTCTGCGGCGCGTCTCAATACTCACTCTCACTGTGCTTTATAATAACCCAAAATCTGCATCGCACGCCCATGGCAGCTTATTTCGACGTCGGTTTGGAGGTCATAGAAAGCAAATCGTATTTATGAATGGAATCCGTACGAGATATTCTTCTCTCTATCTTATTTTTCTCTGGCTAGAGTATCCTTCTACCTGACCCCATAATTCTTAGAATCGATAATTGTGATTTTACAATTATTATGGGCCGGGTTCTGGGAAGTTGGAACCAGTGTGCGCTGGTGAAACTATGAAGCACCCCTAAGGCGTATAAGGAGAGAACGAAAATGAGTGTATGATTATTAAATTTGGATACTTTATTCCAAATTCAATGGTATGGTGAAAGCAAAGCCACCTTAAAGGAGCTTTTAACAAGGAGTTTTTAAACAACAATTTAATAAGAATATAAATTTGAATATGGGAAGTTACTGTTCCATACAATTTTATAAAAGTCTCTGTATTTTTCACAAATACCTCCTTATTGTGTTCTTTTTCTTTGGAATAAACAGGCGTTACGCATTGTATCGGTGGAAATATATCGCACGGTTTATCGAATTTCTTAGAGCTGTTTTTTCGTTCGAGAAATATTTTTCTGTTTCGGTGACAGAGAGACAAGAATCCAATTTTTAGCTCTTCACTGCTTACCCAAAGCACCTCTTATAAATCCAGTGGAGAAAGTGATGCCTGTCAATAAGTTGGGAATCCGGCGGATTCTTTACCAGGCTAAGCTTGAAGGGTTTCCAATAAAGCCTCTAGTTTTCTAGTGCGGCATTTCACACAGTAAATAAAATTGTAACATTTACTGAGTTTTTGCGAACGTTTTAAATTAGAAAAATGCGTGGCCTGAAAAGATAAAAAAAATTCTCTCAAAAATTTACACTTTTAAACTAGCATGGCATCCTAATAAAAGTATAACTTTACTTCTAGGCCTTCTCAGACTTCAACAGAAGATTTTTTTAGATATTTAACTTGAAGAAGTGTAATTAAATTAAGCATACACACGTTGTTTAATAAAAATATAAAACTCTTGTAATAAATCTAAAGCCTGTAATCTCAACAAGACTTCGTATTTTTAAAACATTTTGTTTTAGAAGCTGCATTCTTAATAACAAAATTCGAATGCTTTTCAAGGAACTCTGTGTAAAAGTACTAAAAATAAATTCAAATACATAATCACAAAGTTTCCAGAAGTAAAAAAACCTCTCTTATTATCAAGAATTATCCTCAAATACTACTTATAAATAAAATACTTTAATTCTGTTTATTTCCTCCGCTTTAAAGTTTACTGGCGTGGTCGATTCTACGGCTCTTCTTATTATTTGTCTGCCGGTTGCGTTTTTCATCCTAATCAGACAAATCAAGTAGCCACAGGCTTCTTAGTTCCACTAACGCCGCTTCTATACGGTGCAGTCACTAAATCGGTGGTGGTATTAGAACTATATGCATGAGATCTTAAAAAAAAATTTAGGGGCCGTTGCCGCTCAAATAAGAATAGCTGGCAGCTTCTTTTTAAATGACGAATTTACTTATATGAGGATATAGTGAATGGCCATAAAGAATTAATTTTTTATTTTAAATAATATTCTGTTCTCTTATTACGAGAAGATATGGTCAAAGACATGGGCTTTCAACTTTAAAGAAATATTTGTTTTAATTATATTAAAGATAATATTATTTACTCATTTTAAAGTATTTTCCTTTAACTTAAAAGATTCTTTTTTGCATGTGAGAAAACTCGGGCGAAATTTTATCCTGGTAAAAACATTGAAAATAAAATAATCTTATTAAGTTATTTAAGTACTGAACCCTAATATAGCAGTGTCAAACTTTCCAACGGTCGATTCTTAATACTTTAGTTTGAAAAGTTTATTATTTTTAACGAAAGCCCTCCTAAATTTTTTGTTTGCACTAGAACAGAAAATATCTTTTACAAAATTTAATGTAAAAACTTTAACGGTTCTGCGTTATTCCACAAACAAAATTGCTTAGTACACTAGGGAAGACTTAAGCGAATTGAATAATAAAAAAAGAAACAAGAAAATGCCGGGTTATGTATTTAATAATATCCCCTTTAAGAGACAAAATAGAAGTTAGGGAATGTTGACATTGAAAATTCCTTTTAATATTCTTATAGAACAAAGAAAAAGAAACGTAGTTCAAAAAGTTTTTGTCAAGCGGAAAGTTTTATTAAAAATTTATGCACAAAAACAGGAATACTTTTACGGAATAATATAAATATGCCGACAGGTACAAGGAATATTACGTAGTGTTTCTGGTTTTGGAATATATTATTTTAATAAAGATAATTTATTGTTTTTTTATATAACTGATGTTTGTATATTTGAAACAGCTTATCGGAAATATCTGAAAAGGATTTGACGTATGACGTCACGTACCAGTGAGCAAAACAATCATATATCTAATTCACAGTTAAAGAGACATTTTTATGTAAAATAACATTAATATACGTTTTAACTGCAAATTAGATGTACGGTTTTTGTCCACGACTGTATATATGTACATGCAAGAAAATAGAGAGATTCCAGAATTTTTATCTTACACAGAGAGAAAAAAACAGTGGGTGGGTATCATGGATCTATTATAATATGGATTCGATATCCCTATACTGTGACCGTATCGAACGTGAAGCCTTATCTTTTGTTGTTTGTTTTTGTTTTTGTTATTCTCTTGGGGGAGCAGTTTACGAACTACGAACATAGACAAGACTACGAATTATTACGTAATTGAATCAAGAATGGTAGTAGAAAGAGATAAAATAGCATTGGAGTGTTGGAGCTCAGGTTGAAAAATCACACCGGTGTGTCACCCGGCGATGATATCGAACGCAGCCCAGAAGTGTTACTGTCTGTTATGGTTGTTTAGGAACACGGCTGGACCTCGGTCTGAACACTCGGTTACACGTACGTCTTTGTCTAATGAACTAGAAAAGAAAAAGTGCGACGTATAGATTTATAAAGATTTATAAATGACTCGGAGCGACTTTAAATAAACACCTTTAGAAATAACGTAACCTATAAATAATAAAACCTTTTTAACTTACATTTATTATTATTTAGCAGAAAAATAAAATATTTTAGGGCTTTTATTACTTTTAGTAAATCTTGTGATGCTTCTAACGTATTTTTTGGACAAAAATACAAGGTAAAATAAGATGTGGCCAATGTTTACAAATTGTGTTTACAGTGTCGTTTAGAATGGTTTGTTTTGGCTTCAAAGGATGTGAACTCATCCCGTATCCAGTCCTAATAAATCCATGGTGGGTATTAAATCACATTCTATAATTTTTTAAATAAAAAAATAATTCCCTGGATAAAACCATATTTCAAATAAAAAAGCGATACTTCCAACAAAATTTCTTTTATATTTTGCATAATTACTGTAATTAAAATATTTAGTTGAGAAATATATTCTTAAAAAAATTAAATTATTTTTCCGCCAACAAAAGCTTTAATAATTAATAGAAAAATTCGCATAATTAAACATTGTATTAAACGTTTCATTGTACAAATTAAATTGTATTGTCGCAATAACGAAGAAAATCTACTGACAATTATAACTTAATTTTCCTAATAAGGGAAAAACAGAACTAAATATGTAATTCCAAAAATTAAAGTTTATTCCTGACAACTAAATCGCGGCTTATGCGAATAAAATTATATTATTCTCTACGCTAGCCCTAACCGCCATGCCATCCCGTCGACCATCCCGGCGGCATCGCATTTACCCATCGTCCCTTGATGAGAAGGCAGACTAAGCGGCTACTACGGTAGTAACAGTGAAGGTGACGGCCATTTGGTCTATTTTTGTTAGTGAATATATTTATGGATAATATAATAGCCTTTTGTGGTTTTATTTTGTAGGGATATACCTCGTAATTAAATTAAGATATTTTTGTTAACCAATATTAGTTGTAGGTATCATACCTTCACATTAAATGAATTAAATGATAATTGATACAATTAAGTCATATTTTACTTTATCGTGTAAATTTACTTAGGTACAGAAATTATGATTTACTTCAGTTAATTAAACCTGCCAATTAAATAATTAAATTCGCTGAATTATATATTTAATTGCTCGATACCAATTAAATAATTTAATTGAAAGAAAAAAGTTTTACTTTTGTAAATTAATTCTTTCTCTCTGTGTACTCACTTCTAACATTTGCGAGAATTGCAGGTGTTACTTTTTGGCAGACTTCCAAAATCGACTTCATTACTGCCAAGAAGTTTACGGTGGTCATTTTAAACAACTTTTAAAGTAACAAGAGGAGTAAAGGTAAATATTTTTAATTTTTTTACGATTTTTAATTTTTACACGCTTGCCTTTTAAAAACGAATTAAGATACGGATCTCGGGTTTGCGGTAAAAATGTGCATGGAAAAAAATAAAACAACAAAGCTCCTATAATGTGTCTGACGAAGAGTTTTTTCAATAGCTCAAAACTAACTTTTTCGCACTTAGCCGACTTATCTATTTCACTCTATATTTACTTCTCTACATAATAACTTTTGTTAATAAGATAATAATTTTTGTTGAACAATCGCGCCTTACAGATTTTAATTATTGTATCTAATTATCCAAGAATTTTAATTCGTTTTCTAAAATAACATTGTTCCAGTCTATTATTTACACCTGCCCGGAGTCTTTGTCCGCGCGGTGTCTACGAAAAAGCAAAACACAAAACAAATTCTAATAAGGACAGGTGACTGTTTAAGAATGGTCCGAACAGCATACTACGTTAACCAGGTGCATCAGTGACCGTCTCGGAGTGCTCCCACCTGTTTAATCTAATCATTGAGTATTGTCTAGGTAGACATTGGCGAAGATTTCTTCTATAAGGACAATGTGTCTTTTATGTATTAACAAAAATTGATTAATTTTACGTAGATGTGTGGACGTTCTCGCCCCTAACTGCCAAGGCTGATAACTGTAACACTTATACCAGGACCCATTACAATTAAACCTTGTAGTACAATAGTATTTTGTAGATTTTCAATGATTTCTCTATGACTGTCATGAAAAGTCGTATAAAACACATGCACAATAATTATTTTACGTTATGTACGTTTCCTGATTTGAAAACACCATTTTAATCTGCCAGTGTAAAAAGTTATTTAAAAGATTATTATTACCCTATGATTATACGATGTAAAGCCTATAATCTCGAAGATTCGTATTTTTTTAAATTTTCGGTTAAAATATTTTTAATACTTTAATTCCCGTAATTCATAGAAATAAAAATCTGTTGGGGCACGAAATTTCGGCATTTCATTAATTAACAGGAAAGTTTTCTTTGTGTCACTGTTATTGGATGATATTTAAAATTTACGTTTATTACTATCATTAACATATTTTACTCAAAAAATTTCGCAATACGGGAAATCATCATAATAATGTCAAAAATGCGTACTTATGCACAATACAGTCCCTTTAACGTCCCAGAAACATAATCCCGGACTATTTGCTACATCTCTGGGACATCCAACAGTATCCCGCATAATCTTGTGGACGTCTCTGGGTTTCTGGAACTGATTAGAATATTAGTATCTAGGATCTTCCGATATTTCTCAAAGAAAATATATAGGATCATCCAGGAGACGTTCAAGGGATCATATCTTCAGATCAGATAATTCTTAATTCAATCGTTCACTCACTATTCATTATTTCACTACACTAATCATTTAACAGTTGAATACTTGTTGCTCTCTTTTACGTATCTTTTTTTTATTACCAATTACCTTATAATGGTGGAAGTTGGATCTTATATTTGAAGTCTTCTTGCGTCATGGTGAGATAAAGCTAATGTTTAATAATTACAAAGGGAAAGTTTGTTACTTGTAAGAATAAGAACTATTATAGTAAGGCTTTTGAAATACATATTATTCGAGTTAAACACAATACAAGAAAAAAAGATTCAGCACAAAATTACCGTGTTGAAAAGCAGTGTTCTTGTTTACACGAAGTAAGTGGCTACTTATTCCAAGTCCAAATTTTTTTTATCTTCTGACAGCCCACGAAGACCGCAGTCTAATATGTACCGTGGGTGTACTGGGGAATCGACTCACACATCCAGAGCTGGAAACATCCGTAGGGATTTCACCTGCCCTTTAAGAGGATGTGTGGGGTGGTACTACCTCGGTCGGGGAAGAATTCCTCTACCACTTTTCTTATTTAGTGCGAGACACGGCATTCCCTGATGGTCACCCATCCAAGCAATAACCGTGCCGAGCGTAGCTAAAGTTCGGTGATCGAACGCAGTGGTTCGACCACTAAAGTTAAACGTCACCAAGTAATTGGTATGGGAAAATATTTTTTTGGTGGGTACTTTGAGACATTTAATATATTTGCAGCGATCGAGGGATGTCGCAGGGATATTTTAGCTGGGATCATCCGACCTGGGTTGTTGTGGTTCTAAATGAGACGTCCTGGAGTTCATTTCTGCTGTGCATTCGTAGTTTTTTTTTTAATGTTTTTCACATTTTTTCAATAAAAGATCATTCAAAAATTTGCATGTATTTTTATAAAAAGACCTGTTTACATAATATAAAGGTTCTACTTATTTTTAGAGATGTGGCTACATACACCTTTGAAGCTCTTTAAAATAATAACAATCTTTTACACGATATTATTTTTACAAAGTCGTCAGCAAGAAGCCTATTTTGATCTTATAAATTTGGGAAAAGAAAGGAGAATATATATTTTTATATATTATAAAACATAATATAATGTGTCTTATTCTCACACTTAATAACTTAAACTTCAAATAGGGAATATGCACATAACCCAATAAATCTGAAATATATGTTTTTATATATTCCCTACATAAATTAAATATTTGTGGTGGATTGTTTTTATCAATTTATTTGGGTCTTTATTAACACAAAAATGGATTTGCTACCGCAAATTTTCGTGCGAATTTCGAAACTTATAAAACGTGATCCCATTTACCGTGACGTCAAAATTGTTATAAGTATATGGCGGTTTCCAGTATTGTAGGATCATCGAAAAATCAATAAAAATGGCATTAAATGCGTAACTCATCCAATGAAATATTCCTGCACTTAAAGTAGAAGGTTCCTAAAATCTTATTAATGTATATTTCAAGCCGAAATCGATCCAGTCCATCCAATCTTGCAACAAAAACTGGCATTTTTGAGAAATTTTGACACATCATCATAGCGATTGCTCCCTTCCTATAAAGAGTGAAGGAACCAAAAAATATGAATATCACGTACTTCGACTAGCTCTTTCCGATGACATGTTGGATTTTAATTTGGATCAATTTTGACCAAAAAAAAATCGTAAAAAATCGAAATTTAAAGTTTTCACAAAAAATATCCATTTTCCACTGGTTTTAGGTTTATTGTAAAAAGAAAGTACCTATTTGAGATTTTAAAGTTTTGTTAATCAATCCGTTTTTCGATCTGACGTTTCGTTTTCGAGTTATTAAGTTATTAGGTACGAAAGAGGAATCTGCAAATGGCATTTTCGACCAAAAAAAAATGCAAAAAATTACTTTCCGTTTTCCGGTCCTCTTTAGTTTCAATAGGGTTCTAAAGCTCCGGGTCCTCTATAACCACCAAAAATTTAAATCGATTTAATTCACTTTTGCGTACTACTGTACCCGATTTCAACGAAAATCACGGAAATTTCAACTTTGACGATTAATAACTCCGAAACGATACATCCTGTATACCTAACTGAATTTTTTACGGAAGCTAGTTTCACTATTCCTCTTTTAACCCAACGAATTCGATTGCTTCCCCTCTGGCTGTTTTCGAGAAGAACAAACCTGTTCCACTTTAGGTTAAGCTTGACGTTATTTTTGCTAATCTCGTGACGTCACTGTTCACTTCCTGGCGTCACTTTTCATTAAGACCAACGGCTGCTTTTTAAATTGTAGTAAATTATACCGAAAAGTAAAAACATTTTCTAACTAAATTATCCTAGTAATTTTCTTTAAAATATTTTTTTTGGGTTTGTAATGACTTTTTTAAACGATATTTGCAATAAAAAAAATACGTGCCTATTCCTCATTGTCAAAAATATAAATTACTTTTAAAACACCCATAATAGTTTCATGTTTAGCGCCTACTCTCTGGGTTCCGGGTTTAAATTTTCTTGATCATAAAATGTAAGCAAATCTTCAACGAGTACAAATAAACTAATTACAATAATTATAACTGCCTTAAATACTCGTATACAGAATGTAAAATTTAATACATAAAAGTATATACGATTTATGTTACAGAAATTGTTCCAAACATGAAAATTTAAGCTACTAAGCTTCAATTTTATTTTAGAAGGACCATCCAGTTTTTTTATTTACCCCGTCACGTCGCATGTTCCAAAGAGATTATGCATTAAAGCTATTAACCATTAATATTAATGAGGTAAATATTGATCACGATCTTCACCCTCAATAAAAGTATAATCCGAAATGATACGGCTAGTATAACAGGATTTGGATCCTTTGCGTACTATTAATCCTGCTTCTGAGCTGAATCTTAAAACATTGTCTGCTTCAAAAAGGTCCGAAGTCTATTGCCTTAGTGCAGCTTATTAGTTTTAACTTTTTCTTATAATAATTGTAAATAAGTGACGTCTAAAAATGTCTAACTTTTTACATGTGCTAATTGCAGAACCAAAGAAACTGCCTAGACGATATTGCAATGTAAAGTAAAAGTATACTCCGAGGTATACTGAACAACCTTTAGTACCATTTATCTAAGAAGTGGTTATGGCTTTACGTTATTGTTTGATCGTCAGCGGTACTGCTTAAAAATAGTAGAAGATGAAACGTCGAAAATAATGAATGAGTCAAAATTAATAACCATCTTATAAGGATTATTATATATTTATTAAATAATAGTAATAATGGGCACACCTCAAAATCACGATAATAATTTCAAACTATATGTACGGCTCTACTTAAAATAGACAAAAGCTGGACATTGGTCTTTAAATAATTAAAATAGAATATCAACGGTAGGTCTGCTTTTTGAGTAGTACTTTGAGTAGAACTTCGGTGGACCTGTTTTTGGGCCAGGTATTTATTTTTGTTTTCAAATCAACCCCGATTAAGATGCAAGTGCGTTATTTACATTAGCTGAAATAGATCACCTGACCTGAATAAGCAATCTTCATATATGCCATATTATGACCCATAAATTACGCTCATATTGAAATCAACGAACTTATTAAAACTACAATATTAAATAAAAATTCAGATTATGTATTAGTCTGTATACAGGCACGCAAGCAATCTAGTAAATAATCGGCGGTAACGTTGCCTTTAGACTTTTGCACTTTTTTAAGAGTGGTGCAATAAAGTAGAGTACCCCTGAGATGGCGACATCTGCGTTCCAATGAACCTTAAGAATTACGTCATTCCAAACTGCAATTTTTGAAGTTGCATTGGCATTTATATATCGTCATTAAGCCGGCTTTATGCTTCGCAAGCTTTTATTGCTGGCAACTTTAATAGCAGCATCGTTTTTATGGGGGTCAGTCACAATTCGACGACTGAAGTTGTCAAAAGTAAAGCGTATTTAATGATTGGTCCCCAGAAAAATGGTACTGCAATTAAAATTGGCAGCAATGGAAACTAGTAAAGTTTATAGCCAGAGGTACAATGAATACAATATATACAATACAAGTATAAGGGCAGACGGACGAGCAATATTGTCTCATCATAAGGATGTTGTTTTACCTCTTGAAAATACGGCACCATAAAAAGAATAACTACAGCGCGAAAAATATAGAATAGAGCACAAACCTGAACAAAATAGCATTTTAAAAGGAAAAGCAGTTCCTAGAGCGCAGCTCAGACAGAGAGGCAAATGAAAAACATTGTTGAAAGGCATACAAATCTGCATACGTCTACGAATGTATATTATAAAAGAAATTTTTTGAAATGCGATGGTACAGGACAACAATAAAGGTAGCTATAGGATCGTTGGAGAAATAACTAAAGCTAAGCAAGCTAGAGATAAACCGAACTTATATGGAAATTTCATGAAAATATCAGAAAACGAATAAGAAAATATTTTTTAAAAATATTTTTTCAGTTTTAATTTTTAATACGAGTGTTTATTTTAATTAAAATGGTATAAGGATTATTCACTTAATTTTTAGATTTTATATGTAAACTGTAGTTCTTGTTGGTTTAATAAAATATATTTTTATTTGAATAACACCGTCCACAAATTGATATTTTTTACCCAATTATATTTAATCATTATCGTCATATATTAAAATTTAGCTCTAACAATTCTACACTCCAAGGAATAATAGTAATTTATTGGTTTCCAATAGCATTTTGGTCATTGAAAAAATAGTAATATAGTTTTTAAAGAAGTAAGATTACTTTTGAACTCTAATAGCAAGTATTAGATATTTAAAGAAATAATTTTTTATTATTTCAATAATGTTTTGTTGAGACAATATTAACTATAATATAACGAAAGTGACACTGGCCAAGAATAATACTATTATTGAAAACAGCTTAGATTTTTTTTCTGTATATCTGAGCAAACGTTACATAATTAGATATGCTTATTAAATTATTTTTTAAAATCCAGTAATTGACATGACATTATAGACTTGATAATCTTATCAATGACAATGCCCAAGAATACTTCCAGTTGCCATAAAAAATACTCTTTTACAAATTTATAATTACAACCTCCTACAAAAATTTGATGTAAAAACATTTTTAATTAGCTCTTCCAAACTCTGAAATGATATAATTCTACTCAAATCAAAAGAATAAGTTGTAAAAGTTTAATTTCAGAAATTGTCTGCTGAAACCCAATTTAAAAACTACACAAACTTTTTATTACTTTCTTTAATCTCTGTGATCAAAGAAGAGCATTGTGATGGCAAACTCTTTTTAACAAGCGTTTAATATTATATTTCTTTGTAAATTAGGCGTTTTGCTTAAAGATAAAAATAATGGTATAAGCCGGTCCAAAAAATTGAGACAAACGGGTAACTTTTTTGATATCTGATTTAGATGAAATTTCGCCCTCTTGGAGGTTTTAAAGTTAAAATGAATTTTAAATGATTTTTTTTTACAGTAGGTACCCAAGTCAACGGATGGGGTAGACAAGAGGACAAATGAACCAAAAAGTGGAAGATACGAAAAAAGGTCAGTCTTTATATTTGCTTGCTTTAAAAATAAGATCCACGATGCCAAAAATTTGTTTTTTTTTTTTGTACCGGACATGCCAAAAATGCAAAACCGTAAAATTTGGTTAAAAGTAAAGTTGTCTTTTTAAAATATTAGTGCAAAACGTTAAATAAAAAAGTTGTTTTTGGTTTTAAAAGAATTTTTATTCCAATTCCAAGTAGAAATTTAACATTTCTAAATTACGCTTTTAAAATAAAAATTTTTCTATCACATTGTCATCTTTTTATTTGATTACACCTTTGATACCTGTGAAGTATTTGTTAATAAAGTTAATAAAGATGTTGTTTTTGGAGCAAAGAATTTTTATAATCCAAAGTTACAGACTCATACAGGTTAAAGAAAATTACTAATAGAATATTAAATAATAATAATTTTTGTAATATTCGAGAAATACTTTTTATTTTATTAAACTTTAAAAGAATTGATGGCACGTCATATTTATTTTTTAAAAATTTCTCTACCATATTTTACGCATTTTTCTGATGTAGAGAATGGCTAAAGCTTTTTCCTATTTCTTGCAGTAAAATCGATTCTATCGCTCTTAAGATTCTCTGCTTTAAAACTTCTCCGTCATTTTCAATGGATCCTTCATATGTTATTTATTTACTGCGCCCCTAGAGAAAAATATCACAAATTGGTAAATGGGAATTCTAGGGGGCCATAAAATTGAACCATTTCGGCCGATTTCCAAATTTGCGATTGAGCCAATACCTTAGACTTCTGCAGGACACCCATCGTGCTGAATATACATATTTCCGTTATATTGAAGAGGCAATTCTTCTAACTTGTCTGACAAAAATGACTCCAGCATATGTAAATAAGAATGTCTGTTACTGTTACAGGTATTATCAAAAAATATGTTATAATTCTATGAAAGGAAATGGCACTCTATACATTTACTTTTTAAAATACTGACGGCGCGGCGGTTCCCAATTCTATACTCAGGATTTTCCCTACCCCAGTATCTCACAAGCTGAGAAGCTACATTGCTGTTTGTACTGAAGGTTGACTTATCTGAGAATATTATCAACATAATAATATGAAAGTTCACGTTGTTACTTAGAATTTGATCACACAAATATCCACGTGCTTGTAACTGTCGCCATCTTTCAAAGTTTGATTAAAGATTGGTTTAAAAGGACGAATATTATTTTCCTTAAACACATTTTAAATATGGCTTCTTTTTACATAATAGTAAACTTCGTACTCGTTTTCTTAAAGACATAATAGGATTTTCATCGACAGATTGCAAAATTAATACTGTTGAAGCATCGTTTCCGTCGTATCTTTTCTTGGTCTTCTTTAAATCACTAACGGATCCAATTTTTTAAAATTTGATTACTAACTTATGTAGATACTGAACATCTGCATCATTAATTGTACATTTTGAAACTTCGCTTGAAACTTCTCAATAACGTAGTCATAACAATTCTCGCCATTTCTGTAATTTTGGATTATAAAAATATTCTTTGCTCTAAAGACATATTTATTATTTTGACAAATTCGTTACAGTTATCAAAGGTATAATCAAATAAAAAAGATAACAATGTGACTTAGAAAAATTTTGATTTTAGAAGCGTAATTTAATTTCAAATTTTTATTTGAATATCTGGAAAAGGAATTCTTTTAAAATTTAAAGCAACTTGTTTATTTAACGTTTTGTATTAAAATTTAAAAAAAGACAATTTTGCTCTTAACTAGATTATACATTTTTGTATTTTTTGCATACCTTGGACAAAAAAAATAAATTTTGGTCATCATGGGTCTTATTTTCAGAGCAAGCAAAAACTTTTATAAAGAATGACCTTTTTTCGTATCTTTCACTTTTTGGTCCATTTGTCCTCTTGTCTACCCCATCCGTGGACATACTGTATATACAGGGAAGACACAAATTGAATATTGCTGAAAAGTAATACCAGTATCTAAATTTTGAAACGTAGAGGAAAAAGTAAATTAAATGAAATAGCATTTTACGACAAAAAAAAATCACATGGCGTATGTTAGTAGCAAGGCTTTAAAAATAAGCAGATAAATTAAAAGGTGCAGTAAGCCTTAAAATTTATTATATATATTAGTATATTAATTTTTGAGTGTGGTCTTAAATTTATAAAGCAAAAAATATGTATACGCTTTTCTCACTTAATACCACGATATTGTCACAAGTTCCAGTGCGCAGATTTGTCGGGAAAACAAACTCCGGAAATATTAAGTTTCGAATGACTCATATAAACCAGTGCAGACCTGCAAAACCACATGTTAACTGAGCAACTAGAACGACATTAAGGTCGTAATTTTGTAAAAGGTTGCAAACTATTTTTTTGTCTTGGACAAAAAAACACATTTTTTATATTATAAACTTTTGTTGATTCTAAAGTTTTCTAGCATATAAGCAATATAGTCTTCAAAACCTGATTAATTTTTTAGATGTTATTAGTACCTACATGGCCTTAATGAAGGTACCAAATTGTATACAATGCATATCTTGTGTTATTTTAACAATTAGTTTTTTTGAGATATTGCTTTGTATTATTCTCTATACAGCCTGTTAAAAATGAAGTCGGCATTGTATTTTTTTACGCCGTTTATTGTGCTGGAATGGAATGGCCTATATCTGTTATAACCGTTTGATAAAGAGTGAAATTCTAAATAAAATTAACTTTTTACTGCATAATAATATCGCTAAAATTAATAATATCGTAGATATTTACATTTAAATGTAATTTTCCATTTTATTATCGAAGGCGGCCATTTACCGTATTTCTTGACAGCTTACAAGAGGCGGCCATCACAAAAACAAAATTGTTCTGTTCTGTTCGAGGATTCCTATGGCCTCTTGCCTGTCCGGCATCGGCATCCAGCCAAAAAAACAAAATTAGTACATGTAGTTGTGATTAATGATTTATAATTATGCTATTTATAATAACGAATTTTCAAAAATAATAATAAAAATGACATACATTTTCTGTTGTAATTTCCAAGACAACTACTTGGAATTTTAGGTGTCATTAATAAAAATAAAAATTTTATAAACTCAAATCAAGTGTTCCAACATACCCCCTTCTTCTTCTACACATTTCTGAGCACATTTAAAAATTTTCCTTGTAGCCTTTAAATCGGTTCGCACATCGATGTTATTGATAATATTAATAATATGTTCTTGTCGTTTATCAGCATTGTTGTACTGTTTTCTTATAAATCTCGTTTTTTAAAAACCCCCAAAAATAAAAATCGAGAGGAATAATGTCTGGTGAACGCTGATACGCCATAAAATTGGTCCGCGTGCCGCTAACCAACGGTGTCCAAAGAGTTCAGTAAGTAGATTGGCAGCAACGCAGGTATTGTGCAGGGTATTGTATAGGGACGAAATGTTTTCATAAATAATTTATTTATTTTTTTACTTCATAGTGTATGTTATAAACATGTTTTATGTATTTACGTATTAAGACCGAAAAGTGGAATTTTAAGGGCAAGCCACCCTATTTTAGTCCGGCGCGGCGCGCCGTATGCGGAGGCTTCAAAGCTTGCTAGTCAGGTTAAAATTCTTTTAGGTCGCGGTGCGTTAGACATTTTTGTGCCTTCTTCGTATTCAGTTAAATTTAAAAAATATATAATTAAAAACAATAATGATGATTTCAAGACCGGAAAAATTGCATATTCCAGTTAAAAAAAATTCTGGGCGAATGCACAAAAAAAGTTTTTGTGGTTTATAGTAATACTTCAAATAAAATAAAGCTTTGTGTGTTAGACAGTACATTTTTTAGTGTTTAAAAAGCGAAAAAAACAATATTTTTCTATGGTTACAATAATTCCTTAAATAATTAACTTAATCTGACTCATCTGATTCAAGTTCAGAACTCTCACTACTTGAACCAGAATACAACTGAGGTACTGAGAGTAGAGAAAGTACTTCCTTCGTAATTTTTCCTCACTTTTCCTTAGGGGAATGCTTAAAGGTAGCTAATAGAGGATCAGATGAAATTAGAAGTCTATGTATTAGGCCTTTTCTTGTCAACTGCTCTCTATACCTTCTGCTATCTTTGTTTCTTGCCCCTTGTGCTTCTTCAGAGAGTTGACCAATCGGAAGAATACAAGAGGCAATAACAATCTTGCTATGAAAGAAAATTTTGTGTACACTACTTGGCATATAAAACCAATAATACCTATTCTTTTAAATACAAATTTCTTGTGGCTATAGCATAATCTTCAAATGCATTTGCATTTAATGAAAACCCATAATTTATTGCCGCTAAAATTACATGAAATTGCTTAATTAACTCTAAATTTATTCCCGTTATGTCAGACGACTTTTCAGGGTTCCTGAAAAATTTTTGAGCTGTATTGCCGTCATTCGTATTACCTGCTTGCTGTGTAGATATGTCAACCAAGATACCCATTTCTTTTTTAAACCTATCTTGTATAATTTTTTTTCTATTGGCAACTTTACTTTTGATTTCAGGCCCGCGGGCTTGCCAAATTTTTACTTCTAATCTATATGCAATGTGTAATAAGCACTCCATAAATTTTATCCATGCATATAGTGGTGATAAACCAAAAGCAGCCAATTTTAAATTAATTTCTTTTGTTGCAATTACTTGTGGCTTATTCATGTCTTTTGGCGTGACACCACACAG
This sequence comes from Philopedon plagiatum, assembly GCA_963971165.1. NCBI lineage: Eukaryota > Metazoa > Arthropoda > Insecta > Coleoptera > Curculionidae > Philopedon > Philopedon plagiatum. Next base: position 39,373,736 of record OZ020189.1, on the reverse strand, counting down.
CCAGGCAATTGTTCCTTTAAGCCACTGAAAATTGCTATTTAAAAATCTGTTGCGGTTTCGGTAACTTTTGCTCCACCTTAACGCCATTTGTTGGGACACACTTCTTAAAGAAGTCCTTAAAACTATAACAACATCATCGGGAAATATGACTTGATCAAATTTCCTTATGATAAAGTCACAAACCGCAGTATCGCTTACTTTTGTTCACCCAAACTTCAACAATTTCCTGCCGAGAAATTATAGGAGCCATTCTGAAAAAAACCAAAAATTTCTCAGAGACGCAAGCAAACGCAAAAACCTTATAATATGGTCTTAACGTAGAAAGTCTAACTAAAAGTTAGAGTAACAGTAGAAGTCCATATTCGCCCAAATAAGAAAGTTTTAGTCTACAGAAAAGTGATAGTGTGCACAATATGTGACATCATTATAGTATTTCCCAAACTTTAATATAAGCAATTTCAAAACTAAGAAAAACTTACCTTTAAGAATTATTAGAACAGTAAACAATACACAAATGCCAAAATATCAGACAAAAAACGATCCACTCTAAAATAAGTATCGCGAATGAAGGACTTTTGAAAATAGTCTACACAAATGCATACCTGATTCCCTTGGGTTCTCCACGCAATTATGACCACGCCCTTGTACCTAACAATAAAACTGGTGTCGAGTGGACCTAAATGGAATGTTTTTATGCTAATTACTTAATGGCACTTAATTCCATGAACCTGGAATTTCCGACTTAAATCCCGCTAGATTGCCGATCCGTCACAGTGTGCGGCGGCGCACCATCTTAAATCATTTTTCACGACCACATGCATTCACTTTATTTTTGTCATGGCCGCTTGTAGATAAGTTGTCGAGAAAGGCCGTTTAATACGGTACATGCCCGCCTGTGATAATAAATGGAAAATTACATTTAAATGTAAATATCTCCGTTATTATTAATTTTAGCGATATAAGACAAATTTTATTTGGAATTTCACTCTTTATCAAACGGTTATCAGATATTCTATTTAAAAAAACATTTTTGTTAATATCACGTGATTCCGATGTTCCATTTTTTTGATATCAGCTTAATAATCAGCATAAAAAAATACACTATTTTGCTAATTTAGTCGAATTCGTAGCTCTCATAATAAGAAAGTTAGCAATAGTGCCGACTTCATTTTGAACAGGCTGTATATTAAGCTTTATAATAATCAATAAAATTTGTATCAACAGAAAATGTATTTTATTTAATTACAAGAATTGTTTTTGAAAATATGTTTTCTCTGGTCTCGTGAGTAATAATCCTTAATCAACGATTTTGTAGTGTTGAAATTGATCGAGAACCTTATACGTACCGTTACAAAATGTTTACAATTGATAAATAACTGCTCCTTGAACTTCCTTAACCCCAATAAACGTTAAACCTTTGACAAGTACAAGTACTTTGTATTACATAAGCGCGTTGTCTGTGCAACCTTGCGCTAAATTTGCCAATACTGTGGCATTGAGGGTTACAAATTTCGAGATATAAATGTTACTTGGGCCATTAAATTCACTGTTCTGGCTTAATACTGTGTAATTACCTTAATATATTTAAGTTGTTCCTGATTTAAAGCTGATGTAGAGTAAGTTCTCTTGCAAATGTAGAACAAATTCTTGTTCTTTTAAATATGTACATACTTAAAACTGAAGTTTCAGTAAAAGTTTCTAGTGTGTATTGCTTTATAGAAACTTTAGCTGAGCTGCGTTTAAAAAAAAATTGCGAAACTGGGTCCTCAGATCCCCAGTTTCGTTATATTCCTTGCTGTTGAATATTCCTTAATTTACCTGAATTTTAAAACATGGATCAAAGAAGATTTAAGTGTGTCTAGAGATCGCTCAAACTGTTACTTTTATGTAAAAACGATTATTTACTTATTATTTCAGTTATATCGCAGCAAAATACTTGTAGCGATATGGGATATGGGTATGCATTGTTATGGTTTTTACATCTAAGTCTTTCTTAATATATAAGGATCAAGGGCTTATCGGCAGCACCCGGGGAGGGGGGGGGGGTTGGTTGTGAGGAAAAAAAACTCAAAATTATCGACCTTTGTCGGTTTTTTATAACTGTTCGAATTTTTTTTACTTTTGCGGAAATTAAACTGTCGACCTTTTTGGCGAATTTTCTCAAAACTCAACTGTCGGCGTTTTTTAGGTCCTAATAGACAACTCGTACTCTAATTAGTCAACTCAAGCATCCACGGGGTAGGGGAGGCGTCCCCCATCCCCCCATGAATACGCCCCTTTAATGCAAAAAAAACTGTATATTTACATAACGAGTCATTGGTAATTTTGTAAAACTGTATTTTACAATGTAATTTAAATTGTAGGCTATTTTAATAATGCATTACATTTCCTGTTTTATTGCGCATAAAAAAACGGAACTTTCCCTAAGATATTACGTAATATAAAGTGGGTATTTTATTGTGTAATTTAATTTTCCATTTTATTGTTAGGTACATTGTTACGTGTAGTTGTATGATTTAATATTGGGTCCACAAATTGTAATACTACATTTTGAAATGTAAATTTAGATTGTCATTTTACATCTTACACAGTAAGTTTAAAATATGTGTAATTGCATTGTAAATTCAAGTTTACAACGTAGAATTGCATTTAAAAAATCCTACATATTAATATTTAAACTTACGTTGTGTATGTACTCACCTTGTAAACCCAGTGGCAGCTCCAGGAAATTTGGCACTCTAAAATCTTAGTTGTATCCTATGGAACTCAGCATCAAATTGAAGCATAATAAAGAAACTCTCTGGATAAAAAGTTTTATTTAAAACTACATTTTGTAGCAGTAAGCACAATTCAGATTTTTTCGCTGCAAAACTTATTTCTCTTACATAAATATGTAATTACACAATATATGTGATTAATTCTTACCTAACCCAGTTGCTTTGGGTTTGATGTGCCGGAACTAAGACTTTGTAGTACTGACATTCCTAGAGTAGACATTTTTAAGCGTTATTCATGGCTTATTTAGGCTCAGGGAGTGCAAAATAGTTATTTATGATATAAGTGTTAAAAGTATAATTTTACGGCACGAATTTGAAAGTTTGCAGAATGAGCGAAGCGAATTCTGCAATTCAAATGAGTGCCTTAAAAGTACTTTTAACACAAATATCATACAAAATTTTTTCTACAAACGACAATAAAAAACAAAAATACAATTACAATTTTTAGAAAGTTTAAAATATTCGAAACACATAGTTTTAAGTAGCATCGTAGATATAATATAAAATTATGAAGTTGCCATTTGTCAAAAAATCTAACAACCATTGTTGGCGTCGTAGTTGCCATAGTAGTACTTTTAACACTAGTGCTATAAAGTACTTTTAACACTAGTGCCATAAAGTAACATTTTTAAGGCGTCAGCGGCGTGTTAAAAAATGCATTTTTAACACGTTTGTAGAATAGTTATTTATGATATAAGTGTTAAAAGTACAATTTTACGGCACGAATTTGAAAGTTTGCAGAATGAGCGAAGCGAATTCTGCAATTCAAATGAGTGCCTTAAAAGTACTTTTAACACAAATATCATACAAAATTTTTTCTACAAACGCCAATAAAAAACAAAAACACAATTACAATTTTTAGAAAGTTTAACATATTGGAAACACATAGTTTTAAGTAGCATCGTAGATATAATATAAGATTATTAAGTTGACATTTGTCAAAAAAACCAACAACCATTGTTAGCGTCGTAGTTGCCATAGTATTACTTTTAACACTAGTGCTATAAAGTACTTTTAACACTAGTGCCATAAAGTAACATTTTTAAGGCATCTGCGGCGTGTTAAAAAATGCATTTTTAACACGTTTGTAGAAAAAAACATTTTTCTACATTAATTACGGTCAGTTTTTAGTGAACAAATGTAAAAATTTAGATTTTTTCCTACATCTAAAACAGTCAAGTTGTGAATACATGATTTTTAAAACGGTTTGCCACAAAAAAAATTTCCACCAGGCGTTCCATGACGAATAAAGATGCTTTCTGCGAAAAAACTTTAATAGATAAATTAAGAAAAAAACTACATGGCACAAACTGACATAATAATTGTATGTAGTAAATTTCCATAATTATATTATCACATTTACACTACTAAACATGCGATTTTACAGAGTAAATTAAAGATACCTACATAATAAAATATGTATTTCTTTTGTAATACCCAATATATAGTATAAAAAATACATAATATATTGTGTGAAATTATCCCTATATTTATCAGTGTGATGGGGATATCTACATATTAGATAAAACTGGTCAATTTCGTAAAACAGTTTTTCAAAGCTGAAGGTTTTGCAAAACAGGACGGAAGTTTATTATTTAGCGCAATATCAGTGAAAGGAATGTATTATACTTGTGCAGTTGACAGTATTGACAATGTCCGAAGTAACACGAAATAAGGTACCTATTAGTTCTTTAATTTGAAACATTGACTTTCGACGTATGACATGACGGCTAACAGGAATTATGCTACATGAGGAATGTAAACTGACTATAAGTCAAAGGTTTTTTTGTGCTTTTGTAAGAACTACGGGAAAAAATTAGTTGTCTCCCCAATTTATCTAAGAAATGGAGTTATTGTTAATGCAACTTAAGTTACCTCCAATAATTGGAGGTTTTCCCAATTTAACCGACTTCGTAGCGCTTACCGCTCCAAAAACAGAATAATAAAATCACTTAACTTGTATAGAGGAAATCCAGAACACATCTTGTTATTAAATATATTTTTTCGTGTTTCGTATGCAAGTTAGAAAAATGAAACATTTATAAAATCAACTCTCTCTGATCGTCTGTCCAATATGTCCATTCGTCTGTCTGCGTATCCGTTTTACAAGCTGATATTATGTGTATAAAAGTAAGAAAATATTAACAATCATGGCACTTATACAGGGTGTTATGAAATTCACTGCATATCTTGAAACCGGTAAATCCTGATATGAATTCAGATTCAAGAAAAATAATCATAAAAGGCGTTTCGCAATAATAAGCTGGTAATCGCCCCTTAAACTTTCTAGAAGCAGCGGTACCCGCCACTGCCACTGGCAAGAAACACATGACATCAAATAAGTTGCCGGTTCTTTAAATAATTCATTGTATGCTAAAAGTCAGCATAAGAAATAATGTTTTGTTATCTTTAAAGCAAAATTCCTTTAAAATACACGTCTTCTGACAATATTTTAGGTTAACAGATACGCAATAACAACACAGTACCTCCATTAACGCAAAAAGAACACTCGACTAACAATTAAAATTAACAAAAATTAAACACAACGGGTCCACGCTTTTTTGTCACTATCTGCTCTATTAAAAAAGAAAACTAATATTTTTGTTACTTTTAGAGTAAACTCTCTGTAAAATACACTTCCTGTAGAAACATGTTATAAAAACCTCTCTGTAAAATACACTTCCTGTAGAAAGATGTTATAAAAGAAAATAAAATACGTGTGTTAGGTTATAAAATAAACTATACAACACAATCAAAGCAGTTGTAGGTATAACCATTAATGTGAAAAGCGGTCCACTAACTAATTAAAACACAATGCTTAAAAGAATCTACGGTATTTTTTACTATCAATACTGAAAACTAAAAAGATATTTATTTATTAAATAACATAACTCTTACCAAGTTAGTTGGCATCCATATTTATCTAATAATTGTTTCAAATACTTTTAGCCCTGACGTAACAAAATATAGGCAACCCAAAAAACATACCAGTAGTTATTATTGTTGCATAAGACATAGAAAAAAAGTTGTGTGGAAATAATAGTAGCGTTCAGCTATTCTTTTTATCGTTTTCTAACCAGTTTTGCAGTTCCAATTTATATGAATTAAAACAAACTTCCTACGACTAGCGTTAAAATATCTAAATGTCAGAAATAATTTTATCCCTGTCTGCTTTTTGTTGATTTCAACGTAGATCCAACAATACAAACATGCGTGCATATTATGAATGTTATCAATACTTTTTTCTTTAGAAGTTAGTTTTAAATAATAATGTAGATTATTTTTGTTTTGCTACCTAGAAAATGGTTTTCGTCGATCTGTTGTTAACTAATATTTTGCTCAGTTTTATCTAGTTTGTGCTATGATTATAGTGTTTCTTAAATTAGCCTAATAGGGTTGAGAACTAAATTAAATTGAACATTAATAATATTTACGTATTGTGTAAAGTTCGCGGGGGCAAGAAAGAAATTAGATACATCCCGACTTTTGAAAAACTCATTTAGGTTATCTTGTTAAAAAAAATCGGTAAGGTACGATAATATTATTCACTTTGAAAGGTCGAATAACAACTTTCTGAACATGCTGTGTGAAAGAGAATAATGTTTTTTTTTTGACAAATGCTGTAATGAAAGAGTTTTGGTTAAAATTTGAAAATGTTGTGTAGTTGTGCTCAATCAGTATTTTTCGTTTTGATTTTTAACCTTTTGTTTTTAGAAAAGTTTAAGCTAGTAGGAATAATGCTCATCTCATTAATAACGTAATATAGGGTAAGTCATAATTATTATTCTTTGTGTTGCCGATATAACATAATCTGTTTCGTTCTGGTTACAATTTCAACCGATTTCACGAGTGGTCCATATTCTCCCATATTAAGGAAGAAATTGCTATTAAATTAAAATACACAATTTTGGGAAAATGCGGCTGTGAAATTAAAAATACTTTGGATTATACTCGGTTCTCAATAACACTGATAAAAAATGAGAAGTTACGATAATATTTAAGTTTGGAAATGTCCCGGCTGGATTATTTGTTTTTTATTTATAATATTAGAGCCTATGACGTCAGGCTTTTCAGAGGCTTCGGATAAGGATCTGTATTTGGGTATTTTTTAAAATGAAAAAAATGTGCGATTTAAGGAAAAAAGTATTCGGAATGTCCGTAGACTACGCCAGGAGTCCCATTCCAATATATGCAGTGAATTTCATAATACCCTGTATAGTTTTTGTGTAAATCGATAAATTTCTGTTGCTGATAGACATGTCATTGTAATAAAAGCCTTTTAACACGTATCCCACATGTTTGTGTGTTTTCGCTATCAAAAATTAAGAAACGGGATGCAGTTACCAGTGATTGAACTGTATGTACATAACACGAGCTCGAGTCATTTATAATATTGCATTGGTATAATTCTAGGAACAGTTACTAAGAAAACTTTATTCAGAACTTCTAATGTGTTCTGACTCCAACTTTGACAAAATAGGTTAGGTCAAAATAATGTGACACTCTCATTAAAAGTTTCCCCTTATATACCAAAGTTCCAGCTAAGACAGGCTGGTTATAATCATTTGATTTTAACAAATTTGGACGTGCTTCTTCTTTTTCAAGTCCGTTATTCACAGGGGACGCGGCTGCACGTGACATTGGCTAATTTCATTCCGGAGAGTTGGCAGAAACTGCTTAACCGCAACATGTGCCGCTGTTTTCAGTCATTAGCAGGCCATAGCTTTATGTTGTAAATACGAGAGAAAACTGTGATTTTGTATCGCACTCTCCGTTTACAAAGTTTTTGTTTTTGAACATGATGGATGACTGTGTCAAATGGATAAAAAAATAACCTGAAAAAAGTATGCGACATATTGGAAACTTTTTTATTATATTTCCTAAAACAAATTTTCTTGGTCTTGATAATATTGTCAAGCTAAAAATATACAGCATGGCCCACGGAATTCTTAGCATGGGATAGTTTTTTGTGAAAGTCACTTTGGCCAAGAAAAGTTCTGCATACTAATCAAATAAAAATCCCTATGGAAAAAATGTAAAAAGACCCATAGTATACGAGGTAGCGACAAAACCCTAAAATATACCCAAAAATTAAGTACCCTTATATAACCAAATAGGTAAAAAGAAAAGTTATTTTAAAGAATTATTTGGAATTATTTTTTCTCTCTATAATACGAAATTACAGCCACCTACGAAAAAAATTAACAGTTCTAATATAAAGCAAATGTATTACTTATTAAAAAAGAATAAATTTACAAAATTCAAACTTCAATACAGCCCCCTTCCTTGTCGATGCATTTTATTGTTAACTTCGAGAATTTTTAAACGGCTTTCCTCAAAACAACTTGAGAAATTTCTAGAGCGCATCGAGTTATCACTTTTTCTAATCTGTCGATATTTTCAAAAGGTCAGTGAGAATACACTTTTTCTTCTAAATATGCTCAAAGAAAGTAATCGAGTGGGTTCAGATCTGGCGACCTCGCCAGCAAATGATTTTCTAAAAATCTTCCTATCCAACGTCCCTGGAACATTTCCTGAAGAAACTCGTTAACAGCTCGAGAACTATGGCATGGCGCACTATCATGCTGATACCATACATCGGACCTCCTTTTGCAATAAGAAACCAACTGACAATTTTTGCCAAAATGAGTAAGCTGTTTCGTTTGAGTCCAGAAAATGTATTTCATAAATTTGCAATTGAAAATTTAAGAAACCAGTATTCACGTTGCGCAAGAAGGTGGTTCCTAATTTTGATTAAGTCAGTTGATTCCTTATAGCAAAAGGGGGTCCACTTATTTCTAATGTTAAGTGGAAAGCCATTAAAAAGGCAAACAGCTGATTTCTCCAAAATTGAAGGTAAATATCCGACGTTATATTACCTCGGAAGAAAAATCCATTAATCCATTTAATGTAAAACTTGCTTCATCAGAAAATATGATTTTTTTGCAAATAGACGCGTCATCTTCATACATACCTTGATACCAAACCGAAAAATCAAACGAAATATTAAAGTCTCCAGATTTTAATGTGTGGACAAAAGTAGTTTATATGGATGAAAATTATTGGCTGTAAGAACTCTTCCGGCAGTGGACTTACAAACCGAGGGTCTATCGTTTCCAGGAAGTACTTATTCCAAATTTTTCAACGAAGTAGAGAGCAATATTATCGCCAGCTATTGAAGAGGGCGGAAGTGTAGAAAGAGCCCTAGGTAGTTGACCACTCTTGAAAAAAGCGTGGTCTACGATCGTAGACCGTGCGACTAACGGAGAGTTAAGTGACTTGAATTTCGTGAGGATAATGTGTTGGAACGCCATCATGTAAGTACAACATGCCATGATGAACGTGTAAGGGAGCACCTTCTAATAATCAAAACAACCGCTACTTCCACGGATTTTGCTCTGAAGAACTAGCCGGTATTAGTCCCCCCTTGAATGTCCCCAACATAACAACAAGAGGCGCGTTACGTATGCATCCCTTTACTGTCCAGCTACAAAAGCCTAGAACAGACCACTTCTCTCGCTCATTCACACCTAGGGTCTCCAGATTATGGAACAAATTGCCTGCAGATGTTTTCCCTTCCCGTCTCAACCTCCAATCCTTCAAATCCCGTGTCAATAGACTACATTTCCCTTCTCTTCAGACACCCACGGTACCTTAGTACTTAGGCTTGAAGTCTACGTGGGATGCCTTAGATAAAAAAAAAACAAACATATCGTTCGTGAAAAAATCTAATCGTTTTTTCCATAAGCCGTTCAGACACTGACAATAACTTCACTCATTATTATTTATTATTATTTTTTATTTACTCCGAATTACCGAATTCAAATGAATTTTTGTCCAAAACAGTTTCTTTTTGCGAAATTATCAAAGTTTATACTTTTTAAGTAGAAAAGGTACAGAAACAAGAATTTCTATTCAGAAATTGCGTATAGTGAAGCAAAAAAAAAATTAGGACGTTTTAAAATGTCATTTAATGCCGTATGTGGTGCCCTCTACAAAATACAGGAAATTTGCGAACGGATTTGCTTTTCCCATCCCAAACAACCCCCGCCTACTAAGTTTTGTAAATTTATTTAGTATCTTTCTAAACATATCAATAATAATGTAAAATAAAATTGAAATTTTAACACACTGTATCTGTCTTATTATCAACTTTTATACTTAGATAAGTTAGATTAAATCGATCTAAATGAGCCAGGGAAGCCACTGCTAAGGTATGGCCTATTTGTACCAAACACCCTGTATAAATTCCAATATTACTAGATGCTGAATTATTCAGAAGTAATGACCGGTCAACGAAATTTTTCCTAATACTTTTGTTACAAACGTTAGATTTCTTATTTACCCCCTTTCAACGTTACATCAAATGAAGGAAACGATATCATAATATGATAGGTGGTGCAAGTATTTTATCCCTTTCATAACCGTTTAATTCAACATTTATTAAAAATAAAGTTCTAAAATTGCCGGAACCTGTCCCGAGAGAGCCTGCTTATATAAGTGCTTTTTCCTTTAAAATCAATGAGACCCGATGCGCGCTTTTGAGGTTATCGTTCAATTAATCAAATAAAAGGAAAATCAATGGAAAGCTCACAAAGCTTGTTATTAATATAGATCAGGGCAATGACAGTTATGAGGGGAATAAGTAAACAAATTAATCTTACCCGGCCTGTATAGAAGCAGATAGATAAAATAAGGCACAAATGGACCATGTGATGGAAACGTGGGTGTGATTTATTGAAAACGGTGTTAAATAAATTAGAAAAGTGGGAAAGAGAATCTTTTATGACAAAACGATTAAATTTGGGGCAATATTTTATTTCGTTTTTATAAGAAAATCTTTCATTATAAATATGTTAGTCTTCAAAAGTCGAAGTGTAATTGAAGGTAATAACGATACCTTGTTTTCTATATAAATATACTCACCCACAAAAAAAGTGACGAACTGAAAATTTACTTCTACTTTGAGGCGAAATATCTTTTAAACGGTTTGTAGCATAGTGTTGAGGTTTTAACTGTTGGATAGAACCATTTGTTGGCAAAAATGTTGTTATTAGTTTTTAGCTTTTTATTATGTTTATTCCAATAAACAGGGTAAAAAAAAAGAAGTATGTTTTTTTGATAAATTGGAAACGCCCTGTCGGGTGTCATGACAACCAAAACTCAACTAATAAAAAACTGTTATTTAGGATGGTCCTTTATCAACATTTTGTTTTCTGAATCATTTTCCTATCTGTTCGGTAACCTGAGATTCAGCTTTTTAAAGAAATTATAACGTTTTGGTGTAAAAATCCTTTAATCAGGTTTTTAAATTATTCCACTAATAAGAAATCAGAAAAGAAAAAAATTAATGCATAAACATAAATTAATATCGGGTGTTTCCGCCTCTAGATCTCATCACATCCGCTAAGCATCGGGGCATACTTCGTAGTAGGTTTGCAATTGACTCCTCTGTTATGTGGTTCCACTCTTCAATGAGCGCTTCTTTGAGTTGTTGGCGATTTTGAGGAGCATGGAATCGATTTCTGAGTTTTCGGCCAAGTTGGTCCAATAGGTGCTCGATTGGATTCATATCCGGGCTTCTAGCGGGCCATAGTAAACGCTCAATACCGGACTCCTCCAAAAATTGTGTTACAACAGGGGCGGTATGACGTCGGGCATTATCATGCATTAAAATAAAATCTCTTATTATGGAAGCAATTGGTAAAACATGCTGTTGCAATATATCGATGTACCCCTGAGCATTTAGGGTGTTTCTTACTATACATAAATTTGTACGGTATTCAGTGGAAATCCCAGCCCACACCATTACAGACCCACCTCCAAAATTTTCTTTTTCCACAAACATTCCTTCTGAGTACCTTTCTCCTGCCCATCTCCAAATTCTGCGCCGTCCATCGACTGAATGCAAACGATATTCATCTGAAAATTGTACACTCGACCACTAACCATTATTTTTACGCTAAAACGTTATAATTTCTTTAAAATGCTGAATCTCAGGTAAGCGAACAGGTAGGAAAATGATTCAAAAAGCAAAATGTTGCTAAAGGACTATCCTAAATAAAGGTTTTTTATTAGTTGAGTTTTGGTTGTCATGACACTCCACAGGGCGTTTCAAAAATTAGCAAAAAAACATACTTCTTTTTTTTACCCTGTTTATTGGAATAAAAATAATAAAAAGCTAAAAACTAATAACAACATTTTTGCCAACAAATGGTTCTATCCAACCGTTAAAACCTCAATATCGTGCTACAAACCGTTTAAAAGATATTTCGCCTCAAATTAGAAGTAAATTTTCGGTTCGTCACTTTTTTGTGGGTGAGTGTAATCTTCCTTCTGTCAAAATTTACATTGTTGATGGCGACTGGTTTTAGAGTTTGTCAGCGGATAAATTTTTGACAATTGGATATTCATCCAATTGTCAATTTAATTGTTTCTAAAACTGGTATCCAAGGAAAATATTTTTACTTAAAAAAACATATTATTTTCTTGTTCACTTCTTGAAATAAACGTTAAAATTTAGTCTGGATTATCTTACCAAATACCATTCGTTCTTCTAACTTTTTGGAATAAACTTGAAAAAAGTCGCCGCTAAGCAACGACATTCGTGCTGGTGGCAAAAATCACCGTCTTCGAGTCGGGTTTTTATTTCCACCCAGTACAAATGCTATTACAGGAAAACGGGAATTTTATTTTTCATATTAAATGGGATAATTATAAAAAAAAATCGTTGGACTTGTGAAACATCATTTTATATCATGTTTAATTATTATAATCATTAAATAAATATTTCAATTGTGTTTCAAAGTCTTTTGAAAACTCCTGGCGTTTCAATGGTGAATATATCGGTGAAGAATTTATACTAATTTAAATTCTAAATTAGAATCTGTGTGCTTGACTACATAAATATAATATTTTGAAACAATTTCATTTAGCTTATCTTTTCTATTTCGTAAAAACTTGGTACATAATTTTTTTAAGAAAATTACCCACGTCGCTGCGCGACTCGGTAGGTATAATTTTCAAAAAATTAATGTACTCAAAAAATTTCCGGCAATAATTCAAGCAGTTTGGAGATTATAAGTGACAATTTTTGTATTAAAGGTGATTTTAAAGTAAAAAAATTGTTTGGTAGATCCTGTCAGCAATTTATTCCATTTTTTTACCAGCGACAAAATTTTACAAGCAGATGTTAGCAAAAGTTACAGAAGTGTATGTATGTATATTATATGTTTTACTCAGAAAGCCGTCAAATCCCATGCGAAAAAATTCCAAAAAATAAGCAATTCCTTTGGAAAATGGCGTTCGTGCAGATGGCTAAAATCCCTGTTTTCGACTCGGATTTTAATGTATCACCACCCATGCCCTTAGTGAAAACAAACTACTTTGCAATAAATTTTTCTGAATTTTTTCATATTATATAATACTCGTATAACAAGTGCACTGAAAATTTCCCTTATGTATTAATTTTTCCATAAGAGGCGTTCAAATTATCGCTGAATGACACTGAAAATTGCACAGTAGGTGAAAATAAAATTGCATAGTGATAATCCAATAGCGAAAATTCAATACTGAAAATTCAGCTGCATGACGTATTTTTACCAAATTATATTTATAAACCACATGTGCCACATCACAATCGCTTTTAGTTAATAGAAACAGTCCGTTTGTGATTAGATGTAGAAAAGAAAAGAATCCCCAAACATTCACTAAGAACTACGGCGGTATCAAAATTATCAAGAAATGGTGTTTTCGAAGAGGAGCTTATCTTACCTGCAAATGAACCAGAAGCACCACAAATCCATTGTAAGAAAATGAGAGAAGACGTTAGCACTGCAATCCAGCAAGAAGCTTTTCCAACGCCAAGTAAGAGTACTGCAATCGATTCTACAGTAACTGAAAATAGAACCTGCACTATTGATTCAAATAAATCATGCCAATATAGTGTACACTATAATAATTGTGCTATAACCTACAATAACTAAAAAATAAAATATACAAGTAATATGTTTATCTATTTTATTCGGGAAATTTTATACCGAATACCATCCGTGCATAAAAATTATCCAGAAAAATTATAAAGACAACAGCATTCGTCAATTTTTTCGATTTATTCAGGGTCGAGATATTTATATAAAACAACGAAAACATAAGCTCATGCTGATTTCATGCATCACACTTTTTTCAGAATCTTCGATAATTTTGATGTACTTATGTTGTTATAAGTGAAAAACAGAAAAAGCATGAGCGCACGCACATAGTGCACGAATGCTTTTGCTTGCTCTAAACCGCTTGAATGCAGATTTGTCCAAAACTTGTCGCCATGGGATAGTTATCCCCATCGTACCAAAAAATGACAATCCCCCAAATGTTCCTCAAGCAAGACCTATTGAAGATTTTTGGGAAATATTGAGCAGAAAGGTTTACGACAGTGGTTGGGAAACCGAAAATGAACAAGTGTTATGACGCAGAATATTTGAGAAAATTCGCGAAATAGACAACATGACCGTCCAGAACATGATGCGAAGGAATAAAACAAAATTACATGCTATTGACGATAATGGACCTATAAGTATAATTTGATTTGTGTTTTCTGTTAAACAAATATAATGTTTTAAGTTCCAAAATAAATTATTTCAAAACAATGATTTGTTTTTTCCATACAGCAGAAGAAAGAAATTCCGAAAACTTTTATTACATACGTTAATAGGGTTCAGTGGCTCTCAGACTAAAACTTCTTGGAACGTTCGAAATAGTTTTTATCGCGCAAACGTCACAGTTCGCAGGTAGGCTGTATTATAAATCCATTTTTCATTATCGTATAATATATCGGAGAATAGGGAATATTTTATAAAATAACATTATTTTAATTGTTTATCTTGATAAAAATATATGCTCATATTTGCTCTTTTTTCTTTATTTATTTAAAATCTTTTTCTCCAAGCCTATTATTGCGGATTATTGATTAGAGGGGCAGCAACTGTACTGTTGTACTACTGGGGTAGAAAACAATTTTAAGTAGTATAAAATAAGAAGGTTGATGTGGCCTTGCTGACACTGTTTTTGCTTAATAAAAATGAGATTGTCTAATGCTGTTTGGGTTCGGTGAAAGTAAAAATATGAAATCTTTTGCTATAAAATCGTAAAACTCGCATGGGTATTGTTCCAGATTAGGAATTTATTTTTTGTCTTGGATCCGATAACCAGCAATAAAGAAGACAACCAGATATAATTACACAAACAAAGGCCGCTGTGATAAAATATTTAAACATATTCTCTTTTACCAACAAGGACAGAAATAAATCGGATTCCGCTGGGCATTTTATCAGAAAAGAAAAGAATATTGCGACGGCTAATCTTTAAGTATAGATAACCAGCGATACTTCGAAGAAGGTGCGATAAAAAGTTAGACATATTCTTTTTTATTTGTCGTTTTCGACTGCACACGAATAGAAAGAAATCTGATTTTCCATGATTATCAGGAAGGAAAAGAATAATATAGCGATTACTAAAATGTTCTAGTGTAAACTGTCCGCGGAACTGACCAATAAGATGAATTCTTGTTTAATTGTTTTTTCTTTCATAATTCTCAATTCAAATTGGATAGATCATAGACTTCGACTGGTATAGGAATTTGTATGTATGTCAGCTTTAGAACTGTTGCGGTAGCAACGCTTGGTATCCCGTAACAGTTCTTGTACCAACGTTTGGTATCTCGTAACAGCATCTGGTCCTGGTACTAAGATATTACCAGATTTTTGCTTCTGGGACTATTTACAAGGCAAGAAAAACCGAGAAACCTAACAACTTGAAGGACACATCCTTTCTGAAATCGGTGTTCATTCTGTAAGTCAGGTCTAAGTTGGTTAAGGGTTTTACAAGAATGATTTGGTCATAATTGAGGCCATTTGAATTGTATACATTCCATCAATTAATAGTGTACCGTTGGTTCTAACAATTATTATAAACCATCTAATTTTTTATTAAAAGCTGCACTATTCAAGCATATAAAAATACTCCATTCAGTTTCGTACTCTGTGTATAAAAGCAAATTTACTTGTACCTACTAAAAGTGTATGGTTGTGGGAACAAGATTAAAGTATTTACTTAAGGTATAAAAATATTTATCAAGGAAATATTTAACAACTGCTTTCGCATTTTCACGTTATACCTTTTAATAAATCTTATTAAATATGCTTACACTCAACGCATAAAAAGGTTTAGGCAGACAGGGCTAATATTAAGGGTACGAGGGTGTTTTAACACTCCAACATATTTCTTACCGAAAAATATGGAAATTTTTATTTCAGTTTTCTGTTTTCAAAGGTCTGTACCCCTACAGCTTAAGTGCTTCTTTACATCAACGGGGCCTGATGCGCCCCTTTATGATTATCACTTAATCAATCAAATAGAAGGAAAATCAATGAAAAGCTTACAAAGATTCTTATTAATATAGATCAGGCCATTTGTGGTTCCAAGAGGAACAGGTAAACAAATTTATCTTGCTCTGTTTAAGAGTAGATAGATAAAGTCTTTTAAATACAAATTATCCAATCATACTATGGCAAAAAGTGGTGATTTATTGCAAGTTATTTTAAATAGGGGGGGGGGGGTGAATCATAAGCGTAGTTAAGGGAGAGCTTGGGGTGCTTAGCACCCCCAAAATTTACAACCCTCCACCATATTTTGCGTAGTTAAGGGGGACTTGGGGATGCTTAGCATCCCCAAAACTCTAATTAGCACCCCCCGCCTAACTACGCCTATGAGGTGAACTCAGGTGCTCGGATGCTCCAGAACTTGGTTGTGCAAGAAATTTAATAATATCTATACCAACTAACTTGATGTTGGCTTTAGGATTTAAATTAAGTAAGTAGTATAGTCGAACAGCAACCAAGAATAAATTTTTGTAGTAGTAGTTAGAAGAGTAGAAAGTCGCTTCATGTTGCATAATATGTTATTAAATCTAAATGCTAATTTTCTTAGGGGACCACATACTGCAATTTTAAACATATTTTACACACTCGTAAACGAAATACCGAAGAAATCGATATATTGAGATGAATCTATTTATTATTTATCTTGTCTTATAGCCAAGACCTAATAGTGACATAATATTTTCCCCGTGGCTAGTCTTGAAAGCTTATGGAGACCTGCAAAACATTTTTGGAAGAAATTGCCAATCGCTCCCTTTTTATCCCCCCCCCCCTCCCTGTTAATTTTTTACCATCTGTTGAGCAAAATTAGATTTTCGAACCTCAGTAATCCCATAGTCTTCTCAAAAATAGTTTTAATATTTTCGGTGTACGTCGTCTTTCCAACGTAGTCCGCTCCTGGAATGTAATATTCGAATCCGGTCTCTAGATTAGAAACCCCATTTCATCCCCTTAGGGGTTGATGTCTAAAAATTTATAAAACATGTGTTTATTTTTTAGAGTACCCAGTTTCACTCTCTATAGAGCAGTTGTAACATCATTCCATTAAAAACTTAGAACCACATTTTCACCCCCTTAGGGGTCGATGTATTAAAAACTGTGAAGCAGGTGTTAAAACATTTATTTTTTAGAGTACTTCTATGAAGTTTAAGGTTAATAGGACCATCTAATATTTTTTCTCCATACAAAGTTTGAACCCTTGTTTCACCCCCTTGGGGGCTGAATTTTGACAAACCCTTTCTTAATGCACGCCTACGTTATATAAGGAACCTTTGTGCAAAATTTTAAGTTTCTAGACCCTGCGGTGTGGGCTGTGCGTTAATATGTCAGTCAGTCAGTCAATCAATTTCTTCTTTTATAGAGATTAAAAACTGCATCTTAGTAATAACGAATATTTTAATAATGCCTTAAACTAAAACTCAATAATAATTTTCATAAAAGAAAATACAATAAAGTAAAAAATAAACAATTTCTGCAGGTAAAAAACCAGGATTGTTTTCAAATAAATAGCATTTCCACAAGAACAACAAGGAATATCCAGATTTATTTTTTCTTGGTTGCAGTTCTGAGTTTCTCCGGGGTTTTGCTGTTCGCTCTGTTCACGCTCTTTCATATTAACCTTTTGTACTTTTTAATGAAAAAACAATACTCGACATGAAAAAAATTGCAGAAAACCAGACAAAACAGTCTGTAATCCTTACATACAAATTACGCAACCCAAATAATTTATTCTGAAAATGCATTGTGTGGCCATTCCCTGCTTTTACAATGTACGTGGTGACATTCTATGGTTTTCTCTGGTATATGGTTCTTTTGTATGCGAATATAAGCGGACTGTGTTAGGTATATTTTTTCCCTGGGTTTGGGTTTATGATAAATTATAGAGGTTTTGCCAACAGATAGCGATGGTAACTTCATTTTTGATATTTTATGACAGTCCTCGTTTTCCCCTGTGGTCATCAAATGATTCGGTACTTGTTTTGGGCAAAATTATCGCCCAAAGTGTGGAGCCGGCATGAGGCGAGGCAGCACGAGTGCATACCATCTATTTACATCGGAGTGCGGCGGTGAGAGAGCACCGACTCCACTCTCATGCTCGCATCGCAAAGACAATATAATAGGGTATAAAATCCGGAAACAAGAAATTTAAATAAGAATCAATGAAAGAGCACGCACTCTACCACCAGATGTCGCTCTGGTTCGTTCTCTCGTGGCGGGTAGTTTATAAGTTTAGTGAGATGTTTAATATATTAATTTATTTTCAAGCCAGTATTTAATTGTTTTAAAGACGATTTATTGTTTTTTGTTTTCGTATGACACAATATAATCTAATGTATTCAGTAAAACCAGCTATAAATGGATGATTTTACTGATTAAATTATATTTTAGAGGAAATTATCTATAAACAAACTAAAAAATCAATAATCGTTTTTAACAATCAAATACTGATACTTATAAACCCTACACAGAATAATATGTAAAATAAAACGTAGGTAAATAATAAAACTACAAACTATGTACGTTTCGGCTTTATTTACCAAACAGTTATTGTTATCACACTATTATTAAAAGAATAGCCCAAAATGCAAATAAATAAATACAAAATAGAAGAGAAGGTAGATTAAAGAGGAAATAAAGAAATGTAAAATTTCCAATTAATTTTGTATAAATAGAGCTGGGAAAAATATTTTAAAAACTATACCCTCTCTGCTGCAACTTGGCACTATATGAAACTGCGGATTTTATAACACTTTTTGGTTCGCTAAATTTATACATATGTAAAACTTGTCTTATGTTCCTTTTACATATGAAATATCAAGGAAAATGTAGCTATATACAGTCTTTATATTCCACTTCCTCCGAGTTCTTGTATCGCAGGTCATGTTAGGGTATCACAGGTCAGATTCGGGTATCACAGTTTGGCAATATTAGTGCCAAGGGAGATACGTGATAAAAACAAAAACTTACGGCCCTAAAATGGCATTCAACTTTTTCCTCGTTTTTTCAATCCTATGTTCCATTCTAAGTCTTCATGGACAAGCCGGCTAGAATAGGTTTTTAAGGTTTTAAAAGCATTATCCTAAAAAAGAAAATGGAAGAGGGAAATAAAAAAGAATATTAACAATACAAACCCCCCGACCTTGAAAGGTCATAAAACAAAATAATTCTCTAGACCACAGAAATTCGCACTCACCCTATATACGTATTATCATTATGCACATTAAAAACCAATAACCCCATCAGTACAGAGAATATCTTAACAAAATTTGGCAATTCAGTCACAAATCGCGGCAAAATTTGGCAAACGTTTTTACGGCAACTGTCTAAAACTTCAAAGAACTATTGAAATGATGGTAGCCTACTTGCAGAAGAATTATCCTACAATGCCAGGTAGTTGTAGGATGGACTACTAGTAGCGTTACTGTCGTGTTTCCACTTATTCAATTCAAGTTTCACCCATGTCCATTAAGATTTTACTTGTTTAAATGAAAAAAAGTTAACTTTTTTTGACGCTACTGATATTATTATATAACAAATTATTTTTATTCATTTATAATGCTGAAAAAAATGTAATCGTATAAAACTTATTCTTCATTGTCATAAAGGTGAACGAATTATTGTAGAATAAAGCAACGTAACAACTGATAAAAACAATATAATAAACTTTATAAAATTCATTTTTGTATCTCTTTTAACCTAATCATTGGTCCTAATAACCTAAATCATATATATTTCTCTGGAATAATATTTCTCGGAAACCTCCTTCCTGCAGAAGACATTTAAAATTAAATTTAAATGGAAATGTCCTAGCTCTTGTAAATTTGTTAAGAAACTTTACAGAAATAATTCGAAAGATATACAATTAATTTACAAGTTTCAGCGCTACAAACTTTTTCATCTAGTCGTGTAGTCTATACTGCCTGTTCAAAAATACAAGAAAATTAAACAGAAGTTAAATTTCGCCAACATCTTGAATTAACAACTCAAATACGAGACATCGGAACATCTGCATACTTTCAGCAAAATCCTTAAGGAACTCCTTTTTCAAGTCCCCTCTGGGTAAAACTGTAGGCGGGGGCTAAATGGAAACCTTTTTGAAAGCAATCAAATTATATCTAAGAAATTTTGTTTACTTTGTTTAGTTTTATTTTTCCTTTTAATTTTGGTATTTTTATAGCATACTTCATTGTAAAATCATAATATATGTTTGTGCAGAATTCCTAGTCAGAACAATTTTTTGCTTACTTGAAATTAGCGATAATATATATCATTTAATAATATTTATGTAAAATCCATAATAATTAGCTTTGCACTACTTTCTTCTGACTTCGGTTGTTTTGGCACATGAAAGAAAAGTTGGTTCGGGGCACTTGCAATGGTATTTTTCACATTAAGTAATTTTATGCCTTGAGGATAAGATTTGTCGATAAAAAGCTTTTGTGTTAAGGTAGTTTGGATATTCTGCACATTTTAAAAGTATTTTAATTTATACCGGGTGCGTTCAAAAAGTAGAGTGTCACAAAGTTAGATTTTTTAAATGGGACACCTTGTATTTTCAATTTGATTTTTGAATTCTACATGTAATTTTATAAAGTTTTCACTATTGGTTAAATATACGAGAAAGTAATGGTTGTCAAGATAATAAATTGGAATTGTAATGAAAACAGCATTTGCAGCATTTGTTGTGAAAATACTACCAAAATTTTGATTCCAAGCGATTCATAATTTGTATCCTGAGTAAATTAAGTCATAGAAACGTATCCACCATGAAATAGTTAGCATTTCATTAACAGGGTGATTTGTTTCTAGGTCCAAAGTCAGAACAAAATGTCACTTTTATCAAATGGAACACCCTATATATTTTTCTACCATCTTATAGCTCGTCAAAAAATCTTCACATTTTGTAATGAATGTACTATCCCTATCTCTAATAGTTTTTGAAATATTTTTATTTTTCGAGATTTTCTGTTCTCGTTATAGCATCTTTTGTCAATATGGATCCCAGTAGCCATGGAAAACAAATAAAAATAATGTGAATGGATGACATTAAGGCTGGTCGTCCACTGGATGCGTAGTCGGATGACCTTACAGGTCGTGCGTAATCGTCCGTTTAGGTCCGACTAATCCGTCAACATGGCTTACATGCCGTCGATTGTACACGACTTCGGTCGTACGGCTTCCGACTACATCCGACTGGTCAAGTTTGAACGGGATTTGTCGGATGAATTTAAACGTCTTTTAGTCAATGTTGTTAAAACCTCGACCCTCGATATAGGAGATGGATTGCGAAAAGCTAATGAGATGCATAGTGAGAAAGAGAGAAAGTCTTTGTGGGACATGCGAGAGTCTTTATACAAATAATGAAACTCCCCTAAACTATTTCTTGGAATGAAACGTTTTGATGCAAGCAGCTGAAACACCAGGAACTTCACGATGAAGATTTTAAAAGGCGCGTAACTTACTGCCAATGGTTACGTGCCCAAATTGAAGTAATCCAAATTTTTTTTTAAACTTATAATATTTTCAGATAAGGCTATATTTAAAAGTAATGATGCTGTCAATAGACACAATATTTATTTATTTATTCAAACAGTACACTACAGAACTTACGTCTAAATGGTACAACACATTATAAATATTAAGAATTAAAATATAAAAGTAAATCTCTCTTTAATACCGAAAGACTTATGGCAAAAGTGTCACAATTTAAAAAATGTCTATTATAGTTGTATAACAGCGGCTCGATGAATATGCATTAATATGCAACGAAGAACCCACACTGGGCCCGTGAAATTCAACACCATTGGTAGGTTAATGTGTGGTACGGCATTCTTCACAACAGAATTATAGGGTCATAGTTTCTTAATGAACATTTAAACGGACCTACTTCCTTATTTTTCTTGCAAACAGGAGTTGTCAAGACTGTTGGCAGAACTATTCTTTAATGAACATCAAAATATGTGGCTCCAACAAGATGGTGCTCTACCCCACTTTCATCGTGAAGCCAGAGATTATTTGGATCACCACTATCCTCAAAGATGGAGTGGCCGCGAGGATTTTGTTACATGGCCACCAAGGTCTTGTGACCTTCGCCCGTTAGATTTTTTTCCTTTGGGGCTACATAAAAGATAGGGTATATGTCACACCCCCTACGACAACGCAGGACATGGAAAATAGGATTAGGGATATAATATATCAAACGATAACACCAGGCATGTTATCCAATGTCCGGGAAAATATCATTAGAAGAATTTACATGTGTATTGAACAAGAAGGACATCTATTCGAACATTTATTAAGAAAACATTGTTTTTTACAGTTACAAGAATAATATGTTCATTACGATTTAGTGTAAGTGTAAAGATGTTTGTATTTAGTTAGTTTTACCTACTAGGCTAGTCAATGAATGGCTGAAAAGGGGGTGTAGAGTTCATGGAATAGGGGTGGGGGAATTTTTTGTATCAAGAATGGGTTAGGGCTAGTTAGGACGTAAACATACTAAAAGTCCCCGCTCCTAGTCCGTCAGCTTCAGGAGGGGAGGGGTTAGAAAGGTCCCTTTATTTGGCATTTTCGCGTATAGCTCGAAAATGGTACATTGTAGCGAAGAAGTCCTTACATAAAAATCAAGGGCAATACATTTTTTTACAAGATTAGTTCTATAGATCTTTTGACTACGACTTACCCTTTTCGAGATATCTGGTCTCAAAAGTCGGTAATTTTTAAAAAATGTTTTTTGTCGCACGGTTTTTGTCATATTTCCCCTGGTAACTCCTCGGCCGTTTGTTTTACACAAAAGTCCCATAATACAATGTTATAGAGCATTAAGTTTTCTGCAAGAATATATACATAATATGTATAGAGAAAAATTAGTATATTATGCTAATTTTTCTCCCATGGATCAGAAGTTACACCAATTTGAATTTTTGGCTAAAGGTAACAATTTTCCAATTTTTCAAGAAAACTCCTTAAAACTTTCGTTATTTTCGATATTCCAGAGTTGCAACTATCTATATAAGCTAATATACACGCACACACACATAAATAGCGTATATTATGCGTACATGAAGTGCAGTATCAAGCATACATCCATAGGTAAAAGATTATTAATTTCCAAGTTAATTGTGAAAAATTGTAAACCTGGGAAGAAGGCGATTCAGTAACGACCATTTGTACAAATTTTGTTTTTATTTTCCAAAAACTAACATCAAAACGAGAAATGTTAAACATTAAACTACAGGAAATTTAGGGACAAATGAAAAATCTTAATATGTGAATAATTCTTTGCAAAACACAAATTAATTGGGCCTATTTCTCATGGGCCGGGAGGGTCCGGCTTCTGGCTTCATCGACACTGATCGCAGCACAAATTGCGAATGACCTCCGTCTTTGTCATCAGTTTTCTGGATGTTGGATAAAGTGTCCGCAGGAGATGTGGGAAGGGGCTCCAAGTCTTCTTCGTCCTCGTCCTCGTCCAAAATGGGCACGCCGCACATTGGTTCCAATAAGCGACCTAGCTTCGGAAAAGTCCTTACAGGCATGCGCGTGTATCGAGCCAAGTGAACACGTGTGAGGTCGTCGAAGGTCAAATTATATTAATCGAGAACGAGTTTCATTTACAACGCGTTAGTCAAGGAGTAAGTGCCCGCCAAAGTTTGCTATTTATAGACTGCGGACCTACGGCGACGCAAAGTTGTACAGTTATCATCATTTGCTAAAGTGTTTCTGTTGCTAGTCAAACCTTAGTGCAAAATGGATCGTATGGCCCAAGGTATGTAGGATTTTTCCCAATAGTTATTGACTTAGTAGTTCAGACGTGTCGCTATGTGTAACTGTTCTGTGGAAATTAAGCAAACAAGCCGTATGTTTATAACTTTGACATGAGCTATACTGTTGGGAACATAACGGCAAGACCTGTTCTGGCTTGCATGTGCTTCTACTATTCTTGCTGTAGTAGATACAACTTGAACGACAACCTGCTTCAACCTGCTTTTGTATTTTTGTTTACAGATGTTGGCGAAGTATGGCGGAGGGAGCTTTTCGACGTATGGCGCGCAGAGAAGGATTACATAAACACTTTGATCCTCCGTCATTTTAGTTAGGTAGTCAGTGTACAGGATGTTCAGAAGAAATGGCCCACCCCCTTTTAGGTTCGTGATTTTCATCTTGGAAAAATTAAAAAACAAACATAAGTTTGACATGTCACGTATTTTCTAAACTTCCTGTATTAATTCCGAGAACGCTTGCCAAAAGCTTACGTCCGTAAGCATAACTTTCATGAAATACACTTTTTCTAAAATAACAAATAAAAACTTAAAAGGGATGGGCCATTTCGCGTAAACACCCTGAATATAATTTGGTTGGAATAACTTTTTGACATGTTCTGAAACCCTACTACACGCATAATGCTGCTTTACTGAGCATAAAGTTTCGTAATTGTTTGATAATACATTTTCTGAAGCTACATTGTCTTTCTGAACCACTGTGCGCCGTGCCGTTTAAACAGTACCCCTGGCAGTTTTGATACAGTTGAGAGCTTGTGACAAGTAAATTTTGTCACAGAGTCTGTTTATCTTAACAATTAATTTTGCTCACGAACGCCTATTTTTACTTAATAATTTACCTTGATCGAGAAGTTCTATCGTCATTCTTACCCTGTGTGGGTGCCCTCCCTTGCTTTCCAGCTACCCCCTGGGAATGCTGACTGCCTTTTATCTTGTCCAAGCTTGGCCATCTCTTGAAGCTTGTACGTGGTGTTATCATCTTTCTCTCTGGTTGGGTTTTTGCGTCTTGTTTAAGGTCCACCCTGTGTGTATAGACAAGTCGCCCTTAGTCTATTTATGCTAACGTGATTTTAGAATTTGAATTTTATGGGTATACCTACTTGTTTTTTTTTTCCTTGTTTACATTCTCTTCCAACATTGAAGCGCCCTCAATTTGTAAGGCTTTTGATCGCCTTGCCTGCACTGTCCTGGTTTCTGTATTATTCCGTATGTCTGTATTATTCAAACGGCATTAATTTCTACAGAATTTGTTGAAATTCTAGAAATGGGTTAACTTTGGTTAGAACCCCTTTTTTGACTGACAGCTGGCACTATGAAAGTTTCCAGCGTTGCCGGTTCGTAAGTTTAAAATTTGTCCCACAGCAACTGAGCATTTTCGCGTGGGTAGGCCGGTTATTTGGCGCTTTGTAGTTAAGGCCACAGGTTTGTGGTGGAAGAGTTCCTTTAGGTTTGTCAGGGCAGGACGGAAATTGACGGACACCATTTTGTTGTGTGTCGGTAGTGGGATAGCAATGTCATTTTCATTCGCCGGTCCACGAGGGAACATTTCCAACTTGATTGTCGACGAAGTTAGCCGTTCGCAGTCTCGGTTTTTTTTTTGGGTCAGTTTGGGGCCCCAAGTGTTGGATTAGTCCTGAGACTGCGGTTAAGGTTCTTTTGCTGAATTTGACCTGCAAGAGCAAAATTTATTGGCGACGTCGTTCGATAATCAGGTGAGCTAGGTTTCTTATATATATATATATATATATATATATATATATATATATATATATATATATATATATATATATATATATATATATATATATATTTATATATATATATATATATATATATATATATATATATATATATTTATATATATATATATATATATATATATATATATATATATATATATATATATATATATATATATATATATATATATATATATATATATATATATATATATATATATATATATATATGTTTTTTGCTAGTCTGCATCGTGATGCCACGTGCGTGGTAGATTTCCAAGTACTAAGGGTTTTCTTTCTTATATTTCCTTCAGCCATCAACATCGGCCTGACGATTTGGAGACCGCTGGTAGCTGCCCCCCTTTTTGGTGTTTTGTCTGGGGAGTTTTGAATATCAAGCCCTCTTGAAGAGGTAAGTCACCTTGAATCTTGTTTTTGCCTCGTGTTTCCTGAGTTACTTATTAATCGCCTAATTTTTTTTTCTTAAGCCCATAAATTATAAGTGAAATTTTAGCGAACCGTAATTATCGAAGCTGCTTTAAAGTATTTTGTACTAAGACTAGTTTTTTTTTTCGGGCTGCTCGGTGTGTGCTACATCTTATTTTGAATTACAATAGCTGACTAAATTATTACTATAATAACCAAGCTGCTCAACTGCTTTAATATTAGTATTACCTTACCTAATTTGCATTCTTTTGAAAGTGGGACTATATTTTTGAAGCTTGAATAGTGTGAAGTAAAGTTCATACAATCTGTAAGCTATGTTTAGGGCCTCTTTATATGGACCAGTATTTGAGTTGGGAACGCCCGGTGAACACCGTAGTGAATAGACTGGCAAGTAAAAATTACCAAGTGTCATTGTTAAGAAACAGCGTAAGCCAAGGAACAATGCTACAATATTATTTTGGTTGTATTGAACCAATTATTAATTATGGAATTTTATGTTGGGGTGGATCCCGACATTTATCTAGAGTGTTGATCATGCAGAAGCGTGTTCTACGTATTATGCTAGGTGGCTATGGCTCCTCTTGCAGACCGTTGTTTAGGCAATATGGTATTTTAACTTGTGTCGCTCTTTATATATTTCAATGTATTGTACATATTAAGAAAAGTTTGTCTTTATATAAAGTATGTAGTGACGTAAAGTTATATAAAACGCGTTCGTCAAAAAATTTATATGTCCCATTATGTCATAAGAAACAGGCTACTGAGGGCCCTATATATCCTCTATAAAATTATATAATCATTTACCCCAAAATATACGAAATATTGAAAAAGAGTCAACGTTTAAGAGTTCTTTAAAAGTTTTCTTATGTGAAATGTGTATTTATAGTGTTGACGAATATTTTGCCTATGGGGCATAACATTATATTTGTTTAGTTTTGTTAGGAAAATTTTTTGTGGCCTGTGCGTATGTACTACATGCACACATGCAGTAAATTGTAAACCCGGTATTCTGGGTATAATACTAGTTTTTAGTATTTAGATTTTTTGTGACAATTCCAACACTTGTATTAAGTCATATGGAAATATATTGTGTTTATTGTTTATTGTTTATTGTTATTTTTATTTTAATTATTAACGTAACTTCAAATATATTTTTTTTTTCATTAATTATATTTAAGTTACTGTAACTACTAGGAATTGTTTTGTTCCTAGGGTCTTCCGTGGGGGCTACGAAGCATCCCTATTACATTGTCTTTGGTATTGGCTACAAGGCACCCCTATTGTCCTTGGTAGGGGCTACGAAGCATCCCTATTTCTGTATCCTGGCGGGTGATAAGAGGCATCCTGTGATTGTCTTCAGTAGGGGCTAAGGAGCCAGCTTATTTGTTTTTGTGTATAAGGACAGACTTCCTCAGGAAGTCATTTATTTATTTGGAAGGAATTTATTTATTTTGCGGGGGCAAAGTCGCCCAACACTTTTTGTCATTTGCGTTCACAACATTTGTAAAACTTTACTTCCGTGTACAAATATATGTATATAGGGTTAAAACTTATTACGTTGTTTTTATTCAGCTCACTACGCCCTATGTTTTAATTTTCAATTATGAATAGCAGGTTTGTTGTGTGAGAAGCAGGTTCATAAACCACCTAGGCGACTTCCACTTTG
This sequence comes from Philopedon plagiatum, assembly GCA_963971165.1. Taxonomy (NCBI): domain Eukaryota; kingdom Metazoa; phylum Arthropoda; class Insecta; order Coleoptera; family Curculionidae; genus Philopedon; species Philopedon plagiatum. The sequence continues at coordinate 39,345,893 of OZ020189.1, read as the reverse complement.
TGTCGGTGTAAAAAATTGGTGGCGTCCAATCGAACCTATTCCGGCTAACTGAGCTGAGGGCTAATTTGCACGCGCTCTGCTACACCTGGCTTCATGCAGAACACCCTGTTTCTGTGTCTTTCTCTAGAGTACCTTTCGGAGTTTTTTTTTTTAATATTCTTTCCAAACTTTAAGCGGTAAGTACTTGGTCAATGATACTCATCATAGTATCATTGACAGTTTAAAACTAAACACTTTTTATTTAACAAAGTGCGTCGCAAGCTGCCTTTTTGCAGCTGCACCTTCCACTGCTGCAGTCTTTCGCGCACTTGCGAAAAAAGAGGTCCAGAATTTCTCAGGGCGCTGCTTCGTTCTTCGTCAGCACAGGAGCTAGAATGTTGCCTTTTCGTTTCCAACCCCACAGGTCTGGGAGTAGTTGGTTTCCCAGCCAGAGCTGCACCTGGTGGCATGTGCGCAATGTATGCTCTTTCGCTGCCCCCTAGCTGGGTGGAAGTGACTCGGGATCCCGTTTTATGATGGATACTGATTTCAGAAATGAATCCTACCTGAAGGGGTTGAAAGAGTTCATCTTTGAGGGGCGCCGTGCCATTTCAGCATGCATATTCGCCCAGTTCCTCAACACCAGCATGCGAGGAGGAGGGGCTGTGGAACACTTCGGTTGTTCTTTGTATGTCAGGATGTTTTTGGTAAATTTTTACAAAACCAAGTTTACCCTTCCGGAATGTCGCACTAGTAGAATCGCAGCCACTGAAATGACGTAATAATAAATAATGTAAAATATTTATAAATAAAGCTAAACCATTGGTCGTTGGGTTAGCAGTGTGAGTGTAAGAAGTGATATATATTATGTATGCTTGGTACTGCTCTTCATGCACGCATAGTATACGCTATTTATGTGTGTATGCACAGTGTATTAGCTAGTTGCAACTCTGTAATAACGAAAATTACGAAAGTTTTAGGAAGTCTCCTTGAAAAATCATTACTTTTAGCCTAGAAATTCAAATTGCCGTAACTTCTATTGGAGAAAAATTAGTGTAGTATATATTCCTGAAGAAAATTTAATGCTCTATAACATTCTCCAATGGGACTTTTGTATAAAACAAACGGTCGAGGAGTTACCAAGAGAATTATGACAAAAAACGTGTAATGTCAAACGTGTAAGTCAAAATATTTTTTTTAAATTACTGACTTTTGAGAGCATCTCAAAAACGGTGCGTCGCATCGTGGCGAGAAAATATATAGGTCTGATCTTGTAGAAAATTTTCTAAGCTTTTATTTTTGGGCATGGAATTTTTCGCAATGGCACACCGTTTTCGAGTTATAAGCGAAAAACCAAAGTAAAGGGACCTTTCTATCCACCCCCCCCCCCCCCTGAAGCGGTTGGGGATAGGGTCGGGGACTTTTAGTATGTTTACGTCCTAACTACCCCCACCACATTCCTGAGGCAAAAAAATTTCCCCCCTCCATGAACTCTACGTTGCCTAGACTATACCCGTTATCTATTGCATTCAAAATATCATAATAGGATAGGACATTCTTTACAAAATGTGAAGAGTTTTTGACGAGCTATAAGATGGCAGAAGAATACATAGGGTGTTCCATTTGATAAAAGTGACATTTTTTAATTAGAAGTTTTCTGACTTTGGAGCTAGAAATAAAATACCCTGTGAATGAGAGGTCAAATAGTAGATAGTGGATATGTTTTTTTGACTTAATTTACTCAGGATACAAATTATGAATCGCGTGGAGTCAAAATTTAAGTAGTATTTTCACAACAAAGAGATGCTTGCAAACGCTAAATTTTCATTACAAGTCGAATTATCTTGAAAACTATGACTTTTTCGTATATTAAACCTAGTGAAGAAGTTATGAAATTACACGTAAAATTCAAAAATCCATTCAAATACAGGGTGTCTCATTTAAAAAATCTAACTTTGTCACATCCTACTTTTTGAACGCACCCTGTATAATTCAAAATATTTTTAAAATGTGCAGAATATCCAATCATACTTTAACACAAAGGCCCAATAATCAACAAATCTTATCTTCAAGGCATAAAATTACTCCGCACAATCGTTGACTCACCCGGTACAATACTATAATAGTTTGAAAGAAATTTCATTGTTTAATAAAATTAATTACACACAAATTACACTATAATCATAAAACGAACAAACACATAAATGTTCTATTTACATCGCGGATGAACGATTCGTGTTAGGTGTGCTGAGTATGGGCAACTTATGTACTCGAGGCCGAGTTCCTTATGTTTTGACTAATTATTGTGGTAAACAAGACGATTGATCACATGGCTGTTAAAAATTTCGGGCAAACAAATAAAACGGATTGAATAAAAGAACTTAGCACGTACTGCATATTATTGACCGTTTCTGTCATGAAAAGTTGTAATGAATGTGCCAGATTGCTACTGAAGGAGTTGCCTAAAGAGTTACGGCAGTCTGATGATCCCCAACAAAAGTGAAAGATACTATTCTCTTTTTAATTATTTGAGCCAACAATACTATTTGAAGATATTTTCAGTTCAGGCAACGGGTACCAATTCTATTCTTTCTTATTTTGCAACTAACTTTTCTTTATAAAAACATGAACTTTGTATATATATGAAAAGTCACTCAATTTAAAATAAATTGCAGGCAATCCTGGGGCTTAAAAACCCACTTTCCAAATTCATGAATATTAAAATTGGAATTATTATGTAGAAACTAGCGGCTGTAAAGGGGGTTTTGAGTGTTATAATAAAACTACTTTCAACAGAAAACTGCGTCGGTTTGTTACTTTATACGAAGCTGCTTTGAGTAAGTTTTAAAGATTTCTGTATTTTTTGGAATACCTAAGTCGTAAATAAAACTATTTTATAGTATAGTTACCTTAGATGTGAGAAAAGGAGTTCTTTGTTATTTTCAATATTTACCCTAAAAAGTGTATTACATAATGGTCAAAGTTAATTTTTGCTTCCCTCGCTAAAAGAATTATCTACTGTGTCCGTGAAAAAATAACCCGTCGAGATTTTTTCACATATTCACGTTTCGAGGTCCTAGATCTTAAAAATATGGTTTTCCGTTTCCGTCAGTTTGTCAGTCTGTCTGTAGTTTTATGGGTTTTTCAGTTATTGATGCCAGAACATAAAAACTACTTGACCAAACGAAATAAAATTTTGCATATAGATTGGATTTTGCCCTGGCCCGAAATCGACTAAACAAATGGTGTCAAATATACAGGGTGTCCGAAAAGTCTTAACATGGACAAATATCTTTCCTATTACTAAAGATAGAGACACCAAATTGTAGGTGTATCTTATTGATTAATAAACCTACTTTTTTATTTTTGGTGCGACCTTTCCCAATAGAACAAATAGGGAACATATTGGTAGAAAACTTAACACTCTTGACAGACTGCTTCAAACCAAGCAAACCCAAACACCAGGTATTCGCACTTTAGCACTGTTAATTGTGTTTTTTATAGATAATCTAATTTTTATGACAAGTAGTAAATAGTTATTTATCTATCAAGTGCGGAAAGTGATACTTTTCCGCATGCGACTGCAGTCGATCGAATGACGCGAAGCGGAGTCTGGTCAGCAGTCGAGTTCGAAAAGACACTTTCCGCACGTGTTGGATACAATGTATTTCTCTAAGAGCGTGGGGAAAATTATGTAGTTTTGGTATTTTTGTTTTAAATTTTATTTTAGTATAGACGTCAAACTGAAAATTCAATTAAAAATTGTTATTAACTATATTAATGGTAGAAGAACAGTTACTTATATTTGTTAAATTTATTGGCCAAAGCTAACTAGTTTTTAACTGGTATAAAAAGATTTTTGCTACTCCAGAATTATTTATGTCTTGTGTATGTTCAACATGAGGTGGTTGAAGGTCAATTGCCGCTTGTTGCTGCGATTTGGAAGTGGTAGCCTGGTTTTGGAGGATCCGATGTGCATTTTGGTTTTGGTTTTGCGTTCACATATCCTTCAGCAATATTTGTGGACTATCGTCCACCACGGCGCCTAAGATTCGTGATGTCTACTCCACAGTCTACTAGCAGAGTGGCTGAAGACCACCTAAAATAATGCCCAGTGTAGAGCTCCGAATTTGACAGTTTGAGGTATCCAGCCCATAGACAAAATAATTTAGACCATCACAACGTATTCGCGACACCAGCTGAATCCGTCCAATGTATGGGCGAAAAAGTGCGTTTGTACGCATATGGCGCCACTCAGGTTTTTAAACGACGGTTCTCTCGAGGCATGCGCACTCGGGACGTCTCGCAAAAGTAGTTGTTGAACTCAATGACGCAACTCGGCGATCAGAACCGGACCCAGTTGTAATCACTGAAGGAAACACATGGAATACAGCACAGCTGTTGTAAATGCTGAAGTTGCTATTTCCATTTGCAAAAATACTTTTAAGTTTTGAGTTATTAAGATTAACTCTAACCAAATAGATTTTCTAACTTTTATCTTAGATGCACTCCGGTGTTGAAGTGAACACACACACGGAGAAGTAGAAATATTTATCAGTGACGTATATTGAGTGTGGTCAAGGTGTCAGAAAGGTACTGATGGGGTGTGTGGGTATTAGGGGCATTGTATAAGGGGTAAGATGATGTAAGAAGGTCATATATAGTGTCAATGCCTCCTTCCCTTATATTGCATAAGGGTGAGTGAGTGTCCAAAAGGCATATTTGCGCTTTCGCCAAAGGGGCACTAAAAATACTAGTGGATTAGGGTAGAGGGGAGTATTTTAAAAGGGATGGCGAAAGAAAAAAGCGCTTTCGCCAAAGGATCGCTAAGCTATCAGTGGATTAGATTGACATGGGGCCGTAAGTAAGTAGCGCTTTCACCAAAGTATCAAGTGCACACACTGTAAATAGGTGTAAAAATATTTACATCTTACCATAGAACTTGGTTTGTTCAATAATTATACAGGATGGGATGCCAATCCAATAAAATATACACATAGTTTTGGTAACTTTTTTTATACTATTTTACTTCTTACAACAGTTGCATATTTTATTTCTATTGTTTAGAATACTATGTTTATATTGTATTTCAACTTTCAATTTTGTAAATGTAACGTTTAAAAAATTAAAATTGGGGACATTAAAGAGACGCACTGTATATGTATAAACTGAGCTATTTTCGAGAAATTATCGACAGTTTTGTATAGCAAGAAAACTCAGATTTAAGCCAACAAACTATACAATTTTTGTTAAAATCTCACTAATGGTTACATTTTTATCATTAATAAAAAGAATAATTATGCCTTTGTCTTCTATGTTACCTACGATCAAATTCGTTAATTCTTGTGTTGTGACAACTTTAGTCAAAAGGTATACTGGTCATTATCATCAGGAGGGAAACTTTTCACGGCTGAAATTGAAAAAAAAAAGAAATGTAACAAAATTAAACATTATGTTGTTTTTGTGATTGTAAGATACTTACCTACTTTCTAGAAGTAGTCGCTGAGCTCTTCTTAGTTAAAATTGACATATTTGGTAAAATATTTTCTGCTACTTTTAACGGAGGTGGCCTACATGAAAACGGAATTGAAAAAACATTCTTCCCTGTTCTAAACAAAAAATTAAATATAGGAATTAATAAAATAATACCATGGCATGTTTTACATAGAGGGCATTTATTCGTTTTAGATAATATAAAAAAATACCAAGAAATTATAGCTTAGTAAACAGAAAACACACTAACTCAAAACTTTTTTTAGTTAAAAACTTGCAGTGAAAGTTTTCAAAGTTTATTAAACACAGACTATTCTACTATTAAATCAGAAACGGCACAAAAAACACAAACGACCTAAAATAGTACAAACTAAAAACTTTTTCAACTTCAAAAATTTGCCATCTTTAGTTTTACAGACTAGTAAAACCATTTTATTCTAACGGTTTAAGTTGACGTATTTCGTCAAAAGAAAAATGATATTGGTCCCACTGTATACTAGGATTGGATAAAATAGAAACAATATCTTTTTGGTCCACTGTCGCTACGTCTATTTGGTTTGGAAAGTCAAAAGTTTTGGATCCCCTTTTGCGAAAAAAAGATACTCGTATATTCGTCGGGGCCTTTTCTGACAATACTTGACCTACGAAATGTGTAGTTCTTCTTTTACCAAAAAAAACACCTAACAACCACAAGTTTGGGGTTACGGTTCATCGTCGTGCATTTTTTGGTAGGTTTCCATATACTAAGTTTAGGATATTCCTTTCTTGCTTAAGTTTTTTTGTTTTCTTGATATTATCTTTTCTTTGTCTTGATACTACCTTGCCAAAAAGTATTTTACGTTCTACTATTTCTGAAACATTCTCCTTTTTTCTTTTTTCTTTTTTCTTTAATCTTTCACAGTTTTGTCTAGCCTTCTTACCTCCACTTGTTTTCTGCCTACTTGGAATATTGTAATATCTGTTAACAATATTTTCAAGTAGCCTTGGATTTGGGGGTGAAGTAGTCGATGGGGCATTAGCATTTAACTCTTCTTCTCTCCTTCCTGCTTTCTTTTTAGCCAATCTACGTCTTTCCAATTTTTTCGCATGGCTCTATTTTGTCTTTCATTCCTATCAGTAATCATTTTAATTCTTCCATTTTCTTTTCGTTGAAGGTAGCGTTCCAGCTCTTTTCTTTTATACTCTTCGTGTTTCGTTGGGTCCGCTTTTATCTTTTCCCTCATCCATTTCATATATAATCTGACTTGTTCTCTCCATCTTTCAGCGGTCGCGGATTTTTTATTCGCCATGCCAGTTCTAAATAATAAAAAAATATATTTTTTATCTATACCGGGTGTCAACGAGATCACTTTCCGGCTGCCATTTGTTTAGTTTTCAATCGAACAAGATGAAACTTGGCAGGAGTCATAGGCTACTAAAAAGTCATTTTTTGAGGTACTTGTCACATTTCGACGACTTCCGGTTTGGCCGGAAGTGACCTCAACTTTGAATTTTCAAATGAGACACCCTGTAGATTTATTGATTTTTGGAATCTAGAGATCATTTTACGTACAACTGTATTATAATTATTACTTTTTGTGTCAATTTAACATTTTTAAAACAAATTTTTTGTTTTAAACTAGAGTGCCATGACCCACCTTAAATCGTTCTAATAGACTTTTACATCTGCACAAAAATACCTGCACAATTTTATCACCTTTCATTTGTCTTACCAGAGCGTTCAAAGTTGACTAAATCAGTTTTTTGATAATAACTTAAAAAAATTAAATACAACTATAACACTTTCATAGTATAATTAGATGTAGTTTTTTATTACGAATCCAACGGTGCATCACAACATCAAAATTCTCTTGGATTTTCGAAAGAAAACTGCATTTTATTGCTATAGCCATTTGTTATGGTTTGATCAAACATGTAACTGCGCGAGGATCAAATATTCAGTTAGCCATGACAATAAACAATTAAATTATAGCTGTTTAAAAAATAACGGAATGAAGCCTCAAAATATGGTTAAGTTTGCCATGGAAAACAATTGAATTCAGGATAAATGATAGAATTTTACAAATTTGTAAACAATTATTTTTTCTGGTCTTTAATATTATGTTTCTGGTTTGTGGCCAATTGTTTACAGCCACCCATTATTATTATTCAGTTTTGTCATGGCTAAGTGGATATATCTGATCGTCGTGCAGTTTCATGTTTGATCAAACCACATAAAATGGCTATTGCAATAAAATGTAGTTTTCTTTAGAAAATCGAAGAGAATTTTGATGTTGTGATGCACCGTTGGATTCGTAATAAAAAACTACATCTAATTATACTATGAAAGTGTTATAGTTGTATTTAATTTTTTTAAGTTATTATCAAAAATGCGATTTAGTCAACTTTGAACGCTCTGGTAAGACAAATGAAAGGTGATAATATTGTGTAGGTATTTTTGTGCAGATGTAAACGTCTATTAGGACGATTTGAGGTGGGTCATGGCACTCTAGATTAAAACAAAAAATTTGTTTTAAAAATGGTAAATTGACACAAAAAGTAATAAAAATTATACAGTCGTACGTAAAATGATATCTAGATTCCAAAAATCAAGAAATATACAGGGTGTCTCATTTGAAAATCTAAAGTTGGTGTCACTTCCGGCTAAACCGGAAGTCGTCGAAATTTGACAAGTACCTCGAAAAATGACTTTTTATCAGCCTATGACTCCTGCCAACTTTCATCTTGTTCGATTAAATACTAAAGAAATGACAGCCGGAAAGTGATCTCGTTGACACCCGGTATATGATTTATTACGTAATTTCGGTGGTGACGTTTGCACCCTTCATTGGCCAATTTTACCAATAAAATTTAATTTTTAAAATTTTTAAAATTATAAGTAATAATATAAGTCCGGTTAAGTGAGGAAGCTAAGCTAAAAGAACCATCTATTTTAGAACATGCACAAAAATAGCAAATTTATCAAATTCAGAGTTACATCAAACATTTTCAGGGCAGGCCAAATGCTTTACATTAACTGTTCATATTAAAAGTAAGAATGTCGGGTTGTAGAAGTTCAATATTGTACTATTGCAAAATAAATTATAATAAGTAATAATATAAGTCCGGTTAAGTGAGGAAGCTAAGCTTCAACTTCGCCCTTTGTAATACATTACAATAAAGTCATTTATTATTATTATTAAAAAATTATCTCACAAACTGACTCTACACTGAAAAAATCGTTTGGACTTTTTTTCACACAAAATTGTAGCAAAGTCTTTGTAGAGCAATTTACTCTAATTGGATTATTAGTTACAACAGTTGTTATACATTTTCATACAATTGTAGCAACTTTTGCTACAAATTGGTCTTGGAAGTTTTTGAGAACAAATTGTTGGAAAAAGGTACACAATTGTAGTGAAATGTCCCACAATGTTTTTTCAGTGTAAAAGAACCATCTATGTTAGAACTTGCACAAAAATAGCAACTTTAGCAAATTATTAAGAGTTACATCGAACATTTTCAGGTCAGGCCAAATGCTTTACATTAGTTAGATAGAAAATTTTGTTCATATTAAAAGTAAGAATATCGGGTTGTAGAAGTTTAAAATAGTTTCAAATTTACTTATACTCAGACTTTTAGAAGGAAGCTAGAGTTTTAAGATTAAGAAGTTGCTTTAAAAATTTCTCAGAAAATATAAAATATGCTTTTATAACAACGTATTTTAAATGTGAAAAAATCCAGTTAATTCTGAAAGATAATCATTAATCAAGTTTCGTTTTGACTACATTTGCCTTTTAACGAAAATATTTTTTTAATAAGCCAACAAATTGTGTTAGTCTTTGATAAGGTACTTCTATAATATATTTATAATGTTAAAAGGGCCTTGATTTCAAATGTCATTTTACATTTTGTACCGGAATCTGTTACGATGGTAATGGTTGGTACGGTTATCATGACAACGATTACTATGGATACAGTATGTCCATGTTATTGTCTTAGCAATGGGTATGGTGAACCAGAAGGAAGGCCCGTAACTGCAATGCTAGCGAATCTCGACAAAAATGAAAAGATGAGACGTGGCGTAGCCAGAGCGGATACAGAAATTTTAAAGTTGTATATCTCTGTTGCTACTTACGGGAACCATGCCAAGTTCAGGAGTTTTAATAGTAAGTCTACTAAGAATGTTTTGGTACAGAAAACGAATATTTTGTAATTTGCGAAAAAAAGTTGAAATTTTGGTTCGCCCTAGGAAAAAATGGACTCGTTTATGTATTTTATTTATTATTTTTTCTAAACAAATTTTACATACTTTTGTCGAGAGTTTTTAAATTTTAAGAGAAAAAAATGTGGTAGTAAAGTTATAGTTATTTGATTTTTTTTAAATTATATTTTCGGTTTAAAAAATTCAACCAAAATTTAAACTTTTTTTTGGCAAATTTACAAAATATTTTTTCTTTACCAAAACATTCCTATTAGGCTTACTATTAAAACCCCTGAATTTGGCATGGGTCACGTAAGTAGCAACAGAGATATACAACTTTAAAATTTCTGTATCCCACTCATCTACGCCACTCAGATTAGCCAAAGAATGTATTTACGAAGAAGGAACAGACGACAAAAAGTAGACAAGACAAGAAGGGAACCTTCCCAGACATTGTAGAGGTACTGAAAAAAAAGTTCCTATTCCTCTAGAAAATAATTTATAAGTGTAGTATTGTGATCTGTAAATCGAGTTTATAAAATAAGTTAATATAATATTTTGTGTATCACCTTGAAGACTACTTCCTTTGTTAGATGGGAACGGGGTTCTTTTTAGTAAGAATTCTGACTGGACGATTTGCTTTCTAGTATTTTATTTTATAAAATAACCAAGTAAACCTTATAAAACTAATTTACCTTAATTCTACCGGTACATTAACATTAACAACAGACTGACACAAAGGCTGATAAAGTTCCATAGTAGGCGGGTTTCAATATTTGGTGTTGCCGTGCATACAACAAAGTCACAATTTATTTTGGTGGTATTTATGGTTTATTTCCAGATGTTTCTGTTTAGGAGGCTCCTGCAGAGAACCCCAACTACTATTTAAACTTTCACTTAACGTTGTACTTCACTCTTAGAGACTTATTTTACTTTTCAACGTTGCTTTTTACGATTCCAATCTGACCCGGGGCGATCTTCCTTGAAGCGCTCCGTCGCAGGTCCTTCTCTCACCTCGCTACTTGACACCCTCCCGTACTCATCTCCAGCGCCACCGCTACCTCGCCCTTTCGCACCGCTCATCACGCCAGTGGCGCCCCTTTTATTATCAACACCACCTAATCGCCATAGCCAGCGCCTTACATTTACCCCCCTATTGCAATTTGTTATGTACCTTATACATGAAGCAAATTCAATATTACTGCTTAAAACTAAATTATAACCACATAACCCTAACTTAATCTAATACAACTCCAAACAAGGACCCTTTACAAATGATTAACAGAGTCTAATCTTTCGACAAAACGTTTTAGGTTATAGACATTTTGCACGCTTGTCCTGCCAATATCATCGACAATCTCATATGAATTTGGACCCTTTATGGATACAATCTCATATGAACCAACAAACAGTAGGAAGAATTTTTTTATAACACGCTCCTCCGCCGACGATTGTGGATGAGACCGAACTAGCACTCGATCTCCAATTTGAAAAGACACCAACCGTTTACCTTGTTCTGCTCGGAGCCTGCGTTTTTCCGCCCTAGACTGTAAGTTCTTTCGCGCTATTTCTATGATAACCTCCCTAGGAGAATTATTGGATATCACGCTTTCTGGAAAGTCAACAAACCTTATGCAAGGACGAGTTGACGGAATCCCCTTATGTAAAAAGTTTGGTGTAAACCCAGTACTACCGTGACTAACACTATTCAACAAGTTTTGCACGTCCCCCGGACAAAGGCCCATTTAGTATGTCTTTCAAAGCACATCATTCTCAATAGTCCACCAATGTCCCGATTTACCCTTTCCGTCAAATTCCCTTGGGGAAAATAATATGAAGTGTGGACGGTTCTAACTCCCAACTCCGTTAGTGTGCTTAGCCAAAGCTGACTTGAAAATTGAGTACCGTTATCCGTTAAAATTACATTCGGTTTACCCACGTCCGTTATATTTTTTTTAACACAGCGAAGTATTGCTCGGGTAGTAGCTTTCTTTAGGGGAAACAACATAACATATTTTGAAAAAGCATCCACACATGCTAGTAAAAACACTAGTCCCGCTCTAGACGGCGGCAACGGACCCATCAAATCCATGCAGACCACATCATTAATACTCTTTGGCACTAAACTGTGCATTTTACCATGCAAATGGGGAGATATTTTTGTCTTCTGACAAATTTCGCATCCCGCCACAATTTTTCTCACCCTTTCAGGCATTTTTTGAAAATAAAAGCACTCGCTTAGACCTATAAAACACTTTCCCGACCCGAAGTGACCATTACTCTCATGATTTTGCCGTACTAGCTCAATTACTAATGATAAACAGAGTTTGAATCCAGCATTTTTATTTGAACCGCGCCTAAACAACAAATTGTTATAAATAAGAAACCAATCCTTCAAATGACGTTGTTTGGAATCAGTCGCCTCCAACTCCGCTTTAACTTTCTGACAAAACTCGTCATCATTTTGTAACTCTACCATTCTTTTAAAACTTTGCGCCAAGTATTTAAAATCTTCCTTTTTCTGTGCCATAGCAATTTCTAAATCCGTAGATTCCGGTATGTCTCTATTTTCATGACCAATTTTGTCACATGGATTACGAGATAAAAGGTCAGCCAATTTATTCTCCGAACCTTTACAATACTCAATTCGTAAATCGTATTCCTGCAAGTATACCTTGTTAACCTTGAATTGAGCAGTTTACAGCATTTTAAAAAAGCCAAAGCTTTATGGTCGCTAATTACTGTAACTTGTCGCCCTAAGACAAACACCCGCCACTTTTTGAAACAATAAACAATGCTTAACATCTCTTTTTCGCACACCGAATACCGATGCTCGGCACCTTGCAGGCTTCTACTCGTGAAAGCTACTATGTCTTTATTTCCCGATTCATCATTCTTTTGAAACAAGCAGCCTCCGATCGCAAATCCCGACGAGTCGCATTGAACAAAAAATGGTTGCTCCATATTTGGATGAAGTAACATCACGACTTCAGAAACTTAACATTTTCTTGCGCAAAATGACATTTTTTAACTTAACTGTTACCCCATGTTTCTCAAAACTGTCAAAAATATTACCAAGATGCTGGAGATGTAATTCAGGACTTTCTGAAAACACCAAAAGATCATCAATATATGGTATAGCAAATTCATTGACTTCTCCTGGTAACACCGATTTTAAAGCGCGAATAAAACTTCCCACCGAGGTAGAGAGTCCGAAAGGAAGAACATTAAACACGTAAGTACGACCTTCAAACAAAAATCCCGTGTATTTTCTATGCTCTTGTACTATTGGAACTTGCCAATATGACGCCGTCAGATCTATGCTACTCAAACATTGGTTTGGCGTAAAATCGCAAATCATCTCGGATGGGTTAGGAGGGATCACGTGATCTTTAACCATTTTTTTATTTAGATAGGTAGCATCCAGACAAATTCTTATCGACCCATCTTTTTTCTTTGCCGTAGTGAGAGGACTTACAAACTCCGTTTGCGTTTGTTCGATAACCCCCCAATTAAGCATTTCATTAATCTGCCTTCTTACTTCGTCCTTATACGAGTGAGGAATCGGGTAAGGCTTAATGAAAAAAGGACTATTATCGCGTAATAATATTTCGTGCTCGTAATTATTGATCAATCCTGGTTGATCTGAAAACACTTTTTTATGTTTTGAAAGCAATTCATACAGCTTTTCCTTACTGTTATTTTCAAAAACCACAGAATCAAACGCTACGTTATATATTTCCGCGTCCGAATACAAGTGACGCGTATCACTTTTCAAAGCAGGCGGTTCATCCGAAACCTCACTTACTACTACACTTAAACCCGCACTTTGTTGCCCCGCAAAAGGGATTTCACTTAAACCGGTTGCGCAAAAATACCCTCGAACCAAATTTCTTCCGAAATCTATAACCACATTAAACTCTGCCATCCAATCAGACCCCAGAATAAAATCACGTGATAAGCCCGGTATAACAAGGCAAGAGAAATATATTTCAACTTTCCCAAAATTCAGTCTTAAAAATACCTGCTCCCGAACCTTTGAGTTTTTATTGCCCCATGCACCGACTAGCGTTACGCACCTCGCCCGAATCTTGGGTAAATTAGGATTTTGTTCCAGTATTTTCTTGAAAAATTGTTCTGAAACACCTGTCACCTGTGATCCCGAATCGAATAATGCGTTAGCTTCAACGCCTTCTATCGCTACCTTTAGGATTGGCGTAGTTACTTCATTACACACTTCAAATTCATTTTCCGACAATAAATCCGGAGTCATATCTCTATTAAATATAGTTTGAATACCGTCTCTGTTTCCACTGTCTCTATCCTGACGCCGGTCCTGTCTATCGCTTCGAAATTGTCCATAATTTCTACCGCGCCTTTCTTGCCCCGTATTTGAATTCCCTACCTCATAAGTTAAGTCTATTTTCCTTAAATAATCTTCAATATCATCAGCTGTTATAAACCCAGAATTCAAAATGCCACGTTGAATTTCCGATGGAAAATGGTTAATACTCATTTTTATAATTTTATCATCCGACAGTAATTTGCTTCCTTTAAAATACGGAGAAAGTAGTCTGCTCGCGAACCTTGTTCATAAATGCCAAACTTTATTTTTAATAACGTTTCTCTCTCTTTCTCTAGACCCCAATAGCGATTCAAAAACGCGGCTTTATATTCCAAAAACGTTTTCAATTTTTTTATTTCGGTCCAGTCTAAATCAGAACCACGCATGCAATTATTTGCAAAAAATAATTGTTTTTCAACAGGGACACCGGCTTCCCTAAATAAAGTTGTTAATTTATTTACAAAAACCACAGGGTGCAATGTACCTCCTGGATAAAAAAACAAATTGGTACCCCCCAAATCTTTCCATAAAGCAATATACGCTCTACTTCTTGCTGATAGCTCAGCCACACCCACATCGTTAGCTACCAAAAAAGCATTATCAACACTCGATGTATCAACCACGTCAGCTGTAGTTCGTAACTAAGCAAAATTTTCATTAATATTCCTATTTATTGATATATTTAAATCAGTCAAACAACTCGACAGCGCAGCCGCCAAGTCTTGTCCTAAATTTACCATTACTTTTGCAAAAGATTCAGCTTGGTTAATTTCATCGTTTGAATCTTGCCCTTCTGTCTTGCTTTTCTTTGGAGGCATTTTTTTTAAAAGTATTCCTTTTTTTTCAGTAAAAAGAACGTATACTTATTAAACTTCTCTAAATGTCTTTCTCCCACACAAAACTGTACTATCTTCTTTAATTATAAAAGCAACCTGCATTAAACTACGCATATCATCGAACCTGAAAACATTAACAAGCCCAAAAGTTGCGGCGCCAAAATGAAGACTACTTCCTTTGTTAGATGGGAACGGGGTTCTTTTTAGTAAGAATTCAGACTGGACGATTTGCTTTCTAGTATTTTATTTTATAAAATAACCAATTAAACCTTATAAAACTAATTTACCTTAATTCTACCGGTACATTAACATTAACAACAGACTGACACAAACGCTGATAAAGTTCCTTGGTAGGCGGGTTTCAATATTTGGTGTTGCCGTGCATACAACAAAGTCACAATTTATTTTGGTGGTATTTATGGTTTATTTCCAGATGTTTCTGTTTAGGAGGCTCCTGCAGAGAACCCCAACTACTATTTCAACTTTCACTTAACGTTGTACTTCACTCTTAGAGACTTATTTTACTTTTCAACGTTGCATTTTACGATTTCAATCTGACCCGGGGCGATCTTCCTTGAAGCGCTCCGTCGCAGGTCCTTCTCTCACCTCGCTACTTGACACCCTCCCGTACTCATCTCCAGCGCCACCGCTACCTCGCCCTTTCGCACCTCTCATCACGCCAGTGGCGCCCCGTTTATTATCAACACCACCTAATCGCCATAGCCAGCGCCTTACAACCTCAAAAAAAAAACCTATTTTACATTCTTGTGCAACTATTTTAGAATTTTTTTATATGACATACCACCATTAGAAATGCCTCTGCCATTAAATTTAGAATTTATAATTTAAAATTAGAATATCATCATCAATATCTATATTTTTATTGAAAGTTCACAAGTTCGCAAAGAAAATTTTACGATTATTCCCGTAGGATACTTAAAGTTGGGGTCTGCGTTTCATAAGCATTCAAAGTTAAAACTAGTAGTTGAATAAAAGTTTCTACGGTATCCGCTATTGGGAATGAATATCGGGTTTTAAAACTTTAAAATAGTTTCAAATGTACTTACACGTACATTTTCTAATTTTAGTAGCAAACTGAAGTTTTAAGGTTAAGTTGCTTCGAGGAATATTAAATGGATTCGAATGAAAAGATTTTTATAATTTCCATAAACCGTTTTGTAAACCTGGAAACTTTTTGATATAAAATTTTTCTTAAATGAAATACTAAGGCAGAGCTTAAAGTTTTCCCCTTACTAAGGAGTTATAAATTTTGGAACTTAATTTTTTTTTAATTTGATTTCAAATTTATTTAATAAATTTTATTTTAAGAGAAGCTGTTTTTAAGTTAATTGACATATCTTCAGTAGACCTGCTTTAATAAAAAAGTCGTACTGAAATAATGAATGAATAAATGGAAGTCTACTTGTCAGGGGCACATATAAAAGTAAGAATATGTGTGAGAATGTATACTTCTCTCAACTAAAGATGCCGTATAAAATAAATATTAAACAAATAATGCTAAATTTGCTATTCTTCAGGCTATATGCCCCTCTGAGCGCTGGATTACATACCAGAATTTTGCCACATTTTGTTCTAACACTGTTACATAAGAAAATACTTATCCAGAGAGAAATTACCATTAAGGAGGAGGCATCTTCAGGTGGCTTATAGAACTAATATTCATGAGTAAACTTGCATACGCTTTGACCATTAAAAAACGTAAAATATAAGCGATTTTTTTTATTTACGTAGATATTTGTTTAAAGCCCCAAGAACAATATTGGCTGTTTAAAGTGGTAACAAATTTTTTCATGATTTTGTTATTTTTACTGGAAAAATAGACACCAAGAAACATCATCAGTGTAAAATACCAAATAACTGGCTTTTAAAGCTAATACTAAAAGTACTACTGACAGTAAATGTAGTTAACATTCACTGTTAGTACTTTGTTGTTAAAATTTTTTGATAACCTCTCCAACCTTTCTTTTTATTTTTGGAAGGGGAAAGCTAACAGATATTTCTATATTGTTGTAGTCAAATTCAAATTCAAATTTCTGAACGACCCAACCCGACACTTAAATTTCGTTGGACGTTTAGGGGGTGAGACTACACTGAAAAAATCGTTTGGACTTTTTTTCACACAAAATTGTAGCAAAGTCTTTGTAGTGCAATTGTAGCAAATTTTGCTACAAATTGGTCTTGGACGCTTTTGAGAACAAATTGTTGGAAAAAGGTACACAATTGTAGTAAAATGTCCCCCAATGTTTTTTCAGTGAGATTCCCCATTGCCCCACTTGCTATGCTACTGTCTCCCATCCTATTTACTCAAACGTACCAGAGCTGCTGTCCTGTTGTCTTCTATGAATATCTTTTGATATGATTATCCCATTTATAACAATGTGTCAGATTTTATAATTTCTTATGTTTTGTTTACTTGATTTACTGGCTGTTCGATGAAGATATTCCATTTCCATCGACCCATTTTTTTTAAATCTTGTAATTATTTAAATTATACTCATATATTTGTTAGACTCATATGCTGAACTTGCCCATTTGCCGAAATAAATACTCAGTTCGCGATATGAACAAAGTCAAATAAAATCAGTTGCCGAAATTCGAAATCTGTCTAAGCTGATTTACACATTTCGCGAACTGAGTAATCCTTAGTTGCTCAAATGCCGAAAATTAATATATTTTGGCAATGGGTTTTACATTTTGCCGACTCGACTGTGCATTTTAGAAATGCACAATTCCCGTATATGTATACTTACTAGAAATGAGTTTCAGGTTAGCAATATTTTGGTTTTTGTTTAATGTTCTGATGTATAAGCGAAATTCTCTCTCACAGTTGTCTCAAAGTGAATTTCTAACTGCAGAAGGTGTTCCACCAACGTCATCTTTAATGAGACAGATTGCTGCTAAGGATATTAGATCCAAGCAAGGGTTTACAAGCTGTGATTGCAAGAAACTATGCTAAAATAAAAAGTGCAAATGTGTTTCAGATCATGTCAAATGTAACAGCAAGTGTCATGGTAGTTCCTCCTGTTACAATAAAGAGATAAAATTAAAAGATTCATTTGAGTTATAACCTGTTCCTAAGAATATTCTTTTCCCTAACCAATATTATTTTTGTAATTTTATTCGAGATCTGAGCATTTCTAGACTTAACAATCGCGGCAAAATGTTAAATCGGAATGATCATTTGCAGAAATATCTTTTGGTTTGGCATTCGAGCAAAAACGAATTGATCTGTTGGCAGATAATAATGTATCTTACACAAATGCAGAAATAGAACATATTTTCGGCAACCGATTATTTGCCTTTGCTCATATCACAAATTGAGTATTTATTTCTGCGAATGAGCGAATTCGGCATATGAGTCTAACATATACAGGGTAGTGATAAATTGAGGAATAAATTCAATATCTCGAAAATAAAAAAATTATCTTAAAAACCCTCGGACACATCGGTTTAGTTTTATTTTTGCGCATATTCTAAAATTATTTTTAATTATACATGGTTATTCAACAAAGCTGTACAACTGTCAACTTTGATTTTTTTTTAATGGAACAATCCAATTATTTTGACTGATTTGAATTATCCATAAAATTCTAGCCAAATTTTATATACCATAACCTAAAACTGAAATTCACAGTTTTCAAGATATTAACATATGAATGACAAAGTTGATATATTGAAAAGATGTAAAATGTAAATGATTTAACTTAGGGCAAAGTTGTATGTTCTATCTTAGATTTTTATAAATAAAAATTTGACGTTTCACTTGTTAATTTTATTCAACAATTGAGAAATATTAATTCACGCAACAACACGAAACAGGACAAAAAATTAAACAAAAACTAGTACTTTAGTAAGTGTTGAAAATGGCCACCATTTATAGCTCTGCAGTGCCATTAGATCTTTAAGAATTTCAATAGTATTGGGTTTATTTTTGTACACTATGTCCTTATAACCCCAAAAAATCTAAGGTACTTAAATCCGGCGACCTTGACGGCCACTCTACTGTACCACGTCCCTTTATCCATCGC
Source organism: Philopedon plagiatum (assembly GCA_963971165.1). NCBI lineage: Eukaryota > Metazoa > Arthropoda > Insecta > Coleoptera > Curculionidae > Philopedon > Philopedon plagiatum. Next base: position 39,327,008 of record OZ020189.1, on the reverse strand, counting down.
CCTGGAAAAGTGTTACTTAAATATCTTCTCACATTAGCCACATAATGGGGAGGTGCCCCGTTTTGTTGATACGATAAAAGTTCACTTTGGAGGTCATGATCGTTTTTGCGTGCATTTTATTTTTAAATTTTACTCACTGCAGATTGAGTTATGGATTCCCTAGGGGGTTATTTGTTCTTAAACATTTCACAAACTTTCTGTTGTGTCCTGGTCTTATCATTGGGACCAAGCATTATTAAAATTTCGATTATCTCCTCGGTTAAAAGAATTTGGATTTAAAAGAGCAGCTATATTTTTTTTGCAACTATTGATAATGCCACAGTCATTAAGTAATATCTAAGATAGAACATACAACTTTGCCTTAAGTTAAATCATTTACATTTTTCATCTCTTTAATGTAACAAATTTGTCTTTCATACGCTAATATCTCGAAAACTGTTAATTTCAGCTATATGTTATGCCATACGAAATTTGGCTAGAATTTTACAGAGAATTATAATTAGCCAAAAAAAATTGGGGTGTTCCTTTAAAGAAATCAAAGTTGACAGTTGTACAACTTTTGTGAGTCACCCTGTATAATTTAGAATAATTCCAGAACATGCGCAAAAACAAAACTAAATTAATGTGTTGGAGGATTTTTAAGTTAATTTTTTGTTTTTCGAGATATTGAATTTATTCCTTAATTTGTCACAACCCTGTATATTGACTGTGTGAATTCCATTTATTAAACTCTACCATTATTTCTAAAGGTTCTACACATTTCACAACTATATTCATGACAAAAATAAATATTTTATGTCCTAATCATGTTTTCAAATATTATTTTTAGAATATTTAAATCTAACAATTAATTTTATCTCAAGTAATTGTTATAATTTATAATATTCCTTAACCAGTTTTACCGTTTTAATTCTTCTAGTAAATAGCTTGCATTTTTCTGAACAAATTACCAAGTAAAATTTCTAAAGCATTTCATCTTTTCGTACTGGAAATTTTAAAATTTACTGCGAGTTTATTCAAAATGTAATAGATGTTTAGAAAATACCGCCTTAACGTACCAGCATAATTCAGGGCTAGCAGATCCGCCACCTTTTTTCGCACAACCACATACTTCTTCGCCAAATTACTGTTTTCTTAAACCGTAATACATTTTAAAATGAAATATATAGTCCAATTTTTAAAATACTGTGCAAGTAGTTTACATTAAAAAAACATTTAGTTAAACGTTTGACCCACATTTTTTTAATAAACTGCAACAACACTAAACGATTCAGTGTTTTGGTCTTGCAGAGTAAAGATCCCTAAAGATGACTCATATAATAAAAGGCGAAACGTCGGAAAGACCTTGCATTTTACATTTTTTACAAGCTTTTATACTTCACCTGTTAGTTTGTATGTATGTGTGTTTGTTAGTATGTTTAGGTCAAACATTACAATTAAAATTTCGACTAGTTGTAATTAATCTAAAGCTTTGAAATTTTGCACACGTGTATAAGTTCGGTGACAATGCAATATAGTATATTTAATATTGTTCTAAATACAATAAAGCGGACGCCCTAAGATGGCGGATTATCTTCTTCTTTACAATCCCCTTGATATGAGTATCGAATGACAGGGTTTGACGATTAGAATACGATAAGCTATGTGACGTCATTCTAAACTCAATATGGCGGACGCCACCAGATGGTGGATTACCTTTTTTTCACAACCCCCTTGACATGGGTATCAAATAAAATGGTTTAACGAGTAGAATACGATAAGCTATCTGACGTCATTCCAAACCCAATATAGAGGACGCCACAAGATTATGGATTTTTTTTTTCACAACCCCCTTGACATGGGGAACAAATAAAAGGGTTTGACGAGTAGAATACGATAATCTAGTGACGTTATTCTAAACCCAATATAGCGGACGCCACAAGATGGCGCATTGCCGTTTTCTTCAAAATCCCCTTGATATGGGTATCAAATGAAAGGGTTTGACGAGTAGAATACAATAACAGGTAAAATGTCTTGTAATAATGACGCATTATGAGAAATGCATACATAACTCAGGGTCTCCGATGGCCGAGTTGGTACGGCGCCAGCTTTGCAATCGAGAGGCGCGGGTTCGAATCCCGCTTCGACCATGGATATTTCGTCATTGTTAACTGTTGGAAGGTGGTAGAGGAATTCTTCCTCGACCGAGATAGTACCACCCCACACATCCTCTTAAAGGGCTGGTAAAATCCCTACGGATGTTTCCAGCACTGGATATGTGAGTCGATTCCCCAGTACACCCACGGTACATAGTACTTAGACTTCCGTCTTCGTGGTCTGTCAGAAGATAAAAAAACTAAAAATTTCAAAATAAAATCTTGTAAAAAATACTTTTTAAAAACAAGCTTTTACTATTTACATGTACTAAAACGCTTGGGTACATCTTAATATTAAAAGCTTGTTTTTAAAAAGTATTTTTTACAAGATTTTTTTGATAAAACTGATAACAAGCCGGAGCAATACTGATCGACGATAAAGATTAAAGAAATATCGATTGTCTCATCGGGGCTTGCGCTCGGATTTTTTTTTTTATTTCAGCAGTGCAACGTTTGTAAAAATGTAAAATGATTAAATGTATTTATGGAAAATATTTAATAACAAGGAAAGGGAAATCATGGGAGTGTTTACAGATCCTTTTGTATATTTGATTAAATTTGTATAGGAATTTGTAAAATACTGTAATTATTTTTATTTGTTAGGGATTATTGAAATAAATTAATTATGTGCCAATTGCACCGAGAATTTATTTTAATAATCTAGTAATATTTTGCCGTATTTCTCCTCCTATACTATAACACCTACCGTGTATGTGAGATGTTATATTCCTTCTTTCCTGCAGAGCCTTTTAAACCTTCGCCATCCAAGAACCAGGATTTATCACAAGCAGGGTAATAATTTTGAAACCTCGAACAACGATTTTCTATTTACTCGCTAGAGGAAGTAGGTATTGTATTTGTCCAAAAATCACCCCTCAGGATTTTTGCAGACCTTTAAGTTTGGAATCCCTAGATCTTGAAAAACATGGTTTTCATCGGTCTGTCTGCCGATCTGTCGGTTTGTCCTTCTGTTGGCGCGAAAATTTAAAACTAGTGGTAAAAAAGAAACACTTCCGATGACATATATTATACCGGGTGGGCACTTTAAAAAATTAATTTCCTTTTCTGTTCCTTGACCTCAAAAACGAGTACTTTTCCAAAAATTGTGTTTTATATACAGGGTGTTATGAAATTCACTGCATATATTGAAACCGGTAAATCCTGGTATGAATTTAGATGTGGAAAAATTAGTCATAAATGACGCTTTGCAATAATAAGCTAGATATCGCCCCTAAAAAAAATAACCACTGCGAACCACTGGTAATAAACACGCCGAATTTAAAAATGTGAGCTAGGTTGTTGTGTTGCCAAATCTCTCAACAATAATTCTATGCAACCAATTTGAAGAAATAATATTTTTGTTACCTTTAAAGAAAGAAATCGTACTAAGTCTTACGAAATTTATAATTTTAAAAAGTTTAAATACTATAACACAAATAAATTAAATAAAACAACCCAGAAAACAGCTGTTAAAATCAGAACTAACACCAAAACTAAACACCCAGAAGTGCAGTGTTTTACCACCTTATAATGCAAAACACTAAGCGCATACGATATTTTGTTAATACATACGAATAAAGGACTGAAAATTATTTTTTCTACGAATGTCAATAAAAACCTTTATTGTATGTTCAATAGTAATTTCGGAACATGGTGCATTGTGTTTTACACATTTTCATTGTGCTTCAATCACCATAGTGATTGAACTACAAAGTTCCCATTGTGCACGGGTATTTTTTACAAAGGTGGCGTTGACATCCAAAATCTTTATAATTTTTATTTGTGGAATGTCAGATTGACATTTTTTGACATCTTAAAAGGAAAAATATTACTAATCCCATTTTATGTAACAGTAACATTCGTAGAAAAAGTATAGTGTAAAACTCGCATGGAATGACCATTTCCTACTCGTATGATTTGCAGCATTCGCCTGCGGCTCATGCTGCAAACGTCATACTCGTAGGAAATGCATGTCATTCCATGCTCGTTGTACAATATACTATTTTCTACGAATGTCAATAAAAACCTTTATTGTATGTTCAATAGTAATTTCGGACCATGGTGCATTGTGTTTTACACATTTTCATTGTGCTTCAATCACCATGGTGATTGAACTACAAAGTTCCCATTGTGCACGGGTATTTTTTACAAAGGTGTCGTTGACATCCAAAATCTTTATAATTTTTATTTGTGGAATGTCAGATTGACATTTTTTGACATCTTAAAAGGAAAAATATTACTAATTCCATTTTATGTAACAGTAACATTCGTAGAAAAAGTATAGTGTAAAACTCGCATGGAATGACCATTTCCTACTCGTATGATTTGCAGCATTCGCCTGCGGCTCATGCTGCAAACGTCATACTCGTAGGAAATGCATGTCATTCCATGCTCGTTGTACAATAGACTATTCTTTCACTAATTAATAAACAGAAAGGAAAAAATCACACAGCATTATTTATCTCGTCAACACTAATTTGCATTTGTCATTGATACTTTACTTCAAACTTATCTTTTTCTGTTGCTTGCAAAGCAGCACCTGTGCGGACCTCTGGCGGCCAATCAGGTGAAGGTACGGAAGTGGACGCTCCACTTCCGTGGAGGCAAAAAAACTTTTCATTTTTATTATCATTTGCCCATACCATATATGGTATACTTGCCTCAACAAACAAAATAAACATACCTGTATCATATCCAGTTAAATCGATATTCAGTAATAACAATGCTTTTTAGTTATGTATTTGTCATATTATTAAATAGAACTCTAAATTACTTCACTACTTTCAAAAACGCCGCCAGAAATCCTGACTATCTGACCACGATTATTAGTCGTTTGTCTTCGTCAAAGTTCGAAAAGATGCTTTAGGGGTCGATTATTGGCATCCTTGCACACATTTTGTATTTAACAGAATAATAAAATTTCCTGCTGTAATACAAGAATATTGGTTACAATTTTTTAATACTGTGTGGTTGTGCTCAATTAGTGTGATAGTAAATTATATGACTCTGGTGCGATCACGTTACTGGAAATGTTAGTCAATTAGAGTCTCGGCGGCCACCGAGATGGATGTTTGCGTTTTGATTTTAAACCTTTTTTTAAGGGAGAAAGTTTAAGCTAGTAGGAATAATGCTTAATAGAGTAATAGGTGAGTGACAATTATTTGTGTTAACCATATAACATAGCCTGTTTCGTTCTGCTTACAATGTCAATCTAATTTCACGAGTGTGTATTTTCCTATTTTAAGAAAAAAAATTGCTATTAAATTAAAAGACATATTTCTGCGTTTTTGGAATTAAAAATACTTTGGATTACTTTCGGTTTTCACTAAAACTGAAAAAAAATGAGATGACACGATAATAAACTTCGCAAAAAAATTAAAGGGTCAAAGTTTTAAATGCCTATAACTTTTTTTGGGACAACGGTATTTTAAAGAAATCTGATGTAGGCATTCCTGGAATTATTTTAAGGAACTGTTATAAAAACGTCTTATCACGATAACAACAATCAGATAATTTAACAATATGTTGAAAGGAGCCGAAAAGTAAACTGAAAACTCGCATGAACAATTTTGAACTAACAACTAAAACAACAATAATCTTTAAAAAATTTAAACAAGTAAATCTAATATCGCGTAAACCTTCCACCAGCTTGAATTACGGTAGCGCATCTGTGCGGCATACCGCGAATTAGCTTTTGTATGTTTTCTTGGGGAATGCGAAGCCATTCTTCAATAAGGGCTTGTGCAAGTTCCTCTAGCGTATCTGGTGGATGTAGGCGCTTACGAATACGTCGCCCGAGTTGGTCCCATAAATGCTCTATCGGATTAAGGTCCGGACTGAGAGCTGGCCATTCCATAGTGGTTATGTTATTTTGGCGCAGATATTCATTGCCGTATGGGGTCGAGCGTAGTCCTGCATAAAAGTGAAATCTTCCCCCACGGCATGTGCTTGAGGCCGCACTTGTTCTTCAAGGACTTCATTAATGTACCTATCTGCCGTAAGAGCGCCATTTCTAATGGCAACAAGTTCAGTACGACCATTTATCCAAATACCTCCCCAGACCATGACTGAACCGCCGCCAAAAGCTACGCGTTCATTAACATATGTTGGTAAAAACCGATCGTTTGGCCTTCTCCACACCATAACTCTTCCAGCATTCACCCATAACTTAAACCTTGACTCGTCTGAAAACATGACTCTGCTCCAGTGCCTCTATTGTCAATTTTCATGTTCACGTGCGAAGATCACCCTCCTTTGTTGATGATTTCTGGTCAACTTTGGCTTCTTTGCAGGTCGTCTAGATTTCAAATTGTCTTCCCGAAGTCGATTTCTAACAGTTTGGTCACTCACCTGAACTGCTCTGGCTCTGGAAAGATCCATTTGAAGGCTGGAATCGGTTTGGCTACGGTTACGAAGTGCCCGAAGTCTTAGAAATCGGTCGTCTAGGGGGGTCGTTTTTCTGTGGCGACCCTGTCCTGGTCTTCTGGTGACGAGACCAGTCTCCAAATACCTTTGCCACATCCTCCCTACTACTGACTGAGTTACATTAAACTCTTCAGCAACACATCGCTGTTTTCTTCCTTCTTGTATTACAGTAACTATTCTTGCAACTTCTACTGGATTGCGATGTCTTGTCATTGCTCGTTTCACCATGTTGCACCAATATTTTATGGTATGAATAAAAAAGATAGTAGCTGGCAATAGTTGAAAAATAAATTAAGTCGTGCAATCATTCAAATTATCGTTCAAAGTAAAGGTGTTTATTCACTGCTTCTTGGAAACGCAAGAAAAACAAATGAATTTAGGGAAATATGAGAACTGAATTGTCGATTAACAAAATATGTTTACATCGACATTCTAGTTAATTTCATGAGAAAGATAAAACGTTTAAAAAAAGCGACCCTTTAATTCTTTTGACAACTCTATATAAGTTTACTAATGTCCCGGCTGGATCATTTGTGTTTTCTTTATAATATTAGAGCATACAACTTTAGAAACGTGGCGTCGGATAAGGACCGGTATTTGGGCATTTTTTAAAATAAAAAAATGTGCGATTTGACGAAAAAAGTATTGGGTATATCTGTAGACTACCCCAGGAGTCACCCATTCCAATATATTTGCAATAAATTGCATAACACCCTGTATAGCTAGGGTTTTTCTACCACTGATATATGATTTTTTGTCGCTATAACTTAAATACGATATTTGTTACACATATTAGGTTTTGTATAGGGCTAAGGTTTTTTTTATTGCTACAAATAAAGGCACTTTTGATGTCCCAGGTACAGGGTATGCAATTTGAAAAAAAATAATTTAATTGTTTTTTGCTCTAATAACCCAAGCACTATTTATTAAGTGGTTGTATTTTGTAGAAGCATCTACATTATTTATAAAACTACGTGTGCAGTTTTACTCACAATTTTTTACTTTTGCTTTAAATTCGAAATGTAAACTCGGACAACGTATTTGGATGTACCCAAAGCTTTGAGTTATAATTTATATTTTTCATATAATACAGGGTGAAAAAATAAGAAAAAAATCTGTTTAAAATTGCTACAATTCTAAAACATTAGCTTAAACAAATAATGTTTTATAGTGAGCCAATGGTTTTACCTGAGAAATTAAATTGAAATACAGGATGGCAAATAAAAAAAAAATTGTCTATTTTTACTATGAATATGTTCTATTATGGTAACAATAAATATACTATACCTCAATATGCTACACAACTTGTTATTAGAACGCCTTAGTTAATATAACTTTAATTACGTGTTACTCTTAAAAAAGACGATGTAGCGTTAACTTTCAAATTGTATTTTATTTAACTTCGTTCAGAGAAAGAGGTTGCAAGAAACAAACATTTACAGATTTTTCAAGTATTATTTCTGTTTTAACAAAAAATAAAAAACCCTATTAATAGTGACAAATACATACACGTTGCAATAAAAAGCAACCTTCAATATTTCTGCGGGCTGCCTTATACCCATCGATATGTATTCGAAGGTAATGGGATAACGTATATCTCACATCTGTTAAACGTCAAAAGCAGGAACTTTAAAAGCATCTTTTATCCAAGCCGATTTTTCCAATATCAGTTCTTTCTAAACATCCATTTAGTTATCTGAAACGTTCTCAGAAAACATTTTTCCTTCGATTGTGTAGTGTAAAATGTGGGCCCCTCGCATGTGCGTTCCAAATCGAGAAATCCTTTTTATGCGATTCCGATAAACGGCCAAATTTATTACAAATAAAGCCTTATTTGCCTTTTGTGTATACTGAAGTAATAAATATTTTCCGGATGAAAAGGTAAAATTGGCATTGTAAATTTTAATTTCGGGTTTTTATTTAAAACATTTTACCGCAATGAAACTTTTTTTTATGTACGAGGATTATGCTTAAATTTTATAAATAAAAAGATAGTAATAAGTGATTTAAATAGTAATGTTTACTGTTCATTATGAAAAATTCCTGTTAAACATATACATTACCTTACATTAGTAACAGTGGATTGCAGAAAGAAAATTTGATTCAGGATTAGCCAACACCGCGTCAAAAGTTTTAATACAAATATACATTCTTGGTTAACTTATTTACCTCAAGGTGGCCAAGCCCTCGGTTAAAGAGAAATCGCTACCGGTACCACAAACCCGCAGAACTTCTGTAGTTGTGTGGCTAAGCCAATCAAAAGAAACAAAATAAAAACGGCAAAACTATACGCAGCAACTCCCACCCAGCCACAAGTCCTGGTTATTAAAATTATGAACTTAATTGGTATTGTTACTTATTCTGTTAATAATTAACTGATAAAGTAAGGGAAAAAATATATATGACGGAATTTGAAAGCTCCCGACCAGTCGGGGAGGGAAAAATAAACCAAAAAAAGTTAACCAGGATATAGCGAAACAAAGACCGACACAGGCGCAAAGACAACAAGAGCGAAGAAAGGTCGAATATATTCGGACGAATCTAAAATAAAAAATTAAATCAATGCTAAATCGATGCAAGCCCATCTAAATCTGTTGGCTGCTATAAAGTATAAGTAAAAAAAAATTTATGATATAAAATTTATTATTTTCTGCATTCACTAAATACGATAGATAGTTTCATTTAAGATTTATTGAGGTTTTTGTAGTGTAAGATTTTCTTTCATAATTTTTTTTTAAATTTTAATTGGAGCCTCGTTTTTTTGATTAAATTAAAGAATTTTAGAAATGTAATTCTACCGGTCATATCTTTAGGAATTCACAAAAGTAGATCTTTGACTACAATGGGCATGTTTTTAGATGTAGTTGTTTTACCTGTTTAATTCAAAGTAGCCAGTAATGTGTAAAAAAAATTCTGAAGAATAATAGCCAATTTCTAAAACTAGAAATGGTTAAAAGATGTTTCTACTTTTTGAAAAACATTAACTTTTTGCACTTTTTATAATTAATTATTGATTTTTAGCTTTGTTTACTTGGTGAAAATAATATAGATTTCCTGCCCAGCTGAATGAGAATATCTAAAAAAATATTAAATAAAGTTAGAAACGTTAAGTAATTTGAAGAGGCAGGTCACTAAACTTCACCTCTCTGCTCCTCCAAAATGTACCCCTTTATTTATTTATTAAATCTATAAAATCGGAGATTCTTAACATCGTCCAGTAGGCTATTTCACGTATGAACTGCTGTAAAACTAAATTATTTTTGAAAATTAGCTGTATGATGCTGTTGCTGAGGTACGCTTAAAAAATTTATATTTCTTGAATGGTTAGGATTATTTTAAAATTGAAAATAAACTTTTAAGTATGAAGGTTGACCAATATTCTATACACAAATGAGTAAGTACATATGATTTTTCCTTCGATTTTTCGTGTTTAAAATCAAGTTATTTTTTTTTAAATCAGGAGTTCTTTAAGCGCATATATGCCATTGTAAGATTGTTTTTATATGCGTTTCAAATGTGAGAGCTGTATCAAAATAAATACCTACATTTTTTGCTCGTTCAACCAGTAGTATAGGAGTTTTATTAATTCTACGTTAATGCTACTCGATATCACATCAGCTGTTGATGTCATCTGTGACTGTCAAATGAAGAAACCCTGAGTTTAATCGTAAATTGAACCCTACCACAGAGTTTTGGTTAACTGCAGTTTTCTTAACGGTTTTAGCGGTTGCATTTAAACATACTATTTGATTTTGTGACCTTCAAAAAGTTTTGCATCATCCAGTCAGCTAGCATGTTAAAGTGCATGTTCATTATGTTTTAGATATGTTTATAGCAGTTTACAATTTTTAAAGTATTTATAATCTCAACTTACAATTTAATGAGCCATTTCTCCTGGCAAATGAAGGTGAATTGACAAACTATTTTATTTTTCAAATTTTTTTATCAAATAATGTATTTGTTTACAGCCATTCCGACAAAATACAATGCAAAGAAAATGTGAATGGACAATAGAGCCCAAAAATGGATGCAAATCCAAATATAAACTTAATTAACTGGTTTAAAACATATTTATTTTATTTATTCATTTTTATTCATACAGGTTTAATTAAAATTATCTTTGTGCTTGGCATTAAAATTTGTTTCAATACATTCAAATAAACTTGGTAGAGTCTCTTGTATGACTTTATGGTATAAAAATTGACTGCGTTATCTCTACTACTCTACTTTTATTAGGTGAGATGACGATGAAAAAAAAATACACGGTTAGTTTTTACTACAATTTCTTATTTAAAATAATATATCAGAACGCGATTCGTGAATTTTTAACGGTTTGGATTTGTTTCCAGTTATTGCTAATTCTAGAATGTTTGATGAGTCATCAATTCTCGATTTGTCCTATCAGTTCAACTCTTTATAGTATAATAAGGGAAATGGCATAAACAATAAAACACTATACTAAAAACATTTAAAATGTCTTTCTCTTTCTGAAAGAATTTAGCGTTATATATACCAGGAAAAAAATACAAAAGGGATACCTGCTCGTCCTATTTAATTTTTAATAAGACAGCTTAAATAAATGAAAGCAAGTTGTTAAACTTTTCGCAAATGATAAAGAATACCCCTTTAAGGTCCGCTTATTGTTTAGGTTTATTAACGACGTCTTCTCACTATGAAAAGCCATTATGAATGTTAAATAGAAAACAGTGTCATTGTTTCCCTTTGGAAAGCGTTCCCTGTTTTAAATTACTTGTCTGAAACTTTTATAAGCTCCATTGTTTTCAAAGTTTTTACATAGCATTATTATGAAGCTACGAAGTTAAGTTTTACATGGATTTTAATTTCTGGCCAAGTATATTATGGAATAAATTATATATCGATCGATGGCCTTCATAATCTTGAAGCTACTTCTTTAACTCTTGTCAAGTTTTGTCGATAAAATAAAAAAAAACTATAAGGTGAGTAAATTTGTCACCAATTTTCCCTTCGTTATGCAATAAGGAATATGCATATATTTTTTTATTGCATAAATTATTTAAGGAAGTCATTACAAACCCAAAAAAATTATTTATAGACAATTACTAGGATAATTTAGCTAACTTTTTTTTACTTTTCGGTATAATTTAATTACAATTTAAGAATCAGCTATCTGTCCTCAGTGCAAAGTGACGTCAGGAGATAACGTAAAGCTTTACCTAAAGTCGAACAGGTTTGTTTTTCCTGGAAACAGTCAGAGGGGGAGCAATCAAATTTTCTGGGTCATGCAGGAATAGTGCAACTAGCTTCGAAAAAAAAAACCAGTTATAAAGGATGTATATGTATCGTTTCGGAGTTATTAAACGCCAAATTCGAAATTTCCGTTGAAACCGGGTACAGATCGCAAAACTGAATTAAATCGATTTAAATTTTTGGAGGTTGCAGAGGACCCAGAGCTTCAAAACCCTATAGGAACTGGTGAGGACCGAAAATGGCAGGCAATTTTTTGAATTTTTTTAGGTCGAAAAATGCCATTTGCGGACCCCTCTTTGGTACCTAATAACTCGAAAACGAAACGTCGAATCGAAAAAGGAGTCATTAGCAACACTGTAAAATCTCAAATACTTTCTTTTTACAATACCGTTACCTAAATCTAAAACCACTGGGAAATGGTTATATTTCGGGAAAACTGGAAATTTCAATTTTTGACCCAATTTTTTCACGGTTCATATTTTTTTTTTGGTCAAAATGGATCCAAATTAATATCCCATATACGTCATCGGAAAGAGCTCGTCGAAATAAATGATATCCATAATTTTTACTTACATCATTCTTTATAGACGACCCGCGGTCTTTAGTATACCAGTTGGCGAAAGTGCTTAGGCTTGCTGCCATCGTGGGTTGTAAGAAAATAAAAAAAAATTATAGGAAGAGGAGCAACCGCCGATTAAACTTCGATTTTTGGACATATTTTGCACTCGACATCGGTAGCTTTTAATCACTCCGTATTTTCTCCTATCTATTTTATTCCAGTTTTTCAGAGCTGTCTTATAGAGTGATAATTAAACTTTAAAATGAATACAGATTGGGTCATCAGGGAGCATATTTAAGGGGTAAAAATCGAATTTTCTTGATTTTTTCCAACAAATTCTATTTTTAACCGACATTACTCTACACTGTTTTTCCTATTTAGTGATTTTTCGGGTTTGTTTTATCCATTAATTATCTAAGAACGCCACCCACTAATTATTTAAATCAAACCCAACCTGAGCAAAATTTGAAACATTTAAATTTTCGAATTTTCGACCATTGCCAAAATTATGGAAATATTATGTGTCAAAATTTCGCAAAAATGCCAGTTCTTGTTGCGAGATTGAGGTTTCTGGACCGATTTCGACTTGAAATATACATGAATAAGATTTTAGGAACCTTCTACTTTAAGTGCAGGGATATTTCATTGGATGACTTACGCATTAAATGCCACTTATATTTATTGATGACCCTACAACACTGGAATTCGCAATGTACTTATTATAACACTTTTGGCGTCACAGTCAATGGGATAACGTTTTACAAGTTTCGAAATTCGCGCGAACATTTGCAGTAGAAAATCCTTTTTTTTTGGTATAAAGACCACAAATATTTAATTTCTGTAGGGAATATAAAAAAATATTTGAGATTTATTTGGGTTATATGCATATTCCCTATTGCTCACATAACGTGTCATTTTCGGCATCAAAAACATGTGGCCAGGATCTAAATCACACACCAAATTTCAAACCCCAAAAGGCATTTGTACACTGAGCTTTCAATAATTTAGCTTCTACCTGTAAGATTCAGGGACCTGAAAAAAGTCTTTCTACAATAATTACCCATTGACTAGGTCAAGGCGTTGGACTTTATGGTAGGCCGAAATATGCTGTACATTGGTCATAAACAGTGAGCGGAATCTGGATGCAATAATAGACTTGCTCACAGGAAAAAAGCTATTTCTAATAATATTATAATACCAATATTTTTTCTGTATACTAAACTGTAGATTTTACACAATATAAGACGGTTATGACAAATACCATGCGTTTCGCAAGCAGTCTGATTCCGTTACGGCATCCAAATTTCCGCTCTATGGTCATAAAATAGGTTTCATTACTCTGAGACTGAATGGTGGACACTTATTCTTATCATCGATCTCTTTTGCCGGAGAAATAATAAATAAGTTATTTCCTCCTCCCCTTAGTCACGCCATTCTTCTTTAAATTTATCGAAACCTTCTACGATCATTAAACTATCACAGTTTTTAAAATCTAGCAGTAAGTAAACCCATTAAAATATTAATTACGGTACTTGTACGCTGCGTTAAGGAAAATTTTATTACGGGGGAAAAATCTAATGAATAATAATGGCGTAATTCACACACCTGCTACCCGAACATAAAATTGATAACGACTTTAAAGACATTAAGGGCTAAGTGTTTATTAAGGGAAATTAAAATCGTTTATAAAGCTGTGATAAGCTATACGCACGCCTTGATATATTATTTTCTTTTTGACAGCAGAGCAAGTGATGACAATTTAAGTAAAGTAGATAATTAATAACCTACTATATCACAGCAAAGTTTCTAAACACTGAAATATGGACTACGCATGGTGCAGCGACTCGTGGACAAAAATGTAACTATTGAGCCTTTAGGTATTTAATTACCAACTAATACTTAGTGCAATAAACTTTCCAGTTAAGGGTTTTCCAGAAATCCCAGTTAGAATTATTACCTATTTTATCAGTTGCAATTTTGCTTGAGCTGTGGATAGTTCTATTTTAAGAGTGTTGTATTTGTGGTATTTTAGCAATGGAGAACGTTAATACACGTATGTTAAGCCAAATTTAGTGTAGTAAAACAATTAATTATAAACTCGTGGTGTTCTAAACCCCGACGAACCAAAACTAGTAAATAATATGAAAATCATCAAAGTGGATGCTCCCGTTCGAAATCCTATTTACAAAAAAAAACAATGTAGTTTTCTGGCCTTCTTGTGTTTCTGAAGAGTTAACGGCTTCTGCTATTACCAGTTCGATAACTCTAATACAAGGCCGTGGTCGCCATGTAACAAAGTTCGCGGAGTGTTCCAAAAACAACGAAGAAACGTAAAGCAGCAATATTGGTAAAAAGTTTTGATAGCGAGGAATTAAGTTTTGCTGCTCATATCGCTGATCTATTAACGTCCATACAATCCTTAGTGGCGAAGAAAAAGTTACCTCTGCAGCAAACACTTGCTCTAGATTTATCAGAACGCAAGTATAATTTCTTAAGGACAGTCGTAAATAATGAACATACACAGTGATACTTTTCCTACTTTATACAGACTTAACCTTTATAAAAAGCTTTAATATACCAATTGGCGAAATGTCAGGAAAGTGTTTGGAAGCTATAGGCACAAAGAAGTTCGCAAAAAAAAGAGTAATACCTACCAGAAAACTTTCCCGACTAAATTCATATATTGATTTAATAAATCGCTTGATCATTACATCGGATCCCTAACTAGCATTTATTAATAGGAGCAGGAGTAAACAGAGTTAAATGTTTAAGCTATGCTTGTTACTTTTACTTTAATGCAATATGATCAGCTGCAGACAGTGATGGCTTAAAATAATTCATGACCAAACTTTATCCATGTATTAATAAGATGATGCTTCAACTTTGTTAAACGAGAACTAGGGCTTTGTAATTTGTGCATTTATAAGGACCAACTCTTATAAACAAGAACAAATACCAACCGCGAATAAATCCTAAATAGCAGCTGGTATATTATAATAAACATCATCCATGGATTTATTATAATAAGGATTCGATATCTGTATACTGTGAGCGTATCGAACGTGAAGCCTTATATTTTGTTGTTTGTTATTCTCTTGGGGGAGCAGTTTACGAACTACGAACATAGACAAGACTAGGAATTACTACGTAATTGAATCAAGAATGGTAGTAGAAAGAGATAAAATAGCATTGGAGTGTTGGAGCTCAGAAGTGTTGCTGTCTGTTATGGTTGTTTAGGAACATGGCTGAACCTCGGTCTGAACACTCGGTTACACGTACGTCTTTGTCTAACGAACTAGAAAAGAAAACGTGCGACGTATAGATTTATATAGATTTATAAATGACTCGGAGCGACTTTAAATAAACACCTTTAGAAATAACATAATAAAATAATAACAAAACCTTTTTAACTTAAATTTATTATTATTTAGCAGAAAAATAAAATATTTTAGGGCTTTTATTACTTTTAGTAAATCTTGTGATGCTTCTAACGTATTTTTTGTACCAAAATACAAGGTAAAATAAGACGTGGCCAATGTTTACAAATTGTGTTTACAGTGTCGTTTAGAATGGTTTGTTTTGGCTTCAAAGAATGTGAACTCATCCCGTATCCAGTCCTAATAAATCCATGACATCATCCAACTGTCGAATAGTTATGAAATTAAAAATCCCGAAAATATCTGGACGAATTACAAAATATTTTTGTACAAATTTACCATTTTTTAATAATCAATTTTAAGGCGCTAGTTATTTTTATTTATGTTAGAATATTTTATTGCCAATAAATAAATTCCACCCCAAAGGGTAATGATTTTCTTAAATTACTTTAAATTTCCTTCGTAATTTCCTATAATTTAACAGGTGGAAGTAATATATCTTTATTTACTGTATTATTATGTTGAGCTGTAAATGGTGTGCTTTATTGAATTTCGAAACGGACAACAATAAAATTATTCCGGGTGACAAAGGAAGCAAAGAATATAAAAATTATGGTTTACGTTTCTTCCTATTGCTTAGAATTAAAGGACAAGGCGTTTTTATTTCTGCTTACCTAATTGGTTTATTTTACGGGGCGAAGCAGTTTTGTTTAAAATGTGAAATTTGCTGAAGCAGGGACTTTCAGCTAAGAGGATCATTTTTTAATTATTTGGCGTATGGCCGCGTATTACGATTATCCCCATAAGCTGATATTGGACATATTCTTCTTTATTTATATCTAGCAGAGAAATCAGCTGATTATGGAGCTAATCATATCAGTTGACAAACATCTGAGTATTTACGCTTTTATTTTGCGGATAGTGACAAAGATATTTGCAATTAGCAAACGGCCTCGTACTGCATCATTTAAGCTGGGGCCTTCGGTTATTTAAGATTTATGAGCAGAATTTTTAGCAGACTATATCATCTTTAAATTTATCGTTTTCCTGTTAAACTGAAAAAATTTGAGGTTAAATTACAAGACAGCAGTTAAATCTTTCAACACATGTTTAGTATACAAAAAGTAATACACCAGACATATTTTCGTGTCGTTACAGAAATAGTTGTTTTATAGACATAGCATGGTGCAGTCGGTAGGATACCAAGTCTTCAACAGTTTAACCTAAAAGTAAATATTACATCAACTCATGTATAGGGTATAATGATTAGTAGCGTTTGTAAGGACGGTGCCTGACCATGGAACCGTACATAAACTGTGTTTAAAAGTAAGAGATAATCTACATAATACTAAAAAACACTTACCCAGTGTTTGATGTACGGTGGTTACTACCCAATTTTTATGGATTCGCCAGTACAGCTCTGAAGCTTTTTACTATCAAATAAGGAGGTGACGGTCCTCGTGAATTTAAGCAAACCCAAGCAAACTCGAGCAAACCCACACGTGGTAAATAATTTTGCAATGTTGCTTCGCATGGCAATTTCCAGTCGGGATTATATTTTGCCCAAAAATTACGAAACGTTTTTTCTGGACTGTACAAAAAGTCATATTACAGGTAGGTACTCATCATAACTATCAAATCTAGTATAAATTCGGCATAGAGTTTGTGCCTCCTTTTTCATTTTTATGATTTGCACTATTAATAAGTTTTGTGTCGTTTCCAATACAATTAGTCCCTATAGCCCACCAAACACCACACAAGTCATCCGTCATATTTTAACTCCGGAAAAGTAAAAATAAACTTCCGAATATTCTGCGATAGCATGTTACTTCTACGAACGTTTGGTAACCTGTTTCCACCGCAAAGCATGTCGACACATTGCGGTAGTTATAGTTCCGGCGCCTATGGTCTGGTACTTCGATTTACGAACCCTAGCGATTTTATGACTGAAATTTTGATTTTTTGACGGAAAGATTTTTTAAAATGATCATTTGGCTGGGTCCTAATTTGACTACTCCATTAAATAAACTTATTTTATAATTAAAATAATAAGACAATAATATTAAAATAAAATTTATTTAATGACTGTGAAGAAAGTAAAATTAATCGAAGGGTGATTTTGCAGACTTCTATTATTTTCATTGTAGTTGACTACAACACTTTGTGTCACAGTTAGGTCTTTTCTAAATTTTCATCAAAGATAAGGTTTAGACATTTTATATTTTATCAAGGATCGTGGTTTTTACAAGTTTTTTTTCGTCAAAATATAAAATATATTTTTATGGGCATTTGTTAGTTAATTTTTTAAGGCTGTGTTGAAATTCCAAAAGCAATAAATACTAATGTTACAAGGTGAGATTTTTAAAGGGTTACAAGGCGATATCTTAAAAAAGGTTTAAAATATTTTTATAAACTTTTGGTGAGTTAATAGGGAGGAGGCTGATAGGGGGACATATTTAAAAAAAATTTTGAAATTTACCTTTAACTTTGGTAACCTTGGAATTTTAAATTGGGTAATGTACTTTTGTTTATAACATTCGGATCTGCGTAAAAAACTACGTATGTATGTGTACAAAATTGTTTTTGATTTGCTCTTTCGGTTATGGGATTGTCATTTATTAGGTTATAAAATAAAAAAAATCCATTTAATTTCAACTTATTTATCGGCTGTCATGCTTGAGAAGTTGTTCGAAATGCCCCCCTTCAACTTTCAAAAACTTTCTCACTTTTTTCTAAATGAATTTCATACCCGCTATATAATTTTAGGTATCCTTAATCAGCAGACAAAGCGGATTCGGGCTTTCATGTCATCAAGTTAGGTGCATAGGTGCAGTCGCTATCACTTAGTCCTTTATAGAACTCCGCAAGAAAAGTCAAGAGGGACCAGCTCGTCCAATCCACCTGTTTTCAAATATTTCATTCAAATGATTATGGGCATGAATTGCATAATGGGGTGGAGCTCTGTCCTGTTGAAATTAAATTATCAATAGAAATTTAAATTCTTTTTTTTTGTTTGGTTGTTTTCTTAAGATAAATAGACACAATACGTACTACTGGACATTGGAAAATCCCCACTGGATGAGAACTCTGCCAAATTAACATCCCTGGTCAAAAACATAAATCCTGACATGTGGTTTCAACAGAACGAAGCTCCACCTCATTATGCAATACAGGCTCGTAATTATTGGAATGAAATATTTAAAAACAGCACTTACAACTTTAGATGATATGATTTATATGAAAGACTGAATCCGCTTTCTCTGCTTATTAGTGACACCTGAAATGTTACAGGGGGTATGAAGTTCATTGAGAGATAGAGAGTGTTTGGAAGTCAAATGGGAACATTTCTAACAACTTCTCAAGCATGACACACGATAAATAAGTTGAAATTAAATGTCAAATGTTTTGTTTTTATTTTATAACCTAATAAATCATAATGCCGTAACCGAAAGAGCACATCAAAAAACAATTGTACAAACACGTAGTTTTTCTAAGTTATCCCTAACCCTCAAAATATAGAGACGGGGTAAATGTCAAAAATATGTTTAAACATATTTCTCCCCCCCACCCCAATCTTCCTGTTAACTCACCAAAATTTCATGAAAATATTTTAAATCATTTTCGAGATATTGCCTTGTAACACTTTAAAAAATCTCATACTGATAAATTTGTATTGTTGTGACAACAATTATAACAAATATTGTTAAAATATTGTCTATTCTATGAACAAACTAAATTTTAATAAACATAGATTTGCCATTAATTATTTCTGACTGGTCCGTTATCAACAAAATTAAATTGTTTAATCGGTATAATTTATATCGGGCTAAAAGGGAGCTGCACAGAAAATGTAAATAGCCGGAATACACTAGGTCGTGGTTCATTAGGCAGATTGTGAGCGGTGACAATATTATTCGAATTGCTTGAATATTTATGAAGTGGGATTGTAATCAAAATTTCCAAACCTGTTAATTAATAAAGGATCTGTTAATTGAATTACGTAATTAAAACTTAATCTAACGTGCGTCTAGTGGGCTGGGCTGTCGGCTATGGCGACGAACAGTTAACAATTGAATTGATTTCAAATGATCAATTGAAATGTCTTTGATAATTAGGCTAATCTGTTTTACATTTTCAGTTTTTAGTAATTACAACGGTAGATATGTTAGCTATAGGAAACTGAAATTAAGGATTCTAGCGCAAGCTCTGTTAAAATTATTTTTTCAAAACATTTTTTTGATTTATTATTACAGATTTTACGCAGTTTCAGGCTTCTAAAAGAATCCTAAAATAATTACAAGATAACCCTGATTTTGGTATCTATAAAAAACTGTTAAAATCGGTATGGAACACACTTAACAAAATGCACCAGTAAATCGCAGCGGGTGTAGTCTAGAACCCAGTAACAACAAAAAGTTTTACAATACTACTTATTTCTGAATGTTACACGAATATGAATATCGTGGAAATATCAATTTGACTTTAGAAGGAAGGCGCTCAGGTTTTCCTCAGCATTGCAGAGCTTTAGTTGTCTAAAAGTAATCAAGACCTAACGTTTTATTTATTTTCTGGAAAATTATAAAAACATAAGGCTGTTCCCTGGTCTTATTTTTCAAATTCAAGATTATTTTAAGAAAAAAACTTAATTTTCAGTACTTCACAAACTGTCACCATATTTTTCAATTCGATTCGAAACCGATCCAATGCAGCTCTATCCACTTGAAAATCGCGAAAGCATGGCACAGTCGCAATTAAAGTTATGATCAGATACAGTAGTTGAGTTTCAACTCAGTCCTATTCTGAAAGACATTTGAATTGATTTGCATCGGATAAAGTGAAGTTTCCGTATGATAAATATTACGATAAATTAGGACTAAAATACCATTTCATATCAGCAGATGGTTGTAAACTATACATAAGTATATTAAAATAAATAGATTCCTAAAGAATTTCTTCATTATTTAATAACTCTTCACCTGGCAAAACTTATACAAAAATGTCTTAAATGACCACAAGAGGGAACTGAGGTGAAAAACATTAAAAATTAGTTCCTTGATAAGATATGTAAGAATGTTATGTTAACTCTTTATTTTTTATGGTAACACTGTAAAAAATATATTTAGATTTGTCCATGTTTTCTAAAGAAATCATGTTAATTTTTTTATAAAATCATTTTTGGAATAATTTTTGCTGGCACATTTTGTATCCAAGAATAAAATGATTAATGTATTTTTGGAGATATACAAGAATTTTGTAACTACCAATAGCGATAAATTAGAAAAATTGTTCTGTGTTTAATATAAACCATGTGATTAATAATCTCACTGACCAACTACTGCACTAGTATCTAAAGTCGCCGAAACGCAATGGTAAATACTGAATATTTATAATTGGCTATAATTTTTAATCCGTTAATCGCCTAACATTGATGTTTCACAGTTTTACGACTGAAAGTGCGGAGTTTCTATTAAAATCTTTGACAAACTTATTACAACAGCAATATTTTGTTTGCTCATGACTTTAAATTGGCAGTGTTTATAAATACATAATAGCTCTCTACAAGAAGCAAAAATTAATTTAGATAATACTAGGTAAATTAGAAAATATTGCGATTGCTCTTGATACATTGATAAACTAGTCAAAACGATTTAGGGATCACGTTAATGGATTCAGTTAATATTTTTAAATATAAATATATTATTTGTTTAAACTTGTCAATATGTTCCATAGGCATGAACCTTCAATGCAGTGTATGCTTATTCAAACTCATAAAGAAAAAACTTCAAATTAAAAAAAATTTATGGCATTATCAATGATAAGCATATGTAGCGAAAATAGGTTAAGCAAGTGTTTCTTGATAAACTACCAACAAAAACAAGATTTTCTTTTATAATGTGTATGTCCGGCGCAGTTTCTATGAACTTCCGCATACCGGTTTGGCATGGACTCCACAAGTCTCTGGATGATTTCTTGGGGAAGGCTTTCCACCCTAGATATTTAACTTTACACTTTTCTTAACCAGTGCGTTACGGAATTATTTACTCTTAATTGTTTATGACAAAATAGAATTTCGATTTTGTATCAATTTATGCCCAATAAGAAGGAGAATTGTTCCTATAATATATTACTGCAAATATACGGGGATCGGTCAAGAAATATAATAAATACAGATGAACATAAAATTGATCCCTAATTCGTTTTGACTAGTTTGGTTATCGACCTATTGATAACTTAAATGTATCGATCAGTAAATATTACATATCTAAGGTTGAAGCTGATCCTGGCGCGTCTTAAGCTGGATATAATAATACTGCCTCAGTGTAGGTTGTTGTCATTTCTTTTTACTTACTTTCGGGAACGCAAGCCTTTAAAGCACCCGGTAACAATAACAGCCCGCACAAAACTTTTAATCCAGCATTAAATCCCTATTTAGTGTCAACAACAAAAGATAATCAGTTTAACATAGCGGTAATTTTTTTTGTATACCTAGAGTGCCCAAAATGTTAACTAATCAGTGATTAAATAGACAAGTGTCTTTATAAGACCCTAGAAGATGTTTATTTTTTCAATTGTTTCTAACACAGTTCAACTAATTCCACAGGACTCTGGGAGTAAATTTATGTCTTTATATTATATGTATTTAAATCTTTCATAATTTGGTAAAACTTTGAATTCCAATACAAAAAATTTAAAGAAAAATCCTCTTATTAATATTTGATATTACAATTATACATTGCTATATTGCAAGTGGATATTTAATTTATCGCTACTAACTAAGCAGGTATCTAACTTCGTCGTGTCCACACTATAATAGAAAAAGGCAGAAAAAATAGAGCGAATTTATAATGTGCATTTTAAAATAAAATATGGACTGTTTTTTGAGTAATTCAAATAAACAACAACAATAAAAACAATTTGTTTTTCTTTAGAATTCATAATTTAAAATGGAAAAGAGTTGGGAAGGCACCTACCTCCCAGCCCCCTAGTTGCACCTATGATTCTGTCCATTTGTTTCATTTCCATAATTATTATTCTTCCAACAACATACAATTACACTTTAAAAGAAAGGATAGGTACAAACTTTTACTTTTGCTAGCTACACGATTGCTTCTGAATATATGCGCCGAGTTAAGCGATTTTTTGCAGGCCTTGATAAGCTTTAGCTGCTTTAATAACCTTTAGCTAAATCTGGGGTTACTTGCCCAAAATTAAATACTGTATTAGCTGAAACCGCGTTAAATGGTGTTAGCTAATCACGAATTAAATTTTTTTTCTGCATCCCGCTGGAAACAAAATTTAACTCATCACTTTTCAGCAGAAGTGTTCTTGAATTTACGCTTTAAGATTTTATAAATTAATATTTGCCAAGTTTAGCATTAAGTGAAAGGCAACATGAATAAATTTAAACGTTTCCCAATGAGAAATTCTGGAGGCGAATCCATGTACTTAACTTAATTACAGCTCCCAATTGATTATCCAAATAATTGGTAGTGAGCGAAGTTAATGGATTCCAAGTAGTGGCGAGAACGATTCCTGAGTTTAATCCTGCTATGGTTTCCTGAAAATCTATTATTCCTACGGGTGTAACTAAATCACCTGTGAAAAATCGCAAGTCTGAAGACGGCAGATTGCCAGAATGATTTGTGTACGGAGTTTGCTGCTTTACAAATAAATACATTGCTGGATGTTTACATTTACGATTAATGTTTTTAGAGTGCGGTCGACTATGTAATATGGGTAATGTGACTTTAAGAACTGAGTAGCTATTAGTTTTCATGTAATAATGGTGGTTTTATGGTGGTTCCGGTTTAGGCTTAAAAATTTTCTGGGTGGGTAATGGAATTAAAAATTAATAATATTTAAAATATAGCGTATAGAGTGACTTAGAAAATGTGACTGTTTCTTGGATACTTGCAGATATTTATTTTGTTCCTATCGAAAGCTCTGTGGAGCATCCTCCGAAGAACGGTATTAAACAGATGTATTTTGATAATAAGATTTAAACCGACCTGTAGGATTGAAAAGAGATAATAAGACTTAAACTGTTTTTAAGGAAAATGTAGTTTTGCTCTAAAGACTGGTCGATTTGTTAATTCAAAATACGTAGAGGTTAGAAAGTAAATCTATTAAGAAGGAAAAAATTTTTATAACGCTAAGTGGTTAACACTTCGGAAAAGAACGTTTCACACTCTTGTACCAACAAGGGCTATTGTCAACACTTGTTGAGTGCACAATGTGCTGTTGCTAGCTATAAAAATCAGAATCGGTGCGATGCTGTGGTGAGAATCAAACTTAGGACACAAAATAGCCTGTCAAATTGCCTAAAAAACACAATAATCAAATTTGTTTCCGGAATAACCGATTTGTCACCAAATCTTGATCAACAAACTCTTAATACGATTATCTGTTTAATACAATTATCTGTTTAATACGATTATTTGTTTAATACGATTATCTGTTTATGCTTGTATAGTCATGAGCAAATGTAGTTAATTTCAAAATAATCACACTTGATGCCAGAATAATAGATATACAACCACATTGTGATCACACTGATCACAAAACTTCCTGTTAAACTCAATTACCTGTTAATTAAATACTATTTTTTCATTAAATATAGGTTATGCCACCAATTGAATTTAGAACTTACCTGGTATTTTATAAAATGTTAATTGAAAAAAGCAGAAAAACATTATACGCAAATCTAGAAAAACGTGAGCAGACCTAAATAAACCTGGTGGAGTTATATTGTAATTAGGTTTTGATAATAATTTATTATCTGGAGGCAATTTTGATATTTTCATAATATGTGAATCAAACAGTTCGTACACAGAATTGATTTTAAGTACGACAAAAAAGGTGCTTCATTCTTTATTTCAAGTACCCTTCGTTGTAAATTTGGAGACAACCGTTGGGAGACAGTTTGGCAAATATGAGATAAAAAATTATTTGTGAGAATTTTAGTTATTGACAAATATATAATTTGGTGATCATTTTATTTATCTTCTTCTAGGTATAAGAATAATGATAAAATTATTCAAAAATCATAGTCTAGCAAAAGGTTGTTAACTAGCTAGCGGGCCAATAGTACTTATTATTCAGTCTTTCAATCTAACAAGGTAAGTTTTATTTACGTAAACCTAGTATATTTTTCAACCTTTTTAAACTTTTCGCGAGAACCTAATAAAAAATGTTTTGAAGGTGATGTATGTTTACCTAAAAAACTTCAATATAATTTCACTGCGCTATCTTTCTCCGCCGACGTTTTCATACATTTTCAATAAAAATTTCTCAGCGATAAAAAGCAAAATAATGGCAAATGGAAAAGGCGGAAGGAAGCGCTGGATAAACTAAAGTTTATGTAATTGAAAGATCGATCTAAAAGGCGGATACAAGTCTAGAGCGGCAAGAACTTGATGTTGATAGATCGATTCGCATTGTTTACATCCGAAAATTGTATTTATTCTGAATTTTCAATAATACTTAGGTTGTCGAAGATGATTTTACCTCAAATAAAATTATATAGTAATTAAAATATAAGTGTAACTCCTGTACACTTACTTGATGTAAATCTGCTTGCACTAGTGATGTAAGGATTCGTATCCAAAAATCCGTTGGATCCGAATATTAAAAGAATCCGGATTATCCGGAACCGGCCGAGAACTTGAATACGGATTCGGAATCAAAATAAATTCGCATCGGATGGTTACTAATGCAAAGTGCAAAGAGAAAACGAAATCGGAATCGAGTGTAAGCGAACAACACGGTCTGCGATTTGGCATATTTGATATTGTGCTTTCTCTTTCTAATGACATTTCCTAAAAAAAGATGGCATAGTTATCGGGGTAACGAGTATCAAATGAGATGAGACCCATTGGTTAAACTAGTCCCGCCTCACCCGAACCGAATTCAAACGAGAACGGCGCGACGCGGTGCCTTCTTATCCCTAAACTTCGACTTCGAATGGTATGTAATACCGATACCGCATCGACCTACCTAGCCGTGTATCCGGATAGAAAATGTTTTTGTCTGTTGCATGCATACGTATACATGATCTGTAACCGCTTTCGCGCGGGTCAAGAAATGGATTCGTATTCGGATAATGGATACGGATATTAGCTGATTCCGATTCCGTATGATTCGGATATCTAATGAATACGGATATTTACAACACTAGCTTGCACCACCCTGTGGTTAATTTCATAATGTCTCAATCCCATTACCCAGCTAAGATCTGAATTACCTAGATGCCTAGGATAAAACCCGAATATGTCTTAGTCTCGCGTATTAGCCAGCGTAAACAGGTTAAAACGCGGATGAAAGTAACGTAAAGAACTCAATACATCCCACATTGAGGAAATGGGCAGTGATGACAAAAATTAACAAACATGAATAAACAAAAATACAGATTTAGAAGTTATTTGCATATAATTTATGTTTTCTATAAATAAAAGTTTGATTAAAATTTAATGATTTTAATTATACTTTTGTATTTATGGAGAGATGTTAGGCAGCGGAATAATTTAAAAAATAATTGTAAAATGAATTAATACATCCCAGTACGTATGCCTATGAATGTGACGTTATTTGCTTTTTTTTTATCTATTATCCATCTGATTCGAGAAGATGCCAAGTGTTATTGGTTATAACCGATAATACTGTATAATTCGTTCTTTTTCCGGATAATTTGCGAAAACTCTTAAAATATTGTTATTTCTCTTCGTATTAACCGGCTCTAGTGTTTAATTCGCATTTTAGCTGGGCATTTCGCGAACTACCTAATTTCTCCTAGTATCCGTAACATATGCATATTCCTAATTGTCATGGTTTAAAATAATTTTTTAGTCTCTAATAAATAGTGGAAATTATAACATTACATCGAGTTGGTGGTTAAAATGGATTTCCATCAAGTATCGGCTACCTCAATTAAAAACAATAGATGAGTTTTTGGGTGAATTTTTTTGTACCAGGATTTTTTGGGAAGCCTTTACTTCTCGAAATTATACTATTTACGTTGTAGCAAGTTTTCGTATGAAGTTAGAAAGTTTGTGTTTGACGCTTAGCTTTAAGCACGTTATTCAAATATGTGGCTGTAGGAAAATAAAAGAATTATTTGCACGTCGGAGAAATGTCTGGCTGCTCTACACATCCTATAATAAAACATTTAAATTTGTGCACGAACATTGCAGTTTTATATACACCAGGACACTGAGCGCTCATTCTATGGAAATTTTTCTACATGGGAGTCCTTTATATTATGTCCGAAATATTTCATCCGGATGCGGGTAAAATGTGACACCAAAGGCCGTTTTGCAACGTATATCTGTATGTCATTTATAATAAAAAAAGCAAAGAAAATCATTATCTGTGTACTACATGGAATAAATTTTTCTTTTAGAAATTCTGAATGCTTGGTAATTGTAGCTAAGGCACTAATTTATCATTTTAAAAATATTTTGAAGTAAAAAGTTTGGGGTTAGTGGTTACTTAAAAGCCTTTGAAAATTAACTAAAAAAAGGGTTTAATTAACCATGACAAAATTTAATGTAACACCAAAAAATAATTAACAAAAAATAGAGTTGATTTTTTTAAACAAAAATTTTCTTCGTTAATTTTACTTCAGCTAATCCAGGGTTCGGCAAAATGAACTACACGATTTAAACAGCTTATTATTCTAGACGATGAAATGGCAAACCATATAGTTACTTTAGGGCAACGTAGAGGTCGCTGATGAATTTCCCGAGGATTCTCTTGAGGCCAATAACGGTAATTTTGCTTATTTACATCCCCGTTGAGATAAAAATGTTAAACGTTACCCCCTCCCCCCCTCAGAATAGAGAGAGGGAGTAAATGTCAAAAATATGTTTAAATATGTCCCCCAATCTGCCTATTAACTCACCAAAATATCATGAAAATATTTTAAACCATTTTAGAGATATCGCCTTCTAACTCTTTAAAACACTCACCCTGTATAAGAAAACAAATTTTTGTTGATTGCATTGTGTTGTTCTAAGGACCTAGTTTGATGTTGTACTTCGTTCATACATCCTATATATTTTTTAAAATTTTGAGCTACTTTATTTTTCTTTTATGCAAAAGGAAAATAATACAGATCCTATATACAGGGTAGCCCGAGTCGAATGGGGTATATTTTAAGGGTTGTATCTTTAGATCAAAATAGGAAGATTTAGGTCAACTTGTCTTTGTACAAGTTTGCTTCCTAAAAAAATTAAAAGCCGCGGAAAAAATGTTTTTACTAAGTCAAGTTGGTTCTGATCATCCCATTTTGTCCCAAGGATGTTAAAATATACAAATATGTGCCAGTCGTTTCGAGACACTCTGTACATCTTAATGAATGTTATCGTATTTGGTGTAAAGAACTTAACTATAATCCGTATTTAGTTTAACCCAAGTTCCATTATAACTAACTGTTGTATGTAATAAACTTTTATCGCCACAATGTTAAATCTAATACTTAAATATACAGGGTGATTTAAAAGTACTTTGACAAACTTCAGGAGGTGATTGCTGACATTATTTTAAGGCGAAAAGTTCATATAAACAATGGTCCTTGGCGGCTTCGTTGAAAAATTAGATGCCTCCATCTTGGCTGAGGGTGGACATTTCCAACAATTTATTTAAGGCAATTTTATAACTGTTACTTATTTATTTAAATAAATTAGTTGTTATTTTAGTAATCTCTGAATGTTTGATCAATTTAAAATAAATCTTTTTGATCAATTTAAAATAAATTTTTTAATACATGTGTATAGCCGAATAAAATAATGATTTACCTTTAAACCGTTCCCCGTATGAAAAAAACGCAAGAGACTTTTTTGTTGCAAATAAAGCAAGGACTCACAAAATGGTAGTTAAAATAAAATAAGCCAGTGGTGTAGTATAGTTTTCACAAAAAATGTTATAAGAAAGTTTCGTACCGACGCCACTGGTTAAATTTAAGAACGCGATATACTTTTAAAATGAGTGTCCTTAGGTACTTATCTCATCCACCGAATTTCATAACACAAGCTCAAAACGTTTAGAAGCTACTTAAAATTTCTTATTTTTTTTTAAATTTTTCAACACCCTGTATCTCCGTAACGAAGCCGCCAAGGACCATTGTTTATATGAACTTTTCGCCTTACAATAATGCCAGCAATCACCTCCTGAAGTTTGTCAAAGTACTTTTGAATCACCCTGTATATAGCCAAATTTTAAATTTAACCAGTTAATAATAAATTAACGTAATTTAATGTTAGTTTAACAACGCGTTTATAAAAATACCTAACAAACCATTTTTGGTGTGGAACATTTGGAATTATTTTTAGTGTTTTCTTATGTTCACAAAGGTCTCCGCCCACTACATCGTACGGTGGCATGGCCAAAACAGTACCAACACATGCAAAAAAATATTCTTTATACAGAATCTTATGTAAAGCTTTGCAAACGGGGGTAATTCCAGAGACGGCTCTAACCTAGTTGGAAATAAAATTAGGATTCGATTTGAAAATACAATACAAATATTTATTTACCCACATTGTGTTATTTGAAAGTGCGAGATACGAAAATACCATACAGGGTGTCTGAAAAGTCTTAGCATGGGCAAATATATTTACTATTAATAAAGATAGAGACACCAAATTTTAGTTTTATCTTATTGGTTAATAAATTTACTTTTTTATGTAATTTGACTTTTTCAATCCCCTTGGGGGGGTTACGCTAGGGAGTTGAGGTCAAAAATTTTGAATGCCAACCTATGCCGGATGGCCTCTTCTTTTAAAAGTCTTCAAAAAAGAAACATTTTACCGCAGCTCCCGTATTTTAATTCATTTTTAAATGGCAAGCCTATAAGAATTATAAATCGTAAATCATATAATCGGGCGGGGCACAAGTCGACCATTAGTCGACCTCTTGTGCCATACAGTACCAGTCTGCGCTGCTATTTTTTGTTTTGTGGGGCACTGTTCTTCTAACTTTTTTCGAACTTCACTTCTTCATTTGTCGTTTTTATATTTTTTGTTTTTTGACATCTGCGCAGTAGACCAAAATGCTTACCATGGGGAAACCGAGCATGCTAGACATGCGTACGCAATTTCAGATGTACTTGGGTATCTACATTCGAACCCATTCACTTGTAAGAATATATCCCCAATAGTCAAGGTACCACTACGTAGTTAACTTTATCTTTTTCCCCAAGTTTTTTTCGACTATTTTTAGTTATTTGCCATCTGCACAGTAGACCAAAATGCGT
This sequence comes from Philopedon plagiatum, assembly GCA_963971165.1. NCBI lineage: Eukaryota > Metazoa > Arthropoda > Insecta > Coleoptera > Curculionidae > Philopedon > Philopedon plagiatum. Next base: position 39,297,032 of record OZ020189.1, on the reverse strand, counting down.
ACCACGCGCAAGCCGAGCGTGCTAGGCATGCGTGCGCCATTTCAGGAGATGTACTTGGGTGTCTACATTCGAAACCATTTACTTTGAAGAATATATCCCCAAGAGTAAAGTTACCACCACGTATTTACCTTTATAACTTTTCCCCCAATTTTTTTTTCGACTTTATTTTTCGTTATCTGCCATCTGCGCAGTAGACCAAAATGCGTACCTCGCGCAAACCGAGCGTGCTAGACATGCGTACGCAATTTCAGGACATGTATTTGGGTGTCTACATTCGAACCCATTCACTTGCAAGAATATATCCCCAATAGTAAAACTACAACTACTTATTTAACATATTTTTACGATTTTATGACGTCTTACTTTTTTTGAACATTCTTAACTATGAGACATTGTGACCAACCGTGCCAGCCTTACTAATCAGGTATATTACGCACTGACTTATTTCCGGCATGGCCGCCTCTTCTTATTTATTCAAGCATTAGCCTTACCGTGGTTATTGAGACTTTTGCGTCCTGTGAGAAGTTTACAATAGTGTACACTGAACAAATCTTGATCTAATTTGAAAATTAGAGTATTCTTGGAAAATTAGCCTTACATGAAGTGCTAGTATTCTTGTGTCAAGCGAAAATTCTTAGTGCAAGTAAAGGCTAATCTTGAATCTACAAACGTTCTATTCTTGGCATCCAAGGCAATAGTAATATTGGTTTAAGGACTGCTACTGTTCAGTCAAGAAGAAGGGTTAGTTTAAGATGAAGAATAGGAGTACATTTATTTTAATTGGTAATTTACATTGTCTCAAGAATAACTAAAGTTATGGCCAACAGTTTATATACATTGACATAAATATTGCTTACTCTTGAACAAAGAGATACACTTTTATAGCAAAAGAAGTTAGTCTTCGTGGAAATACGTAATCGACTGATATCTTAGCGATCCTTTGGCGAAAGCGCTTTTTTCTTTCGCCAACCCTTTTAAAATACTCCCCTCTACCCTAATCCACTAGTATTTTTAGTGCCCCTTTGACGAAAGCGCAAATATGCCTTTTGGACACTCACTCTTCTAATCCACTGATATCTTAGCGATCCTTTGGCGAAAGCGCTTTTTTTTCTTTCGCCATCCCTTTTAAAATACTCCCCTCTACCCTAATCCACTAGTATTTTTAGTGTCCCTTTGGCGAAAGCGCAAATATGCCTTTTGGACACTCACCCTTCTAATCCACTGATATCTTAGCGATCCTTTGACGAAAGCGCTTTTTTCTTTCGCCATCCCTTTTAAAATACTCCCCTCTACCCTAATCCACTAGTATTTTTAGTGCCCCTTTGGCGAAAGCGCAAATATGCCTTTTGGACACTCACTCACCCTTATGCAATATAGGGGAAGGAGGCATTGACACTATATATGACCTTCTTACACCACCTTACACAATTCCCTAATACACACACACACCCCATCAGTGCCATTCTGACACCTTGGCCACACTCAATATACGTCACTGATAAATAGTTCTACTTCTCCGTGTGTGTATTCACTTCAACACCGGAGTTAAGTTAAGAAAAAGTTGAAATAAGGATTACTATACTTGGGTTGAGGTTACCTACTTTTACATTACGACCGTATTGCAGTTCGTTTAAGAATTGCTATACTTATTTCAAGTTTATTTGCTTTTCTCTCAAGCTATGAAAGTTCTTGTTTCAAACATTTCAATACTTAGTTTACTCGTATTTAGTATTGAAAGAAGTATAGATGTGCGTATTGTTTTAAGAATAACATGCCTTTTGGAAGGACTATACTTGCTCTTGCGGATGTACAAGACTAAGCTATGCTTCACTGAAGACTATTACTCTTGACTCTAGTATAGCTTTTTTTCAGTGTATATCTCGCGGAACCCTCTAAGCGCGAGTCGAACTTGCACTCAACCGGTTTTTTTATTTCATACAATCACGGCAACGCCCATCAATTAAATTATTTCTGTCAAATATCGTATGTACTTATTTTCGGCATCGACGCCTCTGGTAACAGACCAACAGTGCCTGCCTTACTTATTACGTTACAAGTTGTTTAGAACGGCCACCATGAACTTCTTGGCAGTAATAAAGTCCGTTTTGGAACCCTGCCAAGAAGTATCATCAGAGAAAAGACCTTTAAAATGAGGTACCACACGGCATAGGGTTGCATTTAAAATTTTTGACCTCAACTCCCTAGCGTAACCCCTCAAGGGGATTGAAAAAGTCAAATTACATAAAAAAGTAGATTTATTAACCAATAAGATAAAACTAAAATTTGGTGTCTCTATCTTTATTAATAGTAAATATATTTGCCCATGCTAAGACTTTTCAGACACCCTGTATGGAATTTCGTATTTCGCACTTTCAAATAACACAATGTGGGTAAATAAATATTTGTATTTTATTTTCACATCGAATCCTAATTTTATTTCCAACTAGGTTTGGAATTACCCCCGTTTGCAAAGCTTTATTATGAGGCATCGCTCACTACGTCGTTTCGTGCACGACCCAGACTGTAGTGTACTATGATCGGTAACCTGAATACGTTCCTTAAGGTGATGGCACAAGAATAAATAAATAGCCAGAAGGATAACTCTCGAGCGGCACGTTTGTTCTAAGCCTCAAACGCCGAGGGACCTTGAGTTCGTGTTGAAGCAAAATTTTATAATATTGCCATAAGCTTACCTAGGAAATAACATGTAATGTTAAATTAATAAAAAGAAGTCTTCGGTAGTGGGCAATGCTTTACAATATACTGGGTATCTATATCCCACGGTATTTTGATGTATTTCACACAAATTTCTCTTTTAACAGAGAAGCTGTTTATTTGCGGTTACATGGGGAATGAGGAAGAATAAGAACTATAATTTTTAGAGATTAAATTGACAAAAGCGGATGGATTGAAAAATGCATGGAGTGTACTTTTAAATTTTATTTTGAGTTATGCAGGAGTCAGCAGTGATAAAGTATTTTAAATAGAAAAATTATTTGAGTTAGGTGAATAAAACAGGTGTTCAGATAGTAAAATAATTTTATTTGTATCTCCAAATCAACATCTTTCTATATTTTACAGTCCCAAAATTTCTATTTATAAATCAATACAACACAATCACAGATCAATACCATACAACCTAATCAAATAATGGTGCGGAAAACTTTTACAAGGATGAACAATCTGTCTTTACAAATATTTACAAAATGGGTAATAACATAATTTTTTTGTTCAAAAGTCCTTTGAAATATTATTTCTAATAAAGATATATAATTTACAAAATCGTTATGGGGCATCTTTAATTTACCAAATATATCTAAATAACATTTTGATACGCTCTGTAATACCAAAATAACGAGGTTTCGTCCAAGTGTTGGTGGGCTTTCGAATACTCTTCGAATTTAGGAATATTTAACCATTTTTAATAAAATAGCCGGCAAAGTACCTTAACAAATAGTTTCTAATGAGATATTATTTGCAAAATCAGCCTGAAATTTAGGTGTGGCATCTTGTGGCGATGAAACCGGTGCCAAAACAGGAATATCATCATCTTTTAGTAGATCTGATAATTTTAATAGAACGATATCCGCGTCAGTTTCACAATTTTCATTTTGTAGAATTGACAATTCTAACACAAAATAATATTTTAAATGTTCTTTTGAATAGAACTGGTGTAGGATTTTTTAAGTAGTAGTAGTAATTAAGTAGGTTATCAATGGTAGGAATATTTAGGTCGTATTGTTCGGTTAACGTAATTTAAATATTGTTTGATATTTCGGGGTTTTAAACGATTATTTTTGAATTTTAAAATAACTAGATGTTTGAAACTAGAAAATTTTATAAAAGACATAAAAATAATGTAATCAAATATTGGGTACACATATTAGCATATTATGTGTATTTTTGCAACAGTCCTAACACTCCGGAGATTGCTACCGCACGGACCGTTTAAGGGTACGTTTCAGGGAATCGATGGCTTGGAGGCCACCGGTCGTCGCGCTTGATAACAAGGAGAGTTACCCTTCTGGTTATTTATTTATTTTTGTGGTGATGGTATGATCCGGTGTAGTGGGTGGAGACCTTAATATTTTAGGGTCAGGTATTTGTTCTTTTGCATTGATAGTTTTTCAACATTTTTTCGATACAGCTAATAAAATTGTGTAAAAATGTGTTAGAGCTTTAAAGAGTAGAACTAGTTTAAGAGCATAGTTCTATTTAATTTTTGATAACGGGTCATAATATCGGTTTGCCAATTGTATTTAGAAAAATACGTGATTATCGCTTTCATCTTGTCTTTTTCTAGTAGCAGAAAGGTATGCAGTTGGATATTCAGAAATAAAAGATACTTTTTATTACGTTAGCTTTATTTTTAAAATTGTAGCAAATTTTTACATAGGTAATTTTATTGTTTTTACTGAAAAAATGTTGAAGAACTTTAAAAAAGATAATATCCGGTCCTTAAGTCCATAACTAACAAATTTTTTCTTGTTCCTTGTTCTCCATTTGCCAATTTACGTGTATGATGTTAATATTAAAATGTCTCGTTATAAAACTCCGTTTCCGTTCTAAGAGTAAAAAAAGCGCAAATGTTGTTCTTTAGGCTGTCAGATCCATTAGCGTCATTACCTTTCCTTTATTAAGGCTTTTTGTACTGTAAAAATGAATATCATTTACACAAACAGCAATTAAACATGCTTTTAAATTTAGCCTATAGAAGCATAAAATTTATATCAGGTTACAATTTGTTTCACATTTAATTAGATACAATCTATTTTTTTTGTAAATTTATTACGCGACAAAATTCCGTGATTGTTTTTTCTAATTCAAAAATTTGTACTTTGTTAATTTTTTTTTATCTGAGACAGCCCACGTAGACTTCAATTCTAAAGTACTAACGTACAGTGGGCGTCGGAAGGGAAGGGAAATGTAATCTGTTGAACAGTTAAAGGGGGAATTATAGTGACTAGTTCTTCAAATCAAAATCAGTGGACGTATCGGTGGGTCTCCGGTGGCCGAGTTGGTTCGGCGCCAGCTTTGCAATCGAGAGGCGCGGGTTCGAATCCCGCTTCAACCATGGATATTTTGTGATTGTTGTTGGAAGGTGGTAGAGGAATAATTCTTCCTCGACCGAGGTGGTACCACCCCACACATCCTCTTAAAGGGCTGGTGAAATCCCTACGGATGTTTCCAGCTCTGGATGTGTGAGTCGATTCCCCAGTACACCCACGGTACATAGTACATAGACTTCGGTCTTCGTGGGCTGTCAGAAGAAAAAAAAAGAAAGGGAAAAATCCCTAACAGCGCGCCGATGGGCGAAAGAAGGGAGTTTTCCTGTGTGAACTGGGTCATTGCTGAGTCAAAGGGCTCTGTTTTGGATATAATAAAGGATGTTACATAAGTGTCGAAGGTGACGCGGCTCCTCAGATTTTACAGCAGTACTCTAGGTTAGGTCTCATTTGGGAAACATGGTGAGTGTGTAAGTTGGAAGGAGAGAAGTATTTTCTAGTTCGAAAGAGAAAACCAAGCTTTTTAGCTGCTTAGGTGGCTACTGAAGTAATGTGTTTGTACCAGCTGAGATCATGTTCGAAGGCATGCCAAGAAGATCGAACGTTTCATTGTTCGAGCTTGTCCAATTATGGGGATGGAGTAAGGGTTGCGGCACTTTTTATAAGAGATATTTTTTCTTATCCGTAATGTAAATAGTACGAGTTGGTTCCTCGTAATAAGCCTATATTTGACTCCCCCCATCGCTCCGGTGTAATTGGTTTAATTAGGAATTAGTTTAAAACGATTCTTAGAAACAGTAAGAAGTTTGGTCGACACTCAGAGAGGGGGGGGGGGGGGACAATTGCACCCATTGGCCCCCCTTGTACCCGCGCCTGATTTCGATTAGTGTTGACTAACATATTTCTGTAAATCTCTGCCAGATGAAGACCTTACATTTTACTACTGTTCAATTGACTAAGACCACTGAAAACGCAGGGTTATCAATTAGGAAATTCCCTTATGAATTACGGCAATTTAATGAGACCAAACTGTGTAGGAGCTAAATTCCCCTTTTAATATCTCAATTGCCAAGAACAATACAAAGTTTCAAGTTTATCTAAATTTAAACAAAACTAAAAAAAAAATCAGTCAAAAATTCTTTCTAATAGGTATTGAGAATTGGCGTCCTCTTTATATAAAAAATTGCAACAGTTCCGGAAACTAAGTTCACAACCAAAATTTTCTGTCTAGCGCACATATTTATTGTTAATTACTAATTACGTATAAATTACGCATAATAAAATGACAAAAATTGATGAAATAGGATATGGTAAGTGGTGGGGGTTAATAAATTAACAGGACCTAGTAAACATTTAGAGTGATGCATAATAACTAGAGAAAGATTAATTTTTTGAACAGAAAATGTTTGCATAGGTCACAGACAAAACAAACTTCCCCCTACCAAGTATCCCTTTTTCTTGGGTATATTAATTTGGCGTAAGTATCCTCTTTCTTGATGTAAGCAAAAAATATTTTTTTTAAATACGATACCAAGATTTTGCTGATATATTCTTTGTCTTAAAAATTATCGATTTGGTTCAAAAATATAGGCAATCTTGACCCAAGACATTTTTTAACACAAAGGTATTTTACAAAGCTTAATACAATTATTTTTATTTGAAGCTATAAAAAATATATACTATATATTTACGTGTATGATGTTAATATTAAAAGGTCTCATTATAAAACTCCGTTCCTGTTCCAAGAGTAAAAACGCGTTAATATGAAAAGTTTTAGGCTGTCAGATCCATTAGCGTCATTACCTTTCCTTTGTTAAGGCTCTTTGTACTGTAAAAATGAAATCGTTTACACAAACAGCAATTAAACATCCTTGTAAATTTAGCCTATGGAAGCATAAAATTTATATCAGGATACAATTTGTTTCACATTTAATTAGATACCATCTACATATTTGGCTTGTAAATTTATACGCGACAAAATTCCATGATTTTTTCCTAATGTAATCTATTGAACAGTTAAGGGGGGAATTACAGCGGCTAGTTCTTTAGAGCAAAATTCATTGAAGAAAAAGTAACTGCAGGATAATTATATTCCGATTTCTCGCAGAATTGACACTTGCGACTAATTTTAATTAGTCTCCAAATAAAAATATCACAAAACAATAAACGCACAGCAATAATTTCACAAAACACTCGAAAATGCAGAAAAACGCTGTCGAACAAACACTGATGATTTATCAGTTGTGACAGTTTAATTTTGTTGCTGTGAGTTTTACTAACTACTATTGTTTAAAATTGTTTAATTCCTACCTTAAGTTAAGCTGCTGTATTTCTATGCAACGGTTATGCCGTGTAAGTTTGTCTTGCCTTGTTTTCAGGTTGTTTCCTAGAAATGTCGATTTACTTGACTGCCTTCACGATCACGATCTACCAAAAAATGTACGACCGCCGTATTCTTTGGAAAACGAGGCGCGGTGACAACGGTTTTACTGGAGGAACAGCGCACAATCACACCCTCTTAGTACACTGGGATCTGCTTACCAAAGCTAATTGAACAGCTAAGAATTCTGCGACCAAAGTCGCGTCTCAGCACATGGATTTTACTACATGATAATGCTCCGGCAGATAGAGCAAAAGATACTATGGTTTTTCTAGCTTAGTCTGGACCACTTTTTTTAGACCACCTGCCGTACAGCCGAGATCTTGCTTCATGTGACTTTGGGTTATTTACGGAAGTAAAGAAAAGCCTCAAAGGAAGGACATTTTACAATGACACAGAGCTTATAGCAGCATGGGATCAAAAGTGCGCAAATCTTCCTGAAGAAACGTGGAAGCGCTGCTTTGCTGAGTGGTTACGACGTATTGAGTGCAGTGGGGAATACTTTGAAGGACTCTAAACGGTAAGCCTATAGGACAAGACTTATCGAGCTGCCAATGGTATAGTATGGAGTTAATAAATTCACAGAACCAAGTAAATATATTTAAAATGTTGTTTCTTATGTAAAAATATTACGTAAAAGTGACTCTTTAAACCATTCTAAGCTTTATATCATCACTATTTTCCGACGCTAAATAACTTCAAATATTAGGTCCAACGAGTACCATTATATGGATTATCGCTATTATGGCAGAAGGGTAGGGTAGTGGTGCCTTAAATATCAGATACGTGTATGATCTGCTTAGTGTTGGGAAAACAGGTAAAACAATGAACAGTGTGTGACCCATAGCCTTCTCGGTGCGCTTCGCTAGACAGAGAGAAATTTGTCTCTGTCCAGCGAACCACATCGAAAAGGCTATGGTCTTACCGATCAAACTGAGAAAGTGTTGAATCCAGAGCTGAAGAAAAATGGCTGGAATATTAAACTCCTGTCAAGAAATTACTTTCTTGTACCAAAAAGCGCGTTTTCTTGATCCAACAAAGGATTACAAGAAATTTAATTCTTACCATAAGTTTAACATAATATCTGGCCGATATACAAGTACGCCATACACTGAACTCTGTCTGTCGTGAGAGTTATTTTAAATCGGGTATTATTAATTACACAAATAAGATTTAAAAAAATAACGGCTTTTCTTAAATATTATGTTAAATATTAACATAATATTGTAAAAAACAATAATTGTTGGTATTTTTTAAATTTTGTTTGTGCTATACTCCTTAATCACCTAAAAAAAATTAAAATTAGAATAGCGGAAAATTAAACATTATAATAAAATAATAATAATAATAATAATAATAATAATAATAATAATAATAATAATAATAATAATAATAATAATAATAATAATAATAATAATAATCATAATAATAATAATAATAATAATAAATGCTTTATTTGCATAACCACTTATACAGTTTATACAAAAGTACATTGTTTTTGCATCGTCATAAAAGTAAGAGGCACAAAACAAGGTCACAGACCCGCCAGATAGTACCTTAAAAGACATAACAGACTCTTAAACAAACATTTTGTCAATCCTCCATTAATCCATCCACTTCTTCAATATTAATTGATTCCCAGGATACAACAAAAAGTAATTTATCAAAACCTAAAATAGATAATAAAACCAGCCAGAGTATAATTTATCAACTTTTTTCTCAAATCTAAAATCTTCGGTACCAGTTATCAAAATCATTCCTAAAGCAATAAGAATTTCAATTTCAAAAGAACTCAGTTCGCTTTTAACTCAATGCGTTTTAAAAAACGACTTAGATTCTTGGATTTTACTTCTTATTTTTCCATACTCTTGGCCTTGCCCGAAAATTCAAAATTAAATCGCAAATCATCCCTGACATCTCTTATTAGGAAAAATCTATCTTCTTGGATTAATAACAAAAAACTTTCTACAACTGAACTTCTAGAACAATATAAAGTTTTTGAGAAAAACATAGACACGCTCAAAAGGAAAAAGAAATTTGATCAAGATAAGTTTTTGGCAAAGAAAATACAATCAAAAATTTCCGAAGGAGATATAAAGAATGCAATCAGAATTTTAACTTCAAGCGATACCATTGCCTTTAAAAATGAAGAAACTTTGCGAAAACTGAAAGAAAAACATCCAAAACCAGAAGATTTTGATAAAATTCCAATTTTCGATAATAATTTTGTTCATAATTCTTTTAACATAACAGAAGAAGAAGTAAAGAATTCAATTTTTTCTTTTAGTCCTGGTTCTTCGGGTGGTGTCGATTCCCTTAGACCGCGTCGCCTCAAAGATATGGTAGGTTACAAACTTAGCAAAAATTCTAAACTATTATCATCACTTAGTTTATTTATAAATCACCTTTTTCTTAATCCTATACCAGAGGATATCCATCCAATTTTTTATGGAGCTAATCTTTGCACTTTTAATAAAAAAAATGGGGGTATACGTCCAATTACAGTTGGACTTTGCCTTCGACGCCTAGCAGCCAAAATAATTTGTTCCCGTCTTTATGATAAACTTGGGAAATTCTTTAGATCACTACAATTGGGTTTTGGCACGAAATGTGGCACGGACGCAGCGGCCCATGCAATGAGAAGGTTTCTTCATTTTCCTCATATTTCTGACAAAATTATTTTAAAAATAGTTTTTCTAAATGCTTTTAACATGATCAATAGAAACACAATTTTATTAAAAGTTAAAGAATATATTCCAGAATTTTACCATTTCATATATCAATGTTATAGTAACCAAACTATTCTTTCATATGGCAAAGAAAATATTTTTTCTAGAAGAGGCGTCCAGCAAGGCGATCCTTTAGGCCCTCCATTATTTTGTTTAGCAATTCATAGTGTCATATATTCTCTAAACTCCTTAGATTTAAATTTGTGGTATTTAGATGACTGTACTTTAGCAGGAGATCCAAAAAACGTTTTGGAAAATTTAATAAAATTAATCTCAGCAAGCCAAGATATCGGCCTTTCTCTAAATTTTAATAAATGCGAAATCTCTGCAATATCGACAAATCCTTCATATGTATTATCAGATTTTTACTCTATTGCTCCAAATTTATTAGAAGTTCCAATTTCCCATTTTAATTTGCTCGGATGTGTTTTTTCTTCTGATGAAATTAGTTTAGCGGTTAAAGATAATTAATTATTAATAATAATTAATTAATCGACTCACATGTGGCCTATTTTCTTTTAAAATCGTCTTTTTCAATACCTCGAATATCGTACTTACTACGTTGTGTTCCTTGCTGGAAAAGTTCCGAATCTTTAAAAGAATATGATTTTCTTCTTGAAACTTGCCGTCAAGAAATTACAAATTGTCCAATAAAATTAAATTCTTGGCTTCAAAGTTCACTTCCGGTAAAATTGGGAGGACTTGAAATAAGAGATACAAATACATTATCAATATCTGCTTTTTTGGGCTCTATTAACGATTCGACTATATTAGTAAATAGTATTTTACCAGATCATATTTTAAATTCCTGTGATTTAGAATGATTTATGTTTGACAAAGTGGCTCTCTCTTTCAAATTTAAATATCGTTCCTCAAGATTTGCAAAAATCCCAAAAAGATTTTGATTTTTTATTATGTAAAGTTCGTCAAGAACATCTTTTAACTGAGTGCCAAAGGGATGAGGATAGGGCACGAATACTGGCTCTTCACGCTTTTGAATCAAATGCATGGCTTAATGCCCTACCGTCTGCTTCCTTGGGGAACCTACTTGATACCTCAACTTTCAGAATTTCAATTGCAATTAGAATTGGTCTGCCTATTTCTGTGGAACATCCTTGAATTTGCGGCGAAACAGCTGATATATATGGCTCACACGGGCTTAGCTGCAAGAAAAGTGCAGGGCGTGCTTTCAGACATAATCAGATCAATGATATAATTAAACGGGCTTTAATTTCTGCTGAACAACCTGCAGTTTTAGAGCCGCTTGGAATTTGTAGGAATGACGGCAAGAGAGCGGACGGAATGACTTTGATCCCTTGGAGACAGGGAAAGCAGATGATTTGGGATGCAACATGTAGCTGATGTAGCCATACCTTGGCAAAATCTTATTTACCTAAAACATCTAAAATACCTGGATCAGCTGCTGCTCTTGCTGAATCCAAAAAATTTGTAAAATATGGAGAGCTACAGGACCGCTTTATTTTTATACCAATTGCGATCGAGACATTAGGTCCTTGGGGTGATGAAGCTAGGAGGTTGGTTCGAGAGATTGCTTTAAAGATCCCGTGTGATCGATCCCTTAGTTTTATCTCGCAAAAGATCAGCTTAGCAATACAAAGAGGTAACGCGGCATCGGTAATGGGTATCATCGGGGAGGACCACGGACTGGATGAAATTTTTTACTTTTAACAACAATTTAGGTAAATAATCTTTTATTTAACATCTCATGTTATTATATTATACATGTACCTAGTATATAAAATAAAAATAAGTTTTTATTTTTTTATTAATTACACAACAGAACATAATTACACATTTACAATAAAGATGGGACTATTCTATTTTACACAATGTTTGTTTCAAAGAATTCTGCCAGGTCATATGAACTTATTGATAATAAAGTTCCCTTAGTTTCGAACTTCAACCTATTGAAAGGCAAGTGCTTAATTCCATCAGGATGGTGATTAAAGCATTTAACAGCAGGTACAGCGCACCCCTTCTGCGCGAGAGTAAGTCTATGACCTGGTGTTACAGTCTTGGTTCTAAATCTTGTACCATGACCATGTACACTTTCATGTGTTATAAAATGGTTCTGGTGACCTCGCGCATACAGAAGACATCTATGTATGTATAACGCTGGTACCATCATGATACTGAGTTGCTTGATATGTTTCCTACATGAGTGTATTTGTGATATACTGGCTATTACTCGTAGGGCCCTTTTTTGTTGTTTAAAAATAATTTTCCAGCCTACCAAGTTTCCCCAGAGCAGAATTGCGTAAGCTAATTGGCTGACCCATATACGCCTGTTTCACAATTTGGAGTGTAGAGCACTGTTTTATTTTTTGAAGTAGATTTATGATGCTTGACAGTTTGGAACTAAAGTTAGCTATATGATTTTTAAAGGATAGTTATGTATCTATGTATAGGCTTAAAAATTTGCCAGTATTGCTTTCTGTAATCTTTTTTAACGAGAAATTTAAAATGATAGTTTTTTCGGGATTAAAAAATAAGGAGTTGGCTTGAAACCAGGCTTGCGATTTATTTAAACTTAGGCTAATTATACTTTCAGAAAGTTGTTAGTTTTTTTGGTGTAAAGAGTAGTATCATCGGCATATTGAATTACTTTGACATTGATACTCAGATGTTAAAGATACACAGTCGAAGGCCTTCGAGAGATCACAGAAAGCAGCTGTTACTGTTTCATCACTCTCAAAGACCCCCACTAGATCCACCACAAACTCCACCGGTGCATCAGTGGTCGAGAGATCCTTTATGTATCCAAATTGTGTTTTATTTATAAGCTGTTTTTTATTTAGAAAGTTAACTAGTCTATATGAGTAAGCCATCTCTATTAGCTTTGATAGGATTGGTTTTATCGAGAGGGGTCGATAATTATTTTTGTCATTTGAATCTCCCTTTTTATACATGGGACAGACTCGTGAGACCTTAAGTTTATTTGGAAATGACCCTGGAAGCATTTATTAATTAGTATGGGCATTGTGGTTATCAAGTCTTCTGTCAATACTTTTTTTTATTTAACAAGCCTTAAGAACAAAATTCTTATTGACAAAGCAACAAACTAAGCCTCATTAAAACTAGATCACACACTGTATATGTACCATTACAAAAAGAAAAACATACACTTTCTTAAGATATTAAAAACACTTCCACAATACACTCATTGTACAATCAACAAGAAACATAGAATTATAACATGTAAGAAGACATATATAGCAGATCATTAAAATCTGTGGTCAAAGAATGATTACACAGAGTAGAAAGCCTGCTCAAGAAAAACAACTTTACATCTACTTCCGAACTTTTGAAGGTCAGCAATCGACCGAATTTCAACAGGCATGTGATTGTACATTATTTGTCGAGTTTGGTAAGAGCCATTTCCTGTCGGAAAACGCGAGAGATGTTTGTGGATGAGGCACACTGTTTCTAAGATAAAAGGACAGGGAAAGGTGAGTAATCTGTTTGAAATAAACAGAGGTCTGCAATGATATCCAGGGTGGACCCCACAAAGAATCCGAATAGCCCTCTTTTGCATTACGAACACTGATTGAAATAGGTATTGGCTACAGGAACCCCAGAAGGGTAAACAGTATCGTAAATGAGATTCCACCAATGCAAAATAAGTCGTTCTTGCCACTGCTTTGCCTAGCTCACAGGCAACAACCCTTAAGCTGTAGCATCCAGATGTTAATTTTTTGTTCAATGATAGGACGTGATTTTCAAATTTTAGTTTAAGGCCAACTTGGAGACCAAGAAATTTAGATGAGGGCACTGAATCAAGGATGTGGTGCGAGAGAGAGAGAGATATTAGGAAGATTAAGATTTTTAAATGTTATGAGATGAGTTTTAGAAAGATTAAGTGAGAGTGAGTTGGCATCGCACCATTTCTTGATACTGACCAGATCGGAAGAGATTTGGTTGTGAAGAACTGCAGGATCATGGTGGCTCCAAGTGACCGTGTCATCATCTGCGAAAACCGGGAATGAACCAGATATATCAAGGGTCATAAGGTCATTGATATACATGAGGAATAAAAGTGGCCCCAAGACAGAACCCTGGGGCACGCCAGATGAAATGAGTTTTCTCTGAGAGACATTTCCACCAAGGGATACCTCTTCATAACGATCATCCAGGTAGGATTGAAAGAATTTCAATTCAGTACACCGGAAACCGTAAATATTCATTTTTTTTATCAACACATGCCTTTGACATATCGCAGAACACTGCAGCTGTAGATCTACGGTTGTTAATGGCTTTAAGAAGGTATTCCATAAAGTTAAATACAGCATCGGTTGTACTTTTACCCATTTGAAAGCCTATTGATTTTTATTTAAGATGTTGTTTTCAGAAAGGAAATTCACTACTTGTTTTTTGACTACAGACTCCGTGAGTTTGGATAGTGTTGATAATAAGGGAATTGGACGAAAGTTAGAAGGGATTTTTTCACCACCTTTGTGGATCGGGACAACAGTGGCAGTCTTCAAACATTAGGGAAAGTGACCAGACGAAAGAGTGCTGTTGATGGCATCTGTCAGTGCTAGAAAGGATTTCTGAGGGATTTCCTTAAGGATTTTAATCGAGATCCCTTCACGACCAGTTTCATCTTTATTTTTTATGTCGTTTATGGCTTTGACTGTCTCATCACATGTGATTTGTCTGAAATGGAAGGTATTTGCAATGTTAGTGTTAGCAAGGTAGCATATTGGGTCGACATTTGATGTTATTGTGTTAGTTATGTTTTCGGCCACAGAGCAGTAGTAGTCATTAAGATCATTAGGATCCAAGGAATTATTAGGGTTTTGATGATTACTGCTACGCCCAGTGATTTCATTGACAATATTCCATATCGTATGGCTTTTATTCGTTGATTTATTAATTTTGCAGAGTAATGTAATTGCTTTGCTCTAGAGATGACTTCCCTGTATATTCTTTTATAAGTAGAGAAGTAGGTTTTTATGAAAGTACTATTAGGGTAAAATTTTTTAAGTTGGTTTAGAGACCTTAAGTTAGAAGAAGATGTACGAATACCATGTGTTAACCAAGATTTAGATTTGTTTTTAGGTTTGACATTTCGAAGGGGGATAATTCTGCAAAGCATAGAATGAAAGTCTGACTTAGACCGTACAGAGTTCCATTCAACCCTGTGACATTCTTGTCTGAATGTATCATAGTTCTTGCTGCTCATAATTCTTTTTCTTACCCGTCGGCTCTTAGGTTTAGAGACCATCTTAATAGAGAATTTGGCATAGTGCTGCATCGACAGATTCACATTCTACCTGCGAATTTAGGGTAGAGCATATATAATCAATTGTGGTTGCAGAATGATCGGTAATGCGGGTGTAAGAGTGGACGTGCATTGTTAAATTAAATGATGAAAGAATATTTGTAACTGCCGCTGTCTTGTGTGATGTTACATCACTGTAATCAATAATTAAGTCGCCCGCCAGAACAGTTTGGCTCTTAATAGGAAACTCTGAAAGCAGCAACTCAAGCCTGTCCAAGAATTCGTACACATTAATACTGGGTGACCTGTAAATACAAATCACATACATATCGAACTTACTTGAATAAATAATTGAAAACTCAAATTGTTTTTCTCGAAGCAGGCGATCAAACCTTGTGCATGCTTCAAACCGCATATCATCGTACAAGGATCCACTCACCAGTGCTACGGTTCCACCACCTTGACAGGCAGATCTACAGAACTTAGAAATTACAACATAATTTGGAACACTTAGTGGTTCATTTTCATTTAACCAGTGTTCCGTCAGAAGAACTATACTTGGATAGTTATACGAATCAAGAAAAACAGACAATTGATTCATTTTGCAACGAGGAGATTGTATGTTAAGCAACAACATTGATAATATGCTTTCGTCATAAGAGCCTACACTAAAAAATGATGACCCATGTCATTATCTGTGTTGTTTACATTGTTTTCACCATTGGCAAGAGAATCTGCCAAAGATGAGCCTTTGATATTTAATACTTTTGTTACGGAAATCAAGGAGATTTTATTATTAATAGCACCATTAGCAGATACATACTGAGCCAAGTGTAGACAAAGGTCATCTTTGCCTAATCTAAAGTTACCATTTATTTTAATGTCATTACAGAATATTCTAATTGATGCAGTATACCTTTTTAAGAAAGCGGAGACTTCATGCGATATCATGCTAGATATTACCTATATATGAGAGGATATATTGCGCTTATAAGTTATGCTAAATATTACATTGCAATACTTCCCTAGAGAGCACAATTTATTAATATCACGTTTTCTTATTCTAGCACAGTCCGATTTAAAACTTAAGCAGATAATGATTGTATCTTCCCGTCCAAGTGGGTTTGTGTAGTTAAAGATTTCATCCGTGAAGCGCTCGGCATCATACCCCGGTTTTGCTGTGCCAAGTACAGTAAATTTGTTAGCGTCAATATGTTTACGGACACCAGTGGAAACACCCCGCGCACTAACGTCCACATAGACGACTATTTCATTTTTACGGATTATAGGTGACTGGCAAGTTCTTTTAGCAGGCTTCCGGGTGCTCTTTTGGGTTTTAGAAGTCATTTTCCCTGGCGATTCCCGCTTGTTTGCCAAGGAAACCTCTTCAAAGAGTGAAGTATTGGAAAACCCTTGGACACTGCAACTTGAGACACTTATGGGGGATTGAGTTGATGGGATTGAGTTCTGACAAAGCTCTTTTAAATCTTCTATCGCATTCATAAGATATTTGTTCTCAGCAGTCAAAGTCTGAATTGATGTAATCATTTGCAGTCTCATCTCTTCCAGTTCAACGAAGGTAGTCTGTGATCTGGAAATGGATTCCTCAAGAGAAATTATGTTTGAGTCAACTGGCAGGTCTTTAGTTGTAGTAGAGGCATCATTCACGGCACTGGTATGCTGACAGTAACTATCTCTTGTTAATTTTATGTCAGAGTTTGTCTGTATAGCTACAGATACATTGGATACAACGGGTGGCACAGTTTGACTTTTTGAGATGACCTTTTCGAGTTCCTTGATCCTGTTTATTAGGCTCTTGTTTTCTTCTAAAAGTTCTTCATCTTCAGATTCAGTTTCCTCAAGGAATGCTTGTGACTCAGATTTGACTTTTTCCAGGTGACTCGATTTGTGCTTAAGTTCAACATTCAGGTCATTTATTATTTGTTCCGGTGTCAAAGTGGTGTTTGAATCATTATCAGATGATGCTTCATGACATGCCCGAGAACACCATACTAGATTGTCTCTGACCACAACCATCCCTTTACTTCTTTGCAAACCACTTCTGTGAACTACATTGAAGCATTGGATACACACACAATTGTTTTGAGTCTTGCTTTTACAACATTTAAATGTTAGAGCCATTTTGAGTCAATTTAAAGAATCAACCAAAGTTCCAAAGCAAAATAAACCTTATATTAACATTCTTCAGAATCACCACACTTCTGTTCCATTGGGAACCCTTACAAATATTCAACTTAAACAAATCCTGTAGTGTAGGAACACCTTTATTTTAAAGTTCAGTGTTCAAAATTATCAGTTCTGCAAACATATGCACCGCACAACAAAAAAGGTGAATCCAAGAGAAATCTCCTGATAAGATGTTAGTTTAGTTTCTTACAGCTCCAGATTAAACTATAACTGACAGATAATTTTTTTTTAACTTTTTGGTCTTTACACTGTTTTTCTAATTAATATCACTTTTTTTTTGGTAAAGTTGTACTAGAACTACCTATTTACTACTACAACTTTAAAAAAACTATTTAATTTCCACTATATGCCAAAATTTTCGAAGATTTTTAGGAGAGATTAAATTCACGTGTAACCCGTACAAAACTCAATACAAAACCCTGTTAAAATCTGTTTATTATTAAAACCATAAGTATTTTTAGCGTTGCTATTTTTTAGTTTATTTATGAATTGGCACACTTCTTCCTCGACCACTGGTGAAAGAAACATGCTGTTCCTACTGTTTACGAATTCTGATGTCATTCATTCTCCCCGGGCCCGGTATAAGGTCTGTAGTGCTTAAGTGACTTCTGTAAGTACTTTTATGTCTCGAGGAATATGGTCGTTAAAATTTCTCCGTCAAAAAATGTTATCATTTTTGACATTACACAGATGTAATTCTTACATAGTAATAAATTAACAAATAAACACCTAACTGGTTTTTATTGGACTAATCCTTTTTGATATGGTTGTAAAATTTGTGTCCAACCCTGCCTTTATTAGTCAGGACTGCCACTGTATAAAACAGATTTCAAATTGAGAATTTCCTTTTTAGAGCTCTCTCACCTATTCTGCTCAATTGGCTGAATTTCATTTTCTGAAATTAGGAATATTGAGATAAAGCACAAGAATAAGGGTATTTGAATAAAAGGGTTAAAATATTCAGAGTCCAATTATAGATATTATTAGGACACTAAGTTTAAGGTATAATTTAAGAAAAAGTTACTTCGAAATTGTACCTTAATCAGACCCTTTTTATTTTATTATTTGTCCATTATACATTTTTGTTTGAAATATGGTAAAATTGAAATAAAAAAAGGTTTTCTGCGAGATTATTGTAAGTTAAATTATTAAAAAACGACTGTTTTTTTAAATTTTAATCATAGCTTGAATCACGAGAGAGCTTTGAATTTTACCGAGTAAATTTCGCGTAGGTGGTTTTTCGAACATTTTTGTTTCTAAAACGTTCGAGACTTAATAGTTTGACGATACAAGCCCGAGACCAATGATCGAGGGCTTTTATCGCAAATTAGAGTCGATAACATTAGGTTAAAGGCAGAAGTTTAAGGTTACCTATATTAAGATTCAGTGGGGTAGTGATGCGTCTCAGATAGCCTCTCCTACTCAAAAGTCAAGTCTCACCTTCACGTTGGTGAACCCTGTTTCCACAGACGAGGCTTTGGCGACCGAGTCGAGGCGGTATAACCTCCAACGCGGGAGTGGACAACGACCCGGATGGCGGAAGAGACCAGGAAGTCCAACGACAGACGGGGCGGAAGATCCATGATCCATGTCATAGGGCAGCAGCTGTGACATTACTAAACCAAGACTATCGACAAATTATGTCCCTAAAGGCTTGGGACAGGCAGTCACAGGCGACAATCACATATAGATTCCTTCGGCTGTGGTACTGCGGTGCAGAAAGCAAGGAGAAACTACTGCACTATAGATTCTCAAGAATAACCACAATGATGAGTAGTGAAAGAGAAACGGCCCCGAGTCCCCGGAATCCCTTTAATGGGACAGGGGTGCGAAGAATCCCCGGGTGGAATAGGAATAAGAATAAGAATACGACCTTGAACCGTATAGCAACATGGAATATCAGAACTCTCTACAAAGCTGGGAAGATAACAAACGTTGCCCTAGAGATGCGCAGAATAGGCATAGAGGTCCTAGACCTTAGTGAAGTGATGTGGCCAAACGCGAGGGATTTATCCGAGGCATCAACAACAAACATTGATACTGCCTGGGACAAGGTTAAAAAAACAATGCTAAATGTGGGGGAGCAGGTCGTGGGCAGAAAGGATCAAACAGCGAAAAAGTCATGGATGAACCAGGATATCATTAACCTGATGGAAGAAAAGCGTAAACACAAAAACACCAACAGAGAAAAATACAGACAATTAAAACGACAAATACAACTTGACATAAGGAGGGCCAAAGAAGAATGGATGGAAGAAAACTGCCGTGAAATGGAGGAGCTAAATAACAAGCACGATGCCTTCAATATGCATAAAAAGCTATAAGAACTCACAGGACATACGAGAACAAAAATACCAATGGTCACAAGAAACATACACGGAGACATTCAGCTAACAGAGGAAGATAAAGAGCGAACCTGGGAAGAATACGTGACAAACCTGTTTGCAGCGGATTCAATGGAGGAGATGGACAGGCGGATCATTTAGGTATTCTTAAATCGGAAGTGGAATATGCGATCTAGACAGCAAACAACAACAAAGCTGTAGGACCCGACAACATTCCGATAGAAATGTGGAAAGCATTGAATGACAGAAACTTGACCAGCCTTACAGAATTTCTAAATAGAATATATGAAACAGGTGAAATTCCAAGGGAGTGGCTTAAATCAGTGTTTATTCCGCTACCTAAAAAAACAATCCTAAGTCATGTGACGAATATAGGATGATCAGCCTGATGAGTCACACGTTAAAAATCCTCTTAAAAATTATCCAACAGAGAATATACCGCAAATGTGAAGAACAATTGGATGAGATGCAGTTTGGTTTCAGAGAGGGATTAGGAACTAGAGGGGCTCTGTGTGCTCTAAAAGTATTGCTACAGAAGAGTAGAGAGTACAATAAAGATGTATTCGTCTGTTTCATCGACTTCAAAAAGGCCTTTGATAGAGTCCATGAGTCCAACACGACAAACTTATTGAGAACCTAAAAAGCATTAATATGGATCAAAGCGATATACGATTAATAAAGAAGCTATACTTTAACCAAACAGCAGTAGTGCGGGTTGAAGATATGGAGACGGACGAAATCAAAATCTAAAAAGGCGTCCGACAAGGCTGCGTCCTGTCCCCGCAACTGTCCAATTTGTACTCCCAGTTTGTGTTTCGAAGGGTGCTGGAGGAGAGAAGAGAATTGGTAAATATTGGAGGGGAACTAATTCATAATCTTAGATTCGCGGACGATACTGCAATAATGGCGGAAAGTGCAGAAGAGCTACAAACACTATTAGAGAGAGTTAACCAAGCGTGCGAAGAAGTAGGACTTACCATAGAAAAAACGAAATTCATGGTAATAAGTAAAAAACCGGAATTTTCACCCTGTTATCACACTAAATGGAAAACAAGTAGAGCGGGTTCAAAAATACAAATATCTTGAAACAGTCATTAATGACCTACTAGATCCAGATGAAGAAATCAAGATCAGGATAGAAATGGCTCGAAAGACATTTATTGCATACTCTTCAATGTTCACAAATAGAGGTTTGTGCCTGCGAATTAGACTAAGGTTCATGGAGTGTTATGTGGGGTCAGTGTTACTGTACGGAGTGGAATCCTGGACCTTAAAAGCAGAAACTATCAAAAAGCTTGAAGCGTTCGAGATGTGGATATATAGGCACATGCTAAAGATACCCTGGACACATAGAATAACGAACGAAGAAGAAGGCGCATCGGACATGAAAGGAAACTATTAAAAGTTATCAAGATACGTCAAACAGCATACATAGGTCATATTCTGCGCAACGACAAATATATACTGCTACAAAACATAATGCAGGGAAGAATAGAGGGGAAGAAGGGAATAGGAAGAAAGAAAAAATCCTGGCTCCGTAATATAAGAGAGTGGACAGGAATGAATGTTGAAGAACTGTTCCATGTGGCACGAGACAGAGACGCATTCAGAAATGTGGTCGCCAACCTTCAATGAGAAGACGGCATCAGAAGAAGAAGATATTAAGATTATTTACTGATTTTATATTTTTGTGTTTTAATATTTCACATGGTTTTCATCACACCTTCTTTATACTCATCTCCTGTAGTTTTACGCATGTTAAATGCTCAGTTCTTTTGGATAATGAATCGGGTGTTTTCCTTGTGGGAGTTGCTATTATAATTTGAATATCTTTGTCAATTTCTGAAAATATAAATTGCCCAAACCGCGGCATACTTGACACTGCACCGCCTACTATCTAAATAAAAAAAAATTGCTGTGATTTAGCTCTGACGTAAGGAATTTAAATTTATAAATATTATAAAGATAAGTAGTGTTTTAGGGGCTTTATATAATGAAAAAAGTTATTAAAAATAATTATCTAGCTTAATTAAAGCATGTGACATAATTTTTTTATGGACATGAGCTAATTTAAGTATAACATTTTGATTTCAAAAGCTAAAGGATTTTAATCCCTGTTAAAATGCTTATTGGTCCATTTTCCTCAATATAAAAATTTGTGATTAGTGAATTTGTTAAAATGCAGAAACCTAATTTGTTTAATGACAGTCACATTATAAAGAGGTAAATAGTCAAATAAAAGTGTAATACATTTTTGACGAAAATTTAAATACTGCCATTGGATTGCTTATATCTCAAAAGAAACTATTTATAACAAATTTAGCGGTAGTGGCAGCATTAACTGAAACACTCTTATCATATTTCAGCCGTTTTGAAATACTAATCATTGCACTACTGATGTGTACTGTGTAAATATTGTAAAGTAGGTATCACATTTTTCTGTAAATGGTTTAAAAATAAACGCTCTAAAGGTATCAAACTATACACTAAATCATTTTCTCCCTCTAATGCCAAGTAAAGCTTTAATAGTTGCTGTGAATTACCAAAGCAATAATTTTAAATTAGTGTTATTGCCGGTATACATACCAGTTACAATTGGAACAAATAGCTTTTTTGGTGTATTCACCCTGCATTTATTCTAAATATAGTTGGTAAATGGCCGACCACTATAAAAATTATTATTTACGTAAACATTTGTTAATAATAAGATTAAAAATGCTTCTAAAATTAGTATGTTGAGAGTTTTAAACTTTTTAACAATCGTACTAAAGTATATTTTTCTACATGTGTATTTTCTGTACAGGCCCAAAAATTTGTAATTTGTATAATAATTGATTATACAGGGTGCCTCAGATTAAGTCGTACTATTGCTAACTTGTGTAATATTATGTCTACGACATCTGCTAACTTCGAACACTAATAGCATTTGCTTTCTTGATTAAAGTTACAAAATGAAAAAAACAGCAACAAAATGGTAACTCATTTTAAAGGTCACAAAGAAACATTTTATTGTAAACCCGAGGTCCGCATCTTAATTCGTTCTTAAATTGGAAGCCTATAAAAATTAAAAATCATGAAAAAAAAAAAATTTAAATTCAAGTACCTTCATTTCTCTTATTACTTTAAAAGTTATTTAAAATGATAACCATGAATTTCTTGGCAGTAATAAAGTCGATTTTGGTACTCTGCCAAGAAGTAACACCTGGCATTCTTGAAAATGTGAGAAGAGAGTTCAAAAATCAACTTTATTACTGCCAAGAAGTTCAATGTAGTCATTTTAAACAACATTAAGATACGGACCTCGGGTCTCCTGCAAAATGTTTTTTTAATACTGAAAATGAGGTACCTCACGGCATAGGGTTGCATTTAAATGTTTGACCTCAACTCCCTAAACCCCTCAAGGGGGTTAAAAAAGTTAAATTACCTAAAAAAGTAGATTTATTAACCGATAAGATACACCTAAAATTTGGAGTATCTACCTTTACTAATAGTAAAGATATTTTTCCATACTAAAGCTTTTCGGACACCCTTTATATGATTCCATGAGATGATATAGAAAAGAAGTCTTAATAATTTTATAAAGTAAGACCGCAACATTTTTTAGATCTTATTGAATCATACACATTGAAAGTATTATATTGTCTTAGTTTCGCTCTATTTTAAATATAATTATAAGGTAACTCTTAGCAAGGTAAAGTATAACAAACTGGATTTCAATTAATTATTGATCGAACCTAATGAGTTCCTCAATGGAATCAGCACGGAGCTCTACAGTTAATTGTTTTGCCGCCCTCGTTAAACAAACGTTTACGGTTTTCAATTACTGTCAATCCCAGAGTTTAATTAATTATAGTCTCTTTTTCATTGCAACCTTTTATTGTGGGCGAGTGGCATTATTTTGAACAGGTAATTTTTCGTATTTAAGAACAATTATTGTTTTTTTTTGTCGTAAAAGTAATAACTAATAGTAGTAGTCAGTCAAATCAGGACCACAAAAAACCCAAACACCCCAAAAAAAAAATTAATTGCTGTACCTCAACTTAAAATAAAGTTGTGTGTCGCCATCATATGATTGTTCTTCTAACTGTTAAATATTTAAAGAAAAACCTTTAACATTGTTTATCATTCAGTGGCACGTAAAAATTTTGTGACCCATGAGAAAAAATTTACCCTTTCCTCAGTAGCATTGGTATAATCGGGTATAATTTTAACCTGCTGTTTGATTGTAAAGTCCATTAGGCCCAAGGCCTTTCAACACCTATTTAAATCTTTTGTGTATGACTCTAATCTAAAAGTTGGCAAGATTTCCTATGCTCTTCATGGAGATTCATACTGCCCACTTCTAGGAGTATTAGGATGACCCCTCATAAGTATTTTAGCCTTTCACATACTTAGCTGTACCATCCAGTCGCAGAGTATGTGCATCGGCTTATTGCCTCTTGAGAATCTCAAATTGACATGTCCAGTGAGAAAATCTTTAACAAGGTCCAGATTATTTCTATTTAGATCAAAAAGTCTCTTGGCTGGAAGCGAAGCAAAGATTGATCAATCGCTTTGCTGACCTTTGGACTGGAAATATTCTTCGGTCGGATTCTACTATATTCTTTTCCAGTTTGTGGACATCTAAAATGAAGCTTTTTGTCACTCCAAAGAAGGGTTGAGGTTCGCTAAATAGTCAGTTCAGCTGTAGAATACCGATTGTCACTTCCTATTTAAATGGAAATTCAACCCAACCTACTTTCGTTTATAAAGGTATAAAAAAAATTAGGCGATGAATTGTTCAGAACTAAATTTTATGACGTTACACAAAATTTGAAGTCAAGTCAATTGGACAGAAATGTAAAGAATGCATATAAAATTGTGACCACGTGCAAAATTTTACTTTTAAAATTTATTATGTATTTTCTCAACTAAAAAAAGTATTTGAAGATGTTTTGTATTCTCTAGAGTACTTGTATTACTGGTCTTTTGCAACGCATCTAAAAATTAAAAAATGTCGTTTCCGTATAACCGAACACTCGCATAGTCAATTTTTAACAACTACTTAACATTCTACGGTTTTAACAAAATTTACAAAACCGGATGAACAATTAATTATTATTATTTTAAAGAAATTTCCAAAAGAAACGTACATCATAACCTTATGTATTGTGAGTTGCTTAGAGCTCAGGTCAGTTTCTGGGTCTAAGTATTTAAATAAATAATTTTTTTACTCGTACTTTAATTGATTTATTAGACATTAGCTATCTGTACTTTAACGAGATTAATTAAGATACAGATTTTTCACTGGGATACAGATTTTTTCATTAATATTAACTCACAAAACAAATGCAGAAGAACTTTCGGTGGAATTGTTTTAAAAATTGGAATTTATTTTATGTCATTTTAGAGTATTGTGTTTTGCACTTTCGAAGGCATTAAAGCTTTTGCATTTTCTGAGATATAATATTATCTATATCGACCGAAGAAAATTCCCTGTCAACCCTACAACATTTTTACCAGAATCAAAATGAAACCTTATATCCATCGGTTCGAATAGGATGGGTAAGATGTCTGCTCTTCAGACACCGTGGGTGTGAGCCTGCCTGATGAAGGATTAGGGCCCAGAAATCGCGGTAGCAGGAGGGCATCCAGACCAGAATCAAAAAATAGTCCTTATTTTATTTTTCATTTTACGGTTTTCTTGTTCTGCACTCGCGAAGAAGTTAATCTTTACATTTTTAATATATTATCTATAGACCGAAGAAATTTCCTGTTTTCTACTGTTGTACAATGGTGCACTAGTACTGCCGAAAAAAATCTTCAAAATTACGGCATGCCGCCGCGGCGCCCGACACGCCGGTACGGAACCCTCTATGACCGAGTCGAACTCGCAATTGGCAGTTTTCTTATCTCACACAATCACGGCAACGCCCAGGAATTAAATTATTTTTGGCAAATTCCTCATACATATCTACATACTTAATTTTCGGCATCGACGCCTCTGGGAATAGAACAACCTGGACAACCTTAATAATAAATAAGAATATTAACAATTAAATAACATAATGATAAAATAATTCTTTTTAAGGTTTTACATTGCCCACCAAAATATTTCCTAAATCCAACTGTGATTTTTACGTCATGAGCCCCTGAAGTTCGGACTATAGTCATGGTCATGTCACTTTTCCACCTACAGACATTCTCCATTTGCATTATCATAGCCTACATTCAATGATCTTTATTTTAAGTAACAACAACAGTTCTCTTCACTTAAAAAAAAGTCGAAGTCATGTTACGTTCTGTAATGTGTTTACAGCCAAGTCACATAAAGCGAATTTTGGTTGAAGATATAGGTCCGCGAAACTTTAGAAAAACCTGTAAGATAAAAAGTTTTAGACCCAATAAGTAACAATGATTTTTAACTTTGCTTTATGGTAACTTGCAACGCTTTTATGACCAAAGAGTAACCAAAACTATGCTCGGTTTCATAGTAATGTTTTTGTTGGAATGTAATATTATACAGACATAGGCTATACAGAAAATATTTACCATTTTATAATACAATTAGGTATAAGCAAACAAAGCTGCGGGTAACAGCTATTCTAGATGTGCTTAGCAATTTAAAATATACAAAGACGCAAGTATTTAGTTGGGGTCATGACACGTAATTCGCATTTATAGATGAAAATTATACACCGAGTTCTTCCCATGTTCTGCTGTTTAGATAATGGGCAAAACAAGAGCAAGGAGTAGAGATTTAGTGTTCTCTAAATTGCTTCTGGGCCTGACTAAGGGACCAAGGCATTTGCCCTAATTTCGTTCAATATTACCTATTAATTAAAATAATTATGTAGTCCAGAAGGAGAACATGATTCGGGTCTCTCAAATTGGTATATTTTATCGCAGAAATTTAAGCATTAATATTTTAAATGATAAATGACAATGCATACTAAGTCAGGTATTTTTATTTTCTTCTATAGAAGAAAACTTATCTTAGTCAAGAACATAGTTGGAAAGGACTACTTGAGTGGAAAAAATACTAGATATTTTTTATTTTTTTTTATTTAAGGCAGGCGTTAACTTTCAAAACCGGATATATTTTCTGTTAAATAGATCTAGAGTAAGTACCTTTATAAAGTTAATTAATGGCTATCCTGAATGAGGTTTGCTAAGGTTTAGACTAGACTTTATATACAGTATTCACGGATTATTATATAGGGTGTTATGAAATTTACTGCATATATTGGAACCGGTAAATT
Source organism: Philopedon plagiatum (assembly GCA_963971165.1). NCBI lineage: Eukaryota > Metazoa > Arthropoda > Insecta > Coleoptera > Curculionidae > Philopedon > Philopedon plagiatum. Next base: position 39,269,878 of record OZ020189.1, on the reverse strand, counting down.
CTGGTATGAATTCAGATTGAAGAAAAATATTCATAAATGGCGCTTCACGATAAAAAAAATATCGTCCCTCAAAAAAAAAATTTTAGTCATTGCTCGCCACTTGCAATTATTCATGGTCATATAAAAAACAGTGAGGAAGTCACAGAAAAAAGGTTTGTTTTGATGTCAGTACTCGCTGAGGGGTTGCCAAATCTCTCAACCATGGTCTTATGTAACAAGTTTGAAAAAATAATATGTTTGTTACCGTTAGAAAAAGAAATCCTCCTGACTCCCTCGAAACACTCAATTTCAAAAGTTAAAACACTATAAGACGAGTAATTTAGTTAGCGTTTTTATTTAATATTATGAATAAACAATTAAATTTGATAGTAAAAATTATGCTACAAGTCAGCATAAGAAATAATGTTCTTGTTACTAAAGTAAAATCTCTTTAAAATTAATAGTGAAATATTGTATATATATATATATATATATATATATATATATATATATATATATATATATATATATATATATATATAATATTACATATTGTATACTATAAATGTGAAATATTTTATGTTAATAAATACGCACTAACCATTGAAGAATAATTATTTAATGGCACTAACACAGTACAGCCATTAATGCAAAATCGAGTACTCGACAAATAATTAAAATTACCAAAAGTTAAACCCAAAGATTCCACGCTATTTGTCATTATCCGCACTATTTAAAACGAAAACTTACGTTTTCGTTACTTTTAAAGTAAAATCTCTATAAAATAAACTTCCTGTGGAAAGATTTTACCAAATAAATTGGAATAGGTTTATTAGGTTTTACGTTAAAGTTATACAACACTAACGAAACACTTGGTATAGCCATTATTGAAAAAAAGTTCTACTAACTAATTAAAATACAATTCTTGAAAGAATCTACGGTATTTTTTTACTATGAGCACTGAAAAACTAAACCGTTATTTATTTATTAAATAACATAACCTCTAAATGGGATATTTGAAATATTATCTAATGGTTTCAAATAGCTACCCAATAGTTAACCCAAAAACTACCAATAGTTATTATTGTTGCATAAGGGATAGAAAACGTTTTGTGGAATTAGCAGCGTTCAGCAATTTAATGTTTTTTCGTCAATTTTGCAATTCGCATTTATATGATACAATAATAAACTTCCTGCAACTAAGGTTGAAATATCTAAATGTCTGAAATAATTTTACCCATGTTTGGTTTCTGTTTATTTCAGCGTACCTACTCTATTGCTTAGGCAACTATACAAACACGCGTGCATATTGTTATCAATATTTTTTGTACTAGAAGGTCGTTTTAAATAATAAGGTACCTAGTTTCTTTTTATTTTGCTGCCTAGAAAATGGTCTTCGTGGATCCATTGTTAACTAACATCTAGTCTGTGCTTTGTGCTTTTGTGCTTTAATTATAGTGTTTCTTTAATTAGTCTAATAGGGTTGAAAACAATTAAATTTGACACTAATAATATTTATATATTATGCAACGTTTGTGGGTGTAAAAGAACGATTTAGATAGATACATCCTGACTTTAGAAAAATTCATTTAAGTTACGACAATTTTATTGGCAAGAGGGCTAATAGCAACTTTCTGAACGTGCTGTGGAAAACAGAATGTTTTTGTTTGACAAATGCTGTAATGAAAGAATTTTGGTTATAATTTTAAAATACGGTATAGTTTTGCTCAGTTAGTGTTTTTCGTTTTTCGTTTTGATTTTTAACCTTTTTTTTAGCAGAAAGTTTAAGCCAGGAGGAATTTTGCTCATCTCATTAGTAACGTAATATAGGGTAAGCCATAATTCTCTGTATTGCCGGCATAACATAGCTTTTCGTTCTGATTACAATTTCAACCGATTTCACGTGTGGTCCATATTTTCCCGTATTAAGTAAAAAAAATTGCTATTGAATTAACTTACACATTTTTGGTAATTTTACCATCGACAAGGCAAAGTTTTAACACCTCTATTTACTGATTACAAACAATACCAATTAGTGACTATTGTATTCTATTGAGCTAATTAGTGACTGTCGCATTCATCAAATAGTGACCAAAGAAGAAGAAGAAATAAGTAATAAAATATATTTACAAAAATGATACACTAAGTTGTTTTATAAGAAACGAGAATGTTTTAACGGAAAATACTTTTGAAATATCGAACGATTGACTTGCATGTCCATATATAGGACATGCCATTTTCTATTGCCAATAGCGCACTGTCTAGCGGTTCTTGGTTACATAATTTTCTTTTTTTTTTGCTCAGGTGTGGTTCCATGGGCATCCTAAAAAAATAAGTTGGTTGCAAGTGACAAAATTTGCTTTCTAAACTACGCTCACCGGCTATTTAACTATTTACTGATCAGCATTAACAGCCAGATTCTTCAACGCTAGTCCGGTCTAATTTTTAAGCTGACAAGTGTAAGAATAAGTCAACTAAGTTTTATACTTGAATTTGTTTCTAAGTTTTTCGCTAATTTATAAAGAAAAGGGTACTTTTAGTACGTACTTTCGACAATAATAGAACTCAATTCATTCTCCCACAAGCAAACCCGTTCTTAGATAAAAATCACTTGGAAACCAAGCAAGTCGCTGAAATATCAGAATAATTCATAAGTTTTTAATTACGACTTATCAACAACGACAGAAGAAAAAATAACTGATTAACTAGAGATCTTAACTTAATCCGTACTAAATCTTAAACCTTCTTAGTGAACCTAAACAAAAAAGATTACTTATAAAACTAGTGATTTGCTATAAAAGCTTTGACTTAATGAAAATGGTGTATTGTGAACGTAGAAATACTAAATTAACACAAAAATGTATATATTAATTTTTTGATAAAAGTTAAAAATCAATTTTTGTACAAAAGATAACAAAATCATGATCGACATGTAGGCCACATACTGACCTAGCTTTTATAATTCAAATAAAATGTTTTCTTTGAGAAACGTCTCGGTCATAATTTGGTAATAATAGCTTGAACAGAAATACGAAAGATGAGGGAAATAAAACACTCTTCTGAAAAAAAAACAATTAGTGACTGTCCGGTCAGTAATTGGTTCAGCTTATAGTTTTGTAAGCCATTTCCTGACTTGCAGATAATTTAACTAAGAGAATCAAATTATGACCGACGCGTAGGTCATATACTGACCGAGATTTTATGATTCAAATTATATGATTTCTTTGATCATAATTGCTCCAAGTAAAGTGTGATGCGTTATTTCCCACATTTTAAGTTGAATTACATTATAGCTTCAACAAAAATACAAAATACTGAAATAAACCTTTAGTCTGCAAAAACCAATAAGTGACCGTCCTGTCAGTAATTGACAAGCTTATAGTTTTGTAAGCCAATTCCTGGCCTGCAGATAACTTAACTAAAACTGAAAATAACTGCTAAAACTTTGACAAAATATCGTAGGTATTTCCTTATTTAAACGATTTTAATAAAAAAAAAACTTACTTAAACTTACCTTCTTGCTTTTGCCACAACACAACAGTCCATATACCATAAACAGACTTAAGATGCTGAGGCCTTCTCATTGGCTATTTAAATCTTCTTAACGCGTAATTTAATTAAATAAGGTCCAAATATATCGGTGTCCAAAACTTTGAGATGGAGTACTTGTAAATGAAATATGGTATTCCCGGCCCTTAGAATATTGAAATATTCTTATTTGGACCATTTAAAGATAAAACTTTCACTAATTGGCCCGTGGTCAGTAATTGGGTACTTTAACTTACAAGGCGACATTTTTTTTATAATTAGATGGATAAGCGATTAATATAAAATGTAAATATTTTATTTAGGTTTAAGGTCCAAAAAATATTTAGACAATACAGCGAACCTAATCCTCAATTATAGCCTAAAACATTATCCCTATGTAGGATAGAGGTTAGGGAGGGTTCACACACCGCTATGTATAAAATTATTTAATTTTTAAGCATTAGAAGCGGACACATAAATGACAAATAAATGCACATACACAAAAATGAGTAAGTGCTGTGTTCTTTTCACCAAATAACTTTATTTGATGGTCTACTGCTTGTACTTACAAGCAGTGGACTGAATATAATATGTATTGTGTAAGTTAATGCTATAAACCGTCTTTTAGGGTTTTCTTAACTGAAACGATAATTGCTTTATAATCTTGCTCACGTCTGGTTGTTAAATTATATAAGACAATTCGCCAGCGATCCTTAGTATGTAAAATGCAACTCGGGTGTGTATCTAAGAAGAGGTATAGAAACGTGAGATATCTTATACTAATCTACAACACAGGTTTGATACCCGAGGATGTTAATGCATAAATAAGGCAACGTGTTCTCCGTCGAGGAATTTCATTAGGGAAAGATTGCTCTAGCAACCATTGTTGACTTTATATTAAGACAAATTATTTAGTTAAGCTGTTTCTAAGCTGAAATAACATATTATGCCTTGTGGCGCTTGGCAACTATGTTTAAATCATCATTGATTTGTGGTTTAAATTCCGATGTGCCACAATTTAGTATTTGTGAAAGAAAGGGAATACTCAAGCATTGCTGTATCAAAAAATAATATTCATCTGCTTAAAAGTAGTATTCAGCGATCAATAGGCGAAACATTTTTTTTTTAATTTTCCGAAGGAGTAATTTATTTAAGGGTTATAATATATTCGGCATGAAACATCAAATATAGAAGTTGTTTGTGACATGCACACTCACACACGCACACCCACACGCGCACGCCCGTACCAAAAGTGGTATTTTCACAAATAAATAGGTAATTTGGAAAACTATATTTTTAAAAAGATTTTGAAAATCAATCGGCTAACAAAATTGATAAATGACCTAAATAATAGAAATATACCAAAGGATTACAATTCAGGTATTATATTGCCAATATACAAAAAAAGAGATAAGAGAGACTGCAGTAACTATCGAGGAATAACGCTTTTAAGTATCCCAGGAATAACACTGGCTAGAATAATAGAAAACAGACTAAAAATTAAGAAGCACACAAGATCTAATTTTCACAATAAGCAAGTGGAAAATTTTTAAATAAGAACAAAGATATTTGTTTCATAGATCTAGAGAAGGCCTTCGACAGAATCCGAAGAGAAGACATACGGAGAATTTTACAAAAGGGAGTAGATAAAATAACAATAGAAATAATAAAAGGTATGTTTAGGGATAATATAAATATAGTGCGGACAAATAATGGAGTCTAGAAAATTCGCTACAAGGGTCGGAGTATAATAGGGCTGTATATTAAGTCCTGTGATATTTTCAGTAGTCCCAGATGAAATAAAAGAAGCAAAGAAGAGTTCTGTTTAGGGACGCATGTCGCTTGCACAGGGGGTGTTATGATAATATAGGGAGCCATCTTTTTTTTTATTTTTTTTTTATCTCACACAGACCACATAGACTTCAAGCCTAAGTACTAACGTACCGTCGGCGTCTGAAGGGAAAGAAAAAGGTAATCTATTGACACGGGATTTAAATAATTGGAGGTTGGGAGGGGGAAACATTTGCAGGCAGTCTGTTCCATCATCTGGAGACCCTAGGTATGAATGAGCGAAATAAGTGTGATGGTCTGGGCTTTTGTAGCTGGACAGTAAACGGATGCATACGTATGCATTTCAACGAACTCGGGATGTGTGGGATAAGAGACCGTAATGAGGCCGTGATCTTAACGACCAAGGGGAGCGCATATAGATGTTAAGTATGGCTCAGGGTCGGTGGTTAGGAATAGGTAAGGGATATATTCGTAGTAGGTCTCCGTTATTGTATATCCACGACGGCAGTGCGTTGTACACAGATAGTTTTAGAACGAGTAGCTTTACTCTACAATTGGAAACTTCCATTTCCGATGGGATAATGCACGGGTCCATATCGCTCGTGTAACTCTAGATTATCATCTAGAACAATGTAATGTTAATTTGCTTCCTTGGCTCCTACGCTATTCCAGCCTTTCTTTAATAGAACCCGTATTATAGGACATTGTAGGGAGAAGACTTAACAGATTGCCTAACTCACTACACTTTAGCAAAGTTCAGGAATTAAATTCAAGTTGCCAGGGAGGCATTCATCATTTGCTTAGAGGTATGTCCAGATGAATTGCTGAGTGTGTAAATTTCCAAGGTGATTATATCCATTGTTTAGATTTTAAGGACTTCTCGTGTGTCCTTTGACTTGAGAATGTCATAAATTGTTATAAATATATAGCATTTCATAAAAATCTGAGAAGTTTTATCAAGTTAGGTACATTATTTATAGGAGCTGCTATTTTTGTGATAAGTAGTATACATCTTAAATATCACATATTCGATAAAAAAAACCTGTGAAGTTTAAACAAACGAAACAAAGAAAAACGCATTTTAAGGGAAAAGTTAAGTCGGCAGTGGAATAAGAAAAAGAAAAACCTGGAATATTTGTAATCTTTTTTCACGCTTTCAGAAACAATTCGGGGTGGTAAATCGAAAAAATAAATACCAAATCTCAATTTAAGAACACGCACAATCAAGGACTGTAAGATGGATGACTGGAACAGGAAAAAATGCTTCGCACGCAACAGGAGAACGGTGTCCAGTGAAACGAATAATTTGACATATGAAATGATTAAAATTTGCTTTTATCTGGTCTAGATTTTGCCAGTTGTTCCGCGTTGCGTGATTTACTTAGCACGAAATAAATTTATTTTCTTAAAAGGTTCAATTAAGGATTTTTATTTTATTACGGCTTTCATAAATCAAGTAACAATCCGGCATTTCATGATTGTATAAATGTGTAAGTTTTACAAAATGTATAACCGAAAATAGTATATGAAAAAATATTACGTATGATAAGGCACAGTGGATAATTACTACTTTCATAAAGGTTACCAAGTAGAAAGTAATACCCAATCATTAAGGTGTAAAAAACTTTCAGCGATTACAGTAAAGCATTTGATGCGTTGAATCACCTCTCACTATGAGCTAAACCTAATTAATATGGCTTCAAGGAAGATACAATAGATTTGTTTCAAGATTATTTGGTGGGAAGGTCTCAGAGCGTTGTTGTTATCGCAGGGTGTCGCAGAATTTGGCCCTGGGCAGAGGTGTCCCTCAGGGGTCGATTCTGGGGCTATTGATATTAAATTTGTAATTTTCACCATGGACATGCATACACATGCGAGTGGTTATTACTAGAATCAATGTGCAGACGATAGTCAAATTTTTTCTAGTTTTCACATTTTGGATGCCTTAAATGCTGAAAGCCGTATCAATCGCTGCTTGGAATCTTTATACCAATACTCCACTAATAACGGCTTTAAAACTAATCCTAAAAGGTCTGTCATTATGTTTCTTGGTTAGCATAGTGATTTGGCATCTAATATATCCAATATAAGTATGGCACAAGTTAAAATTTCAGCTGTGACCGAGTATAAGAATTTAGGTATAGTATTTGACTGTAGGTTAAGATTTAAAAATGTCAGGCTTTAAGGGTCACGCAGCATGCTTACTGTTCTTTATGCAATTTGTATAAAAATCAGCATATTCTTAACTTAAATTTGAGAAAATAGTTGTGCGAGTCTTTGGTGCTGTCCTTTTGTAACTACTGCAACTTTGTATATGGCCCTTGGCTCGACGTTGATGCTGCATATAGATTGCAAAAAATTTAGAATATTCTCGGATTTCTTTTAAGACTGCTTATAGGGATTTACTGTTTGTAAATTATTAATTTACTCTTTTTTTTAATTCTTTTCTTAACCCTTAACTTCGAGGATGCCGTCTGAGAGGCGGGATATAATAAACGTAATATCCTTATTTTGTAAAAACGGCAACGCCCACAGCGCTGTCGCCTAATGTATTCTAAATGCAATTGATGGTTGACCAGTACCCAAAATATCAGATATTTGAGACGTACAATCGAGATTTTCATGCGAAGCAGTCTGACAGACGGCACATCCGGTAGACGTAATAAAACTGGTTGATAACTTTTTGCACAAATATGTCCGGACCGTCAAAACAAGTTCGCTTCAGTGATTTAAATTAGGAGGAAACACTTCAGAAGTGAAGAATAAAGCAGATAGTGATGCCAGCGACATTGACAATGCCCCAGGGGAGAATTGCGAGAATTCTGATCATTATAGCACCTAGAAGAATTACCTTGTGCTAAAATATTTTAGTTTTAAGTTTTTATGTGCTATTTTTTTCTAGCCTTTCCATTGCCTTTTTAAGATTGTTTTATGTACTAAATACATTAAAATTAAAACAGTGCCATTTTTCACTCAAAAACCTGACCTCCCCCAATTTGAAACATACTTGAAAAGAGATCATACATTTGGTAAGTGTTTTAACTAACTACCCAATATAGTAATTCTTAATACTTCAGAGATTATCCAGAAATAACGACTACAAAATATATTTGAGACCTTTAGTGTTTTATGCCCCAATATCGGTAAATTCGGTAGTAGTCTGTCAGACGGCACGCCCGAGTTTATGTTCCGCAAATCGCACCTTCGAGGTTATGGGTTAATTTTCCTGTTAACTGGTTACTGTATTACTAACAGGCCAACCTCTCATGTTGATTCCAGTTTGATTTTTTTGGTTGAAGTTTTTTGCCTTGAATACAGCTCTGGAATTATAAAGGTATATCATGTTGGTTTTTTGTTATTCTTACTTTTCCTGTAATTTTAGGTAAGATCTTGTGTATGTTTTTACTTCTCTATTAACTTTTTTACTACTTTTTTATTATATTTTCTACGTTCGCTAATATGTACAATTTGGTTACTGTCACTGGATTATGTTGGTATTTCCTTTTTGCCATTTGCATTTTTTTGCATGGTCGGTTAATAGCAGCTTTGCTGTATCCCTCCGATTTAAAAAGAAAGCCTATTACTGTTATTATTATTATAATTATTATTATTATTATTATTATTATTATTATTGAATTACTCGGCTCAGTACACTTCCTCAGCTAGTAACATTTGTGCTGGGAAACTTGAACCTGTTTCGGAATAATTCTATTAGCGGAATTAGATTAATATTATTATTATTATTAAAGTTATTATTTTTATTATTATTATTATTATTATTGTTATTATTATGTGTAAAAACAATTTAAATACATCTTTGCCACTGCTGTATATACAGGGTGATCCAAAAGAGGTTCAAAAGTACAACAGTGGATTCCTGGAATTAAAATATTGAGATTTATCCTAACTCGTTAAGTTCTAAAGTTGATATTGTGGTACAAAGGTGTTAAATTAAAAATTTTAGTTTAGATTTTCTTCAGTAATTTTAAAAGTTTTTGAACGATTACCGTAAATATTGGTATAGAGGGGTTTTTGAGGGCGAGAAAAAATAATTCGGTCTCCATTGTGTTGCAGCGGATAGTAAGGGCTACGTGCGGCACCCATATATATGTCACATATATGTCCGTGAGACCCATGGCAAATCAAAAAAGCTTAAGAATCGTGCAGTGCAACGTACGTACGATAAAGAACGGTTTCAAAAAAGTTTAATTAATTGAAATGCCGCACTAAAAAACAAAAAGGGGTATTTCTTTCGAAATAATATTAAAAGATAGGCAAATTGCGTCGTTAACAATAAATTTTATCCACTCGTAGTGTACTAAAGACAAACTTTTATAATACAAATAACTCCTTTCGATTGGATTTCAAAGATTCGGAACCGCCTATTTAATTGTTATTATAGAGCGCCTTTTATCATTATCTCCTGGCGTTTGAAACACACTTTTTTATACAAAATTATAAATTATGGTCTGCCTATAAATTACCTTTATTTTGTTCCTACTTTGACATCTTTTCAGATAATGTATTGGGATTGCGATATTTCTAATACCGCCAAACAATAATAGTAATATATCTTTTATATTTATCAGTAAATATAAAAACATTTTTGCAATAATGGAAAAATTCGTGTTATGAGAAATGAAAATAAGATAATTATTTAAAAAAAATAAATACATTTATTAATTTGTTTTCTTTTTTTTCGAAAATCTTGAGTACTTATAGAACAATATAATATATTTAAAAGACTGCAATAAACCTATAACAGGAACGGCTTATACGGAAATCCAATTTTATTTAAAACAATATGAAATTGTTACATATTGTTTGACAACATTTATCTGAGTACATTAAATTATACGATTAAAACATAAATGATTATTGGTACACTTTTGTTCCCTTTCAGCAAAGTAAAATATGATCCATAATTTTTGGTTCAACCTGAATGTTTTAGAAACAATACTTTTTTGAACTTGTTGCCTTAATAAGTTGTACTATTTCTGTGGTTGCATTTTTATAAATTTTTAACGTAGCATAACAAACATAGCATATGATACACCCATATTTGACTAAAGTAAACGCTTTTAGAGCTTTTCGGTTTTAAAAAAATATGGTTTACAGTTATTTGAATCAAGAATGGTGCATACTAGTATGGCTCTGTGATTTTAATTTTGAAATTTGGCCACTTCATAGCTAACAAGCGAATCTGTAAGCATTAACCTAACAACTTGATGTCATAGGATTTTTATAAATTTTTGACAACTCATTGCTTATTAACGAATTTAAAATCATATAATCTACTTCAATAGAGAACGCATTCTAGCGCACAATAATTTACGAAAATTTGGTTTACACTTATTTCAATCAAAAATGCTATCTACCAACGTGATGTCATCTGGTTAGCATTTTATTAAATTTTTTACACTGCATAGCTAATAAACGAATTTGAGAGCATATAATCTTATTTGGATAGAGAGTGCATTTTAGCGTATTAAAATTAAGAAAATATGGTTTACACATCTCAGTCAAAAATGATACCCACCAACGTGATGTCATATGTTTTGCATCTTAATAAATTTTCTGCAGTACTACCATACTAATAAGCTAATTTGAGACCCTATTATTATAATCTTATTTGGATAAAGAACGCATTTTAGGGCATTACAATTTAAGAAGATATGGTTTACACTTATTTTAATCAGAAGTGCCACTTTCCAACAATGATTTGCATTTTATTAAATTTTTTAACTGATTATAAGCAAATTTAAGAGAAAATAATTTTAATTGAATAGAGAACGCATTTTAGCGCATTACAATTTAAGAAAATATGGTTTTCACTTATTTCAATCAAAAATGCAACCTACCAACGTGATGTCATCTGATTTGCATCTTAATAAATTTCCTACAGTTCATAGCCAATAAGCGAATTTAAAAGCATATATTATCATTTGAATAAAGAAAGCATGTAACGCATTACAATTTAAGAAAATATGATTGACACTTATTTTAATTAAAAATGATACCTACCAACATGGTGCCATCTACTATGTATTTTATTAAATGTTTTACACTGCGTAGCTAATAAAGGAAATTGAGAGCACATATTATTATTTGAATTGAGAATGTATTTTAGCATTTACATTTATTTAAAAAGTATGGTTTACACCTATTTTATTCAAAACTGCTATCCACCAACGTGATGTCATCTGATTTGCATCTCAATAAATTTTCTACACTACTTAGCTAATAAACGAATTTGAGAGCATATAATCTCAGTTGAATAGAGAACGCATTTTAGCGCATTATAATTTTAAAAAATGTGGTTTACACTTATTTTAATCAAAAATGCTTCCTACCAACATGATACCATCTGATTTGCATTTTATTAAATTTTTTCACTACGTAACTAATAAATGGATTTGAGAGCATATAATCTTATTTGAATAAAGAACGCATTTTAGCGTTTTTCCATTTAAGAAAAATAGTTTACACTTATTTTAATCAAAAATCCTACCTATCAACATGATGTCATCTGATTTGTATTTTAATAAATTTTTTACAATGCGTGGCTTATAAAAGAATTTGAGAGCATATAATCATATTTGTTTAGAGAACGCATTTTAGCGCATTACAATTTAAGAAAATATGGTTTACACTTATTTTAAACAAAAATGCTACCTACCAACATGATGTCACCTGATTTGCATTTTAATAAATTTTTTACACTGCATAAATAAAATAATTAGGGGGCATATAATCCTATTTGATAAGAGGACGCATTTTAGTGCATTACAATTTAGGAAAATATGGTTTACACTTATTTTAATCGAAAATGCTTCCGACCAACATGATGTCATCTGATTTTCATTTTAAAATTTTTTACACTGCATAGATAATAAACGAATTGGACAGCATTTTGAACAGAGAACGCATTTTAGTGCATTACAATTTAAGAAAGTATGGTTTACAAGTATTTTAATCAAAAATGCTTTCCACCAACATGATGTCATCTGATTTGCATTTTATTAAGTTTTTCACTGCATAGCTAATAAGTGAATGTGGGAGCATATAATCTTATTTGAATAGAGAATACATTTTAGCGCATTACCATTTAAGAAAAATGATTTCCTTTTAATCAAAAATCCTACCTGCCAATATGGTGCCATCTGATTTGCATTTTTTACACTGCATAAATGAAATAATTTGAGGGCATATAAGCCTATTTGATTAGGGAACGCATTTTAGCCCATTACAATTTAGGAAAATATGGTTTACACTTATTTTAATCAAAAATGCTTCCTACCTACATGATTTCATCTGATTTTCATTTTTAAAATTTTTTTACACTGCATAGATAATAAACGAATTGGACAGCATTTTGAACAGAGAACGCATTTTAGCGCATTACAATTTAAGCAAGTATGATTTACACGTATTTTAATCAAAAATGTTGTCCACCAACTCGATATCATCTGATTTGCATTTTATAAAATTTGTTACACTGCATAGCTCATAAACGAATTTAAGAGCATATAATCTTATTTGAATTGAGAACGCATTTTAGGGCATTACACTTATCTTAGAAAATATGGTTTACACTTGAATACACAGAAATTGGTCTTATCCTACAAAACAGTATCTAGGGGAATGATGATATTAAAAAATTGGTAGCCTATCGTAATGGATATTCTCCCTACTTTCTATATTATTTTCTATTCCCTTACTAGCATTTACGTGACGCACGAATCATACAGACAGATTTACAACAGAAATTGGCTAACATGGATTTTTGTTCCGACTAAAATATCATCAGCGAAACGTTTCATAAAACCAACCCATTAACTCATGTAAATTTTACATGAGCGGTTTAACATCCTTGCTAAAACTAATTCAATTTAACTTTTTCATCGCACGTTTAATTACTTAGCATTTAAATTAAATTCGGGTTAAAACCTACTTTTAAAATTGACTTTCATCTCTGAAAATTTGCCCCGAGTAATACATCAAAGTTTCTTTTAGAGTTTTTGAACCCGCTTGTAAAGCACGTCAGCTACAGCATGTTTTTCGTGTACTCGAGCTTATTTTAATGATATATCTAAAAAAGTATATTTTCTGCTGCCTTTGATACCAGCAAAAATACCAAAGTTATTGTTTTATTAAATAAGCAACACTTTCGCACAAAGGGATATTCTTTGTGCATCTGACTTGATGTTATTAGAATTTTAAGACCTTACCAGAATATTTAATTTCCTTTGGGGGTTTTGTGTACGCTTTTGTAATTTATTTGGAGGTTAGATTTCGAATTTGAATCGCGGCCTCTAATTAAGCCATCTTGAAATTCAAATTAACTTATAAAACATTATTTAGAAAACCCGGCTTGGTTTTTTTATTTTCCCCGTCAATTTTAATGGACAATTTGTCACAAATTTATTGGTTCTATACCCATGAATTTTTAAATTTTACTAATTTTTATTGTTTTTACTTTACTAATATCTTACTTGCATAGGAAAGATATTACTAAAGTATAGAGAGATATATTAAACCATTTCAGTCTTCTCCCAATGTCATTATGGATATTTTAAATAAACTTTGGAATTGACGATTATTTGCTGGTCCAACATCAAGAATCGAGTTATCCAGGTTTTATTTAATTTCCAAAATTTCAATTTTTAAAACAAAGTAGCATGTTTTTTGAAAAGAATTGCTTATACATCTAAAAAGTATAGAGTAAGTGATAGAAGTATAAAAACTGAACCAGAATTTTAAAAGAATATAACTGCTAATATCCTAATCGAAATAAGTTATGGATATTATGACTTCTCTGAGAAAAAATATCCCAAAAAAAAAATGGCTTGTATATGTTCCACAATCTTTTTTTCGGAAAAATATGTTTATATACATTTAAAATTGTACCAAAGAAAACTTATCGATAAACCGTTGCTTAGTGATTTCTGCAACAAATGTGATTATTCTGTTTGTGACAATATAAATAGGCGTCATTTAACTGAAGATGAAGCAAATCAAGCCATTGGGTTGCTACTTGGAAGTGCGCGACGGATTGATGTACCGTATTGCCAAGAGTGCTTTTACACTTTGATTACAAATAGCGTACAATTCGTAAGACCCCTGAAAATAGCTGTCAATCAGTTTAAAAAGTATAGAGCTTTCCGTCAATCATACAACTTTGTAATTTGCATTTAAAATTGTAAAATATTTTCGCACTTTCATGTTAGAAGGCAGGGTGGTTTCCTATGACCTAAAAGGAAATATTGAGCAAGCCGGCACACAGCTGGTTGCTACGGTGCTTCCCGTTCTGGTCTGAGAGAAGCAAGCGTAATTCCCTTTTCGTTGTTTAATTGTCAAAAGAAGAAGAGGGATAGATCCATGACCTTCCACTGCATTGAACCGGAGGTCGTTTACTAGGGCATTAATTACGACGTAATTTTCTAGGGGAATTCTAGGTACTATGCGTCGCGCAGAGGATTATCCTTTTTTACACCAGTTAATTCCTATTTTAGGTATCTTGGTCTAAGGTATACCCTATAAAGGTTTCCAAATCCCATAAAATAGGAGAAAGCCGAACGCACTCAAAGAAACTGTGTCGGTTAACTGCGGCGAGTACAGAGTACGTAGGCGTTGAAGTGTATATGCTTCAGTCCCCAGACGTGGCGACGCCGCACCAAAATTCAGAAACTTGGCGTTTATTCAAAATATGAATTTAAACATTGAAATTACCTTTGCTTATAATTGTTAACTTTCTACCACTGCATTATTTCCCCTACCCAAATACTATGTACGACTTTTCTCAAGCGAGAATATCTCAAGCGACTACTACCGTTGCTACGGTGCTTCCCGTTCTGGTCTGAGGGAAGCAAGCGTAATTCCCTTTTCGTTGTTTAATTGTCAAAAGAAGAAGAGGGCTACATCCATGACCTTCCACTGCATTGAACCGGAGGTTGTTTACTAGGGCATTAATTACGACGTAATTTTCTAGGGGAATTCTAGGTACTATGCGTCGCGCAGAGGATTATCCTTTTTTACACCAGTTAATTCCTATTTTAGGTATCTTGGTCTCAGGTATACCCTATAAAGGTTTCCAAATCCCATAAAATAGGAGAAAGCCGAACGCACTCAAAGAAACTTTGTCGGTTAACTGCGGCGAGTACAGAGTACGTAGGCGTTGAAGTGTATATGCTTCAGTCCCCAGACGTGGCGACGCTGCACCGAAATCCAGAAACTTGGGGTTTATTCAAAATATGAATTTGAACATTGAAATTACCTTTGCTTATATTTCTTAACTTTCTACCACTGCATTATTTCCCCTACCCAAATACTATGTATGACTTTTCTTAAGCGAGAATATCTCAAGCGACTACTACCGTGCGATCAAATAGTGATCTGTGTTAAAAATTATTTGGTTATTGGTACGATTTTGCGAAGTCAATACTGTATTAGTAAACGCGTTACAAACTTTGCTGAACTAGAGATTCAATACCTTCAGGGATGTACTATTTGTATGTAATATTTGCATTTATTTGGTTTATATTGCTTGTGCTATGGTTTTTCCATACTTTGTGAAAATAGATTCTTACAAACAGCTTTTAGAATTCATCAGTTCTATTTTGATAGTATTGTAGTTTATTTCCAAGCATTTTCACACTGATCTTTTTGTAAATTAATAAAGTAGGAATATTGCACTTTTAAACAGCAAAATAAACCGTTGCTCATGTTTGCTCCTTTTTGCTTAATGACTATATTGTACAGTGCATTTCTTTAATAAAACATTATCCTACCGAAGCGTTTCAGATGATAATTCATCCTAATATTTTAGTAGCAGATTCAAGCATGGAGAGTGGAGATGATTCTTCTTCAGATTCTTCATAAAGTCTGTGCAAAATACACTGCGCGCCAAATACATTGCCGAAATATATTCCGAAATATTTTAAAAAATAATTTTTGCGTAAAAAAGCAAACAATAAATATTTGAATTTAAAAAATATATTTCACAATCCTTTAACTTGTAAAACAAAAACATTTGGGATTTTCACTTAATTCCGCAAGCAGTTTGGTATACAAATTAATTGTAAGTTACAGGTTAATCTTTATATGCATATTCAGAATTATTAAAGCATGTTGAGATTAGGGTCTGCAATCCAGGACGTATCCGGACAAAATCCCGGGATTTCGGGATTGATCCCGAAAAAGTGTAACATTAATAAAGGTAAATTATTTTTTTGTAATATTGTAATTTTAAAATATAAACAAAACAAAGTTAATAAGAGGACGAACTATAATATACTATAATAATTTTAATTCGTTTAATGAATCTTCCAGGGTTGCCGTATTACGCGTTAAATCTTAATTTTAGGAAAAATGATGCTTGAAGCGTTAATCTACTTAGGTTTTTTTTTATCCATATTATAAAATTTACTCTAATTTATTCTAACAATAATAATTGTTGGTAAAAAATAAGCTAGGTACTCACTTACGAATGTAATAAATAGTAATCGCTGCTACAAACACCAATTTCAATTTTATCACAACTAAAGATGTTTACATCAGTCTATGTCATTTATAAAGATAAAAGCAAAACTGGCGGTTTTATAGAAGGCATGACGTGTATTTATTGTAAATGGGAGTAAAATAATATCGTAAGCGACATACTTTTAAGGCGGTTACGATTATCTCTCAGTAACATATCGGCGTTTGCGATATAAATAGGGAAAAATTGGGATTTGTTTGAAATAAAGTGGTGTTTACGATAAAAATAAAATTCTAATTTTGATTACTTAAGATCAAAAATAATAACATTATTTGAAATCGGTCGTGAAATATTGCAAGCGACGGTTTAAACGAATAATTTGGTTTTAAGGAAAATTGTCGCTTACGATGTTTTGTCAAAAATCTATCGATTTGTCGCGTAAAAATTGTATGTTTTTGAATTAAATCAGTGAATGGTTGCTGAACAGGATATAAATCTAAAAATTTCAATAGAAGTCGAAAAATTTTCATGCCTTTATAATTTTAAACTAGCTGAATATTTTAGAAAAGACATAACCTTTTTCCTATTTCGCACATATAAAAGACAGTCTTCTTCACTTAAAATGTGGTCTTCTTCACTCGACATTTTTGTAAAAATTGGCAAATATCTTGTGCTGGCGATAAACATCGCATATAATATGTCGTGTCTTATGGATAAGCCGTGCTGGAGACATTTTTATTTGTTCTGTCGCCTACATGTCGTGCTGATGTCGTTTGGCTCCATGGGGATAGGACCTTATAGCCACAAAGGACATTTTGCAGGTACTTAGATTTGGTTAGTTTGATATTATTGGAATATAACGTAAGATCAAAAAAAAAACTACCTCGCAGTAAACTTTAAAAATGTTCCAAAAGACTTAAATTATACCTAAAACTAGAAAAAGATGATAAAGGTACTGAAAGGTATATAATAAATTATCCTTGTCAAAAATTTGACATATTTGCATTTTCTTAAGAGAAAACCTTAAATATGGTTTATATCCCCCAACAAGGTCGTTTATGGTAGAAAGCTACTTTAGAAATGCTAGGAGAGTTGATGGCCAGTGGGCGTAATCAGTACATGAAGCTCTGGAGAAATTTCAAAATAAATTTTCTGACTACGACCAATTTCGACCAAATTGCGTTCAGGTTATTTAGAGATACCGATTATGTTAATAGGAAAGTAAAGTAAAGCAAATTGTAGAAGAGCAGCCAAATGGCTCACCGAGGGGTGGGGCTGAGGGGCTGCAGCCCACCTATAGGAAATTTTAACACCATTTATAAAGCCATTAGATGACAAACAAGTTTGACAAGGATATTTCCCATCCACGTGACTAAAATACTGAAATAATTTAAATTTTTTGAGGGCCGAATTATTGCCACCTCGATCTTGCGACCTTACCTCAGGCGATTTCTTTTTAAAGCCTTATATTAGGAATTCAATTTTTAAAACCCCATGTCCTTTGGAGGAGCTGCAAGGGTGAATCACTTTGAGGTTTGAGGAAATCAACAACTCTCCGGAAAAACTAAATAATATTTTTGATTCTATAAAAAAATGAATTTGTCTGGAAGTGCAAGCTGCAATTAGATGTTGCTCATTTAGTATAAGTAAATTTTGTAAAAAAATTTAAATTGTTTTTTAAAAGTAGCGTTGTAAATCAATTTTTTTATTTTTTTAAACCCTGTATTAAATGAATTTAAATTGCCTGTTAGGAATCAATCAAAATTTTACAGGTAATAAGAATTTATGGTAACAGATTAGGGGTAGTTTTACAAAATGAATTATTCAACGAAGACGCGCGAAAACATTTCATAGTTTACTGCGAGGTAGTTTTTTTTTAAAACTTACGTCACCTACCACTGAAAATATGTCTTTTACTTAGGATCTATTCCAGTAATAACGACATTACAAAATAAGCCAACGCGTTATTTGCACATAAATATATATACTACTTCGAAATAAATTTAACAGTATTAGAAAACGGCGACACCTACGATATTTTTTTATCCAGAGAATTGGGAAATGTTATTTCCTTCAAAATAGGACCTAATCAATTTTATCGCTAGTTTTACTCCTGTTCTCTTAAAATCCAGGAAAGGTAAATTCAATTTTATAAAATTTACGAAACAAATAAAGAAGGGTTCTTTTTTTCTGCCAATTTATTGCCTTTAGTTCAGGATGCTAAAAAATAAGTCAATGTAGTATGGTAGTCAAAACTCATAACTACATCTTATATTACGGGTGGCGTCGTAATCCATAAGGATTATTCGCAAGTTCTTTTAACTCATTTCCATTTTTTCCATGATTCTTCTTTTTATGTTCACTTAATGTTAATACATACCGAATCCAAGTATATATAAAAATTTTACTTCTTTTTTTATTACACTGTTTTTAAAGCCGTTTTACGGAAATACAATTTTAAGGTCATGAATTTTAAGCAACTTTATTAACAGTAAATTAAAAAAGAAAATTAAACTTTATATTTCCTGCCCTTAAGTATGTAGTGAAATTTCAGCTTACATGAAAAATATTTTTAAATAATGCAGTACACAAAGCACTTGTGGTTACGAAAATTTTCTTATGGACTTTAACCATCGTAAAAGAGATTTGCTTAAATAGTTTACGCTGTTCAAAATGTTATCCAGTTGGATGCTCGGCGTTGTGTATAATCCTTATCAAAAGGTCTAGAACATGGATATAATAAAGTAACAAAGAGTAACTGAAGCTTGCATTCGAAAAAATTATTATATATAAGCGTTCTTGTATTAGATACCGTTAGCAATATTATTTTATTGTTTTTCAAAATAAAACCTATTTAAAATTTGCACATATAGACTGTGTGTTGTATTATTTGTTACATTGGAAACTTAAACAATCAAATATCAAGTTTCGATATATTATGTACAAGTCATTAATCAAGGTTTTTATATGATTTTATTGCTCTTATCCTAACAACGTCACAAAACTTTAGAACAAATACAGCAAATTCGAACGAGCGTCGCATTTTACAATTTTATTTTCTCCAGCATGTAGCTAAGTAATTTTACCAAACATATTTATTACAAAAATCCTCGGTGGACACATTTAAGAAGTTTATTACAACCAAAGAATTGGAACAATGTAAAATAAGTATTCTGGAGTAAGTATACTTAAGCTTCAACAATAATTTGACCGCTTGTTGTTAGTAAAGTCCCATTAGAATCCTTTTAAATGTGACCTCATTTCGTCTGCTAGCGCGCTTTGTAATGTGGTTCTAGATATTATCAAGGGTTTCATTGACTATTTTCGTGTTATGAAAATTATGATTATCATTAGTTGTTTAAGGAATACCTTTTACAAAATTGCTCTGTAGGAATAAGCAAATAACTGAAAACTGAAAACTGAAAAGAGATTTTATCCTACAATACTTCACAAGAAACTAATGTAATTTTAAGAATTTTTTAAATCACAGTGTTCCTTTTCTTTTCCCATTTATTGAAATTGGCGCTAAATGATCCTCGATGTCGATGCATCTTTAAACTTAAATTTTCTCTCTCTCTCTCTATTTATTAACCCTTTCGCTGCTATTGACGCCAATTGTCGTCTCCAATGTTTCTTGCCTTCAGTGCTAAGGACGCCTTTTGTTTTTCTGCATTTACCGTCAACTGCTGTTGACGCCAAATGGTATATTGAATATTATTCGTATTTATTCGGACTTGCAATCGTTTCAAGGTTATTTCTCCCTCCGCCGCCGTTGCGTTGGCCGACTACCTGAAAAGGCGAAGCGGACACGCGGCAAGTCATGATTATGATTTTAACCGTTAGTGTATTTTAAACGTATCTTAGTTCTTTATTTCGTTTTCTTTATTTCTTCTTCGTTTTTCTTTATTTCTTTCTTCTTATTTTCGTTTTCTTTATTTTTGTTTTTATTTTTTTTTGTTTTAATTTTTTTATTTATTTATTCGGTCTTGCAATCGCTTCAAGGTTATTTCTCCCTCCGCCGCCGTTGCGTTGGCCGACTACCTGAAAACGCGAAGCGGACGCGCTGCCAGTTATGATGATGATTTTAACCGTTAGTGTATTTTAAACGTATCTTGTAAACGTATCTTAGTTCTTTATTTCGTTCTCTTTATTTCTTTCTTCTTCGTGTTTCTTTATTTCTTTATTTCTTTCTTCTTGTTTTCGTTTTCTTTATTTTTCTTTTTATTTTTTTTTTGTTTTATTTTTTTTATATTTTATTTTGTCTGTTCATTGTTAAAAACGTAATAAAATTTATTTTATTTCCTTCAAAACACATATGTTTTTTTTTCCAATAATATTTTATCTTTGTATTGTTGTATTAGTTTTATTTTTCTATTTATTATTTAAAAATGTATTCTTGTGAACTTAATAAAATAGTTTTTATTCATTATCATTACGTTCCTGAAAGTTTCAAGCAAAAAATAAATAAATAAAAAATTTAAGAAATAACCGCGACCAGGTATGGAGCTGCTCGTAGAGATAGCCGCAGCGAAAGGGTTAAAACGAGTTAGTTACTCACAGTCCGAAAGCCAACAAACACGAAAAGTTAGGTGTGAGTTAGCCTTGACATAGATGAACAAAGAGCCCCGCTATGATGATAATTTTGCCGGGACAAAGAATTTTGACGCCACTGGACACCAATGCAATTGACGCCAAAACGTCCGTCTCAAAAAGTATGATAAGATCATGGAGCGCCAAACCTCGCCTTGCTGCAACCCCTAGGAATCACTAATATCTATAATAGATAAAAAAGGAAACTGACTGACTGATTGACTGGCGTATCAACGCACAGCCCACACCGCTCGGTCTAGAAACTTAAGATTTTGCACAGAGGTTTCTTATATAACTAACTATGCACTAAGGAAGTGTATAATATTACAAAAGATTTTAAAGCACAAATTTATTAAAATATGGTGTTTTTACAATAATAAAAACAAATAATAGTTTATTAATGCTTCTTACAGTAAACACTTTTGTATGTAACTTATTCCAGAAATAATATTATATTAAATAACTTTGCAGCTTAATTTTTAATATAATTCTGGGCTGATATTAAAATCAAAACATGTATTGTAAATAAGTAGCATAAAGTGACACGTAAATATTAATCAGGAATAAAGAGATCTTAAAAGTAAAGTAAGTAATTCTGAATTTTTTAGTAAAGTCTTTGTATATATGTAGTATGCCACTTAGAGTTTATGTTGATAATTTATTCCTAATTTTAGTTTTGTTTAAATTTACGACTAAGAAAATTCCATCTATAGTTGCACTCGAATGTGGCAATCACATAACGTCTAATACAAAATTACTACTATTCCTAATTTAAAAAGAGAAGTAAGCGAGCACGTTATATTATTTATTACAGAATTTGTGCAATTTTCTCTAGATGGTAGGTGGTAGAGGATCTTTTCCTCGACCGAGGAGGTACCACTCCGCGCAACCACTTAAAGAGCTGGTGAAATCTTAGCGGATGTTTCCAGCCCTGGGTGCGTGAGTGGGTTTTTTCTTTTCCTTTCCTCTTCAGACTGTCATTCTTTCTCTTCTCTTTTGTATTCCTTCTCTCTTATAACTACCCACCTCTTCAAAAAAACACAAATATGAAAATGATGATGGCGCTCCCGGGGGTAAAAAATTCCGGAGGTAAACTACCCCTCCATTCGGATCTCCGGGCGAGGGGTACTCATGGGGGCCCACCATCGAAGAGTTCAAAGAGCATTGTAACCTTTGCCAACATCTGCGGGCTTAATTCCAATTTGGACTCTGTCCACCACTATCTCCAATCATGCAAACCCCACATTCTTTTTCTGAGCGAAACCCAAATCAGCTCGAAATCTTCAACCAATCATCTCCTGTTTCCAGGCTATGAACTTCTGTCATCTTTTCGTCTTCATGGTGGGGTATGTGCCTACGTTCGCAGCAGTCTTTCTTGCACCAGACTCCCGAACCTGGAATCAGGCCAGCCCGATATTCTCTGGCTAAAACTCGCCCTTAAATCTTCTACTAAATTTATCTGTTGCATCCATCGCTCCCCATCAGACAAATCCTACAATGACTTCTTTGACTTTCTCTCGACAAAAATCGACCATCTCATCTCCGAATTTCCCTCCGCTGAAGTTATCATCCTAGGCGACTTCAACGTCCACAGCAAGGAATGGTTAGGATCCACAAAAACTGACCCAGAAGGCAGAGCAGCAGAAAACTTCGCAATCAGCAACTCGCTCACCAATTTGATCAGAGAACCAACATACTTTCCCCGCGTTTCTACCCATAATGCAAATCCACTAGATCTTTTTCTTACCACCCATCCTGAGCCTTACTCAACATCTGTATGCGCTCCCCTTGGTCGTTCAGATCATGGCCTCATTACCGTCTCTTGTCCCATACATCCCGAGTTTGCTGAAATCATGCCGGAACGCACGATCTGGCACTACAATTCTGCCGACTGGGTTGGTCTTCGAAACTTCTTCTCTGCTTTCCCTTGGAACCCTGTTTGTTTTTCCACTCCCGATCCCTCCGAAATTTGCTCTCATATCACAGACATTATTCAAGCAGGTATCGAAGGTTTTATTCCACATACCCGCAAGAAACCTAAACTCCACCATCAAAAGCCATGGTTCTCCAAGGGCTGTGACAAAGCCAGGCTCAAAAAATCCCAAGCTCACAAAAGGTTTCAATTTTCACCGAGGCCAGAAATCAATACAACCAAACTATCTTAGAGTCCAAAAATGCTTTTAACAACCGCATAAAAGATAAAGTGCTTTCCTGTCCCAACGGCGGCAAATCTTTCTGGTCACTTGCCAAAAACATTAGTCAGAACTTCTGTAGAAGCACTTTTCCTCCCCTGACGTCTGACAACGAAGTTATCTCCACCTCTAAAGGGAAAGCAGAGCTATTCGCCAAACAATTCGCTGCCAATTCCACCCTGATCCCTCCCCCCAATTTCGCTCTTCCAACCGCAAAGTCTGTACCCCACAAAATGCCCGATATAATACTTAAGGTCAAACAAGTTCAAAAAATTCTTCTATCCCTTGACACCAAAAAGTTCTCTGGTCTGGATGGCATACCTGCAATTGTTCTAAAAAAATGCGCTCCAGAACTTGCACCCATCTTAACTCGTCTTTTCCAGATCTCTTATGACAGGGGTGTCTTCCCAGATGGCTGGAAGACTGCTCGTGTGCAGCCTGTCCCGAAGAAAGGTTCCAAGTCCCTTCCATCCAATTATAGACCTATCTCTCTTCTCTCCGTTGTCAGCAAAGTTATGGAGAAAGTAATCAACTTGCAACTTCTAAAATATCTAGAAAAACACAAACTCATCCATGATAGACAGTACGGATTTCGTCATCAAAGATCCACAGCTGATCTTCTTAGCTTTGTCACACATAACTGGAACAAGTCTCTTGAATTTCATGGCGAATCTCAGATTGTTGCTCTCGATATTTCCAAGGCTTTTGACCAAGTATGGCATGCCGCACTCCTCAACAAACTACCTTCTTACGGTCTTCCTACCAAACTATGTACCTGGATCGGCAGCTTCCTCTCTAATCGGCGCATATCTGTTGTGGTTGACGGTCACTCATCTAACTTCCATCCTATCAATGCTGGTGTCCCCCAAGGTTCAGTCCTGGCACCAACCCTATTTCTTCTTCACATTAATGACCTACTCTCTTCAACTACTAATCCCATCCACAGTTATGCTGACGATAGTACTCTTCACTCCAATATTCATTTTTCCAGACAAGTTTCGAATCAGGAGTTGGATAATGGACGCAGATCTATGTACCTATTCCTTTCCCAAGATCTTCAATTAATCTTAGACTGGGGTGCCAATTACCTTGTTCAGTTCAACGCCTCCAAAACCCAGTCATGCTCCCTCTCACGCAAAAAATCTGGCAACGCTTACCCCATCCACATGAATGGCCAAGCCCTACAAAACAATGAAACATTCGATCTCGTTGGCATCGCTTTCGAACATGATCTCAGCTGGCACAAACACATTACTTCAGTAGCCACATCGGCAGCTAAAAACTTGGTTTCCTCTTTCGAGCCAGAAAATACTTCTCCTCGTCCAACTTATACACTCTCTATGTTTCCCAAATAAGACCTAACCTAGAGTACTGCTCCCACATCTGGGGAGCGGCATCACCTTCGACACTTAAGATCCTTGATTCTATCCAAAAGAAAGCCATTCGACTTATCAATGACCCATCCCTCACGAGAAAACTCCCTTCTCTCGCTCATCGCCGCGCTGTTGGGGATTTATCCCTTTTCTACCGCTACTTCCACGGATTTTGCTATGAAGAACTGGCCGGTATTATTCCCCCTCTGAATGTCCCTAACAGAACAACCAGAGGCGCGTTGCGTATGCATCCCTTTACTGTCCAGCTACAAAAGCCTAGAACAGACCACTTCTCTCGCTCATTCATACCTAGAGTCTCCAAATTATGGAACAAATTGCCTGCAGATGTTTTCCCTTCCCGTCCCAACCTCCAATCCTTCAAATCCCGTGTCAATAAACTACATTTCCCTTCTCTTCAGACACCCACGGTACGTTAGTACTTAGGCTTGAAGTCTACGTGGGATGTCTTAGATAAAAAAAAAAAATAGATTAGTACGAAAATTTGGAAAACTCCCTTTTCCCTTTATCACCATGCAAAATCCTTAAATTCGGAGATAATCCCTAGTTCTGGCAGCACTGCATTTGCCAACAGTCGCGCCACGCACTGTACGCGTCGACTGCGGATGAGTGGGGGACGCAACAGCACGCCGAACTAGAGCTGGGAGACATAGCAATTTTTCGATAACTGTTAAAACAGCGATAGTGATTTGATAATAGCCGTTATTTTTATCGGTGATTTTTCACTACAGCGATTTTAATTTCTAATGCGAGACGGAGCAGCATGGTTTGTTTTACGAGACTGATAGTCGGTGTAAATCTTGAATAATGCGGCTATAGGTACACTTAATTGAAAGTAATTATTACTTGATTTGGTTAGTAACTAGCTATTAGGATAAAAATAGAATGTTTTCGATACGATTTACCAGTGGCAGAGGCGTGGCGAATATTGATTGAAAAATACCTTTATTTTTGTTTCTTGCGCTAGCTTAAGTTAAAAATATCATCTTTTTTTTGAAATTAGAATTATAATATTTTAGGTAATTTTGAGTATTATAGGTATACTTGAAAATATTTTTGTGTTTTTAAGAGACTGAGTCTAAATACTACAAAATTAATAATCTCCTAGATATATTTCAAATTTGAAATGAACCATGCTAAACCGCACAAAATACCATGACTAATTCAACAAGAACATCGACTACGACCGACCGGACCGGCAAACAACAAATCACTGAACAATTAATCATAAGTGAATATCGAAAGAATCAGAAAATGTCAAAACGCAAGAAGCGATAATGACTGGCAAAATCTTAATCAGCGATTTTTTTCCTTATAAACTTAAGATATGTTTATTTTAATAACTGGCGATTACATGGTCGCCGTGATCTATTTTGTTTCAGTGATCCGTCCGTGGAACATGCAGATTTGTTAATCACTGAATACCTGGTTTCGATCTCCGGTAGCGACAGTGATTTGTCTTTCACGGTGACTGGATCACGGTGATTGAAATATCTCCCAACTCTACGCCGACCACAGGCAGGCCCATGCAGATGTCGGTCGAATGCTAACAGCGATTTTTGGATTTAGGTTTGTTTAGGTAGACCCAAATTCAATCGTGTAAAGTACAATGACGTTGATGACGGCGGAAAGATTGTTGCGTCGCCGTCTCTGTCGAGCCTCGTGTGACTTCATTAACAACCAGTGGTTAACTAAAAGTTTTCCCTCCGCCGGCACCAACGTCATTGTACTTTACACGATTGAATTTGGGTCTAAGATACATACATAAATGCTTTATAATTCGATATTTTGTGTTGAGTTGTATCTTTTTTAATTCAATTTCATAAGGTATTTTGATCTTTGCACTACTTTATTAATTATCAGTTTCCCTTACCTATCGTAGGTATAATATTTATTATATTCATCTTTTCTATACATAAAATAATGAACTGACTGACTGATTAACTGACATATCAACGCACATCCCCCACTGCTGGGTCTAGAAACTTGACATTTTGCACAGGGGTTTCTTATATAACATAGGCATCCACTTAGGAAGGGGTTTTCAAAATTTAACCCCTAAGAGGGTGAAATAGGGGTTGTGGAAAATGGCTTTTGCTGACTCCTCTGCTTCGTTAATACTTCTATGAATATTTCTATTTGAAATAAATAGAGTGATAAAGTGTTAAAGCGATATTCTAATATATTATTTATAAAAGGTATTTCTACTAAGCGCTTTTTAAAACTGGAACTATTTTTGGTATTTCCGGACGCACAAATAATTTATCTTCTCTTATTCATGAATGTCAGCTGCCCATTACTTAGACCCATTATTAAATTTTCGGTAGAACATTTGCTTTATTTTCTTATTCCTTTTTAACATTCCAGAAAATCTGAATAAATGGATAAAAACGACCACCACAAATATTTAATTTATATAGAAGCTACAAAAAAAGATTGAGGTTCATTTGGATTATATGTATATTTTGTATATTCCCGGTTGGGAAATGCTTAAAAGCATCATAGAAAAATAACAATGCTCCAAATTAATGCCCTTATAAATTTGTGTGGAACTAAGATGGTCTTAATGGTGGATGGTATCCCTGATTAGAAATTAGGGATATTTTTATTTGGATGGCTGCTTCTCTTTGAATCGATGATCACTTTGTAAACATATTATATAGTGATGTGAAATAGAGGATTAATAGGGTTTTATTTTAAATACTCTTGCTAGGAGGAAATATGGTCAGACATGGGTTTCCCACTTTAAACAAATATTTATTTCAGTTATATCAAAGGCAAGTTTTACTTATTTTAAAGTAATTTTCTTTAACTATAGAGTTTTTTTTAGTGTAGCCTGTAGAAATAATTGTAATCATTACTGTTATAACATACTGTACAAACATACTATTATACATATAAATTTTTGTACACTTAGGAACGAAATTACGCCGTAATCTCTTGGACGGCTACGATTACGCCCGATCCAATGGAGAGTTCCGCATTGTTGTCAAGTTTACCGTATACCTTAAATCCACAGGAACTTTTTTCCTTAAATGGAACGCTCCAAATTTAATTCGATTTTCGAATTCAGCTTAAAATTCTGAATACTTATTAATAACATTTTATCATAAAGTTAACAGTTTTTGAGAAAATGGTGGTCAAAAATCGTTATTTTATTGAATTTTACCTTAAAATACCTGTACACGAAGGTTTACCTGAAATGTCTGACATTGTCAGGTTCATTTAGTTAGAAAAAAATGGATCATTTAACAGAAACCCAAAGAATTTAAATTTTAATAATATTGGGTTCTAGGGACAGAAAGCAACAAGAAGTTTGTAATATTTTTAATGAGAAATATCCTGACAGAAATTCATTAACTAAATCTACTGTGAGTAAAGTTTAAAAAAAATCCGTCAAACTGGAAACGTAAAAACCGCTATACGTTCTGGCTGACCTAAAACTTCAACAGGTGGTGATAAGGCTCTGAATGTTTTATTTAGTTTAGAGGAAAAATCACCATCTTTCTACCAGAACATTGGGAAAAGGAAACAACGTTTCTCACATGTCTGCAGACCGTCTTCTGCAAGAGCTGTCAGAAGGTGATTACGACAGGTACCGAATAATTTTCTCTGGCGAATCAACTTTTTTTTAATAGGCATAATTGTTGATATTGGACCAGGGAAATTCCTCACTGGATATGCGAAAATCATACCCAGTTCCCCCAAAAGGTAAATATTTGAGCTGGTATAATAAATCAGAGAATAATTAGCCCCTTTTCCAGTGGCGCCTTTAGTAGCGGAGGGGGCAAAACGATTTGGGGGCGCCAAATTATTTTCCTTTTATTGGAGAGTATGAGGTCATAGTAGGCAGTGAATCTCCAGGGTGCGCCGTAATTTACTTTCCTTTTATTGGAAAGTATGTGGTCATAGTAGGCAGTGAATCTCCGTGGGGGCGCTAGGGCGCCGTTACGACGGGGGCGGGGGGGCTTGCCCCTTCGTGTAGGGCCACCTAAAATATGTTGTTTACAAAAGTAAGCCAAATGACCTCGACGATTTAAACTTGAGGATAGAACCAGAATGTAGAAGAATCGAGGAAATCGGCATTCTTCTAAAGGTTTTGCCTGTTTTTCCGCAGTATTTGGCTTACTGCCAAGAAGTAAAAGGACAACATTTTAAACATTTTGTTTATTTTTCTTCATCAATTTTTAAATTATTTCCTCTTTTATTGTTTATTCTTGTACTAAATATCAAAAGAGAATAGCGTTTTTTACGTTTCCAGTTGGACGAAATTCTTTAAAATTTTACTTACAGTAGATTTAGTTAATGGATTTCTGTCAGGATATTTGTCGTTAAAAATATTACAAACTCCTTGTTGCGTTCGCATTCTTTCTCAATAACCCAGTATTATTAAAATATCAAATATTTGGGTTTCTGTTAAATGATCCTTTTTTTGTAAATAAACGAAACTGACAATATTAGACATTTCAGATAAAATTTCGTGTACTGGAATTTTAAGTTAAAATACAATAAAATAACGATTTCTGACCACCATTTTCTCAAAAACTGTTAACTTTAGGATAAAATGTTCTGAATAAGAAGTATTCAGAATTTTAAGCTGAATTCGAAAATCGAATAAAATATGGAACGTTCCATTAAAAATAAAGTTAATGTCGATTTCAGGAAAACGGTAGATTTGACTACAATGCGGAACTCATCATTGGATCCGGCGTAATTTCGTATCTAAGTGTACGGAAGTTCATAAAAGTCGTATTAACGGTTTGCAAGATATTTCAAGGTTTCCATATTTTCGTTACACACTGGAGATATATGGCACAAGATATTATTAAAATCAATTATTATTAGGAGTGTTCTATTTTTTGTATCACTGGTTATATCTACAGTATCAGACTCGAACAAGTATAAATATTCTCCGATGGAAGTTCTTAAGAAGCAAACACTTGTCTTGCTTTACTACAACTTTTTCAAGTCTGTAATTAAGCTAAAAGCTGTTTACAAGATAAAAGCATAACTATGTTAAATAAATGTCCTGTGGTAAGAGCAGTTAAGCTGTAACAATAATTTAACATCTGATCTCCGCTAAATTTCCGTTAGATTTCTTCTGGACGTGACCCAATTTTGCCAGTCGAGTGCGTCTTTTCATACCGAGCTTTTAAGCTTACTAAGCTCTTACTTGGTGAAATTTAGTAGTTATTTTAACCTTTCAGTCTATTTCAAAAAGTATACAACAGTGTCAAATAGATCTTATACCGTGTGACAACGAGATCACTTTCCGGCTGCCAGAGATATTGGCAATTTCTTCCAAAAATGTCAACCAATATGCCATTAACGAGGATATTAAGGTCAGAAAATCTAATTTGGTGTTAATGAAATTAACATGTGTGGGGGGAGGGAGAAGCGACTGGCAATTTCATCAAAAACGTTAACTAATGTATCATTTTCAGGGTTATTGAGGTCATAAAATGCAATTTTGTCTAACAGATGTTAAAAAAGTTCGCCGGGGGGGAGGGGGGATAAAAGGAGCTGCTGGAAATTATTTCAAAAATGTTAAATGTGCCATTATCGGGGTTATTGGGGTCAGAAAATCTAATTTTGTCTAACATACTAAGAGATGGTAAAAAAATTAACGGGAGGGGAGAGCGGAGTGATTGGCAATTTCTCCGACAGTGTTAACTAATGTGACATTTTCGGGATTATTGAGATCAAAATGCTAATTTTGTGTAACCGACGTTATAAAAATTAACGGCGGTGGTTAAAGGGGCGGGTTGGGAATTACTAAAAAATGTTAACTAATCTCGTTTTTGAAGTTACTGATGTCAGAAAATCTAATATAAAATGGGTATTACAAATTTACAGAGGGGGAGATCAGATCAAGGGAGGGGATAAGAATAGGCGCATTAAAAATATTTTATATATGTATAAATGAACAAAATTAAGTTGATCATTAACCGCAGTAATAAATACGTAATAATACTTATTTTATACGTCTCAGTGCATATTGCAAAATTAAAAATTTTACGAGCAATAATTCATAAATACAACCTCATAAAATCTAATATTAATTTCATTTCATTTACGTACCTTTTCTATCAGTTACCTGAGTCCGACCCCGATTTTTGCGTCATGTAATATTAAATATTGAAATCCCGTCTCTAGATATACATATACGTATTACTACTATATTGTTAGCATCCAATCTACCCGTTGTTAAAATTTGAAGCAAAGATAAATCAGTTGTTTTGTACCACGTGATGTCTCAGCACTTTTGAAGTTTTGACGGAACTGTCACTGTCAGTTCTGACAGCGTTTAAAATGTTAGCTTGTCGGTTTCCTTTTCGTCTTTTTACCTTTCAAAAGTAAAGATTAATGTGTTTTTATTTGTGAAAAGTGGATTAAAAGTTAATTATTATCCAATTTACGATAATGTCGTAGCTAATGTACCGATAATGCCAGTTTTAAGCAGCAAGAAGTGGAGAACTTACTTGTAGTTTTAGCAGCGGATATTCTTCACAAGAATGTAAACTGAAGAGTGAATACATCATTTTTAATTTTTAATTTGAGATTTTGGGGCAAAACAGGTAAGAACATTATGTAAATACAGCGAGGCATCGTTTGGAAATCTAAAAAAAAACACTATTTAAGTTCGAATTAAAACTCAAAATACGTAAGTATAATTTATTGTAATCATTAATTTATATAGTACCTACATTATAATTAGAATCAAAATCTTCTTAAATAATTAATTACCTACCTATGCAAAATCACTCAACTGACCGTCGACATGCGAAACAAGATCTCATTTTCAATCTAAAATATTATTAACTCTGTTTCGATATTGTACTTTAAAGTATATAATAATTTATACTTACTGGTTTTTCTGATATTTTATTATAAATTAAATTAAAGATTATAGATTATTCCAAAATAACGTTACGGCGAAATCGAAAGCTTGTCGGATTCAAATTTGAATGTGACAGGTGCGAGCGGCCATGATGTCATCGTTCGTGTTTTGTTTAGCGGAGCTAATCACGTGGTTATTTATGAGGGATGTTCAGGACATCACGTGACTTTTTAGACATGGTTTCCAAAGGCTACGTCTTTGCTTCAACATTTTTTCGTCGTTCGCTATATAGTAGTAATACGTATATGTAGATATATCTAACCTAACCTAACATAACTCAAGTTTCATGTATTCATAATCATGACTTTAAAACGACACTATTACTACGACGAAGTCCCGGGCGAAAGCTCGTTCGCTATATATTAAGAGACAAAAAATTAAATGTTCTTTTAAAGTAAAAGAGCTCCTTGAAATAAAACATTAAAATGTTTCATTCCGTAAAATATTGTCAGATTAGTAACGAAATAAAAAATATAAATTAAGAGATTAACAAGGCTTTGCGTCTAAAGTTCCAAATAATTCTCAAAGTTTGTTTGAAACGTCTAAACAATTTATCTTTCCTCGTCTCTAAATACAGCCTGTTTATTATTTCTGTGAAATGCTTAATTTTCTCGAAAATGTCTGCTATTTTCCTCTAATTGGCTCAAGTCGTTTGGTAGTCCTTTCTGTCGAATATGTAAATAAGGACCTTATTCCTGATTTCCAACCCGTTTAGTTTAATGTAGATTCTGTTAGAGTCGGCACTTTATAGTTATCTTGTTTATCTTTGGTAATATTTGACGGCTTACAGGAAAAGTTAATGTTTCAAATGCGAGTAGAATATTTTGACGAGACAAATAATACTAGTTTATTACTTACTACAAACGCGTTTGGTTGAAACGTGAACATTACAAACAATGAATTTAACTTTGGTCTCTTATAAATAAACTAGAACCGTTTAGCTAAAATATACATGCAGAGCGTCTGATGTTGCTCGCTATTTATTTTGTTATGTATCTATTTGTGTTTAAAGATGTAAGCTTCTAGTAATAGCGTAATCCCCTACCAGAAAGAAATTAACTACCTTGAAAAATAATGTACCTACAGGGTAATTTAGAGAAAAATTACTTAGGTGCTCTCTTGTGGCAGAGGATAAGAAAATCATCTAATCAATCTGATCTAATCTAGTCAAAAACATCTGATTTTTCCAAAGCTGTTACAGTTCCAGTTTCGAATCTGGAACTGTTTTAGGGCTGCTAGGAATTGTTTCAGTGAAACCGAAAGTTTATATTGGTGCGTTCTTAGAATAAGATGAACAAAAAACTTTTCACATGCGTGGATCCATTCATTCTCGCCATGATTCACCGTGTATATAAACCAGCAAACCAGTAAAAAGTTTTATGACATCAACTAGCTTCTTTTCTATTCTGCTACAATGTACTTGTCGGATAAGACACGGGATTTTATATTGTACAATTTCAGTTTACTGCATGGACATCGAGGAAATCCTTTTCGTTTTGATTTAATCCATAACTGCCTTTAACTGATAAGAACCTTTTCTGTAAAAACATTAAACATAAACCGATTTAGAAGCATCATCCGAAAAATTCTGTAGGTATTATAGTTTATCCGCTTATATCACGAGACTCGTCTCCAGTTTATTATATTGAAATTTTTTTTCATGTAGTATCGTAGAACAAAATCAACATGTGGGTGTGAATGATTTTAAATCAACTCGCTACTACAATTTGCACTAATTTATTCTTAAACTATTCGTGTACTTTATTATTATTATTATGACCTTACAATTAAAATTATTAGATGTTCCTTGGATAAACACTGTGCTGAAATAAATAAACAATCCGATAACAGTCGTGTTAAAATTGCACTATATCAGTGTGCACAAGCCTTAAGCTCAACATGACCTCAAAACTAACTTTGTTCGTTAATTTCTTGAAGTAAACTAAACTGATTTGTTTTTATCGATAACTGTAAACGATATTCTTTATTTGACACAACTTATATTCGTAACTCCAGTGTAAGGGTACGTACCTCTTGGACAATATATCGACATGAATAAAAAAAATGGTGTCAGTTTTCTTTATACTCCATCCTCCTCGCATATACACATTAATTAATCAGCCTGGAGAATGTTCCATCGGCTTATTTTAACAAATTCATAAAACATTATTTAAATTAAATTACGACGGATATGAACAATATTTGTTGGTTCCATAGTCCGGATATTTAACTTAAAATAACGATTTTGAAAAACATGTCGTTAGGCTTTCTCGGAAAGCGTTCTTACGAATGCCCGAATAACGATAATTTTGAATAACCGTCCCAAAACTAATGCACAATTATGTAGGTTATTTTACATCAAATCGTAGTAACA
The DNA here is from genome assembly GCA_963971165.1 of Philopedon plagiatum. Lineage (NCBI taxonomy): Eukaryota > Metazoa > Arthropoda > Insecta > Coleoptera > Curculionidae > Philopedon > Philopedon plagiatum. The sequence goes on along the minus strand of OZ020189.1, from coordinate 39,235,653 downwards.
TATTATTTTATGTTTTGTCCAGGTTTTTTCGCAATCAGTCAGTGGATTAAAACGGTGTTCTTCTTACGGTATTTGCGGCATTTCTTGCACTTCAAATAACGGCCAAAGATAACCATTTTTATTTACAAAATTATTAAAAAATTACTGTTTCGTAGTTTTGCAACAATACATATCAATAAAATGTAACTTAGTTACTACGATAACGCACTATAATTTTTTTTTCTATAAAAAGTTTTATTGGTTTTGTATGAGTGTTATCATTTTTTTCATGGGCGATACTTTGGTTGATTCAGTTAAATTCTTTTTATTCTTAGATTATATTATAATCTAAGGTTTTATTGCTTGATCTGCAACAATGTAGGTATCTCATGTTCTCAATATATGACAAATAAGGACCGACAGATGTGACCAAAAGTGGCGATATTGACGACTTAAATTAAGAACGTGACGTCCTCTTGAGTCGATCTGCTAACTCTATAACGGGGAATGATTTCGTTTCGTCTTTGCCTTCATTATCGTGTTATTTGGCATCTGTCAATGTTGTAGTTAAGCGAGCTCTTCTTCTCCTTTAAAAATCAGCTGATTGCAGCTGTCTTCCTACTTTGAGTCGCCAATAGTATGACCCTGCATTTTTGTCATAAAAGTGTTGCCAACATAATTTAAACACAAAGAAGATCTAATGTTGTTAACTCAAACTGCTAAGATTATAATTGGCCCCTTTGACTTCAACATTTAAAAAAATGAAGTATCTCTTTTTTTAAACTGTAACAAATGACATTTATTGACGTCATTTGTAAAAATAAAGTTTTTTTATCTGGGACAGATAGACTTCAAGCCTAAGTATTACCGCATCGTGGGCGTCTGAAGAAAGGACATATGCAATCTATTGACACGGGATTTAAACGATTGGAGGTTGGGAGAGGAAGGGAAAGCCTCTGCAGGCAATTTATTCCATAATCTAGAGACCATGGGTATGAATTAGCGAGAGAGTGGTACATTCACAGTATTGCCTTCGTTTTACAGCCCGAAAAGTCAGGAACCTCAGAAATAGTACTTGCGCTGATGCCACTTGCTATAGTAACCCTACCCGTTTTTTTTTGGAAATATATATAGTTAGTAAAATTAGTAGCAGAGAATTTTGCTGCTGATTAGAACAGTGTCATATTACGATAATGTAATAAATAAGTAATATCACGAGAAGCAGTGCCCTTTTGGTCCATTTGTAATTGAAAGTTTATAAGTTTACATAGTTTGTTTAAATTGTTTGACATTATCGTCGTTACCAACAAGTCGAACCTATAAATTTAATATTAGTATGCCATTTTAATATAAAAAATGGACATTTTTCAAAAAGCCTGCACTACTTTTACCAGATATAATATACAGGGTGGTCTGTAATGAATGCGCCAAAAAGCTATCCTAGATTGATCTCGTGAAAATAATGATATTGAGCCAAATATGCCTTAATAAAATGTCGCTCATTAATGAGATACAGGGTGTTAAAGTTCAGTTCTCAGAATTGTTATTTCTTTATAGCTTAAGTCGTTTTTGAGATATCGACATGAAAACTGGGAATCAGGGGTTTTCAGGGATGGGGAATACGATGGTATTCCATTTATTGACATAATTTGTAGAGGGCGCTATTTACACCCTATACACTCATTATTTCATGCCATAACTTTCTTATTAGTACCGTTCTTTTATTTTTTATTGAAAATTTTGAAAGAGTGACGTTTTCTAAGAAAAAAAGGTATACTACATTTATTTCGATTAAATAAGCCGTTTTCGAAATATTTCAATTTATTCGCTTTGTTGCATAGTCAAAAAATATTAAACATTAAAACTGAGATAACAGACTTGACTAACGAATAATGAATTGATCATGAACAAATAACAAAAAATCACTTAAAAAAATGCGAAAAATGTCCACCATTCACTTCTATGCATATTCTTAATCCCTTCACCAAATAGTGTCGTAGTTGGAATAAAGTTCCTTGCTTATTCCTGATAACATTGGTGGAACCATGAATTTTTTGCAAAAATTGCTTACGGGTATGGATTTCTTCTGTGTACGCGGCGGCCATGGAATTTCACTGCCACGACCAAACCATCTATGAGGCAGCCATTCATCTAGATAGTTGCGAACTGCAACTGGTTAATGGTAACCAGTACTTGCAGTTTCTTCAAAATGTTTTGCGGGATCTACTCGATGATATACCCTTAAATTTACGACAAAACATGTGGTTTATGCACGATGGTGCTCCACCACATTAGCCAGTTGCAGTTCGCAACTATCTAGATGAATGGCTGCCTCATAGATGGTTTGGTCGTGGCAGTGAAATTCCATGGCCGCCGCGTAGCCCGGATCTTAATCCTTTAGATTTCTTCCTTTGGGGGTTTATCAAATCTTTAGTGTACACAGAAGAAATCCGTACCCGTGAGCAACTTTTGCAAAAAATTCATGGTTCCACCAATGTTATCAGGAATAAGCCAGGAACTTTATTCCAAGTACGACGCTATTTGGTGAAGGGATTAAGAAAATGCGTAGAAGTGAATGGTGGCCATTTTTCGCATTTGTTGAAGTGATTTTTTGTTATTTGTGCATGATCACTTCGTTATTCGTTAGTCAATCTGTTATCTCAGTTTTAATGTTTAATATTGTTTGACTATGCAATAGAACGAATAAATGCAAATATTTCGAAAACGGCTTATGTAATCGAAATAAATTTAGTATACCTTTTTATCTTAAAAAACGTCATTCTTTCAAAATTTTCAATAAAAAATAAAAGGACGGTACTAATAAGAAAGTTATGGCATGAAATAATGAGTGTATAAGGTGTAAATAGCGCCCTCTACATATTATGACAATAAATGGAATACCATCGTATTCCCCATCTCTGAAAACCCCCGATTCCCAGTTTTCATGTCGATATCTCAAAAACGACTTGAGCTATAAAGAAATAACAAGTCTGAGAACTGAACTTTAACACCCTGTATCTCATTAATGAGCGACATTTTATTAAGGCATATTTGGCTCAATATCATTATTTTCACGAGATCAATCTAGGATTGCTTTTTGGCGCATTCATTACAGACCACCCTGTATACAGTATGCCCGCGGATGGGGTTTAGAAGAGGACAAATGGACTAAATTCTGCAAGATACGAGTACGTAAAAATGTCACTCCTAATAAAAGCTTTTGCTTGTAAAATAAATAAGAATCACTTTATGAAAAATTTAATTTTTTATACAGGGGCATACAAAATACGAAAGCGTTATTTTGCGTAAGAGTAAACATACCTTGTTTATCATTTTCTACCAGGAGAACTAATATGAAAAATGTTTTAAATTAAACCCTTAGCCGAAGTGCAATATTTCATTAAGAAAATTAAATATTAAAAGCAACGGGTTTTATCACATTATTTTTTTAAAGTCCAGACTATTCTCTCTCACACCTTTAACCAGAGTACTAGTTTATACATAATAAATAATAATGACACCTATGGACATGTTTGTCAATGTCTTTATTAAATGAAGCAATTATTTAATTTAAAAAGTTTTCATCAAAATGATATCTAATGAACAAAGGATTTTTATAGTCTAGTGTCACGGGGATGGTCAGTTATCATACCGCTACATCATAGAACAATTTAGCGAGGAATTTGTAGGAATCCCAATAATTGAAATAACAATCTACAACAATAAAAAAGATCCAAAGAACTGGTTCGGTTTTGAATATCCAGAAGAAGAAATAAGACCAAAACGACTCCGTCACAGTTTTAGTTTTTCAGTCTGTTAGGAAAACTCCTATGATGTCTCTTAGAAATCGTGCTAAACATCTTCTAGAAGTTGTGAAAAAAACTTATATTCAGACGATCTTAAAAGAAAGCAAATTATTTCCGTTCAAACCCCACTTTAACCAAAGGTAATTATTGATATTACTGGAAACAGCGAATTTTTTCATGAAATTTTGCACATACCCTAATTTTGGGTCGTAGAACACGAATCCGAAGTCAGCTTTTGGCGGTCTCGTATGGTTTTTCCAAAAAAAAAAATTGTTTTTGGAAAACTTTTAGGTTACCTTTTTGTTATAGATTCCTTTAAGTTTCGACACTTTCACTTCAACATATCTGTAAACTTATAATTTGTATTTTATTTCGTCACACAAAACACCACATTTAGCCAAAAATAGCTAAGAAAATTGCTTTTTCCTATATAAAATTCCATTGTATTTGGTAGTAGACGCCATTATGTTCCCAGCTGTCAATTTTCCGGCGTTGCCACGTTTACAAAGCATTTTTCTCGCAAATTTTAACAATTTCCTGCCATAAATAAATCCAAAAAAAGAGATGGCAATATGAGAGTAAAATAAGACAGATAGCATTTTATTTTCCCTAAAAGCAACGATATATGTACACCAAAAGGGCAAAAAGATGACCCCAACCAACACCCTGGGGCACCGATCCCTCTTCGCCTGCGAGGAAAGAGACTGGTCAGGGCCCCTAACCAGGTGCTAACCCTGCTCCGACCTTAGGGTGCCCTCCGATTCACCGTTATACCACCGTTATATCGAAAATATTAGATCTGTCACCTAATTCACCGACTTAGAAAAGTTTTTGATACGAACGGTGGATCGGAGGGCACCCTAAGGTCGGAACAGGGTTAGCACCTGGTTAGGGGCCCTGACCAGTCTCTTTCCTCGCAGGCGAAGAGGGATCGGTGCCCCAGGGTGTTGGTTGGGGTCATCTTTTTGCCCTTTTGGTTAAATTTGGTTCATTTTCGCATTTTCCCGCCAACTTTTTATTATTCCTAATTTACAACTTTGTCTTGAAAAATAAGTAAACCTGGCAACGCCGGACATTTGACAGCTGGGAACGTAATGGCGTCTACTACCAAATACAATGGAATTTTATATAGGAAAAAGCAATTTTCTTAGCTATTTTTGGCTAAATGTGGTGTTTTGTGTGACGAAATAAAATAAAAATTATAAGTTTACAGATATGTTTAAGTGAAAGTGTCGAAACTTAAAGGAATCTATAAAAAAAGGTAACCTAAAAGTTAAAAAAATTTTTTGCGGAAAAACCATTCGAGACCGCCAAAAACTGACTTCGGATTCGTGTTCTACGACCCAAAATTAGGGTCTGTGCAAAATTTCATGAAAAAATTCGCTGTTTCCAGTAATATCAATAATTACCTAACCAAACACTGGCAGATGGAGATGAAGCGAAAAGACTGGATTTTTGTTTATGGGTGAGAGATTAAATTTTAAGTGGAAATATCTATTTTTAGAAATTGATTATATATTCTGATAAATGTATATTTTCTACTAATGGAACTGTCACATACCAGCATGTCATATACTGGTCTCGAGAAAACCCCGAATTTAGAGCAATGAGGCGAAGACAATATTTTACAAAAGTGAACGTGTGGTGCGCGATATCTGGCCATGCATTATAAGCCCATATTTTTTTAATAACACCTGCAATATAATATCTTATTTAGAATACATTTTTTAGCAATCAACTCGAAAATTTGCCATTAAATTTTCGCCAAAAAATGTGTTTTCGAGAAGATGGTTGTCCAGCACATTGCGCTCACGAGGTAATAGTGTCACGAGTCAAAATTCCTCACCGATTTATTCTATTGATTTTGATTTGGTTTATTTAAACATCACATTTTACTAAAAGCTGCATTCGCATATTAACGATTATTTGACACTTTGTCGTTCAGTGAACTCGGTAGCCTCATTAGCGGTCAGCTTGATTTTGTTTAACTTTATGGAGGAAGCCAAGTTACGCTGACTTAGCAATGCACCAGGCATTGATCGCTGAATGACAAAATGATAGGCAGTCGTTCCGGAAAAGATGTCGAGTTAAGACGGTGAAAAGAGCCGCCTTTTCCGCCATGTATTTACTCAAAATCTAAGTAAGTATTTACCTTTATTTATTATGTCTGTTTAAAATTTTTTAAAGAAAATTTATTTTATTTTTATAACTGCTTTAACTTCATTCCCTCCATACGATCCCAGAGACTATTATTTAGTCTCAGTCGCAACAACCCCCGTTGTGACATATGGTGGAGGCGCCGGGCAGTGTACAGGTTGTGCTTTTCTTCCTTGCGTGTTTCATTTGTACGGGCTCGTCGTTAAAGGCCTTGCTAATTTCGATCGGTGTAGTGGACAGTCGTCCTAGTGCTTCGAAGTTCAAGTGGACGACTTCAGACTTTGACCATAGGCTTGGGCTGTTTTGATCAAACATCCTGGAACCATATTGACTGCTTTTCCAGGCATTGGTAGGCAATAGCATGTCATGGCAGTCGGTGCTGCATGCTCTAACGTATGTAACAAAAGTTTTCGGAATTTTTTTCTTCTGCAGTATAGAGAAAACAAATCATTGTTTTGAAATAATTTATTTTGGAACTTAAAACATTATACTTGTTTAACAGAAAACACAAATCAAATTATACTTAAAAGTCCATTATCTTCAGTAGCACGTAATTTTGTTTTAACCTATCGCATCATGTTCTGGACGGTCATGTTGTCTATTTCGCCAATTTTTTTAAATATTCTGCGTCATAACACTTGTTCATTTTCCGCTTTCCAACCACTATCGTAAACCTTCCTGCTCAATATTGCCCAAAAATCTGGAAGAGGTCTTGCTTGTCTTACGAATGGGATAACTATCCCATTCGTAAATCCCCAAATGTTCCTCAAGCAAGACCTATTGAAGATTTTTGGGCAATATTGAGCATAAAGGTTTACGACAGTGGTTGGGAAGCCGCAAATGAACAAGTGTTATGACACAGAATATTTCAAAAAATTCGCGAAATAGACAACATGACCATCCAGAACATAGCATGCGATAACTATCCCATTCGTACAAAAAATGACAATCCCCCAAATGCTCCTCAAGCAAGACATATTGAAGATTTTTGGCAATATTAAGCAGAAAGGTTTACGACAATGGTTGGGAAGCCAAAAATGAACAAGGGATATGACGCAGAATTTTTCAAAAAATTCGCGAAATAGAAAACATGACCGTCCAGAACATGGTGCGACAGGTTAAAACAAAATTCCGTGCTATTAAAAATAATGGACTTTTAAGTATAATTTGATTTGTGTTTTCTGTTAAGCAAATACATTGTTTTATGTTCCAAAATAAATTATTTCAAAACAATAATTTGTTTTTTCTATAGTGCAGAAGAAAAAAATTCCGAAAACTTTTGTTACATACGTTGGTTGTACTTCTCTTCATGGGACGTGGATGGATCAGGTTTGTCCCAGTTTCTTGCCTGACACCTGAGAGCGTGGCAGCTGGATGCGTCTTACAGGTTCCTTGGATCAGGTCTTGGGTGCACAGTGGTGATGTGTTAACATGAAAAGAAAAAACAAAGAGTAAGGATATGTTCCTATTTTTGCTCATATCTAATTAAATGACTATATATATATATCGATATAAGCAAAAATAGGAACATATACTTACTCTTTGTCTTTCTCTTCATGCCAACACATAACCACCGTGCACTCAAGACAATTATAAACAGACATAATAAATAAAGGTAAATACTTACTTAGATTAAGAGTAAATACATAACAGAAAAGGCAGCTCTACTCTCGACCAACAGGCACATGTCTTAACTCGACATCTTTTCCGAAACACATCATTTTGTCATTCAGCGATCAATGCCCGGTGCATTGCTAAGTCAGCGTAACTTGGCTTCCAGCCTCCGTAAAGTTAAACAAAATCAACCTACGACCGCTAATGAGGCTACCGAGTTCACTGAAGGACAAAGTGTCAAATCATCGTTATTAATCGAATGCATCTTTTAGTAAAATGTGGTTTTTAAATAAACCGAACAAAAATCAATAGAATAAATCGATGAGGACTTTTGACTCGTGACAATAGAATGGCTTTACCGCAGATTTGGTCCAAGGTGGATTGGTAGAAATGGCCCAATTTTGTGGCCCCCAAGGAGTCCCGACGGCGTTGCCGATATGTTTCTATGGGAGCATTTAAAACAAATTATCTATGCTACTCCAATACCAAAAATAGTATTGACGTACTAAAAGGCAGAATTGCCCAGGCTGCTCGTCCAATATCCCAAGAAGAAATCAGAAGTTCCTGCAGATATCTAAGGTAGCAATTAGAAAAATTTGTTGAATATGGGGGTGCGGTTTTTGAATTTTGATTTTTTTATTGTATTGGTTAGTCTATATTATATTCTTTTGAGTTAAAATTAAATGTTCGTATAATTTAAAAATTGAACTTAAATGAGATGTATTTTGAATTAAATAATTGCTTCATTTAATAAAGACATTGACAAACAGGTCCATAGGTGTCATTATCATTTAATATGTAGAAACTAGTACGCTGGTTAAAGATGTGAGAGAGAATAGTCGGGACTTTAAAAAAATAATGTGATAAATTTCCTTACTTTTAATATATAAATTTTTTAATGGAATCTTTCCTAGTAAACTTAACAATGTTTTTTTAACAAAAGAAAGAAACCTATATTTGAAAGCAAAAATGACAAATGCTTTTCTCGAATAAAGAATCATTATCAAAAATTAAGTAAACATTAAGAAAACAAACCAAAAAGTTTCTGTAAAAAATGCTTTAGGGGTTTCTATGTGATTAGAATTAAAGCCCCTTTTCGCCAAAATCTAAACTGAGATCTTACTAATACCTCTAAAAATACTCAGAATTTTTGAATATCTAAACATTAGACTAAGCTTAGAACTGCGCAACGTAGCCGTGCTTTTATTTTCATTTTATTCACTGGCTTTTTGTACTGGTCCAATATTACGGAAAAAAGTTCTATCGAGAATAACATTGCCTGTTGCAAAAATTTGTTCTTCATAAATTTCGAATACATTCCAAAAACTTATTTAGAGTAGAGAACTGAGTCGTATTACTGTTATACCTACTTGACAATTTAAGCCCGTGATTGTGAACTTAAACCTACTATTGTAAAAGTTTTGCAGAAAATATAAATAACAATATCATTTTGATTCAACTAAGGGTAAGCTTTCTCTGACCAATAATAATAATAGTAGACCTACTAAAACTAGGTTAAGTATAATAAAAGTAGGGATTTCACTAACTTAAAATAATAAACACGTTGCCTAAAAAATTGGTTTCAATATAACTTCTCCCCAAGCAAACTTTGTCTGTAACAAAGTCAACCCGAACCATTTACTTGGGGGTTTGGAAATAAATCTGATAGAAAATCACGTCGAGATTTACAAAAGAGTGGTGTTGACGAAACTCAAATCAGGGATCCAGTCCTAATCCTGGATTATAAGGGTCGCTTCGTATGAGGTTAATAAATTTTACAGTGGAAAGTGACACCTTTTGTTTGCGGAATGGAGAATATCAAAATGACCCTTAGTCTCTAATTATAGAAAGCAGCATACGAAGTCGTTTATGGTTATTATTTAAATAGGTATGCTTGACATCGGTCCATTTCCTCGACTATGTTTTATTGATTTAGTGATAAGCGAACATTCAGTCACTGGAAACAATACGGACCAAAGGTAGTAGCAAAAAATGAATATTTGTGTTTACCGTTAAAAAAAAATTAGGGCACTGACATGACCTGATATTAACGAAAATTTCTGAGTATTTCAGAACTGCAATAGGATCGAAAGATCAGACTCCTACTATTATTTTCCCAGGAAGGTGAGTTCGCCAAAAACCAAATTGCTATGTATGAAAACAAACCATTTTTGAAAATTAAAAATTATTTAATAGCAAGCAATTCCACCGCTATTATCTATAACAGCTTGGACTCGTCGAGACATACTTAAAATAAAGTGATTTAACTCATTTTAGTGCAAGGCATCCCATAAATTCGAAAAAACTTACCTTCATGTCCTAACATCACGAAGAGGCGGTTGACGACCAATTACTGCTCTTCCAATCATGTCCCAGATATGTCTAATACAGTTTAGATCTGGAGAGAATGAATGTAATGGCAAATGGTCAATTTCATTTAATATTAGCTCATTAGCTGTTCTAAAACTACCCTGGCTCTTTGTGAGTCAGCGTTATCATCTAGGCTTCTGAAATTGAGCTCCAAATTATTTGCTATGTTGCTAATGAACTCTCGGGTATCAATTTTACCTGCCATTGTACGTTCACAAACACGCACCTCCATTCAGCCCCCGTAAAATTTCCAACCCATACCATAGCACCGCCACCTCCGAACGGATGTTAGACATATCGGTCATTAAATCGTGAATTGAACGGGCTCCAGATAGGAACTATACGTCTGATATCACGAAGGCACAAGCGGCTCTTATCTGTACACTTTACGGACTTCCACTCATAACGCTAGTTTACCCGTTTATTGCACTAAAGCAAACGTTGAGATCTATGATCTGTAGTCAAAAAAGGCGCCTTATACACTGTAAAAAAAAATGATTAAATTTTAAATCAAATTCAACCCAATTTTGACTAAATCCAGGTCCACGCCAGATTGATTGAAAAAATTAACACTGCATATTGATTAAATCGAAGGATCTGTGATTAAATTTTCTTATTCAAAATTGATTAACCTAACAATTAATTCTGATTACATCTAAATCAATTTTTATTAAAATTTTCTTCCATAATGATTAAATTTCCATAATACTCTAATCATTTTTTATTAAATCTTAAATCCAATGTGATTGATATGCAATCATCAGTAGCACCGCCCTTCCCCTCTCCGCCCTATAAAGTACCTGATTAGGGCGTCGATTTTATTTATTAAATGACAATACTATAATACATAAGAAAAGGGAACACATTTAAGAACAAACAGATGAAATTATATAAAAGATAGGTAATGCAAATTCCCAAAGCATGGGAATTGTTTGTCCCATATCATAAACAAAAATCCGGGGAGGTGAGGCGTGGACCTGGATTTAGTCAAAATTGGGTTGAATTTGATTTAAAATTTAATAATTTTTTTTCTACAGTGTAAAAGTTGAAAATAATTATATGAAGTAAAAACACGAAAATTATTTACTCATCTGTAAATAAATACATAAAACACTAATGAAGACCTGGCATGACAAATCTTTTCTTTGAAAATACATGGAAAATAACTTACATTGGTGCATGAGTTCCTCCAAGGGATTGGATTCAAGATCTGAGATTTTTGCGTATTTCTTTTGTTTTTGAAACATAATTTCACCAACATGATGTAACAACAAAGTTTTTAAAAGAATATTCGTAACATTTTAGAACAGGTTGACCACTTCATTCGTTATAACCTCACATTGCACATTGCACTACCACAGAAACCGCCATACCTACTGCCGATTAAATGGAATTTTTGCAGATTGCAGCGGGGTGGATGGATATCGGTACTCCCTTGTGATTAAAAGGTTGCGTACTGCGCATGTGTTGGCGGCTTGGTTTAGAAGTTTGAGTATTTTTTAGTCAGTAGGTGATTGATACTGATTATTGTGATTATTTTAACAAGGAAATATGATTTAAAATGTTTGTCTTTTTTATGCATTTGATCAGTATCGATTTAAAGTAATCGAGAATGAGTAATTTGTTTGAATCATAACGAAGATTATGAAACTGATTTAGAAAATAATTACAAATTAAATCAAAAAATTTAATCCGGCCAATAAAATCAGACATCTCTTGTGGTTAATCAACTGGATTTTTTACTGTGTAGGCCTAAAGCAATGTACACCTGCCTCATTTAAACGATTTAAGATGGTTCGCGGGGTTCTACGACCTCTGCTGACAGCGAAAAGGTCCTAACTCAGAAACGTGCTGTTTCTTGAAGGCTCCATCGTATCTCCTCTGATTATTAATCTGTCTTCTCTGGCATTCGTTGACCTTGACCTGCCTTCTCTTAGCCTTTCCCTGGCAGTCCCATTAAAACGATTGCTCAGACGGAAAATCACACTTTGAGTAATATTAAACTGATTAGCTACATCAGACTGTCGCGCACTTCCAAATAGCAACCCAGTCAGTGGCTTGATTTGCTTCGCCTTCAGTTAAATGATGCCTACTCATACTCTGAAACATGAAATATTCGCAGTTATTACAGGAATCACTAAACAATGGTGAAACAGAAATGGAGTCGTTAGAAACGAAATTCCTCAATATTTACTTTTATCGATAAGTTTTCTTTGGTACAATTTCAATGTGTGTAAACATTATTTCTTTTTCGAAAAGAGGATTAGGAAACATAAACAAGCCATTTTTTTTTCTTTTGGGTAATTTTTTCTCAGAGAAATCACATCTCAGAGAAGTTACTTTGATCAGTTTATGACAGCAGTCAAAATGTCATTACCAAAGATATCTTTAAATGACAATTAAATTTATTACTTAATTATAATTTAAATAAATAAATGAAAACAATGGATAAGTAAATACTACCTTCTCCAACGCAAGATAGTGAAAAGATTAATCAGAGTTTTTAAAAAAGAACTTTAATCAAACGGGTGCCATCAAAAATAAGTTTCAAAATTAAAAAGTTTTTACGAAATGAAAAAAGTAATGTAATAACTTTTGGCGAGATCGTCAAGAATTTACAGGTTTTATTTAGAAAAGTTACTGCTTATATTTTTGCAAAAGTTACAACCTCTTTCAGTAAATATGTGATTATTTATAATAAAGCAAATAAAATAAATGTATGTTTTATTTGTTTGATTATATTTATTTAACTCCAAAAACACTCCAATAATTAGTGTACCTATTTTGTTCCTTGTCATAAAAACCATAAGTCTAAATCCTGCCACAACATCAAAAGTAAGCCAAGAAGAGGTACAGAGCTCCTTAAAGAAAATGAGGGCCGGATGACATATCAGTTCTGGTATGGAAAAGAATTTATAAATAACTACGATATTTAGGGTGAGAAATGATATGTAATCTAATGCAAAAGATTTGCATACAGGAAGGACTACAAAGTCCGTAGTTAGAGCGTTACTTTGCCTATTTATTAGGAAAAGAAGACAACTAAAGACTAAAAACTAGAGGAATTAAGCCGACGAAGATCTGAGAAAAGATTAAACTTATAATGGAGACTTAGAAAGCGACAATAGAAGAAGAGAGCACTTCGAATTGATATCAGATGGAAATAAAACTGATGCAATATGTGTATTAAAACAGGCCACGGAAAAGTTCAGAAAATGCAGAATGCAAATGGTTTATATTGACCTAGAAAAGGCTAACGATAGAGATTCTCGGCAGGTAGTAGGGAATCGTTAAGGAATCTAAACAGGAGCTAGGACACAGGTAGAAAGTACTTTAGGGTTGACCCGGTAATTGATGCTTGGCATTTTTAGCAAATAAAAGACGTAACCCCCTGGTACATGATGGTGGCGATGATATTGTAAGAGCTGCAGGAAATTCTTAGAAGATAAAGGTCTAAAAATTAGTGTGATAGAAAGTAGGTCCATGGAGTTGATTGGATTAGGAAGGCCAGGAATTGAGGGGGGGGGGGGGGGGGGGGTTAACAATAATAGATAAAAAACGAATTTTAAAATATATCAATGTTCGCTACTGCAAAAGATTTTATGCTGGATTTGGAAATAACACGCAGAGTTTAAGCTTAATAAAAAAATTGAAGGAAAGCTTTCGGTGTGCTGTGTGAATTCCTGATCGGTCCGAGAATGATGAGCGCAACTTACGAAACAGTGGTGTTGGGGAAACCCAACTATTTGTTTAATCTCTACAACTCTATTGTTTAATTGTAGTGAATATTAATATCCAGATAGTCATAAAATTCCTTTTAAAATAAATAAGCTCAAAACTTGTCTCTTTGTAAATTTAACGTGCATAAAAGTACGCAGTCATCGGCAAAACACAAAGGTTCTTCCAGCTAAAATAACAAAATAAAGTCCCTCTTTTAATTTAGTTCTTTGAAACACCTGCACGTTGTCGGCACAACTTCAAAGGTTTAGTTTTATTCAAAGATTTTTTATCTCTTAGTTTTATTACGATGACTTTCTACCGGAACAGTTTCTGGGATATGTAAAGATGGCCGGTAACCATAGCAACAAGCATCAACCCTTTGGCGTTTCTTGGCCGTACTGCGTAGCTAGTGCGGCCTCCTCCCCATGCTTAGTGTTCAAAATGGGATTCACGTTATCGCAAGAGCGGGGTCGATTGTTCTAGTACGGACACACCTATTTCCGAGAGAGTGGTCCATTTCATTTTAAATTAGCGCCCGGCGAAAAAACTTCACTCATTCAAGTACGAACACAAAGTGAGGCTGTCGCATCCCTTGATGCGGCAGAGCAGCGAACGTTTTGTAGACCGAAGGTCCAGCAAAACTAAAAGTTATATTTCTTTCAGGCAGAGCCCTGTAAATCTTACTAAGTAACACAAATTAGGTGTACTAGTGTGGAAAAAGTCCCAGTGTTTCTATAAGGCATGACCCCGCAAAAAGTGGTAAGGTCTTGTAGACCGAAAGTCTAGCAGACTAAAAGATATATTTATTTCTCTACGGCATAGTCCTGTAAATCTTGTTAAGTGACACAAATTAGGTGTACTAGTGTGGGACAAGTCCCAGTGTTTCTCTTATGCATATTCTTTTTAAAAGTAATAACATCTCGTAACACCAGAAAATGACAAATACGTCAAGTACCAGTGTTGAAAGCAACAGTGTATAAAATCACCAATTGGAAGTAATAAATGTGCAATTTGATTAGTGAAACCAACGTCTTTTATTTTACAAAGTCACGGCTGCAGGAGAACATGCATTTGGATGACAGCGAACCAGCTAAACTATGGAAATAAATTACAGTAAGTGTAAGTGGGGTTCAAACTAGATCCCTCCTTTACAAGTGGTTTAGATGAGTATAACGATTAATTTGATTTTTGCTACGAACGGTCAGAGGCTATTTAGAAGGTCACGTTTTTTCTTTCCTAAATCCGCGAATGTATCCGATTAACATAGATAAATATTGTTGCAATGAATTTTAGCAGCGGCAGCAGTTTAAGAAACGTAACCATTAGGATTTAATTTAATTTATCATGAGGGAGAACAATACACATGCACTTAGAATTCAATTCTGACCTGTAATTTGCTTTCTGAATAAAAGCCACTTAGCAAACTTGTTTTCCTAACATCAATCTACATTTATTTTCTCCCAAACCGAGTAACTGATTACACAAACTGGGTGGCCTGGAGGCATGTATAACGGTTTATCACATCCCCAATTTATCACAAAACTGTGGGGTTATTCAGTCTGACATGAAGACTAATATATTTATTATTTCAGCCATTAATATTCGTAAACTTAGGCGTCCTCTCTCTACTGTCGTTTTGTTCCTGGTTTTGTTAGGGTTAAAAAGGGGTAACTTGTTTTGTTTTGAGGCGACATTTGCAGAAATAAATTGATCAGGTCCTTTGCTCATCAAATTTTAAAACAGCCAATTAAGAGGCCTCATGATGTTTTCGACATATTAGGTATAAAATTATTAATAGCGTAACCCTTTGCCACATACAGGTTTTATGCTATGAGAAAATTATTTATTTATTTATTTATTTATTTATTTATTTATTTATTGAACAAGTATCAACAGCACAGGTGCCAATTACAGATACAATTATAGGTACATTCCACTTAAACTATGCAGTATATAACCAGAAAATGTCCAACAGAAAATCAACATTAAAACACAGATACACAGAAATACGTCAATACAATAAAAACCCACTCAGACAAATACGTGGTTACATATGTAAATCATTAGTTAACTGTCTTTCAACTTATTTTCGATTAAAATTCTGAATTGGGTAAGACTAGTCGTATCCACATCAATATCAGACGCATACAGATTAAAATAGTAGCACATCTTATAGATTGGGGAATTCTTGTACAGATTTGTTCGAGGATGAGTCAGATAAAAAACATTAGAGGCTCGCGAATTAATTCTATTGATGGCAAATGGCAGCTTACCAAGAATGTCAGGGCAGTCAATTTTACCTTTCAAAATTTTGAACAAAGTGCATAGTAATATTATAATTCTTCTTTTTCTCAACGAAAGCCTCTCAAAGATACTTAACAGGTATTCATTGTCATTTTTTTTTTTTTTTTTTTTTTTTTTTTTTTCTCCTTGGGCTCCGTCCGAGACCGGAAGCACTGCGGCCACTAGAGGCCTATTGTGCCTACCCAATAACTTTTGTTACACCCACTCTGTTATCCCAGTTTCCTGCACAAGCCTGTACAGGTCCACAAGGGAGCGGGTGATCAATTCCTCCGGTTCTAACTTTGGTTGCCCGAACAGTTGGTGGCGCTTGCGATCTAGTGACTCGCAATTATATATAATGTGCTGAACTGTTTCCCTGTCCCTACCGCATAGTCTGCAGCTATGGTCTCCCTGGTACAGTTTCATTTTGTTGAGAAGGTCCTTTACAGCCATATGTCCTGTTAGTACCCCTACGATTGTCCTCAACTGGATCCTGCTCAGATTTAGCAGTTGCCTGGTGAGTCTAGGATTGGGATTTCCTATAGCGGCCTTGCTGTGGTTCAGTCCCTGTACTCCGTTCCAGTGGACTTTGTGTTGTTGTTTGATCCATCTGTTTACCGCCTCTCGTGCCGTGCACTTTGGCACCCCGAGAGATGGTTCTGGGCCAATGTATGGTGTAGCCGATCCCTGTCTAGCAAGTTCGTCGGCTTTTTCGTTACCAGTGATGCCCTTGTGTCCCGGTACCCACATGAGCTTCACTGAGTTTCTGGCAGCTAGCGCGCCAAGATCGTTTATGCACTCCCATACCAGTCCCGAAGTGACTCTGTGGCATGAGAGTGCCCTCAAAGCGGCCTGACTGTCTGAACAGATATAGATCCGCTTATTTGAATAAGCCCTCCTATTGTTTTCCAGCGCACATTGTAAGATGGCGTAGGTTTCTGCTTGGAATACCGTGGGGTACTTCCCCAAGGAAAAGGACATGTCCCTCCTTGGTCCGACCCCATGTACTCCTGCTCCGGTTCCCGCTTCGGTTTTTGATCCGTCGGTGTACCATATGATTGCCCCCGGAGGAAACTCTGGGTTTGTCGAAGTCCATTCCCTGCGATCCGCTATTACTACCTCGTAGGGGATGTTGTATTGGAATTTTGGAGTCATGTAGTCCGATCTCATTTCTAAATCGGGCCCTCCAATCTTCTCTCTTATGAGTTCATGTCCCGCCCTTTTCCGTAATGAAGAGGGCAGAGTGTTTTGCAGTCGATAGAGACCCATCCTCGCCTCTCCCTGGATGACCAGGTGCAAGGGAGGAAGGTCTAGGAGATTCTCCATCGCTGAGGTAGGGGTCGATCTCATTGCCCCTGTAATGCCCAGACAGGCTAGTCTTTGCAGACTGCTGAGCCTGAGCATTATTGTTTTCTGCGTTGCCTTGGTCCCCCAGACCAAGGCTGCATAAGTTATTGCGGGTTTCACCACTCTGGTGTACAGCCAGTGCACCATCTTTGGTGAGAGACCCCATGTTTTCCCATACGTTCGTCTGACCACCGCAAGGGTGATTTCCGCTTTTCGTATGGTTTTATCCACATGCTTGTTCCAGGTAAGTTTTGAGTCCAGTGTTACCCCCAAATACTTTACCTCTTCCTGCAGTGGAATTGTGACTCCTCGCAGGGTTAGAGGACCGAGCCCCTCCTTTTTCCTGCGGTTAGTGAACGGGACGATGACAGTCTTGTTTGGGCTTACATTAAGTCCTTCCTGTCCTACCCATTTTTCCACTACGGCGAGGGCGCTCCTCATGCAGTCCCTCACGGTTGTGTTGAATTTTCCTTGAGTCGTTATGACCAGGTCGTCTGCGTAGCCCAGGATCGAATAACCCCTTTGGCTTAGTTCTTTTAGAAGCCCGTCCATTACCAGGTTCCAGAGGAGGGGAGAAAGAACCCCCCCCTGAGGGCATCCCCCTGCCACCCGGGCTGCCAAAGTTTCACCGAGTAGATCTGTATAAATTACCCGGCTTTTAAGCATGCTTTCTACCCATCTGCAGCAGGTCTCATCTAGCCCGATGCCCCTGATTGCTCTGGATATAGATGTGAAGGATGTGTTGTCAAACGCTCCTTCAATGTCCAGAAATGCTCCGAGAAGCACTTCTCCGTTACCTATCGCGTTCTCCACTCTGCTAACTAGCTGGTGGAGTGCTGATTTGGTCGATCTTCCTGTTCTGTAGGCATGCTGGTCTTGATGAAATGGTCCGTCCCCCATTATAGCATCCCTTATATGCCTATCTAACAGTTTTTCTAGTGTTTTTACAACAAAGGACATTAGACTGATGGGTCTGAATGCCTTGGCGACCGAGTAGTTGGGACGTCCATGTTTCGGTATGAATACCACTTTGGTCAGTCTCCAGATCCTCGGTATGTGACCTAGGGCCAGACTGGCCCTTAGTATGTGACAAAGCTTGCTGACAAGCAGGTCTGATCCCTGCTGTAGCAACGCTGGACAAACTCCGTCTGGACCCGGAGATTTGTAGGGTTCAAATGAGTTTATAGCCCATTTTATTTTTTCAGGGGATATCACCTTCTTAGCAGCCTGCCAGTTGTCCCTATGAGCTCTGTTAGGAGCTTCATTAGGTCCTCCAAATCTCCAGGCTTCAGGTGTTTCCTTTATGATTTTGGACCCAGGGAAGTGAACCCGAAACAGTTCGGTCATTGTTTCCTTCCCCGTTAATGTTTGCTCTCCATTCTCAGTGACAAGAGAGTTGATTGCAGGCTGAGTGTCCTTTGACAGTATCTTTGCGAGTCTGGCACATTCTGGAGTGCTTTCAATAGCCTCGCAGTGCCTTCTCCAGGATGCTCTCTTGGCCTTTCTCAGCGCTATGTTGTATTCAGTAAGGGTAGCCCTATACGCTTCCCAGTTGCCTGATCGTTTTGCCTGATTCCAGTTCTTTCTTACTTGTCCTCTTTTGGCCTCCAGGTCTGGTCCCCACCAGGGGACCTTCCGGGAGGAATTTGATGTAGTTTGAGGACAATTTGCTTCGAATGCCGAAATGGCCGCGTCCGTCAATTGATCCGCTACCAGTTCGAGGTCCGTCACGTTATTTATTACCTCTTTAAGCCCCTCCAGGTTACGTTCTAGGTCTACCCGATAGTTACCCCAGTTCGTTCTGCGAGGGTCGCGATAAGAGTTAGATTCCCGTTTTATACACGTTATTTCGAACCGTATATGTCTGTGGTCCGAGCAACTCTCTTCCTCAGACACATGCCAGTTTTTAATATAATTGCCGACGTAAGCCGTTGATATAGTTATATCTAAAACCTCCTGCCTTTGCCCCGTTACAAAAGTCGGATTATTACCTCTATTCATAATGTCTAAGTTATTTGCCATTAGGAATTGAAAGATGTGCTCACCTCTTTGATTGGTGTTAGTGCTGCCCCAGATGCTGTGGTGTGCGTTTGCATCACACCCGATGATCAGCTGCGATCCACTTCCTCCGCAGTCTCTCACCAGTTCCTCCACAGCGCTGGGTGGTGGCGCTTCCGGGTCATCGTATGGGAAATAAGCCGATCCAATAGTGATATTCTTCGGCCCACCTCCCTCCGTGGTTGCTAGTCTTACTGCCACGAGATCCCTGAGACAGAACTTAGCCAGTGGCAGCATCCTTATATTCTTTTTAATTAAAATGCAGGTTCTCGGTCGGTCGGTGGTTCTATTGTAAACCAATTCACCACCTACTCCCGAGAGACCTTTTATTTTACCTTGGTTGACCCAAGGTTCTTGAATGAGGGCGATGTCGCAGTTCTCCATCACCCTACACAGGACAGCCGAGGCTGCCCTGCTGTGGTGAAGGTTAACCTGCACGACCCTCACTTTGAATGTAATTTTTCTTTTCTACTCCTGTCCATTCTTGTTCCCACGAGTCTGGGGGAAAGGGTGGTCCGCACCGGCAGCGCCCCCTTGCCGGTGTAAGGCTGCTTACTCCGGGATGTCGCCTGGTGTCCCGGAGGCTCCGTTTCAAACGCCTGATTACGGCCCAGGCGCCATTCGTCCCTTTGGCACGGGTCGCGTCACACCGTGGGATTAAGCCGCATGTGTTAGATGTAGGTGAAGTGTAGGTGTTGTAGTGTGCTCACCGCTGTATTCATTGTCATACCCCTTCTGGGGATATATACCAAATTTCCTATAATACATGCACTTCGAAAACCTTCTTTGCACCATATTACGCTACCATATTCCAATACTGGCAACACAAGGCTATCAAAAAGATGCCAGCTAACATCTATGCTGAAATTTTTGGTATTTCTTACAATAAAACCTGCTATTTTTTGTGCACTATCGATTTTAGATATTATATGCGTAGAAAAAGATAATGTTGGGTCAAAGATTACACCAAGATCCTTATGGTGATTCACACGCTGTAAATTGACCCCGTTTAGAGAATAGTCATAGCCAATAATATTGCGATTTAATGTGAAAGACATACACGCACATTTACCTACATTTAACTTAAAGCTGTTTGCCTTACACCAATTCGCCACAGTGGAAAAATCATTCTGTAAGATCTCACAATCCTTACCTGGTAGTAGCATTTAAAATCATCCGCAAATAACAATCCCAGAGTATTACTTGCATTACCGGATATTCCATTTATAGCTGCCAAAAACAAAAGAATGGAAACTATAAGGGTTTATTTGAGAGTAAGGTAATATACAGCGTGTCCAGAGACCATCTTAAATTATTTATATTTGCGACTTTACGGAAAAAAGTTATTCGTCATAAAAAGTTCTGCTTGTTGAAAAAATAACACACAACAATTTTGGCCTAGATTATACGGGGTGTCAAAAAAAGTAAAAACGATAAGTGCCGTATTAATTTTAATTGCAAGGCGCACTAATATTAGAAAGTATCGCCCAGAACTGAAAAGTGATCGAATATGAAATTTAACAAAATAACTTTAAGTTTTTCATATTATTATGTACCTTTGCATTTTTTAAAAAAGTGCTTTGAAATACATGTTCTTTTTTTAAATAACCTATTACCAAAATAGACAACAACAACATTTTATGAAATACTACACTAAGCTTCAACCTGACCACCGTTTCCTTCGACACAAACTATTGTACGTCGTTAACATTCCGCCATTGATTTGTAACCACTCGATATAAGAAACACACTTTGGTTTTAACATAACGGTGCTCCATGTCACAGCTATGCAAGAGTGACAGAATTTTTTAACTGGACATTTCCACAGAGGTGGATTGTACGAAGGTCAGAATTTGCTTGGCCTCCCACAGATTTTCGAAAACATGAACCGTTTAGATAGGTTTATCAGAAAATGTGTCCAAGAAATTTTCCCTCAGATGGTATTTTCACGAGGTACAATAGTTTGTATGGAAAGAAACGGTGGTCATGTTGAAGCTTAGTGAACTCTTCATAAAATGTTATTGATATTTATTTTGATAGAATGTTATTTAAAAAACATGTATTTCACGACAATTTTTGAAAAATTCAATTATGAATGACCATAAAGTTATTTTGTCAGTTTTCAAATTCGATCACTTTTTAGCTGTGGACGACACTTTCTTAATGTTGTTATACTTTGCAATTAAAATTACAAATAGTTTCCTTCTACGGCAGTTATTGTTTTTACTTCTTTTCACACCTTGTATATGCTCATTCAAAATTTGTGATTTGAGTGTTATTTTCTCAAAAAGAAGAACTTTTTATAGGGTAAGCCCGGGAGAGATGGCGCGGCGGGTTAGATGGCGCAGCTTAATATTTCTGTAATAGCAACTGGCAACGTAGCGCCATCAGCGACCTTTATTTGTGTGTCAAGACATGTGTGAGGTACATTACGTTCGTTAATTGGAGTTAAGGTAATTTAATATTTCTTAGATATCTTAGCATGCCCTAATATGTTTTAGTCGTTAAGAAAATGCAGTATTTAAGAACCAAATTCACCAAATGTTTCCATTGTATTATTGTCTCCGTTATGCAACATATTAACACTAGTTTTTTAACCCTAAAATCAATTAAAATGTTTAGTTGTTAGAGATCACGTGACTGAGCTATCTCTCCCTAGATAGTTCGGTTAGTTGGCGTGAGCCATCTCACCCCAGTAATGGGGTTGGTTGGCATAGGCATTTACTTATACCGCAACAGTGTATAATGTTTATTTTTAGATGCCAACAGAGTATAAACGAAACGGAAGCTGCTCCAGACCTACATGGACTGAAGAAATTTTACAATCGGCAATGCAGGCGGTAAGGTCGGAGAATATGGGTGTCAATAAAGCGGCCAGACAATTTAAAGTACCTTGTACTACACTTCACCGAAGACTAGCAACCGGCAATATAAAGAAGAAAAGCCTGGGTCCGTCATCGGTACTCGGAGATGAGAATGAGAGAAAGATAGTTGGGCATATTAAAAAAATGCTAAAAAAGGATTTCCTCCAACAAGAAATATTGTTCGCCGTATGGCATACCATCTTGCTGAACAGCTTAACATCAAGCATACGTTCAACAAAAACCTGAAATGGCCGGAGAACATTGGCTTAACTCATTCTTGCGACTAAACTGGGATTTATCTATCAGAGAATACCTGTCCTTTTTTGGAAGGAATAGTCCTTTTTTTAAAGAATTTTGTCCTTCCATCTTTTTTTTAGCTTAAAATGTCCTTCCCAAAGCACAAATTCATTTTCAGACGACCTTGCTGGAGCATTCTCGACGTTAAAATAATTTAAAATTAAAAGTCGATATTTCAAATATCTACGTGATGTTCTGAGACTACTGAGGGCATTTTTATTCGTCGTTCCCGTCTATGAATGTGGCATGCGTTTCGCCTGAAGTCCATCTACCCCATCATCAAAAAGAAGAGAAACGAGAACAAAACTAACATAACCACATACCTATAATTATTGAGGTGCGAATTATTCTATTTTTGGCATTAAATAGCGAGATGAAAGAAACAGGTCTATAGTTGATTTTAATAAAGCTGAACTTCTGGTTTAACCATTAATTTGAAGGAAACGTGTAACGAATTATCACACCATAAAGAATGACAAAAAAATGTTACAAGCTGTAAAATCAAATGATAAATACAGATTTAAGTTAGAAAAATAGATATTAATTTAAAAATATTATACGTATATTATTTTCCCCAAAAACAAACTAAAAATATAGTTTTTAATAAACTGGTGAAAGCGCATTGTCCAATGTCCTTTTTTCCTGTTCTAAGAACGTGGCAGCCCTAGAAGTCAGAAGAAGTATCACTTGCTCGATCCCGAGGAATGAACAGAAAAGATGTCACCGAGTACTTTGACCTGCTAGGAAATATTTAGGAAGAATACAGCCTCTTTGACAAGCCCGGAAACATATTTAATATAGATGAAATAGGCTTACAACTTAATAACAGACCTGAACATGTAAACGGCTCAAACAACGTAGTTGCGATAACATCTGGTGAAAAGGGGATATGATTACCGCCATCTGTTGCTGAAATGGAGAATGAAGAATACAATCTGCAAAGGGAAAAAGCAAAAAACAATACGAAGACGGGATGCCTCCTGGTTCAGTGGATTATATTATATGTCTGAAAAATCGGCCTATATTAACACTGCTACTTTTTTGAAATGGATACAGACACAATTTGTTCCCCGAAAGCCACATGGCCAGGTAATTCTTATTTTAGATGGGCATGCATCACATTGCAGTTCAGTAGAGATTCTAGAGTATGCTGAAACCAATGATATTATCTTATTGTGCGTCCCTAGCCATACCACACAATTTTTGCAACCTCTAGACCGTGGATTGTTTAGAGCAGAATAGAATAACACAAGCCTTACAAATGTTACCAACCCGGAGACTAACAGAAATACCGCAAACGAGGTTATAAACCCTGAAGTGGTGGAAGAGACCCCGGGAAAAATATTAAACGTCATCTGTGCAGTTCCTAGTACCTCAAAAGTTGATACGCGCAAGTGTAGTCGTCAGCTTGCAGAAATTTTAACTTCTCCCAAAAATATTAAAAAGAAAAAAACCATTAACAGAAAAGAAAATGAAGTTATCATCACAGAAGAAAAAACAAGCGAGAAAACAAGCTAGTGTTTATTAGCTAAGAATAGGAAGAACAAATCAAAAAAATTAAAAAACTACAGCGACTCTTCTTCAGATAGTGAAGTAGATATTGGTTTACAGACCGATTCTGATAACAGCATCCAAAACACCGATGAAGAAACCGCGTGTGTTGATTGTGGGGAGACATACTTCTACACTAGAAGCCAAGAACAGTTGTTGTAGTGTATTTCTTGTCCCAAATGACTTTACGACGGCGACGGTTGCACGACTTTTTTAAACCATTGCCTGCGATGTGGCGGGAGAGAAAATATTTAAATTTACTACTTTTATTATGTGCGCCGACTCACTCAATTACAAGGGGTGAGATGGATTTTTCAATTATTTTGAAAATGCTGTTTTTTCGTTGACAAAATGAAATAAAGTTGCTTACTTTTGCATGATTTATATTGATTTTGTTTTTTACAACCTCTTAAAAAAACCTTTCATAGTTATTAAATACTAATAATCTGATTTTTTATCCAAATATGAAAAGAGGTGCGCCATCTCTTCCGGGTTTACCCTGAAGAATAACTTTTTTTCGTAAAGAAAAAAATAAAAAGTTTAAGGTTTATTGAGATGGTTTCTGAACACGCTGTATACCAGAACAACAAATAATGCATACAAAAGCTCTATTCGAACGTTAATGCAAACACGAGTTTCATTTAAAAGTACAAGTTAATATATTTTATAGTTAAGAAAAATTACCCTAGATAGCGTGTATATTCAAATTTCTACCTTGAAAACGCACATTTTTTAGAAATTTCGTTTTTATTAAAACCCTCACATTTCTCTACGATTTTCTAGAATAATGAGATACTGAAACTACCTTAAAATAAATAATCCAAAAACTCTGGTAAGCATAGATGATGACCCATTAATGTACTTACCAAAAATAAATGTACAGTTCCCAACATTATTGGTATGTACCAATAAACAGACCTGATTTGGCGCCCTTGCAATGATATTAATGTGTCATAGAGTTCACTACCAATAACTGAAGCTGTAAGTAAACTCAAAAAGTGCACAAAATGAAACAACTTTCAAAGTAAATTAAATGTTTAAGTTACAGGAGAAAAGCAAGGCATCGTGGAATATGAATCGAGTGTACTTAACGAAAAGGAAAATGATAATTTTTTAGCGGGCTCTAGGATGTTGCCACGCCTTTACAGTGATAGGACACTACCTTAAATCAGCTTTCTCTATAAAAATAATTATTTAAAATATTTGGCTTTTCATGGCGATTATAAAAAAAATTGGTACTTATCTTGATAACGTTCTTTGTGGAGCACACTCCTACACTGATCTACCTTAAACAGAAACACACATGCAAAATCTCCCCAAATTATCAAAAATCCAAGCACTGCCAAATTAAAACATCAAAGAGGGCAGTGTACGAAGCATCGTAACTTGCACTCAAAGGAACATCGTTCAATGATTTATTGAAATAATTAATCATATGGATAATTTATTATCTCGGTTAAATAATTAGGCTGGGTTTTTCCTAAAAAAAAACAATATGACTGGATTCCAAAACATGAAATTATAGGTTAGACTGTAACCTACTTTTCCCTAAGGGTCCTCTCGTTACATCATTTACCAGGTAATCTCGATGTTCTGACCAGGGTGCGGCAGCTCATCTAGTCGCATTCAGCACAAGTTTGAACAGGCGGGTCTCTTTTTGCATGTTAATCCTTGTCTGTCACTCTCCACACAGTGTCAGCAGAACCGAAGGAAATCCAGGAACCTTGATCCACTAAAAGATGGTAATTGGACGCCAGACTGTGAAAAATTGGATTAAGTGGACCAAAGTCCCTAGACTGGCTCACAGTCAAGCTGTTTCCCTCTCGCTACCTCGCACCAGAAATTAAACCCACACATTGTTTATTACATTTATAAGAAAACATTAACAATTACAAGCGCCCAGCTTCTAAAGGGAGCTGAACCCACTAGCTTCTGTCGACAGTCTTTAGTCTGCTCACTATGAAATTGTCCTGAGTACTTTACTGTACTATACACGTAAGCTACACTGTCCTTTAGAGACATTTCAAATATAAATTGACCGCTAAATAGTCACTAAATATAGTCGATCAGCACTCTAGCCGACTGGCTCGATATAAACTAAAACTGTCCTCTGGACACCACAATATAACTGACCTGTTGTCACTAAAAGTCGAGCTGCAGTCTAGCAGATTGGCTCGATATATACTAAAGCTGTCCTCTGGACACCACAATATAACTGACCTGTGGTCACTAAAAGTCGAGCAGCAATCTAGCAGACTGGCTCGATATACACTAAAACTGTCCCATGGACACCGCACTATAATCTGACCAGTGGTCAATAAAAAAGTCACTCTGCATCTAGCGGATTGGCTCAATACAAACTAAAAATGGACACATAAATCGACCTGTGGTCACTAAAAAAGGCACGATATAAACTGAAACTGGACACCACATTATGAACTGATACAATTACCTATATAGTGCTCAACCGCTGTTGGTCATAACAGGTTGACTAACTGGTCTCTTTGATCATAGTAACATTACTTTGGGTACCATACTTTTATTTCTTTAGGCATGATCTTTAGGCACGATTCTTAGGCACTACCATTAGGCACGATCATTGGGCACTATCTTTAGGTACTATCATTGGGCACGATTTTTAGGCACTATCATTAGGCATGATCATTAGGCACGATCATTAGGCACTATCATTGGGGTAGCGTGGAGAGCTAAAAATAAAGAAAACCCCCAAATCACTCTGCCACCCCCTTATTTTTTCATTCTCATAATAATAGCAAAATAAAAGGCGATCTAACTATAAATTTAGAATACAGAGTGTATCATATAAATGCATAATAGGTGGAAATTTACCTGGAATGTTTTTGAGCTCCTACCTTACAAATGTATCTGAAACTACTAGGGCTTCCAGGATTTTCAACAGGTTCGAAGCTACCCCTTAGAGGTCTCAAGATCAAAGAGGACCTCGCCCTATAATTTACATATTATATCTTTTTTACCATGAGAAAATCAGCCAATTAGAATCGTGCGACGTTTACCAAAATCACTCCTGTTTTTCTCCTAAAGGAGACCCTACGATAAATATTTTCGGAGTCTATTGTTTTTTCCCAATTAAAATTCAAAACAAACCCAAAAATTATTGATTTTCTTATTAGTCACCATTTTGATTTATCTAAAACTGTCAACAGCCCTCCTTTACGCGAGCGTCTACCGGGTTTACTCCTATTGCTCGAATTACTCCGCACTATTATTTGGCAACAATACAAGAACATAATACAAAAATATAAAGGGTTTCCCTTAAGTCCAAACATGTATGATCCTATCATGCCTAAAAAAACATATACAAACTACCTCAATTATAAACTAAATTTACAAAAAGAAATATACTATATTTTTTAGTAGAGTGCATTACTCCTGAGCGTAGGCACAATGAAAAACTCTCGAAGCAAAAAACAGACTGTGAAGACTAGTCCGTAGATGTAAGGCGCGTCGATAAACAATTTGAAGGTGGAATTTACGACATTTCTCAAAACTCAATGTATCGGGAAATTAACCCGTTACAAGACTCACGTCCATTCGAAATACATACTAAAAATAGGAAAAATCGCCCCTACTCACACTTTAGAGTCCCTAACAAAAATTCATCTGTAAAAACAGGAGGGATGAAACTAGATCTTAATTTTCTTTAAGAAAAAGGTTTTTTTTTCAACCCAGCTCTCAGACTGACATCGAGAAAACGACAGGAAAAAAGTCATAAACTTCAAGCAAGACGGTGTAATCGATACTGCTACCTTAAGTTCATGCTCTCGCGAATCCACGCGATTTATTTGAACTACTTGAAAATATGACAGTAACGAACGTTACAAGGAAATACATTCATCTCTACGCGGGCTGGCTGTAGATCGAATAAGTCATATATCGGTTTAAGTGATGGAGTAATTTGAATTAAAATTAATCTATACGATACTGCGCACGAGCTTCTATTGTTTGTTTTTACACATTAACACAAAAATAAATAGTATTTGCGAAAACCCTAGTTCATACAAGTGTGTTGATGACACAATATAATATGATCCCCTGCCCATTACTATAACATATCAGGTTAAACGTAGTCAAGCGATACAGTGTATATGGGTTAGGAATTATAGAGTTATTGGCTAATAGGTAATCTCGTAGTATTAATTACATCGTAATAACCGTAGTTAAATTGGCCATATTAACATAACGCATAATGAATTTTGGTACGCATTATTAAATATTGCATATTCCTATTAGTAAAAGTAAATTTAATACTGATACTTTCCCCAGTGTTTATTTTTATTACTTGTTTTTTTAAATAAAAGTTATATTAAAATAAATATCAGTAACAATAACTTGTATTGTACGGAATTGCTTAAATATCCGAAATTGAAATAAAATAGTGGAAAAGCAAAACGAACTTTAGTTTCTAGATTCCAGGGTCTCGTTTAACGTACTTAATTTTTCCACCTGGAGCAAGGTAATGAACTTTTTTCCTTATTTCAGTTTTATTTTGTTACAATGTAGGTGTTATACTTTTGCATATCTTCTGACCCAGATAGAGGTTTATGGTTTATTAACGTGCCTTATTTATTTATCGTATGCAATTGAAAAATAAATAAATGCTTTAACTGTGACTGACTGGGGACATATATGTATACACCGCGCGAAATTTTATATATATATATATATATATATATATATATATATATATATATATATATATATATATATATATATATATATATATATATATATATATATATATATATACATATATATATATATATATATATATATATATATATATATATATATATATATATATATTTTATATATATATATATATATATATACAGGGTGATTCACGGTCGATGGTAGGTTAGACGTTTATGGAGAACGGAACGCGGGATTTTTTTGAAAATTTGGCAACGTGGGTAATTAGCTATGCTCTGTCCATCTAAAATATTTTCAGCATTGCGACGTTGCCGCTTCTATCAAAAAGTCCTAGCAACTTTATTTTTTTAAATGGAACACCCCATATATTAATAAATTTTTAGAATCGCTCTTTTATTACAATACTTTTTTGTTAATATTACCCTATACCTATCTCTATCGGTTTTCGAGATAAAAATTAGTTTGTGTTAAATATGGTCCAAAACATGGCCCTAATTACACGTAAGTAAATTAGTGCTCTCAATTCATGGAAAGTTGATATTTTGGCGGTAGTTTAGACAGACCCGATGTATTTATTTTTCACCATGAAATCGACTCCATATCATACAGGGCGTGCTAAGATTACTATTATTTCCGTTGTTCATAAAAGGGGTCAAATGTTCGTTTTTTTAAATGAAACCCCCTGTATATTAATCAATAAATTGAAAGACGAAGAAAAACGCTTTAAGATGGTACATCATATTCCTATACCTAAATCATCAAGTTTTCTTAATAAAAGCGCTTTTTTGTGAAAAAAAAAATAAAGACTTTAATTTTAAGTAACCATGGATATCAAACATCAAAATATCAAACTTACGACATTTTGACGACTGTGTTTAAAAAAATCTCCCAAAATGAACGCAGATAATCATTATTCAAACGAAGTTCTTATGAAATTATTTATTTTACACGGACAATGTGATCAAATCATTGCCAGAACTTGCAGAAAATTTAACCAAATGTATCCTGAATTGACACAAATGAACGAAAGGAAGTTTGTAAGATTACAAAATAATTTCATTAACTATGGCTCAAATTTAAAAGCGCCTCTAACATTACCAAAACCTGTTACTTCAAATGAAGATAATATTGTCAACGTTTTGGCATATTTTTATGCATATCCAGAGGCTTCCATTCGTAGTGCAGAAAAAGATTTGGGTGTATCATATGCTTCAATACAACGAATTTTGGGAAATCACGAAATGCATCCGTTTAAATTTACTAAAGTGCAAGCCCTCAAAGCAGAAGACTTTGAACGTAGAGTGCATTTTTGCGAAACCCTTTTAATACGTATACAAGAGGATCCGGAGTTTTTGTCAAAAATCATTTGGAGCGACGAAGCAAAATTTACAAGGGATGGGATTTTTAATAGAAGAAATAAGCATTTTTGGGCTGATCATAATCCTCACGTGACAAAAGAAATGGGATTTCAAGAAAAATTTGACCTAAATGTTTTTTGTATTTTAAAAAAGCACAAAATTAGCTTTTTTATTTATGATGCCACTTTAAATGCTGAGAGATATCTCGAAATACTAAGGACGACTGTTACCGATTTCGTCGAAAATTTATCTTTAGAGGATTATAGGAATTCGTGGTTTCAACTGGACGGAGCGCCAGCTCATTGCACCCAGGAAGTTTCCAGGGTACTTTATGAAATATTTGACGATCGTTGGTTTAGGCGCTTAGGGCCGTGGGATTGGCCACCGAGATCCCCCGATCTCACGCCGCTTGACTTTTATTTATGGGGTGTTTTAAAAGAAAGAGTGTACAGTACTCCAGTGCCTACCAAAGAAGAACTGCGACGGCGAATAGTTCGGTGTATTGAAGATCTGGATCCCCATGAAATTGAAAAAGCAACTACGAGTCGCGTACAAAAGCACATACTAAAATGTTTAGAATGTAATGGACAACATTTCCAGCATTTATTGTAAAAATTTCTTATTTTGTTTACAGTTTTGTTTTTTGAACCTTCCTAATTTTGTTATTTAATTTATTTTCACATGTTAATGAAATTATTTTGTAATCTTACAAACTTCCTTTCGTTCATTTGTGTCAATTCAGGATACATTTGGTTAAATTTTCTGCAAGTTCTGGCAATGATTTGATCACATTGTCCGTGTAAAATAAATAATTTCATAAGAACTTCGTTTGAATAATGATTATCTGCGTTCATTTTGGGAGATTTTTTTAAACACAGTCGTCAAAATGTCGTAAGTTTGATATTTTGATGTTTGATATCCATGGTTACTTAAAATTAAAGTCTTTATTTTTTTTTTCACAAAAAAGCGCTTTTATTAAGAAAACTTGATGATTTAGGTATAGGAATATGATGTACCATCTTAAAGCGTTTTTCTTCGTCTTTCAATTTATTGATTAATATACAGGGGGTTTCATTTAAAAAAACGAACATTTGACCCCTTTTATGAACAACGGAAATAATAGTAATCTTAGCACGCCCTGTATGATATGGAGTCGATTTCATGGTGAAAAATAAATACATCGGGTCTGTCTAAACTACCGCCAAAATATCAACTTTCCATGAATTGAGAGCACTAATTTACTTACGTGTAATTAGGGCCATGTTTTGGACCATATTTAACACAAACTAATTTTTATCTCGAAAACCGATAGAGATAGGTATAGGGTAATATTAACAAAAAAGTATTGTAATAAAAGAGCGATTCTAAAAATTTATTAATATATGGGGTGTTCCATTTAAAAAAATAAAGTTGCTAGGACTTTTTGATAGAAGCGGCAACGTCGCAATGCTGAAAATATTTTAGATGGACAGAGCATAGCTAATTACCCACGTTGCCAAATTTTCAAAAAAATCCCGCGTTCCGTTCTCCATAAACGTCTAACCTACCATCGACCGTGAATCACCCTGTATATATATATATATATATATATATATATATATATATACATATACATATTCAATTCACATGCTCTACAAGTAGGATCCTCCTCTATTCCAATGATATTTAGATGTCTTTTCAGCAGTGTTCCGTGAGGAGTCCTGTTGCCATTCTAAGATTCCTCCTGCTTGGTAGCAGGAGGCAGGAGTGCTTTGGTTCTATTTTGTCTAGCTCCCTGATAAAAGATCGCGATTGTCTTAAACCAGGGAGATCCATCCAGTATATCTGATGTCTTGCCAGGTGTTCCTGTATTGCTCCTCGTGCTGTTTGGTACGAGAGTCCACATGTGGGTTCAGGGCCAATCAAAGTTTCTGCCGCTCCCTTTTTAGCTAGCCTGTCGGCAGCTTCATATCCTTGTATTCCCTGATGTCCGAGTACCCACTCCAGGGTGACTCTCTTGTGCTGTGCCAGAATCACGAATAGACTTGCGACGCTTTATTTTTTGTCAAATTAACTACGGTGACAACTGTTTTTAGTTTTATTTTACAATTATTCTGTAATTATAATCGCTGTTCGCTATGTAAAAATATCGCATTCACGAGACACCGCTGCACAGGTATATTTAATGTTAAAATTTTAAGACGTCCTTTTTCTTGTTTGTCTTTCTCTTGCAAAATGAACATAAGGATTTTGTCGGGTCGCTTAAACAATTTCCACCCTTTTGGTTTAATAAATATCAGTGATATTAAAAATTAATCCGGTATTTTAAATGAACATTAATTAAATAATTATAACGCTAGCGAAATCCCTTTGTTGGCTTCTGAATTAAAAGAGGGTTATAATCTGGAATGTTCACAGGAAATTAAATTGGATTCCGGGAAAAAATACGAGTGTTGCAATGATTCATTTAGCTTTAAAGGGAATGAAAGAATTTTTTAAGTAATTATAAATAAATATAGGACGGACAGAGGACATATAAAAGAAAATGTTTAATTTGAGGGTACATTCGGCTATAGTAAAATTTACATGTAAAACACAAATTATTTATATTTGTTCAGCACAGAACTCTAGCTCTTAAATGTGATCTAGCAATGGTGAAATTTAAATAAAATATAATTTCTAATTTAATTTTTTTGATAACCTGTATTATCCGATTGTGAAAATTGCAATTCAGATTATGAACCGGAATCTCCGATTTCGAATAATTCGATAAGGGAGAAAATTGTTGTTAGCCAGTGAGCAGCTTACACTGCAGTAATAGTATATTACATAACAAGTGTTGAAAGTGACATTTTTCACACGAGTGGGAATGTCCCATGGGATAATCCCACGAGTGTGCGAAAATTACTGTCACACGAGTAATGTACAATATTTTTCCTACGACCACAAAAATATTTACCAAAAAACCTCAATTTCTGTCTTTTAAATCCTTCACTTTCTACACTAATATTTTCATCAAGTGTGCTGAAAATAAAACAAATGAAATTGGCACCATCTATTTAAATGTCATGTTGACAAGTACTTTTCAACACACGTGTAGTAAAGTGCTTTTCAACACGCGTGTGATATAAGGCACTTTCTCGCCAAGTTAACCGTGCTTTTTTACTCACTTTCATGGGTGGTCGTAGGAAAAATAGCTTTACTGAACTACCGCACAAATACACATTGTTTATAACCCGTCCTTCGAGGTGTTAACACGTGGCTGAGTCAATGCTATGAAAAAGAGCTCATTAAATTTTGTTGGTCTTATTGATATACTTAACATGAACATAGAACATGTCAAAAACAGGAAAAAAGTTATTCTTGACACTTTAGAAGGCGGAAAAGTGTTTAACTGTTTAATTGTAATCTTAATCGTAATTCTGTCAAATATTGTACCGGGATCAAGATAGGTTAGTGTTCTTTAATCGCATTGAACCATTCAACAACAGTAATTTTTTCTTACCAAGAAATCTCTTACGAATGACTTCCGTCACTTTTTATAATTTTTTTTTGATCTGAGACAGCCCACGTAGACTGCAAGTTTAAGTATTAAGGTACCGTGGGTATCTGATAAGAAGGGAAATATAATCTATCGACACGGGATTTAAATGACTGGAGGTTGGGAGGGGACGAGAAAACATCTGCACGCAATTTGTTCCAGACCATAGATATGAATGAACGAGCGAAGTGGGATATTTCAGGCTTTTGTAGCTGGCCAGTGAAGGGATGCATACGTAACGCGCCTCTTGCTGTTCTGTTAGGAACACTAAATGGGGAAATTATAGCGGCTAGTTCTTCAGAGCAAAATCCGTGGAAGTATTGGTAGAAAAGGGATAAATTCCCAACAGTGCAGCGATAAGCGAGAGATGTTTTCTTGTAAGGACTGGGTCAGTGATGAGTCGACTGGCTCTCTTTTGGATTGAATCAAGGATGTTTTCGAAGATGATGCCACTTTTCAGATGTGAGCAACATAGAGAGGTTAGGTCGTATTTGGAAAAAATAGAGAGTGTGTCAGTTGGAAGGGGAGAAGTATTTTCTAGCTCGAAAGAGAAAACCAAGCGTTTTAGCTGCTGATGTGGCTATGATGCTAATGCTAGTAATGTGCTTGTGTTAGCTGAGATCATATTCGAAAGCGATGCTGCTGTTTGTTCTGATATAATATATACAGGTTTGCATAGACGGAACAATAACAATAGACGTAAAAATAATGTGCTGTCTTTCCTCTCTAAGGTGTTTCTATAGAAATATGACTTGTTACGAACATGAAACAGGTACAAAAAGGACATGTGCAAAATATAAAAAAAGACAACAAACAAAACATTTGAAAAAAAGTGTTGCAGAAAAAAAAGTTAATGTAATTGGGTAGACCGAAGGTACGAAGCCGTATTTAAGAAAAGACAATAATATGGAAAAATATAAGAAAAATACCAGAGGATTACCCTACGCAACCGATAGTTGAAGACAGAATAGTCGACGGTAGGCGATCTCAAAGTACACTACAACACCTATATTGAGCAGTAATTAGCCCTGTTCGCACAGTCACAAACCAGTCAGAGCCAATGAAATTACTGGAAACCAGTCGACAAACTGTCACGTTACCAAATACCTAAAATTTGATTGGCGCTGATCGGTTTGTGATTCCTCTACGAACAGAGCTATTAAGAGGGGTCAGTGTAAAGGACTGTAGAGAATATATCCCTAATACGCAAAGGTGGAAAGCATTGCCAAAAACATCTCTGGATTGTTAACTTTAACAAAGAACGAAATGTAACAGTGACATCACACAGAGTGTTAATAAAGGATGTGGCCAAACTTTAGGGTATACTCAATTATAAGACAAAAAGATTATATAAATATAGGTCTTAAACGACTTGGATTTTAAAACACAGGGTGTTGAATTTTTTTTTAAAAAGGGTTTTCCTAAATATCTAGAAGACGCAAACTAGTATTAAGTTGAAACTTGGTGACAGTTTTTAATGCATAAAGAGGAGTCTTCTAAGTGAAAAACTGTTTTTATCATTTTACCAATGGCGTGCACAGGGGTTATGCCCGAGATTTAATTTTAAACAGATACATAAGTACGAGACGTTTTTTAAAATCTGATAGGATTTATGATTTAGCAAATAAAACTACACAAAAATCGCTTCTTAATTTTTTTCACTTCGATTAGCCGTTTCCGATAAAAACGAAAAAATGTAAAGTTATGCATAACATTATTTATTAGTGTAATTTGTTGAAAATAACAAAAAAGTAAGAAGGCCATGGAAACAAAAAACATTTCTCTAAACAAATTTGACAACTGGCAAGACTCCTCTTTTTGCATTAAAAATTGTCAGCAAATTTTAACTTGATATTAATTTGCGTCTTCTAGGTATTTAGGAAAAAACGTTTTAAAAAATTCAACACCCTATGTATTACGGCTGTCCCATGGAGAAACACAGTATATGCATTTTTCTCTGAATTTGCGATTTTAACATAAGAGCATATACTGGGGTTTGGGCTATCTGTTACCTAAGCAAAATTCTTAATACGCCGCAAAATAACGAAGTTTTCGTTAGACGGAACACAGTATCTACAACGCGTCGTTGATTATCAGAATTCATAAACACAGTATCTGCGTTCGCACTAACTATAAAACACAGCATATGCACTGACCAATCAGAAAACGGTATTTTAACGGATGACATTGTACATACTGTGTTATTCCACTGTAGAACTTTTAGTATTTCAATTAAAGTATGAGCAACAGCATGCTTTTTATGTCTTGTAGTAAGGTTTCGTAATATTATTGTGCTATGATTTAATATTATATAGTGTTTAAATGGCCACAAAATGAATTAAGAATAATGAAGGATCACGCGCTAACAAAATTGTTAAGAGATGGCTTTGGCTCCTCACTAAGTCATTACAGAAGGCATAATGCTCCGAACTGCCGATACTTGTCACGAGACTTGACTGTCCAGATCATATAAGAAGATTAAAAAAAAGAGATTTCTGTAAAATAGAGACTTACCGAAGTACTTTAAAATCTATGAATATATCACTGAAGATGCCTAACAGATGTGCAGACTGCTTACTTTTTGAATCAGAAATTGATAGTACAGAAAAATGAATCGACCTGTTAATCCTAACTTATTGACTCAGAAAGAAATGCACGATCTTAATGAAAGTCAAGCGAAAACCTTATATATGTAAGTACGAGTATGATAAAAATAGAAACCCTAAATGAGCAAATCCATTCAATGGACCTCCAAAAAGTAATTTCGTTGCCCAACAGTTTTTTTATAAGCAGTTTATAATAACTTCGATAACTTTGCAAGAATTGTCCAGAGGTCTAGACAAAATTTGCTTGTCGAAAAGTAAGAAATTTTCCGCGAATGGAAAAGCAAAAAAACGCATTAACCGTAAAAAGAAGGAGGGGACTGAAAATGAAAATTACAGAGGAACCAATTATTCCTAACATTCTCCTTCAAGACACAGTTGAAGCATTTATCAAAGGGGACCGCGTACTTCTCTATAAATCTAACTTTGAGGCTGAAGAATACAGTGAATTTGATTTTCTACAGAAAAAATATATACTAACGAAAGAGCTTCCACCCATAAAAAACACCTATCGTGGTATAAATACAGAGAAGAAAGCTAAAATAATTAAAGAGTTAGTGCCAAAAATCAAAAATATTAATCATCATTCTTTTGGGCTCAATCTACCTGAAAGCGAACAATCATGTGACCTGCTTAGTAATGAATAATATTAGGCTGATTAGGCACTATCTATTAATTTAACTGTGTTTTTAAAGTTTTTAAGAAACTATAGTCTCTCTTGTTCTGTTTAAAAATACAAATTTTATCCATACTTTACATATTTTAATGACGATAACATTGTGATTATTTTGAGTTCACATGCAGTGTTTTCTACAAATATGTCCATAAAAGTTTGCTTTCGTTTTTAAAACACTGCTTTGTTTCTAACAATCCTTACAAAATTAAACAAACTCTATTTGTAAAAACACAGAATGCACTTGCTGTGTTTTTTCACTGAAAAGATATTCTTACCTTAAAAACTAAATTAAAAGCAAAACACAGTATATACATTTTTTAAATTTATCTATCTGTATTTTATGGGTTGGTTAAGTATCTACCATTTCGTGATCTATAAAAGTTTATTTAAAGCCTTAAGCACCTCTTTAAATGAAAAATTGGTAATAATACTACCGTATGTTTTCATGGTAAACAAACACGTTTCAACCTGGATTACTCTAAATAATGTCAGTTCCATATACTGTGTTTCTCCATGGGACAGCCGATTAGTATCTATGTTTATATGAACTTGTTATCTTAAAACTGAGTAAGGAACAATACCCTGAAGTTTTGCCACATACTTTATTAATAATCTGTATAATAATTAAGATAATAATTCGATTTATTAAATAGTCGGATATATCCGATTATGGAAATCGTAACTGAGATTCCAAGTAATTCGAGAAAGAGTGAACTTTAACTAGCAAGCAATTTATGATCTACTAAACAAGATTAGTGTCATTGAATTGTATTGCCAAAATAATATAGCTAATAAATAAACATTCCTTATCAATCCGTCATTGGAGGAGTTTTGAAAAGTAAGTCCTTTTATTTTTTTGGATTTTATTAATAAACTAAAATACATACTATGTACTAATCATAAAATATCATTTATGTTTAAAAAAATGTAAACATAGCGTACCTTACTTAAAAATAAGATATACTAAAAAGAAAACCGATAAGTGAGGAGGAAACAACGGTTATCGTAATCGGAATTAGCGACCCAATATGAAATACAAGTCTCGTGGCAGTATGGGTAATAATTTGAATTTATAATCAGGTTATGAAAATAAAATAACGCATAATGTAATAATTTAATTTTTTTTTGCCCACCACTGATCGCAAGTTAGGCCACTTATGTCCAATTTACTTGTTGTTTTTTTTTGCTTAAACTTTAACCTACTAAAAATTCTTGTTTAAATTAAAATGTTTGAGATATTATAAGTCACGTTTTTGTTTCTATGTGTTTATGTAAATTTTTCACCAGCTTTATTTCAGCCATAAATTAAAAAGGAAATAAGCATCTTTAAGCACCACTATTTAATATGATTTACTGCCATATACAAAATACTTAATTAAAGTCCATTTTGCATGACATTGTATGCAAAACGGGAAGTTAATATTCTTTCAAAGCAATTTTTCTTAAAGTAATTATACCCAGATTGAATTCATTTACATTGATGAGCGCACTGCGTTTCGCCATGAAAAATTTTCTTTTGAACTTAACCAAGTTTTGCATGTTAACTGTGTTTAAATTGCGTAAAATAAGACCCAGAAATTTATTGCCTTGAGCTAACATTTTGTCAGAAACGGGTTATAATCTGAACTAAAGTATAGACATCTCGAACATAGACCGATGTAAATATTAACCCTACACGTCATAGTCAGACGATCTCGTCGAGCCTCCACCAGCTTCCTATTCGTATTGGCCGACCGGACATTAAATTGAAAGAGGCGTGCCAGACAGCTATCGGCGGTATTTCACAGGATTGTAATTAGGTTGTCTAGTGAAAAAGGATATTCGACTTTCTTTCGAGTTTTGACTTGTTTTGTAGTTTTAATTTTTTGCGTTGATTTTTAATCGCTGTTTTGTTTGTTCGGTTGTCAAGGCTGGCAATTATTTTAGTTTTTATTTAATTGTAAACAGTTTTGCAGTTTAAAGTTTTCCTTCTCATTCTCAATGCGGCCCTGTTCAATTTCACCGTTTGAACTGATCACTTCTTGTAGGCAGCGTGCATCAGTTTATATTCGGTCTATCGTCGACATAAATAGACTTTAGTGGTAATTTAAGAGTGGTGAATTTTAGGCACTTTCAGTGGCGGGACGCTGTGTTGCCAAGATTGACTTTAGCATTCAATTAAAAATAGCGTAAAATCCGTGAGACTCGTGAAAATAGCCGTTCCTAATTTTAAAAATTATGTAACGTTACGTCAACCATATGTCTTAAGAATTTTCATTTTGAATTTTAAAATACTTATCTACTTTGATGCCACCTGCTAGGTAGTTTAGGCTAACTATAAAAGTAAAAAGCGAGCAAGCCGACAACACCTCGGTGATCCATCCGGCGCTAGACTTGACCTTGTACGGTGCTTGACTTCCTGATCTACAAGCACAAAGCGTACGTGCATCTTTGTTGTGTATTTGTCAAAAGAATAAGAGGGATAGATAAACGACCTTTACTTGCATTGAAGTTTACAATCGCAGGAAGCAGGGCGGATTTGTGTAGGGGAACTGTGGGTTGCTCAGTATCACCGTGGCGGTAAAAATGTCGCGAAAAGTGTTACCCTTTGTTACAACAGTAAATAAATATCTTAGTCGCTTCCCTGGTTTAACTTATATGGGGAGGTAAGTTTTTTCAAATATTGTCAAGTGTTTCTTGTGCATTCAAAAAAATTAGCCTGCCAACAAGATGTGCAGAGTAAAAAACACAATGAAAATAGAAAAAGCGCCATACCCTATTGGAAATTTCTATATGATTTAGTTTTTGTAATAAGTGTTTGTAACATTCCGCAGGTAAGAGTTGAAAATGCACAATTTAGATTATTTTGGAAAACTTATTTACCAAAGTGGAAGCTACCAACCCGAAATCAACTACGGTATCAGTTGCCAGACGTAAAAAGTCGGTTGAAGTGCTCATAAAATCTGAGCTGAAAAATAAACAAATATGGGTAACTGTGTACGATACGACCAATACTTGGAACAGCTGTATTGTTAACATTTTAGTGCGACTTTAACTGTGAACGGTTCTCCTCTTCCATATCTTTTATGTAGTATCTATATCTACTTCACATAAATAGCTATTCCATGCCTGTCATTTAGTAGCAGAAACAGTCCGAAAATGTTACCCAGCAGTGGATAAGTTAATAACCGAAACAAAAAAAGGATTTTTAAAATCGCCGAAACGGATTCGTATGTTTTATACTGTTTGTCCTAATATTTTTCTAAATAGTGACACGGTGGGGACATGGCTCGAAGCAGTAGTATATTATAGCAAATATAACCATGAAGTAAAATCTGTCCTCGGTAAATTTAATCCCCAAGAAGCCAAATCAGTTCACTACAGTAAACAACTTTTTGAAGATCCCCAAGTACAAGACGATTTAGATGTCATCTCGCGCCTGTATTCCCTGTTGTTAAACTCTCTTTCAGACTTACAAAAATCAAATGTCACTGCCGAGTAGTCATTGAGTATTATACAAAATTTAGAGAATGCGTTGAATAGTATAAATTAAATGATATTCCAGGACGGCAGGCATATAATAAATTGTGTGCAGTTTTAAATAAAAACCCGGATTTCAAGAACTTACATCAAAATATAATTCGCGAAAATCTTGAAACAAGTGGCCAGTATTTGAAATATGCAAATCTCACTTCGTACGATGCAGAGAGATCGTTTTCCCATTATGCGCAAACATTCTCGCAGTATCGTCGAAGGTTTGCCAAAACCAATATGGAGGGCTTGTTAATGCTTTAATTTTATGCCAAATCTATCAATTAGCCTTTTACATTTCATTTGTAAACAGTAAGCACCGTTAGTATTCTTATTTATATGTTTTTAACGCTAGTGTCACTAGTGCTACTTTTAATTTCTTTGCTCATTTGTAAGTGATTCGTACACTACTCTCCCCTACTTTCCCATGTGGGCCGCTTCTGACATTTACATTTTTTAACCATCTTTAGTAATAATTTTAAAAAATTTTCCTAAATTAACAAATTTAAATATTTTTTCGCCAAACCAACAAAAAATGTGTTTTTAATTGAAACGTAAATTTCTACATTTTAAATTTTACGCTTAATATTTCTGTTACGGGATTTTTAAGGAACAACGTAAGTTTCTTTTAATGTAAACTGTTGCCTATGCTGAAGGTAATATGAAGGAAATAATATAAAGCCAAATGACATTATAAAACGTAAGCAATGTAAAGAAATTTATTAATAGGAGACCTAAATTTACCTATCCAAACCATGGGATATCATATAACATACGTATATCATATATTATTAAAATATTATTTTATAAAATCATATTATGAATTATTATGTAATTTATTAGGGCTGCTAAGGGGTTGCAGTGGTAAGGTCTGGAACCCGATGATCATATGATAGGACTCTTTGAGACCGACATTTTGATGTAGTAGTTTCAGGTAGTTTTTGGAGGTTTGTTAAAAGTAGGAAAAGAGGTGATCTGGCTTTTCCCAATTCTATAACTTATGGTAACCGCACTGCAACCGAGGGCAAGAGGATTTGTAAATTGTTTGCGAATTATTTTAGTGAAGGTGTAGTTCCACATTCTCTTGTCGATGGTCCTGGGTCTCCCACTCTGCCTAAAAATCAAATTTCAATAACTGAAAAACACACATGCGATACTATTTTTTCACTAGATGTAAAAAAGAGTCCCAGCCCAGATAACATTCCGGGCATTTTCAATAAGAATTGCAGAGTGCACCTTATCAAACCTCCTTTTCGTATTTACAACTTACCCTTAAAACATGACATTTTCCCATCTGATTGGAAACCATCCTATATCATACCTCTGTCCAAAGGAGGCGATAAACATAATGTAAAAAACTACTGACCCAAAAGTAAACTAAGCATCTTTGACAAGATGTTCGAAAAAAATTATTCATAAAATTATACTTACTAAAGTTAAAGACATTATTATGACGTAGTAACATGTACATTTTCCATGCACGTAGATCTATTGATGTGAATTTGATAGAGTTTGTCGACTTTGTGACTCAGACAATGGACGATCGGAGATGGATCGATGTCGTGTATACTAACTTCAGTAGGCCGTTTGACAAAATTAGTCATAATATATTGGTTGATCGTGTTGCTGGGGTCGGTCGGTGTGGATTTGGCTCAAATGGATTTGGTCATATTTGACCAATAGACAGCAAATGGTTTATGTAGGTGGATTTTCATCTAAACCATTTTTGGTTACATCGGGAGCATCCCAGGGCAGTCACATTGGCCCTTTGTTCTTTATAATATATCTAAATAATATTCAACATGGTTTTTCTAATTTTCATTTTTAACTTTATGCAGATGATTTACAATTCTTTAGAACTGTTAGGGTTCAAGATGGCTGTCTTTAGTTGCAGAAGGACCTTAATTCTTTGGAAATGTGTTGTGAATCTTATTGCTGAATTTAGATAAGTGTGTATCAATCTCATTTACTAGAAATAAACAAACTTACCCAAGTAGCATTTTTAGACACATTTTGGTAAATATATCCAAAACATTGTTTCTGCTTTCGACACAAATTGGAAACTGTTGGCAACAAATATGGAAATATTTTCCAAACATTTAAATGGCGCATTTGCACGTGTTTCCAAGTGGTTGGTACTAGCTGTGAATTTCCCTGTTTCGACACACAATCGAAACTTTTATCGAAAATGTTTCCGAAATATTTCGAAAAGGTTTGTAAACTGTTACATCAAGTGTGTTAATTCAAGAGTGACAAGTGACAGTTCAACATCTTATATAGAGGGCGCTGTACTGTTGGGGCATGGGCAATTGACATGTCCGTAA
The DNA here is from genome assembly GCA_963971165.1 of Philopedon plagiatum. Lineage (NCBI taxonomy): Eukaryota > Metazoa > Arthropoda > Insecta > Coleoptera > Curculionidae > Philopedon > Philopedon plagiatum. Next base: position 39,192,924 of record OZ020189.1, on the reverse strand, counting down.
ACGGAATGTGAATAGGGACTAAAAATTAGGCATTTTCTCTAATTTAAACGACCTCGTATCTTTTACCGTTTCGGAGATAGCAATAATGGTACCACCTATTATTTTAGGCACCCTATATACTTATATACATATATATATATATATATATATATATATATATATATATATATATATATATATATATATATATATATATATATATATATATATATAATATATATATATATATATATAGTTGTATTATATATATATTAAGTTGTATATAATATATATATATATATATATATATATATATATATATATATATATATATATATATATATATATATATATATATATATATATATATATATATATATATACAGGGTGTAACATAAAGGTTGGGAATAAATTAAACGGTAGATTCCTTAGTAAAAAATAATAGTTTTTTTTTCATATAAAGTTATGCCCTACGGGACTTCGTTTCCAACTTACAGGGTGTTGAAAATGTTAAAACAATTTTGTTTTTGTTTAATAACTTTCGAACACCAGAAGATATGGAAATAAAATTTTAGCCATAGCTTCATTTGGTAATGCCCTAGTAAAATTGAAAACATTGACTTTGTAGCTTACGCAGTGGCGTGCATACGAATATTGCCGTAGGGTTTTCCAAAGAAAAAAGTGCTACGCCACTGATAAAAATATTTTTTTGTTAAGTTGTTAGAATACGCATTTTGTTTTAAACAAAATTTCCCTCGCGCGATTTCTTTGTATCTCTTGCCATTTTCCCGTAATTAAATCTTTTGTAAATACCAGTTTTTCCACTGCTTACATGGGAATGAATAGTAACTTTGAAATTTAAAATGTATTCACCAATAATAATTAACAAAACAACAAACAAAATTACAAAAGGTGCTGAAAATGTTGTCCTCCAACTTCTATACATTTTTCAATGCGTTTCTCATGGATTCTCTAACTCGTCCAAAAATACCAGGCATCGCTCGAATTTGCTGACACCCCATTTCAACTCTTTGACGAAGAGTCAGGAATGGGAGTGGAATAAACTATGTTTTTTAAGTGCCCCCATAAATAATAATCCAATGGATAAAGGTCGGGCGAACGAGGAGGCCACGCTCTTGGCCCTCCACGCCCTATCCATTTATTCCGGTAAGTTTCATTAAGGTATTCTCTTACTTCTCGCCTAGAGTGAGCTGGGGCGCCATCATGCATGAACCACATGTGCTGGCGGGTTTCAATTGGGAGTTCTTCTAATAAAGGTTGTAATCCATTTTGAAGAAAATCCAGATATCATAAGCCATCTAGTCTATTGGGTAGTACTACAGGTTCAATCAGAAAATCGCAAATTATTCCTGCCCAAACATTAATAGAAAATCGTTGCTGGTGCCGGGACTGTGTTATTCCATGAGGATTTTCATCAGTCCACAGATGGAAAATGGCAAGAGATACAAAGAAAACGCAAGAGGAAAATTTTGTTTAGCACAAGATGCGTATTCTAAAAAATTAACAAAAAATATTTTTATCAATGGCGTAGCACTTTTTTCTTTGGAAAACCCTACGGCAATATTCATATGCACGCCACTGCGTAAGCTACACAGTCAATGTTTCAAATTTTACTAGGGCATTACCAAATGAAGTTACGGCTAAAATTTTATTTCCATATCGAAAGTTATTAAACAAAAATATTTTTTTTTTAACAGTTTGAACACCCTGTAAGTTGGAAACGAAATATATATATATATATATATATATATATATATATATATATATATATATATATATATATCAGGACAGAAAACTAAAGAAATTAGGTAAAGTTCTAGAAGTCGTATGGAGTTATAAAACATGTTTCTATTTAAATCTTTAAGAAGGCGGTAGTCGTAATTTCTAATTTGTATTTTAACCAATCTACGGCCCAGGCCCGTAGCCAGGATTTTATTTTGTGGGGACCTCACAGGAAAAAATTAAACACTATGCTTAAGTTACATTTTAGGATGTTTACATAAGTTTAATTTCCACTTTTACTCGGTGGGGGGGGGGGGGTTGCTGGACACCCCTGCCCTGCCTGTTTCACATTATTAAAGAATTTTTGAATAATATCCTTCACCATTCAATAGGACTTTAGGAACTATACCTGACACTGTATTTATCATATGGTGTTGAATAATATAAGAATTTATTTTTTAATATTTACACAACCGGAATTGTATATGTGCTCTGGTTTCTAAACTTATCTTTATACATAACTCCTGCCTACAGCCAAAAGTCATAAAAAGCTGGAAAGACTGAGGCACTGGGTAGCACATAAAGCTGCTTGTCTGTTATGCCTTACTTTCTTTTGAGTTTTATGTCACATTTAATGTTACGCAAGGGGAAACGTGTAATCAGTTACACAGAGCAGATGCCAGACTTATAAATCTGGAACGAGTCATGCATACACTTTCTTTTAGTCTTTCACGATCTTTTTCTGTTAAAGTGAGTGGGATAATGTATTCTAAAGAAAAATGTAAAAAGTTGGGGCCGTCGGCGTCGCCGCCGTCGTCTGAGAAGTAAACAGAGAGCTTTTTTTGTTATTCTTGGTTGAAATTAGTTTTCTAAATTTTGTGGCCATATATTTTATGTTTCATATTTTAATCAATGCAGTGATAGGGAAAATAAAATGCTTGTTAGTTTGTTTGTTGTTAACTTTTTATCTGGGATAGTCCATGTAGGCTTCGAGTGGAAGTACTAACGTAACGTGGTTGTCTGAAAAGAGGAGGATGTAATCTAGTGATACGGAATTTAAAGGATTGGAGCTCGGTAGGTGAAAAAACCCTGCAGGAAAACGGTTTCAAAATCTGAAGACCCTAGGTATGAATGAGCGAGAGAAATGAGACATTCTAAGTTTTTGCATCTACAGAGGAAAGCTGCATATTATGATATTATCAGAGAGTGTAAAGAATATATACAGACACTCGAATACACCGAAAACCCGGTCTCCTTTGAGACATTTGTTGGGTTTACTGGTTTACGGTTTAAAAGTTTGTTTGTCCACCATTATATATACATGTAGATACATAGTATACATATTTATATAATGATAGACAAACAAACTTTTAATCCATAAACCAGTAAACCCACCAAATGTCTCAAGAGAGACCCACTTTTGGTTGCACGGTAGTGTTCGTCTAGGTATTGTTTAGACTGATGATATTATGTAACACGCTTCTTGTTAGTCTATTAAGCACGGTTAAGAAGGAAATAGCGTCCACTCCCGTAGTAATTAGAGTACAAGCAATTTGAAAGTGACCTATATATGTTTAGGGGACTCCCTGAACAGGTCTATCAAGAGAGGGGAAATGATTTTTAATTTTAAAAATTCGCATATATGACTTTGTTACCTCTAGCACTTTTTCTTGGTTTACAGAGGTAGCAGAATGCAGCGCATATAAGAAAGCAACACAAAGTTTAAAAGGTTTGTTACTGTTTCACAACTGTCACCTTACCTGACAGAAATGGTTTGTTCCACGATTACATTCATTGCAGACTTCTCGATTTTAAGCTATCCTTTTCTAATGAGTAATATTGAGGGGTCGGACATAAATCTTCGATTACCTCGAAACCTTATGTTGATTATTGAGAGCTTTGAAACAATTTAACATCGAATCATTTGTCAGACTTTACGGCAACAGCGCAAATCCATATATTATTATTTTATTGGTGTGAAATATGGCGGGTTTCTTAATTCGTATCAAATTTTCATTATATTGTGTATACAGTAGGAAATATAGCATATTCTCGGACGAGGACGCAAAATGCAAAGCGTCCGAGGCCGAGAATATGTTTTTCCTACGAGGTGCACATACTATTTTTTCTGCGATCGAAACTGAAATAGAATAATAATAAAATAAAATTAAGAACTTTAAGTAATATTAATACGGGAATATTTTATTCCGGGAATAAAATATTCTAGTACTGTTATATGTCTCATTGTTTAGCAATGGTTAACAATACTGAAATAATGACTTTTGTGGCGTCAAAACACGCCAGAAAGATGTCAGTTTGTGGACGATCGCATTCACATTTCGTATTTCAGCGCTAAAATATTGTGCATTTGAAAGTAAATATTCATATATCATATCCATAGAAACCTTGGGCTAATTGCCCGAATCAGCTCTTTCCAAGATCTAATCCATTTTTCACTGATGGTGAAAACACTTACGCAAACGAATAAATTTTCTTTCAAAACCAACGAAAATATAAAACAAACACAGAGTTAAAAAGGTGTGTTAGATTATATTGTTTCACAACTGTCACCTTACCTGACGGAAATGGTTTGTTCCACGATTACATACATCGCGGACTTCTCGATTTGAAGCCGATAACGGTATTAAGCTATCCTTTCCTAATGAGTAATATTGAAGGAGTCGGACATAAATCTTTGATCATCTCGGAACTTTATGTTATTTATTGAGAGCTATGAAACAGTTTTATATCGAATGCTTTGTACCTGCTATCACTGTGATCGACTTTGTATTATATGTCAGGCATTATTACAATAGCGCAAATCGATATATTCTTTTATTGGTGTGAAATGTGGCGGATTTTTCAAATCCTTGCAAATTCTCACGTTAAATTATTTTGGAAGTTTTAAAAAAAATCTGATTTTATTTTGATAAACTGCACCCTACCCACTACTGTTTTACTTATGAATAATAGTTAAATTCCATTGAGTGCAACAAACCCATTGAAGATCTTGGGAAATGGATAGACGCATAGATCTGCGTCTATTATCCAGCCCTAGATTCCAGAATTGTTGGGGAAAATGAATATTTAAGCGAAGAGTACTATCTTCTGCGTAGCTGTGGATGGGATTGGTAGTTGAAAAGAGCAGGTCTTTAATGTGAAAAAGAAATAGGGTTGGTGCTTGGACAGGATACGCCTTGATTGATATGATATAGGTTAGATTAGTGACCGTATAAATGTCGATTTTGAAGGGAAGCCAGAGAGCCAGGTACACAATTTGGAAGAAAGACCATAAGAAGGTACTTGGTTTAGTAGTGCAGCATGCCACGCTTGGTTAAAGGCTTCGAAAATGTCAAGGGCAACGATCTTGGATTCGCCATGAAATTTGTAAAACAACTTTTTTGCAATAGACCCATACCGTGCTTACTACACATTTCTAGTATTCATGGATATAAAATAGCCATTTATGTTACCCGTTAGGAAATGCTTGACTTTGTTTAACCAATATAATGTTAAACAAAATTGCATTTCCCAACCTATTTCATACAAGATGTTTTCTAATTTTGACAAAAATATGTAAATAAAATTATTAATTTTAATTATTGTATCAAAACATCTAAGTATGCATCAGACGAAGAAATTTGAAATTCGTCTAGTAGGTACCTAGTAGATAGTTGTCTGAGTTGTATAGTGTTGTTTTGAAGTTTTATTTCTAAAGAAGTGTCGCGTCACAAATTAAATTTTTTATTTTAAAAACATTGAAAATGTCCGATTCCGAGACCCCAAGTGATATTGAAAAGGCAGCTCAAAACGCGTTATTAAAATTCATGGCAATCACGGTTAAGCCTAATTTGACTATTTCCCGTTTTGAAAACTTTTACCCTTTAATTTGTACTGAGTGCAAAGATATGTTAACAAAAATCAACCATGACAACCTTGTTATTAATCATATACCGTCAAATACTTTTTTCTTATAATAATGCTGTTAGAGTCCAAAGTTTGTACTTTAGTGATTTGGATTATTTTTTACCAATTTTTTGTATGGAACTATTACGCGGGATAGATTTTACGAAAATTTCAGCCATTTTAATTGCATCATGGGCAAACCATTCTGCACTAATTGTATCGGCTATTCTCAAACGCGGTCATGGGGCATGCGCGCAATTGAAATTGCTGCAATAAGTTAATATGGTCACTGTAGCAACACCGCCATTTTATATTTGACTAGTTTCGTTTTAATCCAAATATAATTACCAGACGCGTTCCGACCATCGTAACCCTTCGCTGTAAAGCTTGAAACACTTATTTGTACAGCAAAAATGCTGAAAGAATTATTTGTAATACACTTTCTTATGAGTTGTGACTATAAAGTTTGTGTTAGTTTCTTCGTGATTCCTTTAGCATTATTGCCGATCGGTTCCGGCTGAATTAGTGGCAAACTTAAGCTTTAACATAAGGGGGCGTCTCTCAGGATTTATAAAATATGGTTCCAGTCTCAGGGCTCTTACTTGTCCTCCCCCCTCTGCAATGTGGGGATTGCGAAGTGTTGGATTTGCTCAGGTTTGGTTGCGACGCTGATAATTACGTTACAGGTATAATAAATCAGCTAAGTCTTGCCCCGTATATGTATTATCAGGACAAATCAAGTTTCAACCAAAACGCAGGATTAGGGCGGCAGGAATAATAATATAATACTGATAAGTAACCCTCTAACACCCACCTGTGTTTTATAATAAATTCAGTATTATGTATTGTCATGGTTAAAATAAGCCTGCTTCATTAAACGAGAATAAAACCCCTTTCAGTAAACAGTCACATTAGAGATTTTTTTAACTGGTACACTATATATTTTCAGTTCATTTTTACGAACCCGTGTTATGACACCATTACAGAAAACTGCAATTAAACTATACCTGGGTTACTCTACTGTTCTCTGGAAGGTAGTGGCTGAACTTTAGGGGTTCGTAAGACTAAGCAGCTGATTATCAAAATTATAAATAACAAATAAAATTATAATATTTTGTCCGCGAATGGTTATCATCCTTATTAACAAGTTGTTTAGGCTAAACTTTTGTTGAAATATTTATGGTAATACAGACAGGAGTTGTTCCATTTTCAAAAGCTTCTGTGACCAAAATTTGCAAGATTTTATTTGTGAAATACATGGTTATCTGACCGCATTTCATTACGAAAAAGGCACAGCTCCTAGCTTGATGTTTTATCTTTTGATATTCGTCTCAAAATTGCCCTAAAAATTAGTAGTTTTTGCAATGACCATTTTTGCGCACAGCTCTGCAAGACCGTTGTTTTTTCTGATGCCCCTGCTAAGAAAATTATGAAAAAATACAAATTTAGTAAGAGTCCAATAATTGCCAGATTCGGAATTTACAGTCCCGGTAACCGAATATGGCTTATGGCATGGACCTATTATAATAAGGATTCGATGTTCCGTATACTGTGACCGTATCGAACGTGAAGCCTTATATTTGTTGATTGTTTTCTCTTGGGGGAACAGTTTACAAACTTTAAGGAAATACCACAGGAAATACGTAACTGAATCAAGAATGGTAGTAGAAAGAGATAAAATAGCATTGGAGTGTTCGAGCTCAAAAATGTTGCTGTCTGTGCTGGTTGCTGAGGAAAACGGCTGAACCTCGGTCTGAACTCTCGGTTACACGTACGTCTTTGTCTAATGAACTAGAAAAGAAAAAGTGCGACCTATAGTTTTATAAATGACTCGGAGCGACTTTAAATAAACACCTTTAGAAATAGCATAACCTACAAATAATAAAACCTTTTTAACTTAAATTTATTATTATTTCGCAGAAAATAAAGTATTTTAGGGCTTTTATTACTTTTAGTAAATATTGTGATGCTTCTAATGTATTTTTTGTACAAAAATGTAAGGTAAAATAAGATGTGGCTAATGTTTACAAATTGTGTTTACAGTGTCGCTTAGAATGGTTTGTTTTGGCTTCAAAGAATGTTAAATCATCCCGTATCCATTCTTAATAAATCCATGGCTTATGGTATAAGTTTCATATTGAATTTTCCAACCAGAAGTTACAGTAATTAAAGTATTTAAGCATATAAGTTATAAAGTCTTAAATTTTGCACAACCATTTATTTATGCTGATTCCTACACGTAGGTAATGTTATACGACTTCCATATCCTTAATAGGTTAAGTTATTTGACTCCATAAAGCCCCACAGTTTATACGAGGGGATCAAATTATACGCATTATTCTGTATATGTCGCTTAATCCCTTAACGCGCGAGTCGAATTTCGTTGATATTATTACATTTATCAGGATCATAATGATCAAAAGTAGGTATTAGGAAGTGCTAACTTTGACTACTACTATTTTCAGAAAAAGTTGTAACAATAGTTTTCTACGTAGTGTTTCCCCGGAATCATATTTTTTTTCTTTGAAGAGGAGAATAAACAATTTTTCGCAGATTTCTGAGTTTTGCTTCATTTTCACGTGGAAAAGAGTTATATCTAGAGAAGATAATTATTAAATTCTATGCAAAAGAAATTCTGCATATAACATACCGTCAGTGGTAATATTTGGGGATGTTTGAATACGTGGTTCACCAGCGCAAAAAACCTTAAAAAAGTTTTGTTTTCATTCAGGTTCATTTTAAGGTTCTTTGACTTCTACAGACTTAGATATAAAAACAAACGTAGGTGACAAATGTTTTTCAAAATTCTTACTACTACCTAATGTTTTAGCTTATGTTTTACTTATTTGAGGGGGCTCTCAGAGACGGTTCCAACGACACCAAAACCTTATTTTGGCGACAATGGCGGTTATAATACTTTGCCTGGACTGGAACCATCTACGTATTACTACTATATAGCGAACGACGAAAAAATGTTGAAGCACAGACATAGCCTTTGGAAACAAGTGCTAACCACTCATTATGTGACTACTGAACATACCCTTGGGGGTTTTTTGCAGCGAAGGACGAAAAACAAAGACGTAGCCTTCGGAAACAATTGCTAACCAGTCAAATGACATATTGAACATCCCTCCGAAACAACCACGTGATTTGCCCAGCTATCTTTACTTTTGAAAGGTAAAAAGACGAAAAGGAAATCGACAAGCTCACATTTTAAACTGCTGTCAGAACTGACAGTGACAGTTCCGTCAAGTGTTGGCACATCACGTGGTACAAAACAAAAGAAAAGGAGATTTTATCTTTGCTTCAAATTTTAACAACGGGTAGACTGGATGCTAACAATATAGAAGTAATATGTACATATACACGGTGTCCCATATAAGAATGCACTCTACAGGGATCTCGTAAACCAGAAGAGATACAAAGATGATTAAATTAGAGAAAAGTTGCACTTTGCTGAACCCTTCAAAGTCACGATTCGAAATCTAAAAAAATCCGATTACTTCCGAAGATATTTGGGAAAAACCGAATTTTCCCGATTTCGTTTTTATTTTTTTCTGACTCTATTTAAAAAGATATGACAAAATAGATTTCACATTCTCATTGCCACTTTTTCTGCTCTACAAGCTGGCGTTCTTAGATTTTCAATACGACGTTTCGTTTCTTCGCAACCATCATCAACTTAATTTTTTTAAATAGTCGAAAAATTTTGTTTTATTCCTAAAAAATTCTAATTTTAATTCTAAATCCCACGACATATCGCTTCTTACATTTATCCGACGTTTCGGACGAAAAAATCATCATAAATATTGTTTGGTGATTATTACGAAGGACCGAAACGTTGGATCAAAAATCTAATTACGTTATCATGTAGAGGAGAAAAAATTACATGGGAATGTGGATTTTATTTTGACCTGTCTTCTTTTGTGAAATCAGAAAAAAAATAGTTATTGCCAAAATTTAAGTTTAAAATTTCAAGAATTCGTAGATTTTTTCTGATTCTACTGTAAGAGATAGATTAAAATAAATTTTACATTTTGTCGTTTTTCTCCTCTACAACATGACGTCATTCAATTTTTGGTTCTACGTTTTGGCTTTTCTCGACCATTATCAACTTTTTTTTTAAATAATCCGAAAATTTTATTTTAGCACAGTTAAATTACCCTTGTTATTCTGAATTCAACGACGTATCCCATACGTGCAAGTAAGCAAAATGTTATTATCAAAAAACAAAATATTTTATTTTTACGCTACAAAAAGTTCATTGAAACAATCTTCTTTAATTATATGTTCAAAAAGTCCTTCCTCATTCTCTAAACAAAGGTAGCAAGGTCATTACGTTTTCTAGCATCATTGGAGTTATCCTTCCAATAGCGGCTTGAACCTCAGCTCTAAGTTGTTCTACATACGCTGTACTGGTATAACTCGCAATTAATTATTTGATGATAACATTTTGCTTACTTGCACTAATATAATAGTTAAAGCCTAAAAATGCGCACATATTCTTAATGTGATACGTCGTTGAATTCAGAATAACAAGGGCAATTTAACTGTGCTAAAATAAAATTTTCGGATTGATAATGGTCGAGAAAAGCCAAAACGTAGAATCAAAAATTGAATGACGCCATGTTGTAGAGGAGAAAAACGACAATAAAAATGTAAAATTTATTTTAATCTATCTCTTACAGTAAAATCAGAAAAAAATCTACGAATTCTTGAAATTTTAAACATAAATTTTGGCAATTAATTTTTTTCTGATTTCACAAAAGAAAACAGGTCAAAATAAAATGCACATTCCCATGTAATTTTTTCTCCTCCAGATGATGATTAGATTTTAGATCCGACGTTTCGTTCCTTCGTAATAATCATCAAATAATATTGATGATGATTTTTTCGTCCGAAACGTCGGATAAATGTAAGAAGCGATATGTCGTGGGATTTAGAATTAAAATTAGAATTTTTTAGGCATAAAACAAAATTTTTAGACTATTTAAAAAAATGAAGTTGATGATGGTTGCGAAGAAACGAAACATCGTATTGAAAATCTAAGAACGCCGGCTTGTAGAGCAGAAAATGTGGCAATGAGAATGTGAAATTTATTTTGTCATATCTTTTTAAATAGAGTCAGGAAAAAATAAAAACGAAATCGCGAAAATTCGGTTTTTCCCAAATATCTTCGGAAGTAATCGGATTTTTTTAGGTTTCGAATCGTGACTTTGAAGGGTTCAGCAAAGCGCAACTTTTCTCTAATTTAATCATCTTTGTATCTCTTCTGGTTTACGAGATCCCTGTAGTGTGCATTCTTATATGGGACACCGTGTATGACTGGAACCGACTTTGAACCCTAGTTTTGCTTTATTCTTTTTTTTTTTTTTAGTTACCCAAAGCATTTTTTATTAAACTGAAATTAACTGAAATTAATTTAAGGTGTTTACTGATTAAGTCTCTATTTTCTTTTTACTGGTCAATTAGAGAATTCAACTGAAACAAACTATTATGATAAAGTAATTAGAAAAGTGCGGACTTTTAATAATAAAATTTATAAAAATACTTTTTTTTTACTATTTATTTTCTAGCTCTTTTTCGAATTTTATTTCCAGAAACAAACACAAATAAAACTAAACCGCTTAAAATTCATTTCCTATTTTAAACAGGGAAAATATGATAAATTCTTCATTTTAATATTTTCCGCCAAAGCGATTCCGCGTCTTTGTAGAGCCAGTCGAAAGTAATTACATTGTCGTACACAGTGTTTCTAAACGAGCATACACCTAAATAAACAAATATTTGGGCCTCGTTAAATTTCGTTGTGCAAATTACTCACGTTAACCGACTTCTGGAAATGACGCTTTCATTCGTTTAGGTTCACTCCTGCATGAATTATTTTGCCGGTTTAAATAAATGAGCATTGAAAACAAAGCTTTTTTGAAAGCTAAACATAAATATATAAAAATTTTTGCAGCCTAAATTTCAGAAATGTAGGTGACCTAAAATAAAATTATTTATTTATATGGACACTGCAGGGTAAATCAAGGAGAGTTGGTACACTAGATGCGATGACACAGTTAAAATTTAAGGAATATTAATGCTTGAGTATGCGGTAAATCGGGTAACACTGTACCATAATGCTAATATTAGTTGCAGTTTATTTTGAACTTTTTGGTCATTTTCAAAAATGAATGCATCGTCCAGAGTTAGGCAGCACCCAGGTATATTACAATGTATTTTATTATGTTTTAACGCTTTTTCGTGTAGCAAACTATTGCTTATGTATTTCTGATCTCAATTTACCACATTTTTACAAACAGATTCGTTTAAATTTGATGCGCCATCTTTAATTTTAAAGTAAAGTGACGCGCTATTTTATTTCGTCAAAATTTCTATTAAATAGTATACAGGGGTTCCGACAAAATACACTATTAAAGATATCCTTACAACAGGCGAATGAAAAATAGCGCACAGAAATGCACAAAAATTCGAAAAGGGTTTTATTAAAATATTTCCGTTTTGCTTCAGAATGTATATCTTTTTTGTTAATAATTTAGACGTTCAGTTAAAATTATCATTGTGTTTGTATATTATGTTAATACAGTTTGTTGAACACATCTAAATAAACTAAACGGAATCATTTGCCTAAGTTTATTGTATAATAAAAATACACTGTATCGTCTCTCCTATGTACGTGGTGAGGTTTCACTAAAATTTAGACTCCGATTTCTTATTTACCGTAATATATCGGAACTTGACAGTTAACAGACTAAAGATCCAGATTTTTCCCAATTTTTTAAATACTTAAATGTTTAATATATATAGTGAACGCTCCTAGGCAAAACCGTTACACGACGAAGGCATATCTTGTATTCATCTCTAAGCTATGACAAAAGCTCCAGCTGTATGGTATCTGGATGGCATACCAGCAATAATTGTTCTATAAAAAATCACTCTAGACTCGTCCTTTCCAAATCTCCTATGACAAGTGTATGTCCCAGACAGCTGAAGACTGCCCGTTGTGCAGCCTATACCGAAGAAAGGTTTCATGCCTTCTTTCTAATTATAGACCTAACTTTCTTCTTTCTGTTGTCAGCAAAGTTATGGAGAAAGTCATCAACTTGTAAATTCTAAAATATCTGGAAAAACACAAAATCATCCATGACAGACAGTACGGATTTCGTCACGAAAGATCCACACTGATCTTCTTACCCTTGTCACACATAACTGGAACAACTCTCTTAAATTTCATGGCGAATGCCAGATTGTTGCCCTTGATATTTCTAAGGGCTTTGATCAAGCATGACATGCTTCATTCCTCAGCACCTTGATACGGTCTTCCTCCCAAATTATGTACCTGGATCGGTAGCTTTCTCTCTAATCGGCTCATAACTGCCGTGATTTACCGTAACTCATCTACCTTCCCCCCAATCAATGCTGGCGTACCCCAAGGTTTAGTCCTGGCACCAACCCTATTCCTTTTTCACATTAATTACCTGCTCTCTTCAACTACCAATCCTATCCACAGTTACGATGACGATAGTACTCTTCACTCCAACATTCATTTTTCGAGAAAAGTTTAGAATCAAGAGCTGGATAATAGGGCGCAGATATATCTTTCCCAAGATTTTTAATTAATCCTAGACTAGGGTGGCAGGAATCTTGGTCAGTTCAACGCCTCCAAAACGTAGTCTTACTCTCAGTCACACAAAAAAACCGTAAAAACTTTTTCCATCTACAGATCTTGGATTGGATCTTGTTGGCATCGCTTTCGAACATCATCTCATCTGGCACAAACACATTTCTTCAGTAGCAGCTAAAAAGCTTGGTTTTCTCTTTCGAGCTAGAAAATACTTCCCATTCCAACTTACACGCTCTTTATGTTTCCCAAATAAGACCCTACTGTTCCCACATCTGGGAAGCGGTATCACCCTCGACACTTGACATCCTTGATTCTATTCAAAAGAGAACCATTCGACTCATCAAAAGTTCAAAAGCCCAGTCCTCTCAAGAAAACTCCATTTTCCCGCTCATCGCCACGCAGTTTGGGATTTATCCCTTTTCTACCGATACTTCCACGGATTTTGCTCTGAAGAATTAGCCGATATATTTGCCCCTTAGCTGTTCCTACAGAACGAGAGGCGCGTTACATATACATCCCTTTACTGTCCAGCTATAAAAGTCTAGAACATCTCGCTTCTCTCGCTTATTCATACCCAGAGTCTCCAGATTATGGAACAAATTGCCTGAGGATGTTTTCCCTTCCCACCCCAACCTCCAATCCATTAAATCCCGTGTCAATAGACTATATTTCTCTTCTCGTCAGACACCCACGGTACATTAGTACTTAGGCTTGAGGTCTACGTTGGCTGTCTCAGATAAAAAAAAATGACTTTAATGCCAAACTTGTCAAACATTATTTATTTTCACCTATAAGTGGTCAACGCCCTATTAATTTGGCTACATAATAATGATACTTCTAACAAATTTGTTTTTCAGCTTAATTCTCTAGATTTCGAAATTATATAAGTTGGCAACATTTAAATTATTAATCTTCTTTTCCTTTTCATGTACCGCGGACAAGATAAATAGCTACCTATTTAAAACTAAGCTATTAGAAAACTCAACAAACTAAACCAACTAAGCAGTTTTAAAATTTCAGGTTTATAAGGTAACGGGTTAAAGTTATTTACATTTTATAACAAAAAAGTTATTAAATATTTGACGAACTCTAATTAACTTTCGACTAAACTTTTAACTCCTGAAAAATATTTACTGGAAAAAGTTACTTTTCCTTAAAATTATATGAAATAAGAAAAGTTTTACGCTATGAATCAATAATAGAAAATTGGTGTTATTATTACTCAATAATTATAAACCGAATTATTACTACCTCGCAGTAATAAGACCTGTCACCTTAATTTAAAAATGCCAAAGCACATAATTTGGGATCCATAAGGAAAAACAGGAAAGGCATAGCAGTTTCAGAGTGGTGCAGTGAAGCTGACGATACTATCTTAAACGATGGCAAGACTCTAACGATTGAACGAAATGAAGGGTCGTCTTATATTGACATCACGATGTGCGTAGCAAATCTAGGAACATTCATTACAGAGGTATGTTGATGGAAGCATAAACCTCAAAATATAAGTTAAGCTACCATAAAAATACTTATATGTATGAGGATAGAAGAAAAGCATAACCATAACGAAACACGAGCAGTACACAGCCATAAAGGGTGGAAATTCAAAAGTAAAAACCAAGAACAATTACTTAGGACTTTAGAGCAGGAAATACAAGGATTGGACCACACACCAACAGCGGAAGAAAAATAATAAAAAGGTCATGTAACCTAATTTTAAGAAATAAACAAACACCTGGACAACGAAGAGGAGCATACTGGTGGAACGAAAATATACGGAAATGAGAAAGAAATGCTCTGAAGTCAAAAAATCATAACTAGGTCAAATAAGGGATCAGACATAACCGGAACTGAAAAAACCTAATACAAAATCAATATAAAAAGCGAAGTAATGCACTGAAAAAGTCATAAGGCAAACCAAGAAACAAGCATGGGACCTAGAAGCAAGTTGGGACTAAGACCGCAAGGAATAATTCCAGATGATATACAACTGCAGATCGCCAAAGAACTCTTTCCAAAACACCGACCAAAATATAGCCAATAAACCAAGACAATGAAAATGAAATTCCAGAGTGCACGATAAGGGAAATCACCAAAGCAACCAAAAAAATCAAAACGGGTAAAGCTGCTGGACCAGGTAGTGTACCTCCTGAAGTGGTGCAGTCTTGAGTACTCTTATATACCTTATGTTGCAGGATCAAGGTGAATAACAATACTATTAACAATATACCTACCATGTTCAGCATAACTTTGAAAATTGGCATTGTGTTAGTACTGTTAACCAAATATAAATAACTATTCCTTTCCAAACTTCTGTCCTTGTTTGCGAACGTATATTTGAGAGATAGAATGCTCTTATTTTACTTCGTCTTTCCATTGATATATGAAGAGACTACCTCTTTTATTTAAAAAAAACTATCCAAAGAGCCTCGTCGCCATCTTGGATTTTGCAACGACGATTTTAACTAAACTAAGAGATAGTAGTTATAGTATAATCGATAAGGTGTACAGGGTTTTAGTCGTCTCTCTAAAGTAGTTTAAATAATAAAAATACGCAGACGTCAGATATTCCCTCGCTTTCAATTATTAGTGCAGTTTTCCAAATGTTTTCGTCATAGTAAGGCAAAAGAGGATAATTTAAGTTTATGACTATTTGTTGACTTTTCATTCATCCGATTATTTCAGTTGTCGCAGTGGCGAATTAATAAAAACTTTTTTTAGTTGATAACAATAATTATTTTTCATAAAATGAAGGGATGGCATTTGATCTACAAAGAAAGAAAGTTGGGTTAATTAACGTGATTATTAAAACGTAAAAGTCCCAAGTGCAGCACAATTTTAAACATAAAGTTTATTATTTTTAAGAGCACACGGCTTGGTGCAATATTTCAAAACAGAACTTAGTTCCAGAACACTATCCATTGAAGTATACCTGCTGCGTATGGAAATAAAAATAAACAAAATTTGTACCACAGTTTGCAATGATTTGTTTTAACAAAAAATGTTTAAAGTGCTTGTGGTACTATGTGAACGATATGGAAAAGCACCTTATTACATAAAAAAATGTTGGATAAAATATTCCCTCTATACAGGGTGTTATGGAATTCATAGCACCAGGTAAATGTTGATATGAATTCAGACTGAATAAAAATATTCATAAATGACGCTTCATGATAAAAAAAGGTAAATATCGTCCCGCAATTTTTTTTTTAATAACTGCGCACCACTGGTAGTAAATACATGGCCATGTAAAAAACAGCGAGAGACGTCAGTTACGGAAAAAAACTTTTAGTTTTGACGTCAGTACTCGCTGTGACGTTGCCAAGTCTCTGTAGAGTATTCGCATGTAACAGGTTTGAAAAAATAACATTTTTGTTATCTTTAAAGTAAGAAATCATACTAACTCTTTTAAAACATTCAAATTCAAAAAGTTAAAATACTACGACACAAAAAATCCAGAGTTCAATTGTTCAAACCAAGAGTAAAATTTTGTTCAACTAGGCCGATCCGAAGTTTTTGGAGGAAAAAGAGTACCTATACAAAAAAATTTTAGTTAGCCCTTAGCGCATCCGCCGATTTATAAAATATCTGGATTTTGTTTATTTCAAAGTACTCTACTACAAAGGCAACAATACAAACAGGCGTTATATTTTAAATTTTTGCGCCAAAACAGCACCAGCTACTTCCTCAAGACACTAAGACAGGATGAGAGTTGACAAAGAGAGATGGAAAAAGAAGCATTCTGAATGTCATCTCATCAAGCGCCGTACGCCATATTTACGTTTTTACAGTCCAGTCCACTTAACATTCAACAACAGCATAAAAGTCATACAGTGAATGTTATCAATATTTTTCTTTAAAAGTTAGTTTTAAATATTAACCTAATTCCTTTTCACTGCCTAGAAAATGGTCTTTGCCGATCCGTTGTTAACTAATATTTTGCTCAGTTTTATCTAGTTTGTGCTTTGATTGCACTTGTGTTTCTTAAATTAGCCTAATAGGGTTGAAAACTGAAAACTAATAATATTTACGTATTATAGTAACGCTTGCTTGGGTTGCACCCGGCATCTCGACTTTAGGTAACTCATTTAGGGGATCTTTTCAAAAGTTACGATAATTTTCTTAACAAATGGATGAATAATAATTTTCAGAATGTAGTGCGTGAAACAGAATAATGTGTTTTTTTTTTGACAAATGATGTAATGAAAGAATTTTAGTTATTCTTTTAAAATAATATAAAGTTGAGCTCAGTTAGTGTCTTTCGTTTTGATTTTTAACTTTTAGTTAAAGTTAAAATTAGCAGAAAGTTTAAGGTAGTGGAAATAATGCCTATCTCATTAATAACGTAATATAGGGTGTCATAAATATTACTTAAAACTAAGGCTACTGACAAAAAGATTGATTTAGCAGTGGTCTTTTTACTATTTTTTTTTTTTTGGTTTTTCTTAGGAAATGTTTAAATTCGTTTTACATTTTTTTTTAAATTACTGAATTTCTTACAGAAACATAAAATAAATTATTCTTAAAGATTTATAATATGTCTGGCAACATTACAACTAATTCAATCGTTTTTAGTTGGATCATGGATCGGTCTTAGGGTGTTTTTAAAATTTTTTAAAATGTTCGATTTAAGAAGAAAAAAAGTATTGGGGAGACTACCCCCTGAGTCACCCATTCCAATATATGTAGGGAATTCCATAACACCCTGTATATGACCAGATATGTTCATTTTAATATAAAAAATCGTAGGTGAGCAACTTGTGTATTTCCCCAAATGGTGAATTATGTTTCATTTATTGCTCTGAGAAAAAGCAGTGGTTAACGAGTAACGTAGATATAGGAATTCGGAAGCGAAGCACATGTGGAGCGTTGCCTTATATTTTTGGAAAGCTTGGACACTATTGAAAGATGAAAACACTACATAGAAAGCATTTGAAATGTGGTGCTACAGGAAAACGCTAAGATGGATGTAAGTTGGTTGTGACGAAGTGCTAAATCAAGTCATTGGTCATCGTGAACTATTTGGGGTACATTACAGACAAGAAGAGACAAGAATAATGAGACACATTCCCAGACATGTGGATCTAACACAGTTGATTGTGAAAAAAATGGTGGGAAAATGGTAGATAAGGCAGAAGTGGGCCTAGGTTAAGTTATTTAGATGAAATAGTCGAATATATAGGCAACGTGAGCTACAGGGAAACCCCAAGATATTATTTAAAATATTCAGCGGCTTATAAATTCAGAATCAAATTACTCAACTTTGCTCGAATTTCACCAGCTTTCTCGTTTATGGTTACCGAGATGTCAATGCTAGCATACCCAATTTGTAACACCCTGTATAATTTTCAGACATAATGTATCACCTTCTTTATTATTCTTAAACTTTACATATAGATTTGTGCTTTTTTTTAATAATAATTACACTTAAATCCTTTTATAGACATTGTGAGTTCAAATAGTGGTAAAAATCCGCTCTTCAACCTTCTGATATGCCAAACAATTTTGCCTATAAATTTTCTGTTTTCCACGTAGTTTTGAAAATTATTTTGATGTGTATTTGATGTTTATACTGGAAAAAATGTTCTTTTCAGCAAATTACCTCAAAGGCCAATTTTAATTACATCACGGCTTGAGTTATATACTCTCGCTCTAATTAATCCCAGCCATTCCAAAAGGTGAGGATTTCGGTATGATTTTAGATATAAACTTAATTTGGTATTCAGGCTGTGTGTTAAGATAAATTTTATAATTACAGACGCTCCAGTTAATACAGTAAGATCGTCAGTGTACATGATATGAATAGAATTTAATTTTTACCCTGTTAAAAAAGTCTTATACAATTTTAAGCAGACAATTTAGTTAGATAAAGAAATTTAAATAAAAAAACAAATAAACTGTGTATTTATTGATTTGGTAATAATTAAATAAATACTTTTTTTATTATATCTCTGTTTCGTCTGTTGTGTAGTTAGTATATTTATGTAAAGAAATGACGTATTTCAGTGACCGGTCGTTGGTGATTATCTTTTAAAGAGGGGTGACTAACAATTGGTAATCACCATTACCATCGTAATATTTTTTAGTTCAAAAGTCATCGTTAGCGTTTTGATATGTCCAGTATGCAGTATGCCGGCGGATGCGGTTTAAAAGAGGACAAATGGGACAAAATGTTGCAAGATGCGTAAAAATGTCACTCCTAATAAAAGTTTTTCCTTGTCACATAAAGAAGATTCACTTTATGAAAAATTTTGTTTTTTACACAGGGAGTAGTCCAGTGTTATGGGGATGGCCAAGTACGAGTATTATACCGCTACATCGTGGAACAATTTAGCGAGAAATTTGTAGTAATGTCAATAACTAAAATGACAATCTACCCCACAATAAAAAAGTTCCAAAGAACTTCGGCTCGGTTTTGAATCTCAAGAAGAAGAAGAAATATAACCAAACGATGTTGGCACAGTTTTAGTTCTTTAGTTTGTTAGAGAAACTTCTTTGATGTCCCTTAGAAATCGTGCTAAACATTTTATAGGAGTTGTGAATGAAACTCATAATCAGATGATCTTAAAAGAAAATAAATTATTTCCGTTTTTGTACAGCGCTACTGACTATTTTTGATAAATAATTTTTTATTAAATTATAAGCTTCATATTATAAAGATAATATGGTGGACTACTAATGTAAATGTATGTAAATTAAGAATATACATGAGTAACATGGACCTGGTAGAAAATAGCCTCTGATGGTTTTGCCAGGAAGAAGGGGAAATGACCAGTGTGAGACTGCGGTTTGCCAGGGTCGGGAAGCTCAAGCCGGAGACCAAAACACACATGAAGAAGCTTCGGTCAGGGCTATGGAATTTGGCTAAAAAGGCAGGCATAAAGGAAGTAATCTGAAACAAAACGGAGAGCTCACAATAAATCTCTAAGTAAAAGTTGCAGTACCATGTAGCCAACGCTTTGATTGGAAAATTGGTCAAAATTCGGAAGCCGATATTTAAAAAAAAAAAATTTAAGTTGTCTTTTTACCAAGCTCCATAGTCCTGACGGTGTCTTCTCCATGTACGTCTTGGCATCAAGTTTGGCCTTTCCGATTTTGGCAAAAAGTCTATTAATTGCCCCACGCTGACGTAAGACATGTGGTGCTGTTTCCACTTCTTGCTGACAAAACCGAGGAAGGCCGTCTTCTGTTATGTGAGTTTATGTTACTCATGTGCTTGTTTAATTTGCAGAGTCCCGTTATTATCCAACACTATAATCCTATCGACATTTCGGTTGTGCCTTAACGTAGTCTGCTGCAAAGTTCAGCGTAATTAGGAGTACTAATTATTGAATAAAAATTTATTCAGTAGTGTCATACAAGAAAGTTTGGAAGGTTATGTACCAAAGAAAATTCACCCTGTATTTAGAAAGCTTTAATATTCTTTTATGAAAAGTCAGAAGCTAAATTTTAAAACAATTATTTCAAGAAACATTTAAGATGAAAAACTAGGAAGAAATTAAAACTTTAACACGCTGTATATTGACAATGAAGTCCTTTAGGACGTATGTTTATAAGAACTTTTTACCTAAAATTATTGCAGAAATCGACCCCTGAAGTATTTACAAGTAGTTTAGAAATTTGTCATGTTATACAAGGGTTAAAAAATAATTTACTCATTTATAATGTAGGCACCTTAATCTGTAGTAAATAGATGTTAGGAATTAGTAATGTAGAGAATTTAACACTACCTGAAAATTTAGTGCCCATTAGGACGTTTCAGTTTAAATTTCGCGGCATTTTTGACTGTTGGACGTAGTGATGTGATTTATTGACAGCTGTCAAATAAAAACTAGACGATCTAAAAAAACGAAACAATATATGCTCCAACAGCGTAGAAATATTGAAAATTCACTGTAAATATGGTGAACATTTCGCGGAAACAGTTCGAAGAGTTCGTGGAGTTTTTGGTCGCAATCAAGCACCGTCTCGCAGAGAAATTATTGTAAATCCAATCACTAAATTCGAACAAATTGGCCAAGTTACTGACCTAAAGACACCAGTCCGTTGACGTAGAGTCAGAGAAGCTAAACATATTGCCGCTGTAGCTGAAAGTGTAGCAGAGAACCCAGGTTTGTCTATTTCTAGACGTTTACAGCAATTGAACATTACAAAAACCATCCTACATCGCATTTTGCATAAAGGTCTTGTCCTACATAGTGCAGCTGACGGAAGAATTAAGACTAGCAGCCATGCACAATGACGGACGTTCAATGCATTGATTTGGTGTTAGAAATGCAGACAGATTTAAAAAAAGGAATATCTTGAGTGATGAGTTTCACTTCCATCTTAGTGGATTTGTTAACAAATAGAACTGTCGCCTAGGGGGCTCCGAAAACCTTAAAATACTTTTGAAACCTCTCTATCCACAACATGTGACAGTTTGGTGCGGTTCTTGGGCCGGCGCGGTTTAATCGGACCCTATTTTTTTACAAATGGTGAAGGTGCTACGGTATCAGTCAATATAAAGCGCTACCGTACGATGCTAACTGATTTTTTGTGGCCTACATTGGACCATATGGACAAAGATGATGTTTATGTTCAGCAAGATGCCGCCACGAACCACACAAGCCGTCAAACAATAACATTATTGAGAGAAATTTCCTGGACGTGGTATTTCCCGAAACTGAGACGTACCTAAATTGGCCATCTAGATCGTGTAATCTGACACTGCATGGACAAAGATACAGTCTATCCCAATAGTCCACAAACAATCAAAGCCCTCAAAGACAAAATTCGAGCTGGTATTCGGGAAATAGAGCCGCAAATATGCGAAAATGTGATGTAAAGCTTCCACAAAAGAATGGACATTTGTCACATAAGACCATTTACTAGATATTGTGTTCCACATATAAATCGGAAGTTCTATACTTCAAATTAAAATATAAATGTTTACATTCTTAAAAAACATATTTTTGCGTTACATTAAAATGACACCTCCTAATGGAAAACCCATACTTTTATGATTACTGAGTTTACTGTCTTGTCCCGAGTGAGTTCACATGACACGACAATGAGGAAAGAAGACAGTATTAACATTGTTCCATTCTTTTGGAAACCCTGCATATTTTTCCTATATTGAGCGCCAATTTTTAACCCATAAATGTTAAAAAACGTTTTAAAAAAAATAGTTTAGTTTAAATAGACTAGTTTTAGTTAATTAGTTAAATAAATGCATTTCTTAAATTAATAATTAGAATGGGTAATATGAAAGTTTAACCCTAGTTCAGCGAGATCCGAAAATTAGTTATTTGAAAGATATGAGCGATGATGGGTTCTTTTAAAAAACCCTGTTTATTTTTTCCTACATACGAGCGTCAATTTTTATTCCATAAAGGTTTTTATGGAATAATATTTCAGTTCCAATCAGGGCGGCTTGAACCGGTTCCGAGACGAAAACGCAAGGTTCCACCACTATTGGTTAGATTTTCATACTTCATAACCACTTAGACGTTAAAAACCTATTTTCCTATACCTGCATGGTATTCAAATTAACCAAGGGGCCAAAATCGAGTCTGGTATAGGTTTGACCAGACATTCAGATTGTCACATTTCTGCAGACTAATTACGTAATCATGGAAGATGGTAGAGGAATTCTTCCTCGACCGAGGTGGTACCATCCCACACATCCTCTTAAAGGGCTGGTGAAATCCCCACGGATGTTTCCAGCTCTGGATGTGTGAGTCGATCCCCCAATACACCCACGGTACATAGTACTTAGACTTCGGTCTTCGTGGGCTGTCAGAAGATAAAAAAAAATATAATTTGCTAACAGTGAGGTCTTGGCCATCTTTTTAGCAAATCATTAATTTCTTGTGTAATTTTGAACTTTTGTGTTTGAAACTTCTTAGTAGATCTGGGAATTATCTGTGTCAGCTATTTCCAAATTCCTGTATAAGACTATCTAAATATTGATATAAAATTTTCATGCCCCCCCCCCCTCCCAAATCCTTTTGGCACTCACACAATGCAAAATTTATTTTACACAATTATGGTTTCAGTGATCCCCTCCAACTTCCTTGCTAGGAAGGAATTATATTGCCGTAAGAAAAAGTGCCTTATTCGGTAGTTTCATGTAATTTATTGAAGTATTAATTTGGTTACTACTGCTTATTTAGTCCTGATATTGGACAATACGTCATTTTCAAATTCCAAATTGTCCAAGAACTATGTTCCTATAGTTTCCCTAGATATTTTGTTTTATGTCCAAGGAAAAATATTAGATTTCGACTCTCGTCGAAAAGCTTTTGACAACAAAATTTATCAGTTTTAATAAATCCGAAATTAATTGCATTTTCTGAAATAACATTTTATTCGATTTATCCTAGTTTAATATTTAAATAGTTCTTGATGCTTCCAGTAATTAAATTACATTCGAAAGTTTGTTTTAAAATCTAATTAACTTACTAGATATTCATACTTCATAACCACTTAAACGTTAATTACATATTTTCCTATACCTGCAAGGGATTTCAAATTAACAACGTCCACGATAGGGTCTGGTATTCATAGTTCTGATCAAGCATTAAACCTGTTACACTTCTGCAGATTAATTGATTAATCCCAAAATTTAATGACCGTGAAGTCCTGGTCAATGTTATAATATTTAACCATTTAATTCTTAGTAGTTTGATCTTTTAGGTTTGAAACTTCCTAGTTGACCATTAACTTGACGTTGGCGTTAACGTTAGTTGTACGTTAACTCTTGCCAAACTCCTATTTAAAACTATTTAAAGGTTAGTAAAATGAATGTGGTAATTTTAAGGTCGGACGACTGCTTTTTACTGCGCAAGTTTTCTGTGTGCCCCAAATTCCCTTTGCCATACATACAATTAATTCCACTTATCCCCACCAACTTCTGTGGCATCGACATATTGCTGTAAGAAAAAGTACCTTATTTGCCATATTCTATTTTGCGTTTAGGGAACGAAAAATAGATTTTTAGTCCCGCGGAGCAACTCTCCACGACAAAATTTCCTTGTTTTAGTAAAATCGAAATTAAATGATTTTTCTAAAACAACCATGGATTTATTAGGACTGGATACGGGATGATTTAACATTCTTTGAAGCCAAAACAAACCATTCTAAACGACACTGTAAACCCAATTTGTAAACATTGGCCACATAATATTTTACTAATTTTACCTTGTATTTTTGTACAAAAAATACGTTAGAAGCATCACAAGATTTACTAAAAGTAATAAAATCCCTAATATATTTTATTTTCGGCTAAATAATAATAAATTTAAGTTAAAAAGGTTTTATTATTTATAGGTTATGTTATTTCTAAAGGTGTTTATTTAAAGTCGCTCCGAGTCATTTATAAATCTATAAGTCGCACTTTTTCTTTTCTAGTTCATTAGAAAAAGACGTACGTGTAACCGAGTGTTCAGACCGAGGTTCAGCCGTTTTCCTAAACAACCAGCAGAGACTGCAACACTTCTTAGCTCCAACACTCCAATGCTATTTTATCTCTTTCTATTACCATTCTTGATTCAATTACGTATTTCCTTAAAGTTCGTAAACTCTACCACTACGGTAAATGTTTTAATAACAAATAACAAATATAAGGCTTCACGTTCGATACGCTCACAGTATATGGACATCGAATCCTTCTTAATAATAAATCCATGAAAACAACACTTTTTCAGTTTGCCCTAATTTAATATTTAAATAGTTTTTGATGCACCCAGTAATTAAATTACATTTAAAGTTTGTTTCAAAATCTAATTAACTTTCTAGGTATTCATACTCCATAACCACTTAAACGTTAATTACATATTTTCCTATACCTGTAAGGTAATTCAAATTAACAAGGGCCATGATCGGGTCTGGCATAGTTTTGACCAGGCATTCAAACTGTCACACTTCTGCAGATTAATTAATTAATCCCAAAGTTTGCTAACAGTGAGGTCCTGGCCAAGTGTTTATTAAATCATTAAATTCTAAAATTATTCCTGAACTTTGTATTAGGTTCAACGGTGTTGAAATATTGGTTTTATTGCAGAACAATGCTCGTAAAAGGATATTATTTGTGCCTCAACATAAAGATTCGGCAGTTTTAGTGTAGGCCGAATGGCGACTGCAAATTAGTCCAAGTCATCAAGTACAAGAATGGAAAATATTTTTTTGTGAATTTTATAGATGATAATTTTTGAAAGAAAAACAGATAATATCTGGCAGTATTGCTCTTTTCTTCTCTTTTAGTTATGTATGATAATTAATATTTCTGACTATTTCACTTTCACAACTTACATCCATTGCGCAGTAAGGTGTGCCTCAACTAAGTTTAACCCAAAGGTCTTCCAACTTCCATTTTCCTCTTCAGATTTTGTTAAAGTGTTGTGGCCTAAGTAATTTAACCCCAGAATGAAAATCCTAGATCAACAGTTTGAAAAGAATCCTAGATCAACAGTTTGAAAAGAACAACTTGATTTAACTAACTAAAAAAAAATAATTTTATGAAAAAGATTAGTGCCAAATCTTTAAAGCCTATATAATCTTTCAAGCCCTGAAAATGATAATATCTCGTTAGTGCAAATAATTAACATTTTTAAATAGCTTTGATAATCCTGAAAAAAAAGCTGAAAAAATGAGTTTTTCGCCAGTTTTTGGTATCTATCTCCTAAATGGTACATTCAAATACGATGGTTTATGAATTGATTTTATAGATTTATCTACAACACAAAATTATCCACAAATCCCGAAAAAGTGTGCCTCTCCAGCTACATACATCTGTTTAGAAGGTTGAAAAATTCGAACAAAAAACTTTTATAATCAGAATGTTGTATATCTCAATTATAAGTAGTTATGGTTAAAATTGTTCATCATTTTCAAAAAGTTCAATCAATTTCACGCAAAATCTTTTATCTGGAATAAAATCAAAGATAGGATCGTCGGAAACTGTATGTTCACGCCGACGATGCGACGGGGTTGACAGTGCCAACCGCATAGAGCTCTATGACGAAATGCATTTAATAGCTGTATTATTAAGTTTTTTTTTCGAGTTTTACTGACAGTGAAAATATAAAATGTGTTCCTTTTAATTTAATTTCCTTTAAATAAATTATTTTCAATGTACGATTCTACAAAAAAGGACAAAATGTTAAATGAAAAATAATTCATTTAAAGGAGACTAAATTAAAAGGAATTTAATTTATATTTTCGCTAAGTAAGTAAAACTCGAAAAAAACTTAATAATAGAGCTACTAATTGCATTTCGCCATAGCGCTCTACGCGGTTGGCACTGTCAACATAGTCGCGTCGGCGCGGACATACAGTTTCTGACTATCCTATTTTTGGTTTTATTCCAGATAAAAGATGATTTTTTATTTTTCTTGAAATTAAGTCAACTTTTTGAAAATGATTAACAGTTTTAACCATAACTTATCATTATTGAGATATATCACAACATTCTGATTTAATATTTTTTTTGTTCCAATTTTTCAATTATAACAAAGGAAGATGGTAATTGTTTTTTATTTGTAGATCTGTTGCATTATCTTTAAAACGAATTTATAAGCCATCATATCTGAACGTACCATTTAAAAGATAGGTACCAAAAACTGACGAAAAACTTATCTCTTCATCTTTTTTCAGGATTATCAAAGCTATTTAAACATATTAAATATTTCCACTAAGAAGATATCGTTTCCAGGACTTAAAAGAAGATTATACGCGTTAAAAAATGTTAATACTATTTTTTTTATAAAATAAAGCCGCTTAACCTAAAAAAAATTAGTAAAATCAAGTTTTCTTTTAAAACCATTGATCTAGGGTTTTCATTTGAGGCTTAAATTACTTAGGCCACACTAGTTTAACAAAATCTGAAAAAAAATAGAAGTAGGAAGGATTAAACTTAGTCGAGTCACACCGTGGCTGGGTAATCTGTTCCTTATGGAAAACACATTTCTCCTTTGTAGGTCTGTTCCTTGATATTCGATGAAATTACGATTTTTAAAGTGGTTTTCCCCGGGGTTTAAACAAAGTGAGAAGTGCTAAATTTATTTTTTGTAGTACTAATCGAGTCCGGTCTAAAAAAACCCAACTAATCGAGTGAATGAAGAATGTGAATGGGAATTCTTAGAAACAGCTCTCATTTGGATGATTTCTTTTTAAACTTGCTTTTATAATATACTGTTTGAAATCAGAAACATTCCGACTGGCGGACTGAAGTATTTATACTCTTTAAACAATCATTTTATACGGCTAATTTATATTTGTGTCAATGATACTTAATAAAACGTGATTTTTTTTAGGATTTAGTATAATAAAACATATTTGAATACAAAAACAATAAAAATTTAATTTTCAATAATTATTAATATTTTTTTGTAAACAATTTTTAAAATGAATGTGAAACAGATGTTAATGATATTAATAAAAAAATATATATTATTGATGGAGGTATGTTACTTCATAGAATAAAATGGACACAAAATCAAACATGTGGTAGCATTTGTCAAGAGTATATTCAATATCTAAAAAGAAACTATGTTATTAGTGTAAAAGTTATATTTGATGGATAAGCTAATAATGGATCTAAATCGTCACAGAGAAAATGCTGCGATTGATTACCTGTTCGATAAAGACTTAAAAAACGACTAAAGAGAAGTTTTAAGCGAATAGCAACAATCAAAATAGATTAATTAATTATTCTTCTCTACAAGAAGCTCGTTGATAATAATTTTTAGTGCAGCCAAGCAGATCGATTAATTGTACAGTCAGCTTTAGATTTCTCTTTGCCTTATGTAGTTGTAGCGGAAGGCAATGATCGGGTATTATTAATTTTTTTAGCATCTAGTGATAAAGAAATTTATTTCGTGAAACCTACAAAAAATATATTTTACAAAGGGTTTAATGCTAAAGCTTGCATATGTGCATTGTATAAAAACAAAGATTTTAGGTCTATAAGGTGCAGTAACAAAGGTTACTATCGACCTGACGGTGTGGCTTAAGTTCCTTCGACCCCGGGACGTAAATCGAAAGCCCATGTGAAGCAAGCCTAACATGGGATTTGACTAACGGCCTGGGGAATGTGAAACGGCGCATTATCCATCTTCCACTTGGCGTAAATAAGACGCTTTTTACATTGAACTATTTTATACTCTTCCTTAGAAACAACAGCACGCATTGACCTCAAGACCGTAGTCTTAGGCTTATTTAATAGCTTTAAATTGTTTTCTTAGTAGATAATGTAGACCTTCCTCAGTGTCATGAGCTACCGAAGATTTTTACCTTGAGCTTCACTAACACAATATTGTTGGTTTAGGTTAACTTAGGTTTAAAAGTTAAATTAAAGCCCCGGTTAGAATATGTATATAATATGTATAAGCTGCTTTGCTTTACTGGCATGGAACACAGTAAACAAACTTATATAAGTAAATCAACTGAATGAAATTTCAGGCTGAGGGGTGTTGAGGTCTGAAAAATTAGCTTGGGATTTGGGTTAAACATATAGTCACACCTCTTTTTAAATATTTTCGATAACATACTACTGAAAAATATTTTGAAACCTTGCACGTTTCGCTAACCATGTCTTTAAGAGATAATAATTAATTATTTTTAATTTAATTAGTAGTTTTCCCGAGAACCGCTAATAAATGTAAAGTAATAAAATAGATATTTGTTGCAGTAAGACTTAAAATGTTTTTAGTTAGAGTTTGTCGAGTACTAGTAGATATACAGAGTGCCCCACGGAGTTCTTGCCATATAGGAAAGATTTTTACTGAATGTTGAAAAAAAATCACTTTGGTGTAGAAAAGTTCTTCATATTAATACTAAGAATCCCTATGGGAAAAATAAACAAAAAACCATAGTATACAGAGTAGCGACAAAAACGTAAAATATACCCAAAAATAAAGTACTTACCTACTCTTATTTAGCAAGGTACAAACAAAGATATTTTAACGAATTATTTGAAATTATTTTTTCTCTCTAAATACGAAATCACAAACACCTCAAAAAAAACCTTTTTACGACTTTAATTCACATTACGCAATCAATGTTATAGTATGAGTATAATATTTCTTTTACACAGGTAAGTATGCTGAGAATGACTTTGAATGTAGTGTAATTCTATTAATTCAGTTTATCAATTTATCATTTTCCTGAATTATGTCCCCAAAACTAGCAACGGAACAAAAAAATTAAATTGCTTTAATTGTTGGCGACAACTACAAAAGTTATAGGGAAGCCGCTGAGATTTTTCATAAAAGGCATCCCGAAATATATGTATCCCATCAAACTGTTGGACACATAATGGCAAAATTTAAAAGCAGTGGAAATGTGGAAAACCTCTTCATTAAAAAAATCAAGTTCAGGCCGAAGATGATGAGGATATTCATCTAAAATTATCCAAGCCGTTGAATAATCGCAAGACCTCGTTGAGAAATTTGGAAAAATACTTCCTGGAAGCGAGAAACGCTCTATTTGTAAATCGACTGCTTGGGTGAGAGTTCTTAAAGCAAATCATTTTCATTCCTCCAAACCTATCTTTGTCCACATGCTGAAATTTTGAGACTTTAATATTTGGTTTGATTTTTCAGCTTGATATCAGGGTATTGCAGTCTTTTTGCAAAAAATTATATTTTCTGATGAAGCATCTTTTTTTCATCAAATGGAGTAGTAAGCTCCCAAAATTGTCGTTGGTGGAGTACCGCTAATCCGGGATTTGATATCCAGTGTCGAGATCAATATTATTTTAAGAGAAATATGTTGTGCGGTGTTTTAGATAATCAACTGATAGGCACAAGTTTCTTCCGAGGCAATATAACGTTGGATATTTACCTGCAATTTTTAAGAAATCAGTTGTTTGGCTTGGTAATGGCCTTCCACTTAACATTCGAAATAATTTATGGTATCAGCATGTTGGTGCACCATGCCATAGTTCTCGAGCTGTTAACGAGTTTCTTCAAGAAATATTCCAGGGGCGTTGGATAAGAAGATTTTCAGAAAATCATTTGCTGGTGAGGTCTCCGGATCGAATAATCCGATGTGCTCTATAAATTCTGCAAGTCGTTTTGAGAAAAGCTGTTTTAAAATTCTCTAAGTTAACAATAAAATTCGTCGGTGGAAGCTGGCTACCTATATTAAAGTTCGAATTTTGTAAATTTATTCTGTCTTAATAAGTTATACAGTTTTTGTTATATATTAAAAACTTTTAATTTTTTCTTTGGTTTTGTGATTTTTTATTTAGAGAGAAAAAATTAATCCACATAACTCTTTAAAATAACTTTTTTTGTATCTTGCTAAATAAAGGTACTTTATTCTTGAGTACTCTGTATACTGTGGGTTTTTTTAGATTTTTGTCTTAGGGTTTTCTAGTTTATTAATATGCAAAACTTTTCTACATCAAAATTATTTTTTTTCAACTTTCATTAAAACATTTTCCCGTATGGCAAGAACTCCGTGGGACACACTGTATATTACAGTTTTTTATTTAACACAAAAATAGAACTTCATTTACTTGATAAAATATTCCATCACAGTTTTGTATTTAGTTTCCAGATTTTAAAGAACGGCTCTAGGCCTTACTAATGATGTATTCATGTAAGGGTATGGAATTTTTATAGCACGGAAAGACAAATTGATGCTGAAAAAATTATGTTTTTTTTATTCTTGTACAACGAAAGCACAAGGACCATTGCCAGAAAATTAATAAAATAAATAATTATTTTAATAATTAAATTATGCAAGAAGAATTTTTCATAACTTTTAAAATGATGACGCACCCCTCTTCTTAATAAATAATTAAGTGTTGCATTACTGTAATAAAAATTTTTCTTACATATGCTTCCCTTTCAAGGCGGTAATGGTTAAGGGTCTTAATAATTTGTGCATAAATTACAAAAATACAAAAGAAATACTGCAACAAACTGCAAAAAAGCAAATAATTGTGTTTAAACAAGAAATATTTATAACTATACTACAATGTATTTCTTTACTCTTATTAAGAATATCTGCTTCCCTTGTATTTAATTTTGTTAAAACGTAATAAGTGTAATAAACCAAGAATTAAAAAATATGAACCCAAAATCTTTTCCATACTTCCCGCTTAACACTTTGAGCTCCATGGATACCATTTTTGGTACATAAAAAGTAATTCAAATGGACCGTGTGGCCATTTCGGGCAGGTTTTCGGGATATTGTTCGTTATTTACTCTTGTTACAGCGCTGAGCTTACGGATTGCATTGTTTGCTATAAATGGGATTTTTGATCTGATCCGTGCGCAAATGTTTCTATAATTGGTCCCTGGTTTTTGTTAATAGATGGCACCACTAACCAGTTTTAAAATCCGGAATTATTTGTACTAACGACTAATGTTACGTGAGCGGGTAACGTACACAGACCCATTTATTTCGACATTTATTGATCATACGTTGGTCCAGGCTTAACGTTAATGTATTTTAAGTATAATATTGTTGATATTTCGCTAAACATTTGTTGACCTTACAAACGGAGTCTTTTAGCCACGGAATAAGAACAAGAAGAACTTAAGTGTGTTTTCTTCAATAGCAGGGCTAAATTTATTTTAGTAACAAATTCCAAGATAAAAATCATTTTGAAGCCAATCAAATTGCTGAGATATTCGAGTAGCAATACACACAGGACAAGAACTTGTCAAAACGTAACTGATCACATAGAGAATTTTGATTTAAACCAGTACTAAGACTTAAACCTTATTAGTGGATTCCGGTGTTATGGTTTTTATTTAAACTGTTTCTCTAATTACTACGAAGTGATCATTTTGGAGAAAAATAAAACTATATAATAATAAATATACCTAAATAAAAATTGATAAAGTGTGAAAAAGTGATTCATTCATCACATGGATATTTATTTTAAAATATTTTAATTATGAAATAGTATATTGTACAACGAGCATGGAATGACATGCATTTCCTACGAGTATGACGTTTGCAGCACGATGCCGCAGGCGAGTGCTGCAAATCATACGAGTAGGAAATGGTCATTCCATGCGAGTTTTACACTATACTTTTTCTACGAATGTTACTGTTAATAAAATGGGATTAGTAATATTTTTCTTGTTAAGATGTCAAAAAATGTCAATGAAATTATAAAGATTTTGACGCGGCACCGGTCAACGCCACCTTTGTAAAAAATACCCGTGCACAATGGGAACTTTGTAGTTCAATCACCATGGTGATTGAAGCACAATGAAAATGTGTAAAACACAATGCACCATGTTCCGAAATTACTATTGAACATACAATAAAGGTTTTTATTAACATTCGTAGAAAAAATATATTTAAGTTCCTATGGGAAGCACAAAGTCAATGTAG
Organism: Philopedon plagiatum; assembly: GCA_963971165.1. Taxonomy (NCBI): domain Eukaryota; kingdom Metazoa; phylum Arthropoda; class Insecta; order Coleoptera; family Curculionidae; genus Philopedon; species Philopedon plagiatum. Next base: position 39,160,322 of record OZ020189.1, on the reverse strand, counting down.
GTACGCAGGGTCCCAGCACCTTACGAAAAAAAGTGATTTTATTAATAATATTTCTACTAACGAGATTACTCCTTTATCGCAAGTTTTCTTCGCGTCTCGCAAGATTCTCACAGCGAAAATTACTGTCTCGTCTTATATTACGATCAAGACGACCGACAAAAATATTAGGCGAGAATGAAATACTAATAGTCACCTACTCAAACCAGCAATGGGACACATCCAACTTGCAATGCAGCGATTGTTTAAGTACGTAGTCTGCATTTTACAACTGGATCAAAATAAATTTTTATGGTTAGTTTGGTTGTTACAAATTTTATGGGTTTTATGATAATAAAACTTAGGAATCGTGTGACTGACGTTGGTAATAAAATTCCTTTTAATGGTATTTTCTAGATTTATCTGCTAGTTAAAAATTATGTCACATTTTTAATATTGGTAGTAATTTCACCAGATGCTTTCTAATACAGAACTTATTTAAAATTCTGATGATAGTCTGGAATATTTTAGAACAAGGATGTTTGTCTGATATCCAGCATCATAGATACGTATAATATAAAAACGGTGTTAAAGAGGGTAAACTTCTTCAGACAGGCGCACAAAATACCAAAAACAAAAACTTAATACACAGAGTGTTTCAGAAAGCATGTGCCATCGCTTGCGGGGAGATTTCTTCTTACCGACAAATAAGAAATATATACCCTTGCTTAGCTTCTGAGATAGATTTTGATGTTAAGGTTTGTTATTGTTTCAGTTTTTTTTTTAAATATTACCGTGAAGACTTTGGCAGTCTGAATGAGATTTGGGCTCGGAAAAGTATCTAAAATGGTACAGATGCATTAATGCGTTACAAAGGTGTTCAATGTGTCCATACCTTTTTAGGCAAAGCAACAATTTTTTTGGAATTTAAAACGCCTGTGGTTAAAATAGGTGCTTTTCGATGTTGATATAAACCACACAGAAACTTAGCTATGTGCGACTTCACCTTCAGATTCCTAGACGAGAAGAAATTTTCGGTTTTTCAGGAATATACATATACATATACAAAAAATTAAATAACCAAATGGTTAATGCCTGGTGAGAAAATTGGTACCTCTTAGGATCAATATAAATTACTCCAGATCTCAGAAATGTGTAACGTGATCTTCAGGTTCTAGACAGCAATTTTTTGTTTTCTAAAGAATTTTAAAAATTTTTACATTATCGCATAAAAATTCGGTTGGTAATTTACCACAATCATGTCGCTGTAATAGTCTCTTTTATATTAATATCAACAAAATAAAACAGTGTATTCAAGTGTGACACATTCTACGTATCCGCTAACAAATTTTCACCTCTATGGTTCACCCGTATGGTTTATTTGGTGTCAGTATTTAGTACTAGCCCAGCTAATTTAGCTTATTCGTGTTGTAGTTAAGCATTAATTCTACGAGTTAGTGTTAAAAGTTTCAATATGCGCAAACTAAAAAAAAACTGAAATATTTTGAACTCCTAGTAAACTATGTAGTAAAATGCTCCCGAGATTTTTGATAGAAGCAAAATAAGACAAGAGCGAAAGGAATGCCAAACAGAACTTAACCCGAAGAAAGAAAATGAAAATCTTGTAATTCATGAAATTTGTTTTGATGTAGGAAAGGATGAAACTATTACTACTGAAAAAACGTAATCAAGTCATTAATCCAAAACTATAACTGAAGAGCATATTGTAATTATTGCCGAGCCAGGTTCTAAATATTTAGTCCATGTATCCCCAGGATCTGATAATGCCAATGGTATTAAAAACAGCATTGTGAGTTTCCTAAAAAAACTTACTGGGAGTAAATTTTAACAAGATTGTTACAATGGAGTGCGATGACACAATCGCTAATACTGGCTCGAAGAATGACGTAATTAAACAAATTGAAATATCTTCAGGAAAATCAGTTAATTGGTTCATATGTTTGCTTCTTGAAAATGAGTTGCCACTTCGGCATTTAATGCAGGAATAAGATGGAAAAACAAATGATCGCAGGGGCTTTATAGGATTTATAGGAAAACTTCTTGATAAGTGTGAGCAGATGGCAACGTATCACCTCAGCCTTCAGAAAGACAACCTGGTAAAATGTCGCGTTCGAGGCATTTAACTGTATCCAAGAGGATATTAAGACTGTATGTTGCAACTGAAAATGTATCGAAAATACTAAAAATATTGTTAAAGTATATCCTACTTGCCGGTTCTCAATTAAATGCAAATACGGACCCGGTCACTTGTTTCTCTTTAATAGATCATCTTGATACTTACCAGATCAACTCAAAGAATAGCTGATTCACTTATTCAACGCAATAGCTACTACGCCCATCCAGAAAATCTTTTGCTTGCCATGTTAGGCAGTCGATGGCCTGTTTGGGAATTAGCATTACGTCGAATACTGAAAAGCCGAACTTTTCTCCTTATGGAGAACTGTATAAGTGAATTTAAAGTACCAGAAATTAATTTTGGTCCTAATATATTAAGTTGATTGACTGACAGCCTGAGATTATAACTGAACCCTCTTTACTCAAGCATATTAAGAGAGTTAGTAGAGAAGTTCTTCGTGAGATGATTTTAGAAGTTCCGAATGAACTGAAATAGTAAGACTTTCATGTCACACTCAGGCTGTTGAACGGCATATTAAGATGGTAACAGAAGTATCTTCCTTAGTTTATGGAACTATTGCAATACGAACTACTGTTTAATACGAACTAAAATTTTATTACGACAAGAGCAACCACAAATTGAGACCAAGACAGATTTCTGTAAGTAAACCATAAACTAAAGACTAAGGTGGAAGGGAGCTGGAACATGACTTGTAGCCACCTTTACCTAATTAGTGTGTTCTGGACTGATTTTGTAAGAAAAACAAGCAAAAAGCTGCAAATGATTTGTCGAACATGTTTTCAAGAGATTTTTTAACTTTCAAGGACCTCTAGAAGCCCAAAAGATAGAGTTACCCTGTTTCTAATTGTTGGAAATCTATTTAGGTCAGTTAAAGGCACCAATTCAGCACCCATACTTAATGTTATTCGAAATTTTTTAAAATCCCCTATTAAATTGCTTCGCCCTAGTGACCAGTCATGGAGAGTGCGTACCGGTTGACATTTAAATAATCTCTTAAAAAAATATGTGGAGCCACTGACTTCTTCATAGCAAAGTAATGTAGACAATTAAACGCTTAATAAGAGTTTTTTCATTGTGTCATTTCGACTTCGTTAAGGAGATAAAAGCAATTTTATTACATGTGTACGTTTTACAACGACTTTAATTTGCATAAATTATTAAGTGCTTAAATCTACTTATTTTATAGCATATGATCAATTTTAATATTTCCTTATCTATATGTTAAAGACTGTCATACGCTACGTAATAAAATTGCATTTATTGCCTAAACCAAGCAGAAAGGTAAAAAAATGTCAAGAGGTAACGTCTATTTGGCATTTAACTGCCTATGTAGTATGTCCGCGGATCGGGTATAAAAGGGTTGGTAAAAATGTGACTCGTAATAAAAGTTTTTGCTTGTAAAATAAATAAGATGCATTGTCATAATATGAAAGATGCAATTGTTTATACAGGGAGCATAAAAATACGAACACGTTTTGCGTAAGAGTAAACATACCTTGTTTATCAATTTTAACCAAAATATCAAATATGAAATATGTTTTAAATTAAACCCTAAGCCGAAGTTCAAGATTTCATTAAAAAATTTAAATATTTGAAGAAAGGAGTTTTATCATTTTATTTTTTTAAAGTCCCAACTATTCTCTCTCACACCTTTAAACAGAGTACTAGTTTCTACATATTAAACAATAATGACATTTATGGTATTTATTAAATGAAGCAATTATTAATTCAAAATACTTCTTATTCAAGTGCAATTTTTAAATATTATGAACATTTAATTAAACTCAAAAGAATGATTATAAACTAAGCAATACAATAAATATATCAAAATTTAAAAGCTTCACCTCTGAAGGAATTTCTGATTTCTTCCTGGGATATTGAACGAACAGCCTGGGTAATCCTGCCTTTTAGCACGTCAATATTATTTGGTATTAGAGTGGCATAAACAATTTATTTTAAACGGCCCCACGAAAATAAATCGGCCAACGTTAAGTCGGTGCTCCTGCCGGACCACAAAATTGGGCCATTTCTACCAATTCACCTTGGACCAAATCTGCTGTGAAGGCATTCTATTACCTCAAGAGCGCAATGTGCTAGACAACCATCTTGTTGAAAATACATTTTTTGGCGTAAATTTAATGGCAAATTTGCGAGTTCATTACTAAAAAACGTATCCAGCATTTCTAAGTAAGATATTCTATTGCAGATGTTATTAAAAAAATATGGGCCTATAATGCCATGGACGGATATAGCGCACCACACGTTCACTTTTGTAAAATATTGTCTTCGCCTCATTACTCTAAATTCGGGGTTTTCTCGAGACCAGTACCTGACATGCTGGGATGCTACAGTTCCATTAGTAGAAAATGTACATTCATCAGAACACATAATAAATTTGTAGAATGAATATTTCCATTTAAAATTTGGTCACCCGTCCATAAACAAAAATCTAGTCTTTTCGCTTCATCTCCCTTTTCAAATGTGTGATTAAAATGGGGATTGAACGGAAATAATTTATTTTCCTTTAAGATCCTCTGAATGTGAGTTTTTTCACAACTTCTAGAAGATGTTTAGCACGATTTCTAAGAGACATTACAGGAGTTTCGTTAACAGACCGAAGAACTAAAACTGTGACAGCATCGTTTTGGTCATATTTCTTCTTCTCGATATTCTAAACCGAACCAGTTCTTTGGATCTTTTTTATTGTGTTGTAGATTGTTATTTCAATTATTGGGATTTCTACAATTTTCTCGCTAAATTGTTCCATGATGTAGCGGTATGATACTTGGCCATCCCCATGACGCCAGAATATAAAAATCCTTTGTTCATTAGATAGCATTTCGATGAAAAATATTTTAAATTAAATAATTGTTTCATTTAATAAAGACATTGACACATGTCCATAGGTGTCATTATTATTTAATATGTATAAACTAGTACTCTAGTTAGCCTAGGCCAACAAAAATGATATACCCTTAAACTATCTCCCGAACCAAAAAAAAAAATACGAGAAACCTTTTTTATTTCAATTAAAGTAAAGATTCGAAAAAAAAAATATTTTTAAAAAATCAATAAGGTTGCATAATTTTTTGAAAAAAAAAAATGAGTGCATAATTTCGTACCGACGCCACTGGTTAACTCCAAGAATGTTTTAAACTTTCAAATTGAGCGTATTCAAGTGTTAATTTTATCCCCCAAATTTCGCAAAAAAAATCGTAACTTGTTTGGAAATTATTTTAAAATAACCAATTTTTTTGAATATCCTAAACGAAGCTGTAAAGGAACATAGTTTATTTGAACATTTTTTCATCTTAAAATAACTTCAGCAAGTACGTCCCAAAGTCTGTTAAAATATTTTTTAATCAGTCCGTATAATTACAAACTGTTAATATTATGCCCAAAAATTTAACATATTAAGTATACTCTTTCCTACAAAATAAGTAACTACACTTATCCACAATGGGTATTTAAATAAACTGTTTGAAAAGCGGATGTAATAAGCTGTTTGAATCGAACTGACTGGAAGTTGCAGAATGTAGAGCACGCATTTGCTTTTAAAACATGAAGGTTTATAAAGTTAATGTTTTAAAGCAATAGAAATACATTAGGGGCTATGTTTTGTAACAATAAAACATTTTAACAATTTCACGCAAAAATGTGTTTTATGTTGTAAGTAACATACTAATATAAATCATAAGTGTCGTCACGAGGGAATCGTTATTAGCAAAATGCGATTGTTTTTTCATCCCAAGCCTTGCTCAAAAACGTCTGTATAGATTGAACTAAGATTTAGAGCACATATCTATTTATATCAAGATTCTATGCTGGCCTATTTTGAGGAAACACTAAGAAAAAATGAGCAGAAAGTTAGAGTACATGTCTACTTATGTAAAGGTTCTATGGCGGCTTATTTTGAGGAAACACTGTGACAGGTCATTTTTGTCACCGAATTAGTTTTGTTCTAATAATTAGTTTATTCACGAACGCCTGTTTTCTTAGTTGTTTACCTTGATTCAGAAGATCTATTTTCGTTCTTCCGCTATGTGACCCCCTTCCCTTGCTGTCCAGGCTACCCCCTGGGGGTGTTGATTGCCCTTTTATCTGGTCCAAATCGGCTTAACATGAGCTTGTCCATCTGTTGTAGTCTGCTTTAAAATCTTTCTTTCTGGCTTGGGCCTGAATTTTCGCCTTGCTTAAGGCCTTCCTGTGTGTACAGACAGTCGCCTTTAGTCTATTTATGATAACATATTTTTAGAGAATAAATTTTAAAAGACTACCTACATTTTGAATGAGATTTAATCCCGGTGTTTTCCACTGCCTTCACTGTCCTGGATTTCTGAATCTAGCGTTCTCTATTAATTAAACTCCAAGATTTCCTTCTCTTTTCTTTTCCAAGATCTTGTTTTGAATTTTGTAAACATTTAATTGAGTTATATGAGAAGGTTAGAATTTTTGGTTGAACTGACAGGCTGACACTGTCAGAGTCTTGCAGTGCTGCCAAACCGGAGGGGTAAAATTTGTACTGTATCGTTAAGCATTTTCGCGTGGGTTTGGCACGCTTTCGTTGCTATTTTGTTCAGGCCACCGGCGTAGGTATACCTTTCTGTATTTCCGTGACTTTATTGTTTCACGCCCGGGGTCTCTGTACAATAGTAGTGTCTTTGTTTGGTGGCGTGGCGACAGTTGGAGTAATCAGTGCAGGGCGGAAATTCTTCGGAACCATCTTGGCTATGTGTCTGTGGTGGGAGGAAGTGTCATATGATTCTTCCGACACGAGGCATAGGCCGGTCACTTCCACTCTATCCTTCGAAGCAATTGTTCCATGGTCTCTATCTGAAAGTTTCAATTTGGAAATTCTAGTTTTTTTTTTTGGATTAAAAAGTCAGGGACCGTGTTTAAATTCTTGAAGAATTTGTTTCTGCAAGACGCAGGATATTTTTGGGCGACTTCGATGATAGGTGAGTGCTTTTTTATATAGATGGTTTTTTGCTAGTCTGCCACGTGCATGGTAAAATTTTTCAATGACTAAGGATTCCTTTCTTTATTTCTATCAAGCCACGAACATCGGCAACAGTTTGGAGGTCCAAACCCTGTGGTAACCTTTGCTGTGTGGTGCCCTTTTGCTGCCTGCAGTTCTGGAATTTAGTTTGTCAAGCCCTCCTTATCTTGGATCAAGGGGTGAGTTAAACCTTGAAGCTTGAAGTTTTTTTGTTTAGGGCCTTGCCTTTTTCTTAGTTACGTATTTGCCCATTTTGTGCCCCTAAATTTTAATTAAAATTTTAGCGAACCGTAATTGTTGAAACTCGGTTTTAAAGTATTTTGTTCTAAGCCTAGTTTTGTAGCTCGGTGTGCTACTTCTTATTTTGAATAATAATAACTGACTAAACTATTAATATAATAGTCAAGCCTTCAATTTCTTAAATATTAATATCACTTTACCTAATTTGCGAATAACTTTTTCAGTCTTGATGGTTGGCAGTAAAGCTCGTACAATCTATAATTTTTGTTTAAGACCTCTTTATACCAGCTTACGAGCCAGATTTTATTTGATTTTAAGTACGTCAGTAACTATCTTAGTAAATGTAGATTGTTTAAATCGTTTCCTTTTTTTTTTTTTAATAACTTTACCGCAAAGCACATGCAGGAGTAAATTGGGCTAACTGTAGTACTCATTTCAAGCAGTGATTTATATAGTTATAAGGGAATTTGTGTTCTGAATAAGTGCCACAAAACCTTTTTTTTTATGAGTTAAAATATGTACGGGCTCAGGGTTTCACGGGTTTTATCTCTGGGAAGTTGGATAATTTAGATTTGTTTTTGCTTTTGGTATAAAGATTTGGTTAAATAATATTTTTATGTTTTTAGAGGGGTCAATCAACCTACTATTTAATTTGCAAATTTGACATCTGACTATAATTTTGGGGTAAAGTAACTTATTATAGCTCGTACATGTTTTACACCCATTTATTATATCGTACGATTTGGAACTTAGGGTAGTTTAGCTGCATAGATGCTATATAATTAGTTAAACCTGCTTTTGTTGTATCGTATTATTTGCATTGGGAACCTAAGGTACTTAATTAGTTGCTTGAATAGTACTGATATAATTGCTTGTAACTTAAGCTTTGTGTCTTATAAATGTACATAAGGGGTATATTTTTGATTAATTTTATTTAAGCGGTCGATCCCTATAAGGGGTGATTTCTCTTCCTGTCAATGACCAAAATTTTTCTGAAAGCAATTATTATGTTTTTTTTTATGTTATCTTACATTGTTACGGTTTACTCGATTAGTGCTAAACCTTAGCTTTTAAGTCAAGCTAAATGGGGCTTCACCTCTTTAATTACCATTTATTTTTCTTTTGTTGTACTTTTATTATTATTTTTTTTTATTGTTAATGTAAGATAACATAATGAAGTGCTAAACTGGTCAGTTGATGAACATTTAATTTTTGTAAATATTAACGCTTATCGCTGAGTATCAAGGAACTGTACAATTTTATTTAGTTATCAATGCCCTTGCGTAATAATTTCTTTTGTTTAGTAACGTAACTTTTTTTTTAAATCTTACCATGAGTTTGTTTAAATTTTGCAATCTGGTTTTCAGCGATTACTTATTTTATTGATAGTTTTTTTTTTTAACTAAAGTAACTTCACACTTTGTTTTTTTTCTAACTTAACTAAAATTCTGCGATTGATTTCAGGCCACCGGCTTTCTCATTTATTATTAGCCTTTTATCTAATATTCTTAAATTTTGCGGATTAGTTTCAGTAAATTATTAATCCAAATATTAACTTTGTTTATTAAGGTAACTTTTTAATATTATCCTAAGCTCGTTTAAATTTTGCAAATAATTACTTTCTCTTTTATTAGTGGTTTTTTTTTATATTGACCTAGCTTCTTATTTTTACATATTTTTCTACTTATCCAAATTTTTCGATTCAGTTTAAGCCAATGGCTTTCTCTTTTAATATTAAATTAATTAATTAATATAAAAAAAAAATTGTTAGATTTCGGCGCTTTAATTCAAGTCAATTGTCTCTCTCTGAATAGTAATCTTTTCTATTAACGTAACTTTTGTTTTTAATTATTAACGTAACTTCAAATATATTTTTTTTTATTGATTACATTTGAATTACTGTAATTACTGGGAATTGTTTTATTCCTAGGGTCCTTGGTGGGGGCCACGAACCTCCCTACTTCTTCCGTAGGGGCTACAAAACATCCCTATTCATTTTTGGTGGGCGCTAACCAGCCTTCATATTTACTACAGGGGGCGCTAAGGAGCCACCCTATGATTATGTGTATGTGAGGCAGACTTCCTCACGAAGATTTTATTTTATTTTTTTTCCTGTTTGGAGTAAAATTAATTGGTCTATTTTGCGAGGGCAAACCGCCCTACCATATTTGTAACCATTTTTTTTTTTGTAACCATTTTTTGTGTACAATAGATGTATATAGGGTTAAACGTTGTTTTTATCCAGCTCACTGCGCCCTCTGTTTCATTTTTAATTATGAATAGCGGGATTGTTGTGTGAGAAGCAGGTCCCTAGACCAACTAGGCGACTTCCAGTTTGTGTCGGTGTAAAAACTGGTGGCGTCCAATAGAACCTACCCAGCCTAACTGAGCTGAGGGCTAATTTGCAACGCGCTCTACTACACCTGCTTCCCTCAGAACACCCTGTTGTTCCTGTGTTTTTCTCTAGAGTACCTTTAAGAGTTATTTTAATGTTTTCAAGTTAAGCGGTAAGTACTTGGTCAATGATACTCATCATAGTATCTTTGACGGTTTTAAATCAAACACTTTTTATTGAACAAAGTGCGTCGCAAATTTTTGGCGCCCAACGTGGGGCATATTTAAAAAAAATTACCGCTTTTTTTATAATTTTACTCTTGTGCGTCTAGTGAGCTGGATGGAACTTTGAAAATTTCCATCAATTTTAACTCAAACTGTACTAGCCCCGTATTACTGCATTTGATTTTGGCGATTTATTATCGATTTTATTTTACTTTTTACGTAACTTTGATTTTGGCGATTTATTACCGATTTTAATTGACTTGTTTGCGTAACTTTGATTGTCTTTGAATTTGTGGTTTATTACCGATTTTATTTTGCGTATTACGTAACTTTGATTGTCTTTGAATTTGTGGTTTATTACCGATTTTATTTGACTTATTACGTAACTTTGATTTTTTTTTGATATTGCGATTTCTTATCGATTTTTATTCATTTACGTGACCTTGATTATCTTTGCGTACTGTATTTTTGCTGATTTAATTACCTTTGTTAGCTATATTTGACTACACCATTGGTGTAGTTTTGGTCAATTTATTCGAGTTACGCGTTTATATCTAGATTTGACTTTTCTTTTTTTTACTTTGACTTTTGAGTTGCTATTGTTTTTGTCCACTCCAAAATGGATTATAATATGCAGGTTAACCATCTTAGGAAAGAAATGCTAATTTATGAACTCACGATTCGTGGAGTACCGGCTAGTTATGCCAATACGGTAAAAGAACTTATAGTAGCGTTACGCCCAATTTTAGATATGGAAAGGAAAGGTACAATTTTGACCCGCCTGGCCTATACTTGTGTTTTTGTCGATGAATGTAACTATATAACTAGAACCTTGCAAAATATTGATAGCGCGATTAAAAATGTCACCGGTGAATCCGCTAAAGAAAAATTTGAACGTTTACAATCTCAACTTGTTCACTTATTTACCCGCGTTCATCGTATTCCGGTTGCGAACCTTAGTGCCGCGGAATCGCAAACCCGTTCTGACTTGTTGCTCAGGATTTTAGGCAAATTAGACTGTTTGGACAGTCTCTTAAAACAAGATCCGAATTTAAGCACCTTGCTCGCTCGAGTTCATTCGGACGGTTCGGATTCGGATGCGTCGGGTTCGGATGCGTCGAGAAATAGCAATGCGTCCAACAGTCGACCGCGTCACACACGCTCGTCGCCCAAAGTCACTCCAACCGTGGTTAGTCCCAATGTAACAGCTGCTGCCGCGTCCGTTTGCCATCATTCGTGTAGCAAAGCGCATCGTGTTGAAAAGTGGGGTATTAAATTTACCGGCGAGGCTGGACAGATGTCCGTGCATAATTTCTTGGAGCGAGTTTCGGAACTACGCGAAGCTCGAGGTTTTTCTGAAAGTGAACTATTTGTATCTGCTATCGATTTATTTACTGGTAAAGCATTGAAGTGGTTTCGCGCTAATCGTCATCGATTTTCGGACTGGTCTAGTTTGTCTGACCTTCTCTGTAAACATTTCGAACCGCCAGACTATCGTCATCGGTTATTTAAGGAAATTCTAGATAGGACTCAGGATTCGACTGAGAATATCGTCGACTACCTTTCTAATATGAGTGCGTTGTTTAGAAGACATGGCTCCATCTCAGAGGACGTTCAACTTGACATCATTATACGCAACTTGTCACCTTTTTATACTACCCAACTTCCGGTAGTCAGCAAGTTAGAAGAATTAGAAGGAGAATGTCTCAAGTTGGAGTTAAAGAAATATCGCGCCGAGAACTATGTACCACCTCCTAGAAAAAGTTATAATTTTGTAGAGCCAGACTTTGCGTTCATTGCTGCTGAAACATCAGGCTTCAAAGATGATGAAGAGTTGCCAATCGTTGACGTGGTGACCGAATCATCTCCGGCACCATCAACTTCTCGAGACGTGAGACAGTTACCCAGAGAGACACGTCCACCATCTCTAAAAATCTCTAGATCAATCTTGTGCTGGAACTGTAATAAGCCAGGTCATCGAAATAGCCAGTGCACTGAACAGCGCAGAATCCATTGTTACCGCTGTGGTGCACCAAGTGTGACCAGTAAAAACTGCCCTAAGTGTTCGCCGCCAGAGAAACGATTCTCAGAAGAGCCGATACGTCGCGAGACTGCTCCCCTTATTCTCACTTCACCGACCAACAACTTTCCTTCCGATAAAAACGCTGCCATTAACAACAACTCTGTTCCTAACGAAAACCTTTTACCGACCAACAACATTCTTTCCGACGAAAACCTTTTACCGAGCAACATCTTTCGTTCTAACAAAAACCATTCACCCCCTAACAATTCTGCCCCCAACAAAAATCTTTCGCCAACCAACAACTTTCTTTCTGATGAAAACCTTTCGTCGACCAATAACTCTCTTTCCAGCAAAAATCATTCACATGCTAATAACCCTTTTCCAAATAAAAAACTATTAGATCCTATCATAGCTCATGCGCATGGCGACCAGCGCCCCTATTTAGAAATTTCGATTTTAGGTTACAAAATATTAGGCTTATTAGATTCTGGAGCATCACGCACTATTGTAGGTCAACCCGGTTTCCGAATTTTGGAAAGTCTGGGATTAAAACTTATTAGGCAACAGACTGATTGTACTGTCGCGAATGGCCAAACTTGCTCCAGTTTGGGCTATTTTCAGGCTCCTGTAACTTTATTAAATAAAACTCGGGTGATAGATATTTTAGTCCTTCCCGAACTGTCCCACCAATTAATATTAGGCATTGACTTTTGGAGAACCATGGAAGTGATCCCCGACTTGAAGCAGGACGTCTGGCATTTTTCCACTGATGATCAACCTACGGAAATTTGTAGCGTGATAGATGGCAACTCTTTATCTGAAACCGACCGAGCGTGTTTAAATGCACTAGTTAAGGAGAAAATATCGGAAATGGGTACTGGTCTGGGCTGCTGCAAGGTAGCAGAACACGTCATTGAGCTTGAACCCGGCGCTAGACCAATTAAACAGCGTTACTACCCAGTTTCTCCATACAAGCAAAGGATTATGGACGATGAAATCGACGAGATGTTGAAACTTGGCGTGATTGAACCTTCTAAAAGTCCTTGGTCCAGTCCAGTGTGTTTGGTACGCAAGAAAGATGACAGCTATAGGTTTTGCATAGATTTTAGAAAGCTTAATACAAAAACTAAGAAAGACGCATATCCTATACCTTATATCTCCGCCATTTTGGATCGCCTCAGAGACGCCCGCTACATTAGCTCCATCGACATAAAATCAGCGTTCTGGCAGGTACCTCTTAGTGAGTCCTCACGTGAATTAACTGCTTTCACTGTTCCAGGTAGGAATCTTTATCATTTTCTGCGCATGCCCTTCGGCTTGACCAATGCGCCAGCCACCTGGCAACGTATAGTGGACCGTGTATTAGGCGTTGATTTGGAAAATCACGTGATGGTGTATCTTGATGATATAATTATCATCTCCAGAACCTTTCCTGAACACCTCAGAATTCTGGGCCTAGTTTTTGACCGTTTGAAAGGTGCAGGACTCATAGTTTCCGAGGAGAAATGTCACTTTTGTAAGCCTGAATTACGATACCTGGGCTACATCGTAGACGCCCAAGGTTTAAGACCTGATCCTGAGAAAGTGCAGGCCATTGTGAATATAGCACCTCCACGAAATATCACCGAAATTCGACGTTTTATTGGCACCGCTTCTTGGTACCGGCGTTTTGTGCCGAACTTTTCAGCTATTATAGCCCCAATTACTCGGCTTACCAGGAAAAATGTCAAATGGGAATGGACTTCCGAGTGCCATCAGTCATTCAACTCGATTAAAGAAGCTCTTATCACAGCTCCTGTGCTTACATGTCCAGATTTCAACCGCACATTTACTTTGCAGACTGATGCGTCATTTTATGGCTTAGGAGCAGTTCTGACTCAGCAATTTGATGACGGAGAAAAGGTTATTTCCTATCTTTCACGTTCTCTCACCAAACAAGAGATGAAATTAACCGTCACAGAAAAAGAGTGCCTTGCAGTAATTTGGAGTGTAGAAAAGCTTCGTCACTATCTGGAGGGTGTACACTTTAAAGTCATAACCGATCACCATTCTTTGTTATGGCTTCATAATCTAAAAGATCCACAAGGACGCCTCGCTCGATGGGCTCCTCGGTTACAACCTTACGACCTTGAATTAATCCACCGTAAAGGCCGAGATCATGTCGTGCCAGATTTTCTTTCAAGGTCAGTGCCAGTGACTACTGATTCTGTCGCAGCTGTTGACGAACCACCGTCATCATTTTCTGACACCTCAGACAAATGGTACAAAGGCATGATGCAGAAACTAGAAGAACGTCCTGATAAATATCCTTGCTGGCGAGTCGAGAATGGCAATCTCTTTAAATATGTCAAGACAAACAATCCAAGTTTTCCAGATCATTCCACTTACTGGAAAATAGTAGTACCAAAGGATAAACCAAAAGAGATATTCCTTCGATGCCATGATAATCCAGCAGCAGGGCACGTGGGTGTTTTTAAGACATTTTGGAAAGTCGCCGAGAGATATTATTGGCCAAAAATGAGATCCGACGTTGCTAGTTATGTCCGAGCTTGTAGAACTTGTGCTCAGAATAAAGTAGAGCAGAAACGTCCAGCTGGTTTAATGGGTAACCGCCCAGACATAAAGGAACCTTGGCAAGCCATCAGCCTAGACTACATAGGACCTTTACCTCGTTCTAAACAAGGTAACACTCATATTTTGGTGGTCACAGATTATTTTAGCAAGTACGTCGTCTTATTCCCGTGTCGATCGGCAACGGCAAAATCGTTGGTAAAGTGTGTCGAAGACGGCATCTTCTTAGTTTACGGAGCTCCTCAATTCTTAACGTGCGACAACGGAACTCAAATGAAATCCAGAGAATTTCAAGCCCTTTGCGATAAATATAAAGTTAGAATATTTTACACTGCTAATTACTATCCTAGAGCAGATCATACTGAACGCGTTAATAGAGTTATTAAAACGATGTTGCGCTCTTACGTTCAACAAAATAACCATCGAACTTGGGAAGATAATTTAACTGCTATCGGTTGCGCCATTCGCACTTCGCGACACGAAACTACGGGCTTCACCCCTTACTGCGTTAATTTAGGCAGGGAACACAAGCTATTCGGTTCGGACTATGCTGAGGGTGTTCCTCAAGTAGAAACTGAGCGTCAAAATTACATTCGGGAACGAATAGAAGCTTTCAAACAATTATTTAGAAAAGTCCACACTAAAATCGAAGCTTCTCGTGTTAAAAATCGACATAACTATAATTTGCGCCGACGCCCAGTAAGCTTTGTTCCTGGTCAAGAAGTCTGGCGTAAGAATAAAAGTATATCCGATGCAGCGAAGTATTATAGCGCAAAGTTGGCTCCGGAATTTGTAGGTCCGTTCAAGATCGTAGAAAAGACCGGCACGTGTACTTATGAGCTTGAAGATGAACACGGTGTTAGTAAGGGCATTTGGCATGTACAAGACCTTAAACCGGTATATGCCGAAACTGCATTTGGTGGTCCGTAGGAGTGAATAAATTGTTAGGCAACTCAAAGTCATTATTTACTTTATTACCTTCCGTTAATTTTACTGTCATTAATTTAATATTACGTTTTACTAGTCATTTTGCTTCAATTTACTTATCAATCTATTAATTTCTGAATTTATTAATTTTCGAGTCCATAGCTTCAATTTGGTTAATTACATTTAATTTTTTTTCCCTTCTTCTTTCGGTAATAATGGCTTTAGTGAGTTTTCTTTTATCGTTGCGTTAATTTTGACTTTTGGCCCAGTTTAAATTCTTGTTTTTTTTACTGTCCTTGCTCAGTCGTGAGCAATTTCATGCTCTGCAGTGTGGGCGTGATTGTGTTTGGATCCATCTGGGCGCGATACTTGATGGATTTGGACACTGTCACTTAGAATAGCGCTGCACTGGGTTTACTAGGTGGGGTAGGAGTCCCCTGAAAGCCGTGGCAAGGTAAGCCTTCAGCTGCCTTGCTTCTATTGTTTGTAGTAGGTAAGCCCTCAGCTGCCTTACTACTTTCACTTGCCAACACCGCCTTACGCCTCGTTATCTTTTATCTGTCATTACCTGATTATCTTTACCTTATCGTCACTTGGTTTATAGTATAGTAACGTATAGTAACGTTTATGGTCATTTACTGTAGCTTACCTTTTTGCGTTTATCAGTCTCACGCAGATACCCATCTCGGCGCGAGACGAGATGGGGGTCGGTGTGTCACATGGTAATTTAAGTTTGATTACTTGGTTAGAAGGCGGTGATTAATTAATTTTGGACCTAATTTTCTTTATCGTTTTTTTTTTATCTGCATTCACTATTAAGGGTTTTTTTTTAACTAAAGACTAGGGCCAAAAGTCTTTATTTATTATCTTAATTGGACCTTTTTTTTTACCTTGATTTGACGTATTTACCTTGATGTGACCTTTTACTTTGATTTGGCTTAATTTTCTCTAGCTTGACGTGAATTTATTATTATTCCCTACTTGTGTCTGGAAATTTCGGTTACTTGAACTAGTATGTGTTTTTGCTCGAGTACGACTTTGTCTTTCCTTTGGGGATTTAGAGTAGAAACACAATTTTCTTTCTCTCTTGCTGATTTTGTGAAGTTGAGAATACCACTTATGGTGGGATTCACTGCTAGTTGTTGGCAAGTAACCCAATTTTCTTTATCTCGATTTGCGAACCTTTAGTTTGATGTACTTGTTTCATTTACTTTTGGTTAATTACCTTTTTTTTATATTTGCGTTTGTCTTTGCGATAATTTACTTACCCTTGCGATAAATTTGCTTACTTTTGCGATAAATTTTCTTACCTTTGCGATAATTTGCTTACCTTTGCGGAATTTTGAATACATTTACTTTGGTTTATTTCGATTACCTTGTATTTTGATTTACTTACCTTACCGTGATTGGCCTTTGATAGGCTTTAATTTGCTTTGATACCTTTGGTTTTTTTTCCTCTATTATTTGGATTTGTCTTAGGTCTAGGTTTTGGTAGGACTATATGTTAGTCTCCGGCCATCTCAGTTTTACTGGTTTTGCGCCTAGGTCCTTATTGATATATTTCGTCTATTCACCTTTTAGACGAAATAAAACTATCCCGATTGCGACTTTACTTTATCTTGACTTTATATCGATTTAGACATTTGTCCCTATCTCGTTTTACAGGCTGCACGGTGTTGGGTGCTACCGGATGTCGCTTCGACGCTCTTTGTTAGATCATGGATCCTTCGGAGAGCAGACCGACTGGAAGGGCTGTTCAGGGGGGGCGGAAGTCTGACCCCTGGGGTAACAGTTTGCCCATCGAACTTGTTCGGCGGGCCAGGGGAGGACCAAGCTACTTTGTTCGGCCTGAGCTCAAGTCGGCCTATTAGGTTGCGACAGGCCGGTGACAGTGCCACCGCTCAGAACACCCTCATTAATTTTTTTTTTGTTGTATACAGGGACCGATGTGCTTCCCGTTTGGTGCATCTTTTAGCTTGGTGGGTGCTACAATCCACTCCCTTTTGTATGGTGGATCATCTGGGCTATCCCTCTTTTCTTATCATTTTACTTATGTTGTATTATATTTATCTTTTCCTTTTTAGTTGTCCACCCTTTGGTTGGTTTGACGCATGTCAATTGGTGATTTAATTCGGGACGATTCTACGGTGTGAGGCTAGTAAACGAGGTTCCCCACAATATTTTTGGGTGTAACGCAATGCTAGCTCCCTTACCAACTTAGGGTTTACGTTCCACACCGAATCTTCCTGGAGGAGGTCGCTGGGTGACTAGTGGCAAAGGGACCAAAGATTTCTTTGAGTATTTATTTATTTTAAGATTGAGTTATCAGTCTTGTTAGTTAGTATTAGTTATATGGTACTACCTTGGGTTCCCACGTATCTTCACTTATGTTTTTTTTATTGGCGCCAGCATAGCGCAGGTAATTTATTTTCTTTTTCGATTTTCTTGTATCATACAGAGAGCCTCTGATCCTTATCGTCGGTTAATTTTCATTGGAAAATTTCCCTCCTTTCGTAGGAGAGGGGGAGTTGTGACAGGTCATTTTTGTCACCGAATTAGTTTTGTTCTAATAATTAGTTTATTCACGAACGCCTGTTTTCTTAGTTGTTTACCTTGATTCAGAAGATCTATTTTCGTTCTTCCGCTATGTGACCCCCTTCCCTTGCTGTCCAGGCTACCCCCTGGGGGTGTTGATTGCCCTTTTATCTGGTCCAAATCGGCTTAACATGAGCTTGTCCATCTGTTGTAGTCTGCTTTAAAATCTTTCTTTCTGGCTTGGGCCTGAATTTTCGCCTTGCTTAAGGCCTTCCTGTGTGTACAGACAGTCGCCTTTAGTCTATTTATGATAACATATTTTTAGAGAATAAATTTTAAAAGACTACCTACATTTTGAATGAGATTTAATCCCGGTGTTTTCCACTGCCTTCACTGTCCTGGATTTCTGAATCTAGCGTTCTCTATTAATTAAACTCCAAGATTTCCTTCTCTTTTCTTTTCCAAGATCTTGTTTTGAATTTTGTAAACATTTAATTGAGTTATATGAGAAGGTTAGAATTTTTGGTTGAACTGACAGGCTGACACTGTCAGAGTCTTGCAGTGCTGCCAAACCGGAGGGGTAAAATTTGTACTGTATCGTTAAGCATTTTCGCGTGGGTTTGGCACGCTTTCGTTGCTATTTTGTTCAGGCCACCGGCGTAGGTATACCTTTCTGTATTTCCGTGACTTTATTGTTTCACGCCCGGGGTCTCTGTACAATAGTAGTGTCTTTGTTTGGTGGCGTGGCGACAGTTGGAGTAATCAGTGCAGGGCGGAAATTCTTCGGAACCATCTTGGCTATGTGTCTGTGGTGGGAGGAAGTGTCATATGATTCTTCCGACACGAGGCATAGGCCGGTCACTTCCACTCTATCCTTCGAAGCAATTGTTCCATGGTCTCTATCTGAAAGTTTCAATTTGGAAATTCTAGTTTTTTTTTTTGGATTAAAAAGTCAGGGACCGTGTTTAAATTCTTGAAGAATTTGTTTCTGCAAGACGCAGGATATTTTTGGGCGACTTCGATGATAGGTGAGTGCTTTTTTATATAGATGGTTTTTTGCTAGTCTGCCACGTGCATGGTAAAATTTTTCAATGACTAAGGATTCCTTTCTTTATTTCTATCAAGCCACGAACATCGGCAACAGTTTGGAGGTCCAAACCCTGTGGTAACCTTTGCTGTGTGGTGCCCTTTTGCTGCCTGCAGTTCTGGAATTTAGTTTGTCAAGCCCTCCTTATCTTGGATCAAGGGGTGAGTTAAACCTTGAAGCTTGAAGTTTTTTTGTTTAGGGCCTTGCCTTTTTCTTAGTTACGTATTTGCCCATTTTGTGCCCCTAAATTTTAATTAAAATTTTAGCGAACCGTAATTGTTGAAACTCGGTTTTAAAGTATTTTGTTCTAAGCCTAGTTTTGTAGCTCGGTGTGCTACTTCTTATTTTGAATAATAATAACTGACTAAACTATTAATATAATAGTCAAGCCTTCAATTTCTTAAATATTAATATCACTTTACCTAATTTGCGAATAACTTTTTCAGTCTTGATGGTTGGCAGTAAAGCTCGTACAATCTATAATTTTTGTTTAAGACCTCTTTATACCAGCTTACGAGCCAGATTTTATTTGATTTTAAGTACGTCAGTAACTATCTTAGTAAATGTAGATTGTTTAAATCGTTTCCTTTTTTTTTTTTAATAACTTTACCGCAAAGCACATGCAGGAGTAAATTGGGCTAACTGTAGTACTCATTTCAAGCAGTGATTTATATAGTTATAAGGGAATTTGTGTTCTGAATAAGTGCCACAAAACCTTTTTTTTTATGAGTTAAAATATGTACGGGCTCAGGGTTTCACGGGTTTTATCTCTGGGAAGTTGGATAATTTAGATTTGTTTTTGCTTTTGGTATAAAGATTTGGTTAAATAATATTTTTATGTTTTTAGAGGGGTCAATCAACCTACTATTTAATTTGCAAATTTGACATCTGACTATAATTTTGGGGTAAAGTAACTTATTATAGCTCGTACATGTTTTACACCCATTTATTATATCGTACGATTTGGAACTTAGGGTAGTTTAGCTGCATAGATGCTATATAATTAGTTAAACCTGCTTTTGTTGTATCGTATTATTTGCATTGGGAACCTAAGGTACTTAATTAGTTGCTTGAATAGTACTGATATAATTGCTTGTAACTTAAGCTTTGTGTCTTATAAATGTACATAAGGGGTATATTTTTGATTAATTTTATTTAAGCGGTCGATCCCTATAAGGGGTGATTTCTCTTCCTGTCAATGACCAAAATTTTTCTGAAAGCAATTATTATGTTTTTTTTTTATGTTATCTTACATTGTTACGGTTTACTCGATTAGTGCTAAACCTTAGCTTTTAAGTCAAGCTAAATGGGGCTTCACCTCTTTAATTACCATTTATTTTTCTTTTGTTGTACTTTTATTATTATTTTTTTTTATTGTTAATGTAAGATAACATAATGAAGTGCTAAACTGGTCAGTTGATGAACATTTAATTTTTGTAAATATTAACGCTTATCGCTGAGTATCAAGGAACTGTACAATTTTATTTAGTTATCAATGCCCTTGCGTAATAATTTCTTTTGTTTAGTAACGTAACTTTTTTTTTAAATCTTACCATGAGTTTGTTTAAATTTTGCAATCTGGTTTTCAGCGATTACTTATTTTATTGATAGTTTTTTTTTTTAACTAAAGTAACTTCACACTTTGTTTTTTTTCTAACTTAACTAAAATTCTGCGATTGATTTCAGGCCACCGGCTTTCTCATTTATTATTAGCCTTTTATCTAATATTCTTAAATTTTGCGGATTAGTTTCAGTAAATTATTAATCCAAATATTAACTTTGTTTATTAAGGTAACTTTTTAATATTATCCTAAGCTCGTTTAAATTTTGCAAATAATTACTTTCTCTTTTATTAGTGGTTTTTTTTTATATTGACCTAGCTTCTTATTTTTACATATTTTTCTACTTATCCAAATTTTTCGATTCAGTTTAAGCCAATGGCTTTCTCTTTTAATATTAAATTAATTAATTAATATAAAAAAAAAATTGTTAGATTTCGGCGCTTTAATTCAAGTCAATTGTCTCTCTCTGAATAGTAATCTTTTCTATTAACGTAACTTTTGTTTTTAATTATTAACGTAACTTCAAATATATTTTTTTTTATTGATTACATTTGAATTACTGTAATTACTGGGAATTGTTTTATTCCTAGGGTCCTTGGTGGGGGCCACGAACCTCCCTACTTCTTCCGTAGGGGCTACAAAACATCCCTATTCATTTTTGGTGGGCGCTAACCAGCCTTCATATTTACTACAGGGGGCGCTAAGGAGCCACCCTATGATTATGTGTATGTGAGGCAGACTTCCTCACGAAGATTTTATTTTATTTTTTTTCCTGTTTGGAGTAAAATTAATTGGTCTATTTTGCGAGGGCAAACCGCCCTACCATATTTGTAACCATTTTTTTTTTTTTGTAACCATTTTTTGTGTACAATAGATGTATATAGGGTTAAACGTTGTTTTTATCCAGCTCACTGCGCCCTCTGTTTCATTTTTAATTATGAATAGCGGGATTGTTGTGTGAGAAGCAGGTCCCTAGACCAACTAGGCGACTTCCAGTTTGTGTCGGTGTAAAAACTGGTGGCGTCCAATAGAACCTACCCAGCCTAACTGAGCTGAGGGCTAATTTGCAACGCGCTCTACTACACCTGCTTCCCTCAGAACACCCTGTTGTTCCTGTGTTTTTCTCTAGAGTACCTTTAAGAGTTATTTTAATGTTTTCAAGTTAAGCGGTAAGTACTTGGTCAATGATACTCATCATAGTATCTTTGACGGTTTTAAATCAAACACTTTTTATTGAACAAAGTGCGTCGCAACACGAAGAAAAAATTAACTCAACTTTAGATCATATGTCTATTCATGTCAAGGTTTTATGACGGTGTATTTTAAGAAAAGGCGAAGAAAAAATAAAGTGAAATTTAGAACACATGCCTATTTATGTAAAGGTTCTATGACGCCCTATGCTGAGAAAGCACAAAAGAAAAATGAACTGAAATTAAAACACACGTCCATTTATGTTTTAAGGTTTATGAAGCTCTATTTGGAGAAAAGCGTAGGAAAAATAAACTGAATTTTAAGTCCAGATTCACGAAGAAAGTTTAAGATTTAGTACTGGTTTAAATTAAGATCTTATAGTTGATCAGTTATGTTTTGACAGGTTTTTGTCCTGTCCTTGCCATTAAAAACTTATGAATTATTGTGATATTTCAGCGATTTACTTGGTTTCCAAATGATTTTCATCTTGGAACGAGTTGCTGTAATGAATTTAGTTCTATTATTGTTGAAAGTACGTACTAAAATTGTCCTTTTCCTGATAAATTTGCGAAAAAGCTCAGAAATAAGTTCATAGAATAAAACTTAGTTGTCTTATTCTTACACTTGTCAGTTTAAAACTTTTGATTGTCAAATTAGACCGGACTAGCATTGGAGAATCTGGCTGTTAATGTCTATTTATGTCAAGTCCCTATGACGGCTTATTTTGAGAAAACACGAAGACAAAATGTACTGCAATTTAGAACACATGTCTATTTATGGTAAGGTTTTATGACGATCCATTTTGAGAAAACACGAAGAAAAAATTATCTGAAATTTAGAACACAATGACATGTCTTTTTATTTAAAGGTTCTATGACGGCCTATTTTGAAAAAACCCGAATAAAAAACTAACTGAAATTTTTAACACAATATGTCTTATTATGTAAAGGTTCTATCACGGCCTATTTTGAGAAAACATGAAGAAAACGGTCTATTTTGAGAAACCACAACGAAAACATTATTATTTCTTCTAATTCCTTTAAAAAACGGTTTGATAAACCGATATCATTACAGATATTGGTCTGATACAAACCCTTGTTGGGCCAAATAAAGAGGAAGATAAACCAATCCTAAAGTTAATAATTGCTGTGACATATTTAACAACAGAGTGGTAGGTCTTGTTTTCATAGAGAAAAATTGAACACGTGCAAAGTACTTCATATTATAATAAGGTGAATTAGAAATCTTTATTGACGAATTTACCTTCCAATGACACAAGGATGTATTTTCACACCTCATTTTACCTTATGTGTCAGACAATATCTTAATGAGCTACTTCCTAAACCTTGAGTTGGAAAAAGAGGACCGGTGGATTGGCCTCCGAGATCTCCCGCTCTTATAATCCTCTAGACTTTTTTTATGGAAATTTTTAAAAAATGAAGTTGATATTAATAAGCCTGCTGACTATTTGAAATTATGTATAGGAGTACGTCCCGAAATTCCGACCATAACCCCTCAAATGTTGGAAAATGTTCAAAAGAATAGGAATAAAGAATGCAAATTTAGGAAAAAAGAGGAAAATCATCGTGGGATATAAATTAGATGTTTTAGAAAAGAAAATGATGGTTTTATAACTAGCTTTAGGAGGTTGCGATACAATATTAAATTAGTTTTTCTAATAAATATCGCTATTCTACTATTCTTAGCATTTGGCTTTTCTAAGCGATTATAAAATGAAGTACTTAGCTTGTTGGTGATGTTGTTCAAAACTCGGACTCTGGAATACCTAGAGTCGATTCTAAAACAAATAATATTCTTTGTGGTCGACTTCAAAAGACTTAAATAGGGATACACGTCTAAGATCTCTCCAAACTCTCAAAAATCCAAGCGCCGCGCCGCCAAAAAACACCAAGTATACGAAAAACCGTAACTTTCTCTCAAAGGAACATCGTGCAAGGATGCATTGAGATGATTAATCATTTAGATAATTAATTAGATAATTAAGCTGGTTAAACAATTAAACTGTTTTCTCTAAAAAGAACAAAGTGATCAAATTCCACCACATAAAATTATAGGTTAGAATCCACGTCCATTCAAAATATATAATCAAAATAAGAAAAATCGTCCCTACTTACCCTTTAGAGTCCCTAACAAAAATCCATCTGTAAAAACAAGAGGGATGAAACCAGATCTTTAATTTCCTCTAAGACAGGGGTCTTTTGCCCAGCCGTTTAGAATGGCATTGGACAAAGGACAACTCATAAACATCAACCAATATGGTTATGGTTACAACGATACTACTTCTTTGACTTCATGCTCTCGCGAATCCACGCGATTCATTTGAACTGCTTGAAAATATGACAATAATAAATGTTACACTTGAAATTAATTTCAGGATAAAAATTTTAACTCCCTTTTATTTTTCCAAATGTTTTTTTTGTCTGGAAATTATGGAAATTTTGACCCATAGTTTAAAAATTAAATTCTTGTGACTTTTCTACATTAAAAAAAAAATTAGAACATATAAAAATATTAAAGAGATATCCAAAAATGCACTTAAGTCCAGTCTGTATAACCAGAAAATTACCTATTATACTAAGGATATTTGCTCTCTGTAACATAGGCTATCCAAAATTACATTCAATTTAAAAGCTATGAAGCTGGAGGATGTACTATAGCGTAAAATATTTAAATTAGAGCCTGCAGTGTACACATCTCATACCCATGATAGGAGATTGGGCATTAGATTTACATTATGATTTAGCATCACTCGATGCACAACATTGTTATATCTGGTGAATTCATTAATTACTGGGAGAGACCACCCTTAGTGCAGAATAGCGCGGTTTATATGAAGGGGTATTTTCCATTTCATTATGTCATTGGTATGATGAGCTGACCGTAAATTAAAACGATTTTTTTATATAAAATTAGGGAGAAATACTGAGCAAACTATTATTAAAGGAGGCTGAGAAATTATAATTACTACGTTACTTACAAGTGTTTATATTGTTGTGATCCGGCCCGTATGGTAAAGAAGGCCCTTATGTTTTCCTTGCCAGCGTTTGTAAATACTTGTGGTAAATTCCAAATCCAGGATATCTAGGTTAAAAATGGTGCAATGCCAGCAAGTGTCCTCTACATGCAAGGAATGTTCTAAGGAAAGATGAAACTCTTAATACCGAACATTGATGTTTTATTCTAAGATCCGCCAAATTGAACTAATTTTAAATATAAAACTAAAAAAGCGTGTCAAGCAAGCCGCATATTAAAGCCATACTTTGGCAGACCCCAACCATAAAGTATCTCTTCACAAAGATTTCATGAATTTTCTCCTTAAGAAAAATACAGTAGTCTATAAAACAGTGCATGCCAAATGCAAAGATGCAGTGATGTGTGGAGCGAAAACGGGAGGTGCATTAAAGAAAGTTAGATTTGACGAAAGTAAGAATTTATCTTAACATTCATTTTAAAAAAGTACACCAAAAGCTGAAGAACAGTGGGACGACATGGGGTTTTTATTAAAAGAAATGTTAAGTTTCTTGAAACGAGAACTTTTACTTTTACTACCAAAGAGAGACCTTTCTCGTATGTTTCTTGCTGTTGTGTGTTATCTTGCACAACCAGATGACTTTGTGAGATACCGACACAAAAAAGGAAGTTCTTAAATTAAAGAAAACTACTTGGAAATTCAGATTGAGTCTTTGATTTATGAGTTCAAGAATTATTTCTTTAAAGTGGGAGACCCATGTATTTGATCATATTTCCTTTTAATGAGAGAACAGTACCGTATTTAAAATGCAACCATTTTAATGCTTTATTTCAATTTACTATATCTTAAATGAGGACATCATGTCTTTGCTAGTAAGTAAGAATAAAGGTTCTTCTTCCACAAAACGTAACTTTTCTTTTGGATAAGAACTCCATGGCCACCCACTTTTGTTCAGTTCTATGACCGCTATTAATTTGATCACTTACTCATTATTTCACTAAACTAAAAATTTACTAGCTATCTGATACTTACTGCACTACTCTACTTACCTTTTCTATTAGCCATAAACTTTAAAGCGGCGGAAATACAGTAATTTTTTTAACGCGGATCATAAGATTTTACATGGTAAAACTTCGACTTTATGTTAACCCCATGTATATTACAACTATAAAGTTAAAACTTGAAATAGATCAAATCTAATGTCCTAAAAACAAGTCACGGTATTAATAGTAACAAAAAAAATTCCGAAGTCGACTTAAAAATGCATTTTTATTTTTGATGAAAAGCACCTGTGTTTACCAGGTAAAGACGACACTTAGGCGTTCCCTTATGTTCTTAACTTTATTGTCACAACAAAAATATTTAAAAGATGTCTATTTACGCTGTTAACGAACGAATTGAAATGGTTTCAAACTGCATAAGAGGGATGTATTATCAAGAATCAGTCGATCCCTTTGCTGCAGCATATCTAGATCGTCCAATACCCAGCAAGACAACAATGCAACGACTACATGAAAAATTTATAACTACGGGTTGCCTGGTTTCTTCGCATGCAAATCGAGAAAGATATGCCCCTGTAGTAAATGACGATTCAGAAATGGACCTATGTCTAGCAGTTAAAGACAATCCATCAGTTAATCTGACGCTGCTTGCTGAAACTTCGACTGGATCTAGAAGCAGCCGCTACAAGGCACTTGAGCACGAAAATTTTAAATGATATTAAGTTCGAAACGTTTTAGAGCTTCCACCGCATAAGTACTTTGGAAGTATGGAATTTTGTGAATATTAGATGGATAGAATTAATTATACCCCATATTACAAAACTTATTCTTTTTAGAGACGAAAGATCTTTTTCTACAAATGTAGTTAAACAAGCAGCAATGGAGAATATGGGCTAGAGAAAATCTCTACGTAATTCAGCCAACGAATACACAGAGGCGCGAAAGGGTTAATGTTTCGCCAGGAATTCTAGGAAATACGATCATCAGATCATATTTTATAGATGGGGCATTAACAGCAGAAAAATATGTGGAATTTAATTGTTTATTTCCTTATAACTGCTGAACCATTAGTTTTAGAGACAAAGTTTTTCGACAAAACCCATTTCCCACGATGTAAGAAATATCTTTTGTCCTTACACGTTTTTCAAAATTATTAATTTGGCTAAGTCGAAACGCTCCCCACTCAGTTCTGCGCATACGCGATGTTGGTGCCGTGCAGCGGGTAGCGCGGCAGATAGGCAGAGATTGCTCAGGTTAAGTGGGGGGCTGATGGCACTGAACACTAATTGTGCAAGTATAGCTTGCACTTGACCGATTGACCAATCAAATATCTACAATAATAGTAATATAACCTAATCGTTCTCCTTGCTGATAATAGCATTGCCCAATGGGTTCCTCAATAACAGTAAATTCCTTTTTCATAATTTTTATATTCATTTTTCAAATTGATTTTTTTTAAACTTATGATTTTTTATTAAATAGGTCACCGGTAACTGGAATAAATGTTATTTTACAATATTAATCCCGTTCAAATAAAAGTTTAGGTTCTTGCTGCTTAATAAAGTCCAACATATTGAGTTACTGCTTTATCCTCACTAACATTGACACTTTACGTGGACATGGTTATGTTAATAATACTATCGTTTTTAATTTGAGATCTTCTATCAATATCTTACTGTATTGGATGATCAAATATTCACGCAGGCAAAGACCCGGGACTTTTTACTATACTCGTATAATATTAAATTGATAATAATACCCGCAGCTACGCAAGCGTATCTGCCCCAAATCGTACGCGTCGGTTTTTGTGTAAGTGTACGTCCACAAGGTCGCGCTGCATATAGAAGCGCACATATTAACGCACCGCGCTAGCTCAGTTTATGCTTATGCACAGATAATTGCACTCTAGTGGCACATTAACGTACTACATATCGTTTTCCCCGAGAGTTGTTTCTGGGCATTCGTCGATTTAACATGGAGTCTTCAAAACAAGAAGATAAACTCTGAATTAAAAAAGTGATAATTTGTCTAAATATAACTGAAAAAATCGTTAATAAATAGAAATGTTTCCTTTCTGAATTTCATCACCTTTGAGAACATCTAGGAAAAGATGCGACATGATTTTCTGAATATATGATAATAAGTATAGTAATATACTTTTAACTATTTTTTAAGAAAAATTAGAGTCGAGATAAACAATTTTACTTTATCCTTCGCTATGCTGCGCTGTGCAAAGGTCCAAAATACTAAGCTTGATTTCTATGTGCGAGGCGATGGTCTCAGCACTGGGCTAGGCAATGGGCGGTGCATCGTTGGTGGTTACGTACGCTTACGGAATTGAATTTTCGGCGAAATAGCTACCCAAAATATGCAACAGATTCTTATATCAATAACATCAAATGCAATGGATATATTTACTTGGTATGTACCTACATTGGTATGGTCTAGGCTAGGAGCGATATCCAGTTAATCGTTGTAGATCTACACTTAGTTGGAACAATAGGAATTGCTAATGTAAGGCGAGTACGATAAGGATAGATGAACGCTGATAGAAAATTAATAAAAAGAAATGAAAGAATATCAAAATCTGATTGAGGCAATGCGTGAATTGCGTTTGTTATCGATCAGTAAATCACCATTATGCCTAAGAAAGCAAGTTGACGGTAGAACAAATAATGTATATAATTTTTTAGGTTCTTAACCAAATTAATAAGTAAGCTCGCTAAAAAATTAGAGACTTCCGGTCTACATAAATAGCTTCTTGATTTTTTTTTAAATGTGCAGTTACCACGTAACACTATAGGTATAGGAGTTACGCATTTATAAAAAATATAAAACCAAATATTTTTAGTTTACATTAATGGACAATAATAAAAATGCAAAGCGAATACACTCTTTCACTGGCGGTTATAAACTTGACGCGAACGCTTGATGTTTTTTTTTCTAGAGAAAAAGCTAAGGGCGGAAAACTTAATTAGGCAACACTTGCAGGTTTTATAAAACCCAGCACATGCGGCTTGCCACATTTTGAAAGTGTAAATTAGGAATACGCCTCCATGAATATTCAAATAATTTGGATGAAACGGCAGGCGAAAGAACACAGCGAAACAATCCTTTTACGTGGCTTAAAACACCACCACTACAGCTAAGTAACACAATTATTCAAAGTGGAAATGTTTAATAAAGTCTGATTATGATAAATTATGTTTCCACAATGATTCAAGCAGAGACTGCAGGTAAACTTGTCTTATGGATTTTGTGAAAACATACACGTATTTTAAGTATATTGGAATTTATAATATAATTATAATTTTATATTAATTTATTATTTTAAGTATATTCGTGGACAAATAAAAAACGGATGGGCTATAAAAATTTTAATAAATATTGATCATGTGCCCTTTTTGTAGTTATTGGTTTCTCCACAGTTGGGATTCAGTTATACTTACACTTTTATTATAACATTTATAACCCAAAGCTGTTAGCGTAGTATTATACATACTTGGGTAATAAATTGCCGATAATTATTAAAATGTATTCATTTTGTCCATATCATCCGCTGGCTTTAGGTACTGTGAGCAATTGCCGGCTATAATATCCTTAACTATCGCCTATTAGTTGTTATTTTGTTTAAAATTAAATTTCAATCATTGTAAAATGGTCGAATTTCCGTTAAAAATTTGAATATCCTTAGGTGGCAGATACTCCAAAAGAAATAAATAGGGCTCAATAAACTAAAATATACCGGAAAATTATTCCGTTATTTAAGTGCTCTAGAGGGTGTTAAAAAAATAAAGTAGACGAAGGAATTTCTTGTACTCGCGTGTGTGTGTGAGTAAGTTAATGGCACTGGTTAAGACCAAATGGCCACATGTACTTGCATAATAGCTTAAAAGAGCTTTTAATACCTTAACAATTACATTACAAATGAAGATACTATTTATCGACGACTAAAAGTCCATTAAAAGTTAAACATGGAAACATTAAATCAAAGTTTTTGTTATATAGTATATACTTCCTTATAATATCATCTTTGATCCCCAACCATTTCTTGTTTCTGAATAACTTCCTTAGGCAATGCCGAAAAACATGTCTATTTTTTCTGTCCTAATGCTCTCTAAGAACAAGGGTGCCAAAAAACAGGCTTTATTGTGACATACTATGAATTTAGAAAGAGGGAGAAAAGTTATAAAAGTCAAGCTTGCGAGTGACTATCATAAATAGGAATACAACCGGAAAATTTGTTTTGTGGAAAGAAAATCGTTGCCTGCAGAGTAGTGCAGGGTATTCTGCGATTTTTTTTGCGAATGCTCCGCAAACTAACACGGAATTTTTTTGGAAATAGTAATGGAAGTGGAAGTTATAATCGAATGTAATTTATAATGCGTTTGTGACGTTCGTTACTGTTATATTTCCAATTAGTTCAAATGAATCGCGTGGATTTGTGAGAGGATGGTAGCAGTATCGGTTATACCGTCCTGGTTAACGTTTATGACTTTTGAGTTATCATTTGTCCGATGTCATTCTGAACGGCCGCGGTGAACGGAACGCCCCTTTTTAGAGGAAATTAGAATCTTGTTTCATCCTTCCTGTTTTTACAGATAAATCTTTGTTAGGGAATCTAACGGTCGAGTACTGACGATTTTTTGAATTTAAATGGACGTGAGTTCTAACCTATAATTTAACGTGTTGAAACTTGATAATATTGTTGTTTTCAGGGAAAACCCAGGAGCGGCTAGAACTGCAAACAATCCGACGTTGCCATTTTCGGTTCATTGTCTTGCACCGGTAAACTTTTATTTCCTTTGCTGGTAGATCAGCCACGTAGTGCAGTGGTATAGAGTCCGCTTATTGACCCAGACGTCTTGGTTCGAATCCGTGCTCGGCCGCTTCTTTTTTTAATTTTTGTCACTTAAAATATTATAAAAAATTAAGAAATCGGCTCTAAAAGGTGTATTGGAAACGGGTTAGCTCTCCTTCCTCGATAAAAATTTTGTTTTGTCTTTTTCTAAAGGTCCCGAGCAAAAAATTAATCGTGTCTAGGTACCTTAACCTAAAAATTATGTTTTGTTGTCCAGAAAATCTAGCGAACGGTGGATCGGAGGGCACCCTAAGGTCGGAACAGGGTTAGCACCTGGTTAGGGGCCCTGACCAGTCTCTTTCCTTGCAAGCGAAGAGGGATCGGTGCGAAAAAATCCACTATTGTTCCTTCCTCTGCCCATTCCCGTATACCCCAATACCGTTATTTTAAAATTTTTGAGCTATCGCACATGTGGCAACGTCGGATTGTTTGCAGTTCTAGCCGCTCCTGAAAACCCAGCCTAATAATTTAATCGGCTAAGTTATTAACCCAATCAAACTATTCGGTTTATTTGCTCAATGGAATTGTCTCAGTGAGTGACGGTATTTCGAGGTCTGACTTTTGACGTTTTGATCGTGCAGAAAAGTCCTGGGCTTGTCTTGCTCTTTTAGATAGCAACTAGTTGATTGCAGCAGTAATTGTTATATGTTATTTAAAAATATTTGTAGATTTACCATCAAGTTTTACGACTTAAGTCAGTCCAGTAGGGCATTTGGGTTTAACATTGACAAGTAAAAATAAGATAATTAAATTTTAAACTACTCACATCAAAATTGTCTGTAAGGTGAAAAATCTTAATTTTTTTTATGTTCTGACAGCCCACGAAGACCGAAGTCTGAGTACTATGTACCGTGGGTGTACTGGGGAAACCTACTTTATTGAAAATATTATTTCAATATAGCAAGCAGGTCTTAAATTTTTTAGTGTTGTGATTAAGTCGGCGTTGTTAATTTTTTTTTTATGTGTTAAATAAGGAACGTGTTATCTGTTGAAACTCTTATTAATGCGGTGTTGCTTTCAATATACTACGAATATTTGATTTATTTTTATCAGAGAAGTAACTGTTTTACTTCCATGCGTTTAAATTTAGGATTTTGTCCTGTCATTGTTATTAAAATCGTCATTAAAAACTTGTGAATTATTCAGATATTTTAGCGATTTGCATGATTTACAAATAATTTTTATCATGGAATGGATTGCTAGAATGAATTTGGTGTGTGAATAAGGTGAAAAATCCTTATTTTTTTATGTTCTGACAGCCCACGAAGACCGAAGTCTAAGTACTATGTACCGTGGGTGTACTGGGGAAACCTACTTTATTGAAAATATTATTTCAATATAGCAAGCAGGTCTTAAATTTTTTAGTGTTGTGATTAAGTCGGCGTTGTTAATTTTTTTTTTTGTGTTAAATAAGGAACGTGTTATCTGTTGAAAATCTTATTAATGCGGTGTTGCTTTCAATATATTACGAATGTTTGATTTATTTTTATCAGAGAAGTAACTGTTTTACTTCCGTGCGTTTAAATTTAGGATATTGTCCTGTCATTGTTATTAAAATCGTCATTAAAAACTTGTGAATTATTCAGATATTTTAGCGATTTGCATGATTTACAAATAATTTTTATCATGGAATGGATTGTTAGAATGAATTTGGTGTGTGAATAAGGTGAAAAATCCTTATTTTTTTATGTTCTGACAGCCCACGAAGACCGAAGTCTAAGTACTATGTACCGTGGGTGTACTGGGGAAACCTACTTTATTGAAAATATTATTTCAATATAGCAAGCAGGTCTTAAATTTTTTAGCGTTGTGATTAAGTCGGCGTTGTTAATTTTTTTTTGTGTTAAACAAGGAACGTGTTATCTGTTGAAACTCTTATTAATGCGGTGTTGCTTTCAATATACTACGAATATTTGATTTATTTTTATCAGAGAAGTAACTGTTTTACTTCCATGCGTTTAAATTTAGGATTTTGTCCTGTCATTGTTATTAAAATCGTCATTAAAAACTTGTGAATTATTCAGATATTTTAGCGATTTGCATGATTTACAAATAATTTTTATCATGGAATGGATTGCTAGAATGAATTTGGTGTGTGAATAAGGTGAAAAATCCTTATTTTTTTATGTTCTGACAGCCCACGAAGACCGAAGTCTAAGTACTATGTACCGTGGGTGTACTGGGGAAACCTACTTTATTGAAAATATTATTTCAATATAGCAAGCAGGTCTTAAATTTTTTAGTGTTGTGATTAAGTCGGCGTTGTTAATTTTTTTTTTGTGTTAAATAAGGAACGTGTTATCTGTTGAAAATCTTATTAATGCGGTGTTGCTTTCAATATATTACGAATGTTTGATTTATTTTTATCAGAGAAGTAACTGTTTTACTTCCGTGCGTTTAAATTTAGGATATTGTCCTGTCAGTGTTATTAAAATCGTCATTAAAAACTTGTGAATTATTCAGATATTTTAGCGATTTGCATGATTTACAAATAATTTTTATCATGGAATGGATTGTTAGATTGAATTTGGTGTGTGAATAAGGTGAAAAATCCTTATTTTTTTATGTTCTGACAGCCCACGAAGACCGAAGTCTAAGTACTATGTACCGTGGGTGTACTGGGGAAACCTACTTTATTGAAAATATTATTTCAATATAGCAAGCAGGTCTTAAATTTTTTAGCGTTGTGATTAAGTCGGCGTTGTTAATTTTTTTTTGTGTTAAATAAGGAACGTGTTATCTGTTGAAACTCTTATTAATGCGGTGTTGCTTTCAATATATTACGAATATTTGATTTATTTTTATCAGAGAAGTAACTGTTTTACTTTCATGCGTTTAAATTTAGGATTTTGTCCTGTAAAAACTTGTGAATTATTCAGATATTTTAGCGATTTGCATGATTTACAAATAATTTTTATCATGGAATGGATTGCTAGAATGAATTTGGTTCCTTCTATTATTGTCGAAAGTATATAAGTACTAAAGTTGCCATTTTCTTATAAATTTTCGAAAAACCTAAAAAAAGTATAAAACTTAGTTGTCTTATTCTTACACCGAATCAGGTCGCAAAAGTTTTAAACGGTCAAATATAAGAAAAATACATCTAAGGTTTTATACTGTCAATTTGTTTCTGATTTTTTTCGCTAAATCTATAGATGAAAATGTCAATTTTGGAAACCAAATAAATCTCTGAATATTAGAATAACTTACAAGTGTTTAATGACGCCTTATAACAATGGCAGACTAAAATCCTGTTTAATTGTTTTTTAATTTTCAAATTTAATTTTATTTTAAAACATTTATCGAAGTGTTTAAGTGTATTTAAATACATGATGTTCGTAAAATGCATCAGACAGGGGATTCTACGTGGTAAAATAAAGGTACTAAGTCATGTAACAAAAATTCGAAATCTCAATATTATCCGAGTTACAACCTATCAAAATTCAATTTTTTTCTAATGTTTAACATATCGAATATTTCGGCGCCGGGGACTTGCTGTCAACAGACACGGTTAGGCTGTTGGGAGTTCATCTCGATGGAGCTCTTATCTTTAATAATCATATAGACCAGTTGGCTAGCAAACTATCTAGTACCATATTTCTCCTAAAAAACCTTAAAAAAACGGTTGAGGGAAAGGTGTTATTGATGGCCTTTCATGCTTTATTTCAGTCTCACTGTAACTATGCCCTGTTAGTCTGGGGTCATGCTGCCCAGGCAACTAGAATTTTTAAACTTCAGAGGCGAGCTGTCCGAGTGTTGGCTGGCTTGGATTTTAGAGCAGACGTCAGGCAGCGATTTGTTCAGCTTGAGATAATGACCTTGCCCTCTCTGTATATTATGGCATGTCTTAATTACATTAAAAGAAATATCAACGACTATAGCCTCCGCAATGACCGTCACGGCCATGATACTAGGTTTAATTGTGATATAAATGTTGATTATCTAAGATTGTCTAAATCATTCATTAGCACAAATTATTATGGACCTAAATTTTTTAATAGGCTCCCTGTACATATAAGGAATAAGGATGAAAACTCGTTTGCTAGAACAGTAAAAAGTTATCTGCTGGGACAGGCATTTTATAGCATAGACGAATTTTTGAATTCAAATGTTCAGGTCCCATAGGACTTTCTGGTCTGGAGGCAGTGTTCTTCGGGGTGGGAGTGGACATTGAGTCAGGTGTGATTGTTTTGGCTAGGATCATTTTAAAACTGTTATGTAAAGAAAAGATTTTAATGTTTTAAATTTTTAATATGTTGACTAAAAGTGTTTCTGTGTAAACTATGACTGTTATTGTGAAAACTATTTTTGTACTTTATTACTTATGACGAATGTAAGACTTACCTATGTTGAGAACAGGAATAAAATTGATTTGATTTGATGATTTGATTTGATAACTAATCAAATTGATATTTTTCACGAGACTCAGCTTGGTGAGTTATATCATACTGTTACAAAAATGTTTCTCCACTGTGCCACCAGAGAGCACTTTACCTGAATCCAATTTTATTTTTCGCATATCTGTTTTGTTTTGACAGATATTGCAAAAACGAACATTTTATTTGCAAGATTATAGAATACTATACATACAAAAAATGTACTCTTCATCCGAGTCGATAAATCTCGCTGTTTTACTCCAGTGCACTTAGCCTGGCACCTCGAACAAAATTTACTAAAGCTAAATTTTGTGTGATGATATAGTTTTCGTGCCTTTTTTACATACTAAAAGTCCGAGTGGGGACACGTCGCGTTGCCAGAACGGCTTTAAACCTTGAAAATTCAGCAATTTCTCATATTTTATTAATTATCTCAAGAACTGTAACGAAATCGAAACATGAAGGGAAGAAAATTAACATATATAAAAAAAGACATAAATTTCGCACAAACATAATTTTCATAGTTTTATTTATAAAAAAAAGTTACAGCCCCTTGATCTCAAGATTAGTAGAAATTTCATCAAATTTTGCAATACCTATAGGTACAAATTTAAGTTTGCATAATGGTACTCGCAGTAAAGTGTCCAAAAGCCGAATTTTGCAAAATTGTATAGAGAATTAGGGGCTCACTTCTTAAAAGCAGTGACATACCAGATAAATTTAATGGGGACTGAAGTTATAAAATTATTTAAAAATTTAATTTATAAATTACTTACAAAATTGTTTCCATTCAAACTAGATTTCATGTCTATTAACTCTTCCTTGTTTTCCTGAAAAACATTACTACAAGAATTTCCCGGGCATTGACCACACAAATTGGAACAGTTCAAGTTCGACCGTCTGCAGCTACAAAGTTTCCGGCAGTCAGTTTTGCAATTGCAGGATGTCATTTTTAGAATAAATTCTGGTGCAATCCTGTTGACGGGTTTAATGGGTTGAATAATATCTTGTTGCTTTTTCCAACCTCAAGCCGTGGGTGGCAATAAATTACCTATCCACTCTTGGATTTGGAAGTATTCCCTTAAGCTATGGTAAGCTGCAGCATCTGAAGTGGGTTGTAAATTTGCCAATTCAAAATTATTGGGTAAAGCCTGTCGGGCAGTTATATTAATAAATTTTAAAAAACGAAGTTCATTATTTAAGGTTTTTTTTATTTGCTCCATAAAGAGCAAACAGGAATTCTTCACAGATACCTAGCTATGATTATATTTTTGTCAACATTAGGTTCTAAAAAGATCTCGCAAGTCTTGTTTTTTCTCTGATAATTTCTATGTAGAAAGTTTACCTTTTTTATATAAAGCTGATGTTGTGTCGCATCCAGATATTGCGTGGCAAAATAAAACGTGGGATTTTATTTCCCCAAGCTTTTCCTGCGGGCAACTAGGTATTTTTATATTACGGAATAAAAAAAATTGATGAATTAGCATATTTCACAAAATTTACATTTTTTTGTAGTTTATAATGTTAGTTTAAAAATATTAGTTTTGTTATATTTTGGGAGAAACTGGAATTTACCTCTTAACCAAGTACATCAATAAAATGTTTATTTCTTAATCTATTTGCGCTCTACGTTTTTCCGTATCTATGTTCAATTTATCTTACCGCAGCAATAGTCTGAATATCTGAATATGCACGACATAACCATGTTTGGGATATTATCCAAGCAATTTCCCCAGGCGACAGACTAATGGAAATAGTCATTATAATCTTTGTTGACACACCGTGGGGTAATGGCAGTATACAGTTAAACAAGAATGACCTATATTGCTTTAGACCTACCCTACAAAGTAATCGTTATTTACGTCAAATTCTATAGGATAATATATTTATTTTTAAATAACAAAAGTATAAAAAGCAGTTATACAGGGTGCAACTACCTTATGCGCCATAGACCAACTCAAAATGGTGAGATTAAGCCAAATAAGTCTCGTGAGGCTTTCAGACTTGTACACTCCTTGTAAAAGTGGCCTAATAAAGTATAACGACTTTGGGATAGGATGTGTGTGTCGATAAAAATTCAGAATAATGCTATTTCCAATAAAAAAATTTAAAGTTACCTTGATAGAGTGATTTTTTATGATGTTCGTCCTGTACGTATTGGAACCACATGCCATAGCATAGATCGTCAAAACCATTATTAAATTCAACTACATATTGTAACGGCTTAATTTATCCGTTACGCAGATTTTTAAAGAATTCAGGGAATTCCACCTTTTCCCATTCTAGATATCTTATATAACGAGTTTGCTTTTGAACGCGCCTGAATTGGACCGATATTTGCAGTCTGTCTTTTATGCTTTGCGCGTTCTGTTGGCGAGTGCTTGTGAACTAAAATAGCGTACTCTAGAGTAGGGTTTGTAAATTTGGTTTATTATTGGGGTAATGTTTTTATGTTTTTTTTAGGTATATTATGGTCTTAGTTGTTTAGACTTAAGAGAAACCCTTTATATTTTAGTGTTAAATTCTTATATTGTAACCAAGTTAGTAGGACGGTAGGAGTAAGCACTGTAGCTACTCCCGTAACTGCGTACGTTCGCGGAGCTTTAGGAGCTCCAGGAAGAATGTGTGGTATTTGAATTAAAAATAATCACTATAGTCCGCCCAAGCCATTTGCAACCGGCAAAATAATTTAAAGAATGCATGAGAAGGCTTATGCAATGTTACCAATTGTTTGTAAACCCGTTTTAAAAAAGTGGTTAATTTTTCGTTAATGAGATTTAAATTTGTCTTACCACATCTGGTTTACAAACAAGTTTGTAACGTTGTTTAAGTCTTCCCTTGCATTCTTTAAATTATTTTGCCGGTTGCAGATATCTTGGGCAAACAATAGGTATATTATTGGAGCCGTTTCGATGTGTTGATTTTCAGAATGGTAAAGATGATTTTCTGGAGTGTTTAAAGTGCTGAAGGGTTTCTTTGAAGAGAAAATCTAGTGTTGATTTGGTTTACGTTGTAGCACACGTGAGTCCTCATCGGCTGGCGGTCTGATGTGTGTAAATAAAAAATAATATATAAGTTGTAAACCGGAGGGTGTGGTCCTCTTTCTTTTGAAACCTTTGGAAGGGTAGATTCCTAGAAAAATGTTGGTAGAATTCTGGTGAATATTAGTAAAATTTGTTAAGCTAGAAGCTGTAAAAAGATCTTACGGTAAATTTCAATATATTGTCACGCTAGGGGTCGTCGGGGTTGATAAATTTGGCTGCGGTTTACCAAAACACTTGTATGATTTATTCAGGTACACAATTCACTTACGTTGCTAAGTTGGGTAGCGTAGGGGGCAGCTTCTATCGGAGTACTCGGTCAGCCTAAAGGGCTGGCGCTATTCGTATTATTCGTGCGGCACCACAGTGACGCCTCCCCCGTCGGAACACGACGCCCTCCTTTTGCATCTCGCTGGTATGCTTTTTATATGAATCCCCCAAGAACAGTTTATACAAACAGTTCAAACTGGTCAGGGTTCATAAAATAAAGGCGAGGCCAGCGATATGCAATTGCAGCACGTAGAGTGGTTTCCGAAATGTTAAATAAATAATATCAAAAATATATAGAAATTTGGAAAAAATGATGAATATCTGGGGAAATATGACGCGCCTGTAAAAGCTAGCCCCTAGCTTTAAAAATTTACACAATACATATATACAAAATATCACATATTTACAAAATACAAATATACAAAATACAAATATAACATAAACAAAATATACAATAAACAAATACAATATAAACAAACGATTTGGAGCTCGCAGGCTCGGTACACTCCGTATTTATTTGGGTGAAATGAGGTGTGGTAAAACTAGCTTAAAAATGAAAAAATGGATACTGTCCTGGTAGTCTGGTTCACATTTACACACTTTCTTTACAAAGTTCTATTATTAGGGAGTTCCAACACGTTACTGATCGAATAGCCTACACACCGACAAAGCCCGACACATCTTAGGCGCCACACGTTGAGGCAGGTCGTCATGTGTTTCTTGTTCAGATGCAGCAGTCACGGTTCCTGTGTCCTGGGGGTGGGATCGGCTAGTTGTGTTGCCGACTCCCAGTGCAGCAGGGGTCTCCCTCCTCCGAAGAGTGCGGCCATCCGGATTGGACTTTGGGTGGACTGAGCCGTGAGTGACGGGAACTTTGCTGGGCTGGTCCTGAGACTAGTTGTGGTCAACCAGCGCTGTAAGTTCCTTAGGTATGTACATTGTACCAGTGTCATCACGGCTCGTTGTGCAGGAGTTCAGTCCTAGTGAGGGAAGACCAGGCTGGCGAGACATGGCGGACCGTGCGTGGTTGCTGCATGACGCTGGCTGTGTGGACGCAAGCGGCGACTGGCCTTTGAGTTTTTGGTGTGTTTGTGGCTCTCGATCCAGGTCGTGTGGTCTCCCAATGGTACATGAAAAATGAAAAAAGACTACCGGCAGTTAAAAGGGAAAAAACAGTTTATAACTAATGAATAATAATGAAAAGCTACATAATATTACGATGTTTCGGTAGAAGTAGACAGACTAAGAACATTCACCCGGTTTTAACATAAGACTTCTCTGAGTATTACTCTTTTGGAGACAGTGAGACCTATGTGTCTCTAATTCATCAGGGAAAAACAAAATTATACACAATATATATATATATATATATATATATATATATATATATATATATATATATATATATATATATACAGTGACCGGCAAAAAGTTCGCAACATATGGGAAAAATTTTTATTAGGTGAGTATTGGAAAAACTTTTCCGGGGGATCGGTTCTGCATGTCCGATAACCTAAAAATCGATTTTGACATACGTCACGTGACCACTGGTATAGCGTCAAATTAAAAAAAAAATTGTTAATTTACAAAAAGTGAGGTTAGTTGACGAGACATCAAAAAAAGTTATTTGAAAAAATTGCTTAGAATTAAATTTTAGGTCCTTGTGCAAAATTTTAAGATTTTATTTAAAAAAATTGGAAAACTCAATTTTTTTTAAATATTTTTTTATCGATTTACAAATTTCCAGTTTTTTTCGTTTAGATAGCTTGGCTAATGTAAAGCCCATGTATCTGGATGAAAATAAACGAATGTAGTAGTTTTTTCTACAATTGACAGGACAAAATTAAAAAAAACAGGGTTTCGCCGGACGCTAGCTGTTGCAATGATTTGTATCTAGCAGCAGTGTCAAAATTTTAGAGACATTTCAATGAGATTACATTGAGAAAACCTTAATCGTCTTAAATATATCTGAAGTTCGACTTTTTGTAAAGTTAAGGGGAGTAAAATAGATAATAAACAAAAAATTACCTGTTTATTTAATCGAAATTTCATAAACGAAAACCAATGTAAGAAAAACTTAAAAGTAGTCAAATTCTGTACTAACAACATAAAAAATCATTGTTTTTCCTTGGGTGCACAAAATTTAAAACTCAGTATGACCACCATTTCTCTCCATACATACTATTGTTCTCGAGCGCAACTCTCGATTAACATTTCGGAGCATTTTACGATTTATTTGCAATACACAATTTCTAATGACATTCTCTAAATTTTGTATATTCCTAAAGGGTCGATGTTTGTACACAGAGTTCTTTAGGTATCCCCACATAAAGAAATCTAACGGAGTCAGATCTGGTGATCTCGCAGGCCACGGATTTTCAGAAAACCGTCCTATCCACTGGTTTCCAAATTCTTGATCCAGCCATCTCTTCACCTCATTTGTGGAATGAATGCTAGCTCCGTCTTGTTGAAAGTATAAATTTCTTCTTTCGGCTAATGACAAATTGTTTAAAAAGTCAGATATCTCAGTTTGTAGAAATTCTAAATATCGTTCTGAATTTAAATTGTCTCTAAAGAAAAAAGGTCCCACTATTCTGAGGTTGAAAATTCCGCACCACACATTAACCTTAAAACTATATTGGTCTTTACTCTGAATTACGAAGTCTGGGTTTTCGGTGGCCCACCATCTACAGTTTTGTGAACTGACGGTTCCGTTAGAGGTAAATGTAGCTTCATCCGAGAAAAGAACGTTCTTTGGGAAATTAAAATCTTCCTCAATCATACCCTGGAACCAGGCACAAAAATCGAAGCGGGCGTCATAATCCCTATCTTTTAATACTTGTACAAATTTAGGTTTGTACGGATGAAATTTGTTTCTTTTTAATATCCTCCGCACAGATCTTTCGTGAATGTTAGTGATCTCCGATATTTGACTAACTGCTAATTGGGGTGTTTCTGTGATCGACAAACACACATCCAGAGAACCTTCGTCACCTGTTACCGGTTTTTCATGGGAAACTTTATACTTATTTCTACCGATCCCGTTTCTTTAAATTTATTGACTAGACGAGATACTGTGGAATAATGGAGGGATTTATCGGGGTGCCTCTCATTAAAAATTGCTGCTGTTTCTCTATGGCTTTTGTAATTATCTCCAGAAATTAAAATAATTTCTATCTTTTCCTGAAGAAGTAGTGTGGGTGCCATTTTAAGGAATAAAATATTAATAAACTTATGTAAAATATCAAACTTAGTAAGATGCGAGACATAAACCAATGACATAGGTTGAAATCAAACAAATTATAATTTGTTTG
Organism: Philopedon plagiatum; assembly: GCA_963971165.1. Classification (NCBI taxonomy): domain Eukaryota; kingdom Metazoa; phylum Arthropoda; class Insecta; order Coleoptera; family Curculionidae; genus Philopedon; species Philopedon plagiatum. The sequence goes on along the minus strand of OZ020189.1, from coordinate 39,118,639 downwards.
ACATTTTTCTGTTGTTGTTGTATGGAGAGAAATGGTGGTCATACTGAGTTTTAAATTTTGTGCACCCAAGGAAAAACAATGATTTTTTGTGTTGTTAGTACAGAATTTGACTACTTTTAAGTTTTTCTTACATTGGTTTTCGTTTATAAAATTTCGATTAAATAAACAGGTAATTTTTTGTTTATTATCTATTTTAATCCCCTTAACTTTACAAAAAGTCGAACTTCAGATATATTTAAGACGATTAAGGTTTTCTCAATGTAATCTCATTGAAATGTCTCTAAAATTTTGACACTACTGCTAGATACAAATCATTGCAACAGCTAGCGTCCGGCGAAACCCTGTTTTTTTTAATTTTGTCCTGTCAATTGTAGAAAAAACTACTACATTCGTTTATTTTCATCCAGATACATGGGCTTTACATTAGCCAAGCTATCTAAACGAAAAAAACCGGAAATTTGTAAATCGATAAAAAAATATTTAAAAAAAATTGAGTTTTCCAATTTTTTTAAATAAAATCTTAAAATTTTGCACAAGGACCTAGAATTTAATTCTAAGCAATTTTTTCAAATAACTTTTTTTGATATCTCGTCAACTAACCTCACTTTTTGTAAATTAACAAATTTTTTTTTTAATTTGACGCTATACCAGTGGTCACGTGACGTATGTCAAAATCGATTTTTAGGTTATCGGACATGCAGAACCGATCCCCTGGGAAAGTTTTTCCGATACTCTCCTAATAAAAATTTTTCTCATATGTTGCGAACTTTTTGCCGGTCACTGTATATATATATATATATATATATATATATATATATATATATATATATATATATATATATATATATATATATATATATATATATATACATCTTTCATCATTTCTGCGTCCTTTCATAATCCATCATTTTTGCGTCCCCTAGAAATAGAGGCTTTAGGCTTTGTATTTCAAGTGTATATCGATTTTTTTCCTTTTTTTGTATTGCTCCTAATTTTTCTTTTAAATATCTCTTAAAACTAAAATATACCTTTTATTTTATAATGCAGCATTTTCAACTCCTTTCATATTATAATCAAATTTGCGTCCGGCGTATAATTTTGTACATTTGTCGACGCATTTTGCTTCCGAGCCGTATAATATTTGGACACTTCTCTATCATTTTTACTACTGCCCTGTTGCCAGAATTTTGAAAAGTCCGAAAGGTGGGAAAGATTACACAGCGCTTTTGAACCAATGATAGGTATGACTAATCTGTCACCAGAAACAGCTTGAGGGACTGGGCTGTTTATAACTTAAAGGTATAATTAATTGTTTCCTCATAATATGATGAAGACATGTAAATCTTTACGCCAAGAGCAGAATGAGATAACCAAGGTGCTATGAGTCTATTACAAAACCATCGATCTTTTATTAACATGCTTTTATTAGCTTGACTTATAACATTGTAATGGGACATTTCATTAAAAGATATATACAGTATGTATTCGAAATGGAAAAATTTTTGTTATTGATTTTACGAAAAAAGTGTATTTTTATAAAAAGTTCTGCATCGTGAAAAAATAGCATTGCCATTCAGAAATTTGATCCAGTAGGTACGTAGAGGGTGGCTCAAAAATGAAAAAGTCATAATCCACGTGAAGCTAAAAAGACAAAATCTTTATTTGAAATTACACTGCCACTGCAAATGTACAATTTAATAATATGTTTTTTTCATTAAAAAATATACAGCATGTCTTCGAAATGGAAAAAATGTATTATTGATTTTACGAAATTGTGTATTTTTATAAAAAGTTCTGCATCGTGAAAAAATAGCATTGGCATTCATAAATTTGATCCAGTACGTACAGGGTGGCTCAAAAATGAAAAAGTCATAATCCACGTGAAGCTAAAAAGACAAAATCTTTATTTAAAGGTACACTGCCACTGCAAATGTGCAATTTAATAATATGTTTTTTTCATTAAAAAAATATACAGCATGTCTTCGAAATGGAAAAAAATGTATTATTGATTTTACGACAAAAGTGTATTTTTATAAAAAGTTCTGCATCGTGAAAAAATAGCATTGCCATTCAGAAATTTGATCCAGTACGTACAGGGTAGTTCAAAAATTAAAAAGTCATAATCCACGTGAAGCTAAAAAGGCAAAATCGTTATTTAAAGGTAAACTGCCACTGCAAATGTACATACAAGAGTTATTTTTATGATATGTTTGGAACACACAGGAGGTCCCAAAAGTAAAATTAATTTTTTAAAATCGCCGTTACAAAAAAAGTATATCTTCATAAAAAATTCTACATTGTGAAAAAAGAGCATGGTTTAAATATTTTTTATAGGGCATAGAGGGTGGCTAAAAATTTAAATTAAAATTGGGACTTTCAGCTTTATGAGCCACCCTGTATTGTCCTTCATCAAGTTTTTGAATAACCATGCTTCTTTTACAATGTAGAACTTTTTATAAAGATATAGGTACTTTTTTGTAAAATCGGTAATACAAAAATTAATTTTATTTTTGAGACCTCGTGTATGTTCCAAAACTAATTCACTAAAAAACTAAAAGAACACGCTTTTATGAGTAGCGCACTAAAAAGTTAAAGATAAATTATAGTTTAAAATACTAAAAACACGTTTTTATGAGTAGCGCACTAAAAAGTTAAAAATAAATTAGGTATAGTTTAAAAAACTATACGGTTTACTGTTAGGTAACTACAAAAGGAAAATAATTATTTTGAACTTTTTAGTGCGCTACTCATAAAAGCGTGTTTTTTAGATTTTTAAATTATAATTTATTTTTTTAACCTAAAATGCAAGTTGAAAATATAAGTTCAAATAATATTAATATTGTATACATTTTTACTGCTTATTTCTTAATTTGTAAAATTTATTGAAGAATAAAAAGATTGATAACAATAGTAATATGAATAACAATATTGTAAGTATTTTCCATGCTTATAGAATATAATATTATTTTTAGTTTATTTTTATGTGAAATTAGGAATGCTTAGCCGTCGACAAATTTCAATTTTTCATAACAGTAACGGTGTCAGACATTTGCCCTCCTTTTGGTAAAAGTGATAATTAATATATAGGTGATAGATCAAGGCTGACAATTTTTATTTTAATTTACTGACATGGCACTGACATGTACACATTGCTATCACAGAATGGCGCTTTTTTACCAAGAGTTCTCCGCATTCTTTACATATGAGATCGCTATAAAAAGGCGTTTTGAGCCATGGACTCTCCTTACCTCATTCCATGATTTAAGTTTATTTTGAGTTGTTTTGCTGGAACCTGGAAATAAGATTCCGAATTATAATAAAAACCGATTTTTATTATAACTTTCGTTTATTTTATTTGGGTTAAGTCACCAGATTAGCTCAAAATATGACAAGGCGTCCAACAAAAATTATCCACCTAATAAAACTAAAACAGATATATTTAATGTCGACAGACACAAGCAAGTTTCTTCTTAATGCTTTTTGGCTGGAATCACTATTGATAAGACAGGTGTAATTTGGCAATTAAAGTCTTGCTCATTGCTCAGTGCTCAGCTTTATATAATTAAGGGTTTAAATTGGCAAGCGTTAAGATAAGACAACCAAATTTTATACTGTTAGTTTCTTTTTAATTTTTCTCGCCAACTTATAAAGAAAAGAGCGATTTAAATAACAGTTAAGTACAGTTAAATTTACCAACCGAAATAAACCTTTTTAATACACTACAAAGATAATGTAAAATGTCGACCACAGTAACTGGCGAGCTAGTTTTTTTATTTAACAAATAAATTCCAAAATGTAGTTTTTGTTAAATAACTTTTTAAGTTTTATTTTTTCGAAAAACCGCATCAATCGAAATAGGTGAAAATGTTACACAGGAAACGTATCTAAAACGTCTATAAAACTTAATCATTTTGTTAAACTTAAGCTTCAAAAAGTTTTGCAATTTATATGTCAACTATATGTACAAAATACAGTTTCTGCAACATAAATCGTTTTCGAGTTTGAGCAACAAAAAATAGAAACTAATTTTGAAGGTGCTCTGTATATATTTCACCGGAAATACAGCCTGTTCCAAGCCAGGTTGAAAAGTAGTCCATATGCAAAATTTTTCCTTTTCTTTTTGGTCAAGCAGTTTTAAGCGTTCGCTCCAACAGGCAATCCGACAGACAGACGGACAGACAAACCGACGAAAATGGGAGACCATCTGATATAGGGACCTCAACACGTAAAGATCTGAAAAAATCCCGGGAAGTGATTTTTTTCTAGCGAGAGAAGTAAAAAGTTGAAATTACTAAAATTAGAAATGATTTTTAAAAATGCAAAAATATTCCGTGAAAAGATAAATTTAGGATGTGTAGAAATGTCAAATTATAATTAATAACCTCCAGTTATAATGAAGTGGTAATTTCCATAAGAAAGTGCGATTATTTCTTGATATTATACCTTTAAAATGGGCTAGTACAAACTATATCCCAAATCGATTACTTGTTATATTTTAGAAACAAATATAAACTGGTATAGATTTTTTTGTAATAAAAAAGCCTTAAAATTAAAAATACTAAAACTTTTAAAGCTCCAACAAGAAAAGAAAATTTTACGCGGCTGTTGTATCTAATAGAAAATAAAATTTCATTGTTCCTAACTTACACCCTGTACAGTACAACTGTTCTATTTCTACTTTACATTCCACTTACAACACCATTGATTTTTGACACTTTAACGGTAATTTTGTATTGCAGCAATTGCAGTATACCTATTCAAATAAGATATGCAGGCATGCATCGCTGTTTTATTTAATAACTAGCTTTCGCCCGCAACTTCTTCCACGGTATAACAATTTTACTCCATTACAAACTTTAAATACCATCGTAATACCCCCTTAGGGGTTGATTTATTAAAAACTGAAAAAAAACACGTGTTTAAACATTAACTCTCAGATACACTAAGAAGGTTTAAGATTTAGTACTGCATGGTTTAAATTAGGATCTTCTAGTTGATCAGGTATGTTTTGACAGGTTTTTTCCTGTCATAGTTAATAAGTCTTCGTTAAAAACTTATGAAATATTCCGTTCCGTGCCGTTCATTTTCTTCACATTCGTTAGACAAAATTAGATTTTCTGACCTCAATTGACATACTTATTAGTTAACATTTTTGGGGAAATTGCCATTCGCTCCTTTTTACCCCCCCCCCCCCCGCGTTATTTTTTTAAAAATGAGTTTCAACAAAATTAGATTTTCTGTTCTCAGTAACCCCCAAAATTAGTTAACATTTTTGGAGAAATTCCAAACCCCGCGTCTTTTTATTCCCTCTGCCCCACCGTTAATTTTGTTTACATTCGTTAAACAAAATTAGATTTGCTGACCTCAATAACCTTGAAAATGATATATCAGATAACTTTTTTTGAAAAATGATCAGTTGCCTGTTTTTATTCTCCCTCGTTATATTTTTTTAAATATGTTAGACCAAAGTACATTTTTTGACCGTAATAACACCGAAAATGACAAATTAGTTAACATTTTTTCAGTCGCTCCTTTTTATCCCCCCGCCGTTAATTTTTTAAATATAGGTTTCAACAAAATTAGATTTCTGACCTAAATATCCCCGTAAATGACAGATTAGTTAACATTTTTGGAGAAGTTCCCAGTTGCGCCCTAATATCACCCCACTCCCCACGTTATTCTTGACATCCATTACACAAAATTAGATTTTCTGACCTCAATAACCTCGAAAATAACATATTAGTTAACATTTTTGAAGAAATTCCCACCAGCTCCTTTTCCCCAAAGTCGTCCGTTCCCCAGACGCGTACTTTTCCAAGGTCGTCCGGAACCTAGATGCCTATTTTCTTAAAGGGCGTCCGCTCCCCAGACGCGTATTTTCCCAAGGTCGTCAGTTTCCCAGGCGCGCATTTCTCTAAGGTCCTCCGGTTCCCAAACGCGTAATTCTTTCCATGGCCATCCGCTCCCTAGATGCGTATTTTCCTTAAGCGCGTACTTTTTTCGAAGATCGTTTGTTCCCCAGACGCGTCTATTCCCCAGGGTCCTCCGTTCCTCAAACGCGACTTTTCATCAAGGTCGTCCACTTCCCAGGTGCGTATTTTTCCCAAGATCGCCCGCTCCCCAGACGCGTATTTTTACAAGGTCGTCCGCTTCCCTAGATGCGTATTTCCCCAAGGTCGCCCGCTCCCCAGACGCGTATTTTTCTAAGGTCGTCCGTTTTAAAGAAGCTTATTTACCTCAAGGTCGCTCCCTCCCCCGACGCGTGTTATTCTTTAGGTCTTCCGCTCCCTAGGCGCGTATTTTTCTTAAGGACGCCCGCTCACCGGACGCATATTTTTTCCAAGGGCGCCCCTGGTGTGGCATTCAAGTGGGCAGCCTTACATATTACTTAACATTTTTAGGTAAATTCCCATTCGCTCCTTTATATCTCCCCCTCCCGTTAATTTTTTAAAAATCAGTTCCAACAAAATTAGATTTTCTGACCTCAATAACTCTGAAAATACTAAGCTAACATTTTTGGAGAAATTCTCAGCCGCCCTTTTATCCCCTCTCCCCTCCCTTCTCCGTATATTTTATTTAGCATCTGTTACACAAAGTCAGATTTTCTGACCTCAGTAATCCCGAAAATGGCCCATTAGTTAACATTTTTGGACAAATTCCCAGCCGCCCCTTTTTATTCGCCCCCCCCCCCCCCTCCCTACGGTAATTTTTAACACCTGCTAGAAAAAAAAATTCTGACCTCAATAACCCCGAAAATGACATATTAGTCAACATTTTTAAAAAATTCTCAGTCGCTCCGGTTTTATCCCCTCTCACCTCCTCCCCTTTATTATTTTTTAAAGCTAAATCGTTTCACGTGGATTATGACATTTTCATTTTTGAGCCACCCGGTAAGTATAAGATCAAATTTTTGAATAGCAATACTATTTTCTCACGATGCAGAACTTTTTATAAAGATACACTTTTTTCGTTAAATCAATAATAAAAAAATTTCCATTTCGAAGATATGTTGTATATTTTTTAATGAAGAAAACATATTATTAAATTGTACATTTACAGTGGCAGTTTACCTTTAAATAACGATTTTGTCTTCTTAGCTTCACGTGGATTAGGACTTTTTTATTTTTGAGCCACCCTGTTTATACAAGATCAAATTTTTGATAGCAATGCTATTTCCTCACGATGCAGAAGACATGCTGTATATTTGTTAATGAAAAAAAAACATATTGAATTGTACATTCGCAGTGGCAGTTTTCCTTTAAATAACGACATTGTCTTTTTAGCTTTACTTGGATTATGACTATTTCATTTTTGAGCCACCCTGTACGTACTAGATCAAATTTTTGAATGGCAATGCTAGTTTTTTACGATGCAGAACTTTTTATAAACAGATAGGTACTTTATTTTTAAAATCAATAATACATTTTTTCCATTTCGAAGACATGCTGTATATTTTTTAATGAAAAAAAATATTATTGAATTGTACATTTGCAGTGGCAGTTTTCCTTTAAATCACGATTTTGTCTTTTTAGCTTCACTTGGATTATGAATATTTCATTGTTGAGCCACCCTGTACGTACTAGATCAAATTTTTGAATGGCAATGCTATTTTTTTACGATGCAGAACTTTTTATAATCAGACACTTTTTTCGTAAAATCAATAATAAAAATTTGTCCTTTTCGTAGACATGCTGTATATTTTTTGAATGAAAAATACATATTATTGAATTGTACATTTGCAGTGGCAGTTTACCTTTAAATAACGATTTTGTCTTCTTAACTTCACATGGATTAGGACTTTTTATTTTTGGGTCACCCTGTTTATACGAGATCAAATTTTTGAATAGCAATGCTATTTTCTAACGATGCAGAATTTTTTACAAAGAGACACTTTTTTCGTAAAATCAATATTTTTTTCCATTTCGAAGACATGCTGTATATTTTTTTAAAGAGAAAAAACCATATTATTGAATTGTACATATGCAGTGGCAGTTTTCCTTTAAATAATGATTTTGTCTTTTTAGCTTGACGTGGGTTATGACTGTCATTTTTGAGCCACCCTGTACATACTAGATCAAATTTTTGAATCGCAATGCTGTTTTTTTACGATGCAAAACTTTTTATAAGCAGACACTTCTTTCGTAAAATAAATAATATATTTTTCCATTTTGAAGACATGCTGTACATTTTTTAATGAAAAAAATATTATTGAATTGTACATTTGCAGTGGCAGTTTTCCTTTAAATCACGATTTTGTCTTTTTAGCTTCACTTGGATTATGAATATTTCATTTTTGAGCCACCCTGTACGTACTAGATCAAATTTTTGAATGGCAATGCTGTTTTTTACGATACAGAACTTCTTATAATCAGACACTTTTTTCGTAAAATCAATAATAAAATTTTTTCCATTTTGAAGACGTACTGTATATTTTTTTAATGAAAAAACATATTGAATTGTACATTTGCAGTGCCAGTTTACCTTTAAGTAACGATTTTGTCTTCTTAGCTTCATGTGGATCAGGACTCTTTTATTTTTGAGCCACCCTGTATGTACTAGATCAAATTTTTGAATGGCAGTGGTATTTTCTCACGATGCAGAACCTTTTATAAACAGACACTTTTTTCGTAAAATCAATAATAATTTTGTTCCATTTCGAAGACATGCTGTATATTTTTTTAATGAAAAAAAAACACATTATTGAATTGTACATTTGTCGTGGCAGTTTTCCTTTAAATAACGATTTTGTCTTTTTAGCTTCACGTGGATTATGACTGTCATTTTTGAGCCACCTTGTACGTATCAAATTTTTGAATGGCAATGCTGTTTTTTTACGATGCAGAACTTTTTATAATCAGACACTTTTTTCGTAAAATTAATAACAAAATTTTTCCATTTTGAAGACATACTGTATATTTTTTTAATGAAAAAACATATTATTGAATTGTACATTTGCAGTGGCAGTTTACCTTTAAATAACAATTTTGTCTTCTTAACTTCACATGGATTAGGACTTTTTATTTTTGGGTCACCCTGTTTATACGAGATCAAATTTTTGAATAGCAATGCTATTTTCTAACGATGCAGAATTTTTTACAAAGAGACACTTTTTTCGTAAAATCAATATTTTTTTCCATTTCGAAGACATGCTGTATATTTATTTAAAGAGAAAAAACCATATTATTGAATTGTACATATGCAGTGGCAGTTTTCCTTTAAATAATGATTTTGTCTTTTTAGCTTGACGTGGGTTATGACTGTCATTTTTGAGCCACCCTGTACATACTAGATCAAATTTTTGAATCGCAATGCTGTTTTTTTACGATGCAAAACTTTTTATAAGCAGACACTTCTTTCGTAAAATAAATAATATATTTTTCCATTTTGAAGACATGCTGTACATTTTTTAATGAAAAAAATATTATTGAATTGTACATTTGCAGTGGCAGTTTTCCTTTAAATCACGATTTTGTCTTTTTAGCTTCACTTAGATTATGAATATTTCATTTTTGAGCCACCCTGTACGTACCTACTAGATCAAATTTTTGAATGGCAATGCTGTTTTTTACGATGCAGAACTTTTTATAATCAGACACTTTTTTCGTAAAATCAATAATAAAATTTTTTCCATTTTGAAGACGTACTGTATATTTTTTAATGAAAAAACATATTATTGAATTGTACATTTGCAGTGGCAGTTTACCTTTAAGTAACGATTTTGTCTTCTTAGCTTCATGTAGATCACGACTTTTTTATTTTTGAGCCACCCTGTATGTACTAGATGAAATTTTTGAATGGCAATGGGTATTTTCTCACGATGCAGAACCTTTTATAAACAGACACTTTTTTCGTAAAATCAATAATAATTTTTTTCCATTTCGAAGACATGCTGTATATTTTGTTAATGAAAAAAAACACATTATTGAATTGTACATTTGTAGTGGAAGTTTTCCTTTAACTAACGATTTTGTCTTTTTAGCTTCACGTGGATTATGACTGTCATTTTTGAGCCACCCTGTACGTATCAAATTTTTGAATGGCAATGCTGTTTTTTTACGATGCAGAACTTTTTATAATCAGACACTTTTTTCGTAAAATCAATAACAAAATTTTTTCCATTTTGAAGACATACTGTATATTTTTTTAATGAAAAAACATTATTGAATTGTACATTTGCAGTGGCAATTTACCTTGAAATAACGATTTTGTCTTCTTAGCGTCACGTAGATCAGGACTTTTTTATTTTTGAGCCACCCTGTATATACTAGATCAAATTTTTGAATAGCAATGCTATTTTCTCACGATGCGGAACTTTTTATAAACAGGCACTTTTTTCGTAAAATCAATAATAAATTTTTTTCCATTTCGAAGACATGCTGTATATTTTTTTAATGAAAAAAAAAACACATAACTTCAGCAAAAAAAAACTTAAAACGAGACCATTCGGAAAAACTCATCGACAAACCAAGTTGAAGAAGTCCGTTGAAGAATTATGCGTGAACATATAAAGAATCTCACATGCGGGCCGAATAATTGATAACCTCCTCTTGAGAAGACGGTTAAAAAGCACACCACTTAGCGAAAATGCTGTTCACTGCGTCACGGACACTTCATAATTATAGAACTAATATTTAAATACAATTTTATCATACTTTAACGTTGCCAAGTTTCTGGTAGCAAAATCCACCGACCAGTAAAACTTTTAATATACGCATGTATAATTTTGCGCCTCTATCGGAAATTTTTACAACTAAAATTTATACGTCTTCATTTATTTTTCGATCATTTTTACTTCCATTTCGTACCGCTATTATTCCCCGCCACTAGTTTATGCTTTAAACTGTCAAAGAACAATTTCTTTACGTAAGGTATGGTACTTTGGACCAGCCATTGCGACAATGTGGGACTTAAAATTTATAGCCATGTTCGAGAAAAACGCCTAAGTTAATCTTGCGTCCGATATACGGCAGCAAGTTTGCAGCGGTAGCAGAAATGATAGGGATTAGACCCCTTTCGGAAGCAAAAATGATAGGGTGATGTATATATATATATATATATATATATATATATATATATATATATATATATATATATATATATATATATATATATATATATATATATATATATATATATATATACAACAATTTGAAACCCAAATATAGCGTAATCACGATTGGTAAAATTTACCATATTTACCATCCTATTTATTCATTAATAAAGTCATATAAACTTCAAATACTACTTGCATAAAACTCTTAATATTTCACATAGGCAGACATTCAACCCTATATGAAGGTCCTCTTCCATGTCTCCCTATACTCACATAATGACTCTTAGTCATAACGGTACACATACCACCATCGAGTAGGCGAACATTCAACTCTATATGAAGGTCCTCCTCCATGTTCCCCTACTCGGAAAACATGAATTTTAGTCATTTAAATAAATAATCATAACACATAATACCATCACATAGGCGGACATTCAACTCCGGGTTCAAAGTCGTCTTCCATGTCCCCCTATTTGGAGAACATATGACTTTCAGTCATATAAACAAATAAACACCCGATTACAAAATGCATATGGTAATCATTATTTTACGCTATATTTAAATTTACTTAATAATAATAATATTCGACTTAAAAGTAAAAAAGAAGTTGGATTTATAAAAAAAATTCTGACCCTGATTTATTTTTCAATGTCTCAGTCATAAAATATACCCTTGTTTTTGTTTAACTTATTTTCATTAGACACCGTATATTACAATTTAACTTTAACAGCAATACCTGGGTGAATGGCATCTTTAATATTATATATCAATTGTTTACTTTTCTGCTGATTAAATAAAATAATGAACTGTCTACCTTTACCTTCGTGACTTATTTATAGTAATGAACTCGATAAAATTTATACCTTTTAATTTGTTTGTTTATTATAAAGGCAATAAAATAAAATAAATAGTATTCTATATGATTTATACCAACTTAATCTAAAATTTAAAACCGCAATATAGGTGAATTATACCTAAAATTTTTCAAGAATAAAACATTCACACAAACACATTTTGGGTATACCCTCTTTCATGCTAACACACAATGACATAGAACACACATTTAAATAACAAACACCTAGTTATAAAAACAAAGCTTTAACACTTTACAGAAAAAAACACTTTTCCGCTGAAAATTAGAAGTATTCTTACCATCCTTTATGTACATAATGGTTGGGTTCCCAAAATATTTTATCCCGTTGAGGTCCTTTATATATGGAAAAAAAAATTAAATAGGTTATATTCTTGCTTATGATTCGTGAGTCCATTTTTAAAAGAAAAAGCCCCGATTATACGAATAAAGTCCATGTATAAAATAATAAGTATCCCTTTCCCAAAAGGGTACTAAGTTCCATTTTTTCCACAGACGTCTTTTAGGACTTTTTGAAAAAAAAAACATTATTTTATTTTTTTCGAAGGTCGGTCCTGTAAAAATAAAAAATAGATTAGTCAGTTAGAAAAAAACAAAAATGAGCATGCTCCTAAAAACGGGTATAAAGTTTTGTATTTGCTGCTACGGGACCTCGTTAGCGGCCGTGGCGGCTGCTCACTAAACATCACAGGCGAAATTTAAGTACTTATGTTAAGTGTCAAACCTAAAAATGATAATTAAAATGTAAATAACTCTGTGGCACCTTATCAAAAAATGGCGGTAAAAAGGCAGTAAAAATATACCTACAAGATAATAATAAAAGAAAATATTTAAAAAATTGGAAGCCTTTATATTTGAATGGCGCTTAGATATGAAAATATGTTTATAAAAATAACGATACTATTTGTATAACACTTTGTTAATAATATTACATGCTTAATTGATAACATAACAAGCCCGTGAACCTTGCGTATTGAATTTCAAAATACACTTTAAGTTCACGAGCGACGACCTCAATGTCATAAAAACAAAATATTATATTTCATTGTCGCCAAATAAATTTAAAAATTTCCTTTTTAATCTCAGAGTCCTTAATTGTTGCTCGTTTGAAATAAAATTTTTTACGGGTAGTGTATTTGGTAAACCTAACGATGTGCCGTTATTAACAACCCCCAACTTCTCTTGCCTTTTTCGTTCTCTTTGAATCTGGTTAAGCTTCCTACGGGCCATAAAAATTAAATAAAAGGGATAACAGGAATAAAAGGGTTAAGGGTTGTTTAGTGAATAACCCCAATATATAATAATTCTGGCCTCGCCAGCGTTAACGGGCACGAGGTGGAACTATTTCTATATTTAGCAGTCTATGTAATCTAATCTCGCCAGCGTTAACGGGCACAAGACAGGACTACAGTAGACGCTTTGAGTTGGGATTTATAGTAAACCTAGCCTCGCCAGCGTTAACGGGCACGAGGTGGGTTTTCCTATAGGTTCTGTTTGGATAATTTTAATCTCGCCAGCGTTAGCGGGCACAAGACAAAATTATGTCAAACGTTTTTAGGGATGAGAATGGGGTAGGAAAATTATATAGACGTAAAAAGCACTGTAAAAATTCCCCTTAAAACCACTGTAAAATAAATACCCTTTAAAAACCAATGTAAAAAAATACCCTGAAAAAAACACTGTAAAAATGCCCTTTAAAAAAAAAATCACTGTAAAAAATAATTTGACAAAAAAAATGCACTATAACGCCCTGCAAAAAAACACTTTAAAAATGCACCGAAAAACACTAAAAGGGATAGTAAAAAATTATAAAACACAAAAGGCCCTTGGCAAGTTAGGAAGAACTTACCAACGAGAACGAACCCGGCGCCTCCACCAAATGTCACGCTAGGGGTCGTCGGGGTTGATAAATTAGGCTGCGGTTTACCAAAACACTTGTATGATTTATTTAGGTACACAATTCACTTTCGTTGCTAGGTTGGGTAGCGTAGGGGGCAGCTTCTATCGGAGTACTAGGTCAACCTAAAGGGCTGGCGCTATTCGTATTATTCGTGCGGCACCACAGTGACGCCTCCCCCGTCGGGACACGACGCCCTCCTTTTGCATCTCGCTGGTACGCTTTTTATATGAATCCCCCAAGAACAGTTTATACAAACAGTTCAAACTGGTCAGGGTTCATAAAATAAAGGCGAGGCCAGCGATATGCAATTGCAGCACGTAGAGTGGTTTCCGAAATGTTAAATAAATAATATCAAAAATATATAGAAATTTGGAAAAAATGATGAATATCTGGGGAAATATGACAATATTATGTATTTAAATGATATACTCTGTATTTGAAATTAGTAGGCAGATTGCTATTTATTATCGACAACAAATAATTAGGGTGCGGCAGAAGTTGATTGGGGTTTCCTTGTTTTCAGCTCTACATGCTACACAAGTTTGTTAAGCTAAAGATTACCCAAGTCCAATATGCTGAAGATAGGATAAGTTCATGGGAACAAATCTATTTCAACAGCGTTAAGGTACCAAAATAATGGGTATAATCTGTGGTACGGCTTTAGAGTCTAGACTCATTAGGAGTCAAGGAAGTTTTTAGTGGCAGCAGGTCAGTTTATAATTAGAGTGTTGATATAGGACAATTTTAGTTTATATTTCAGTGCAGGTCATATTGCTGTACTGTGTCTAACGGTTGTCAGTTCAATTTGGAGCGTCCATAGGACAGTGTATAGTTTTTTATTTGGTATTCGTAGGACAGTATAGTTTCCTGGTACATGAAGTTATTGGAAGAGAGTCTAGCCACTCTGCTAGATTGAAGATTGACTTTTTTAGGGTATTTATTATACCAAAATATAGTTGCCTAGTACACAACTTTAGGAGTTGTCGGTAATCGATATGATTACAGTGCTTTTGTAACTTATATATGATACTTATATCACTTTTGAGAGTATAATTTTCTATTAATAGTATGTCCTAGTACACTGTCTGTACTTTCGGAGTTCTATGTAATCGTTATGATTGCAAAGTGCGATCATAGAGAAAAATCTAAGAATAGGTTTTATGACCTGAGTTTTACGTGCCAGTGAACAGGTCTGAAGTAGCTATTTAGTCAAAAAAGTATAGAGAAAGAACAGTGCTTGAACAGAAGACATCTAGTGGGTTCGGCCCCTATGGGACTGTGAGTGTGCGGCGTAAAGTGACTGATTGGTCGACACCACATGTGGTGACCACTTATATTATTATTTACAATATACAGTGCGGTCCATTAAGCGTGCAACAAATGGGAAATTTTTTTATTAGTTGCACAACCGAAATATAAATACCGCCAAAAGTTGGTGCATGTCCGATAACCATATCAGGTGCACTTAGAATGGCTTCAAGTCCCACAGCATACAGGGCAGGCCAAAAAATATAAAAGTCGTTCGAGGGTTAAGTACCCTTATTTACAAAAATACAGAAAAACGTTATAAATAAAAGTTGTTTAGAATTAAAAGATATGCCCAAATACAAAGTCATAGCCATCTATTCAAAAAATAATAATATTTTTTTGAAAATTTTAAATTACCCCCGTATAATGATTTTTTTATATTCAGCTATAACACATTTTCAAATTAACCACAATCAAATCAGTTCTGCATAGCATAACTTTCATCAAATTGAAGAAAATTTGTGAAATTTACTTAGCGTCATGTCTGTTACAACGATATTACACACAATTTTCGAATTTCGCAAATATTTGTAAAAATAAGGCAAATACATGTACATTATTATTAGAAAAGTGTTTGCCTTATTTTTAAGAATATTTGCGAAATTCGAAACTTGTGTGTAATATCGATGCAAATGCAAATTTAAAACGTTCACAAAAATATATTTTTTTTGAATAGAATGCTATGACTATGTATTTGTACATATCTTTTAATTCTAAACAACTTTCCTTAATAACGTTTTTCTATATTTTTCGAGATAAGGGTAATTTACCCTTGAACAATTTTTATATTTTTTGGCCTGCCCTGTATGCTGTTTGACTTGAAGCCATTCTAGGTGCACCTGATCGGACATACACCCACTTTTGGCGGTATTTATATTTCGGTTGTGCAACTAATAAAAAAATTTCCCATTTGTTGCATACTTAATGGACCACACAGTATATGTGTAGGTAAACAGGGCGCAGTTTAATTACCAATGTGAGAAAGAGAGGAAGGAAACAGTTTGACTGTGAACCAATTTCGGAATTTTGATCTGGTTAGCTGGCTGTAAATAGGAAAATATTGATATTTTGAATTTTTGTTATATGTCGTAGTACCTTTAATTTGCCACGTACAATCACCTGTCCAAGTATCCTGACGCATTTTCCGAACACCCTGTATACAGCTCTTAAAAGATTTGTTTTAATGAGTATATTTGGTGCACAATATTATTTATAGGGGAAAGGCGTGTAAATTGAACCAGCGTGTACATTGGACCATGCCATTAATTTACAAAATATAACAGCTAGCCACATCTAGTTTGCAAAGAATGAACCGTCAGCACCGAATACTAAAGTTACCGTAGTTTGGCGCCATAATAATATGTAGTCAACAACGTGGTAATGTACTATACCCGTCATTGTACTGTTTTCTTGTAATTTTACAACAATTTCAAAAGTAAATTTGCAAGAAGTAAGTAAATATTTTACAATTTCGTCTATTGCATATCATGTACTATATATTACACTCTCAGTAACAGTGATTACCTCGCTTAATACTTTAACAAAAAACTTGAAAATTTAAAGGTGAGTTATTATTTGCAATTGTGTAATTTGGACTACTTTTAAACGTGTAATTTGGCCCTGGTCCAAATTACTTCCACTTCCATCAACTGCAGTGGCGCACCCGTGGGGGAGGGGCTGAGGGCTGCATCCCCCCTCAAGGAAGATCCTAGACCCTAGCCCCTCCTAGCTTCCTCCAAGACAAATTAGCCCCCCCCCCCCCCAAGACAAAATTCTGGGTGCGCCCATGATCAACTGTAACCTGTTGCCTTGTTCACGGTGATAGTTATGAGGAAGACTGGATCATGTGTGAAAAGTGCAAGAGATGGGCACATGAGGCCTGTGCAAATGCAAATATAAGCCATGCTGACTATTATTACTTTAATTTTTTCAATATTTTTTTTTTAATTATTTTTTTACTATTCGTGTGTTTGTGCAAACGTAAACCGTACTGGCTTTTATTACTGCGATAATTATGAAAATAAGTATATTTTATTTTAGGATTTTATTTTTCTCTTTATTTTTGTTTTTCTACAATAAAATACATCTACTCACCGATATTGTAAAGTCTACTTTTTTATCTCTAACGTCTAGTTTTCATATTTATTTTAGGTTTGAGCAATATTTTAGATTATAATCGCAGGTAAACCAAATACTATTATAAAAACCAAATTACACACCCTGGACCAAATTACACGCTAAAATTTCATGAACAATTTTTTACTTTTTTTTTGCAAAAAATAAATTTTTATTAGCTTTCTGGGTTACCATATCAATTCCTATGTTTTATTGGGTCTTGTGATACTAATTTACACAACCGAAATTATCTCCTGGTCCGAATTCCACGACTTTCCCCTATTATATTGCTAAAATGCCAAACCACCCGATACTTAATTTTATTGAATAACTGGATTTGACCTTTTGCATACCAATTTTATAAATCAAAGATAGTTTTACACATTGTAACATAAATACAAATTTATTTATTTTTTATCTTATTTTAATTGCATCATTTCAGCTGATTTGAATTCCTGAAAACAGGTTTGATATCCGTTATTTACATTCCATGATGGATAATTTAACATGCATTTAGACAAGGAACAATCCTTATTACCCTATAGAGCAAGGAATTAGGACATCTTTATGTCAGGTATTTTGTGTAATAAAGGCATGAGCAAACCGAAGTGTAGATTGTAAGTAATACATTGTTGCAGTTTGTTACTTTGCCGATAAACGTGTCACCACTTCTTGCATAAAAATAAACGTTATGTCATGTCATAATGTTGCAACGAATATCTTTCCATTTTGTCCAAAGAACGCCTCTTGATACATAAATCTTAATTTTTGCATAGTAGTATGCAACATACGCACAACATGCTCACACATATTTCTATCAGGTACAAACACAAATTTACAAACAAATGGGATTATATGACAATATTGATATAGTTCTAATAACTATAACTGTACAGTTATTGCATACATAATAACTATGCAGTTATAGTTATTATGTATTTATTATTATCAGTATATTAATAATAACTAGAATGGCAATTATTGTTATAATAACAATAACAATAATTACCATAAAACATTACCATTTCTTAAAGTTCAAATTATACTGGTAAAATATTAAAATAAGGGCATAACGGGAGTAAACTAAAAGGTGAGAACAGTTTTAATTTTTTTTTTATTTCAAATCAGTCCTACATAAAAAGAAAATAGTGATACTTACATATAGCATGTAAGTAAAAATGAGGTTAAAAAAATCTTAACACTTTACAACTGTGTAAAAATAAATTTAACCTTTGCTTTTCTTTTAGTTTCAAGAGAGTAGATCTTAAAAGGTTTTTGTCTTAACTTGGTTGACATTTATTTTTCATATTCTATAACATTAATTCCTAAAAGTTTAAATTACTAAGACATATTGTATATTCATATTTGCAGCAGACTACTCTGCACATCCAATGTTTTTTTAAGATTCTTATTTTTGTAAAGCACGTGAACACAGCAAAATCTTACTGTTAATTCTGTAATTTTTTTTTAAATCTGGCGTACTTTCACTATAACCATTTCTTCAACGATATTTTCTTAAAAGTAAGACAAAAGATTCGAAAATGGAAAAATACAATACAGCAAACTAAATATTACATAATAATTTCCTTTGATCGCTCTGCCGCTAGAAACCCGGCGACGCCTCCAGCAGTGTAAGAAATATTACAAAAGCAGCGGTTATCAGGGAACAGGTTCACCTAATATAACACACGACGTAAGATTAAATAAAAATATACTTGGATATTCCATTTTTTGTGTTCAATGTTCACTATGTCCATATCCTTTATTTTCTAACATAATATTAACGAAAATATTTGTACAAATCAAACTATACCTACTAATTTAATTCCCTTACCTTAAAGATCGATTTCACTCCCAATTCTGAGCACTTTTACTTCTCATAGCTTCCAATAAAATAAGAGGAAAAAGTAAAAGCTCAAAATAGTATTATAATGCCTCTTGTTGCCAAACATCAAAACAAAACATGTTTCGTTGTTATTCCTGGAAATACGAAAGAATTGCGCCAATCCGGGAACATATGCTTCATTCTCGACATATTTGTGGTATTAGAAAGAGATATACAATTCTATACAGCGATTTACTAGAACTAACAGCCATCCTTGAGGTCATTGTTTAAGGTTGCCGACAATCGTCGCAAAAGTTCATGTGTTTTGTCGCTGGGCATTAAAATGCTTTTAAACATTCTGTTTTGCTAGGATATCCATACAGGATTTGTAGGTTAGAAATTTAACGATATCTCCTTGGCACAGCTAATAAAATATATGGTTTTCAAAAAATTGAAGAATGTTGAATAGTTGACCCGCTTCTTTTTAAATGGCCCTTGCTTTTATAATAGGATTAGGAATTTGTAGTTTGCGTCGTAAAATCCTAGATTTGCCACTTTGCTTTCTAACCACCTTATCTAATGTAATGTTTTCTTGGGATTTTACTACCAGATTCCTACGTTGTCGTTCTCAAATGAGATCGGTGCCTCCCCTTTCAAATGGTCCGCGAAAATATTTAATTTTTTTAACATTTGGTTTCGCCTAGGATCTAATAAGTGAAATTCCTTGGATATTTCACATCTTTTTATTATATGGAATAATACAGCATTACCGTAACATCGACTGGTCTAGTATATCACACAAAATTAACTTCGGAGTTATCAGGGCTTGTAATAGTTGTTTGCTAATAACCAGGTATGCGCCCAAGGATATTGATATTTCGGTCGTAAGGCACATCAATAATTAACTTTTGTTTACTCACTACTTAGCTATTAAAATCGTTGTCGAATTTCTGGGAAATAGTTGGTTTAACTATGTTTGACTTTAGTTGAAACACAGATCATTGGTTATAGTATTCCAAGATGTTTACTGAAATATGATGAAGTGGTAGAGAACGAAGTGAACAGGTAATTAGTATTTTATTACTGAAGAGCAACCTGTATAAATTTAAATGTTGATCATTTAGGAGTTAATTTAAATTAAGTTAAATTTAACTCCAAGTTTATTTGTTTGCGAAAATTCTTCTTAACAATATGCCTTTAACTTTGACAACGGATTGCACATCCCTACACTTTAAAGATATTATGGAGTTAAGGTCATTCCATGTATAAAGAGCTTTGGCCTAAAAGAATCAGCCTCGTGCCTTTACTAACAACCTTTGATTTATTGACATCGCAAAGCTAGGGAAAAAAGAAAAAGTCCAATGAAAAATTTTATTGGATATAATGCGGTCTGGTAAAGTCTATCCCACCAAAAATACATTTAAAAATAGGCCAAGATTTCGTCAGGACTTTGTGTTTTGTTATCTTAAAACAATAACTGAAATGTAGAATTATGCCAAGATTCTTGCCAACACGATATTAGCAATGTTTTGATAAGCACAGAAAAATATTGCGTGAATTAACAAATTTACAGACCAAACGTGGCAAGTTTTCATTAAAGAATTGAGCAAGATTAGGAACCTTGAAAATTTGCCAAGTTTAGTCTGTAACACACACAATATTTTTCTGTGCTAACCAAAACACTGCTAATAACGTATACGCAAGGAACTTGGCATAATTTTTACATTTCAGTTATTTTTTTCAGATAACAAAACACACAGTCCTGACGAGAACTTGGCCTGTTTTTTACAAGTGTATTTTTGGTGGAATACCATAACTTTTTGTTTAGGTACTACTTATAAAACCAAATGATATTTAGTTATTAGGAAAGAGCGGAATTTGATTTTTTCCACTCATTTAATTTTGTGAACTACCAACAATAAAAATAACAAGCATCAGTAAGAAATTCATTGCCATTTCTATTTATTTTTAGTATTTTTATTCTAAGATAGCTGTAACTGAGTGATCCCGTTTCTTGCACCAATAAAAATATAAACTACTTTTTTGTATATTCCTATTCCAATAGTTTAGTAAACCAAAAATAGACTTAAAGTTCATAATATATTGAGAAACATTTAATTTATGTAATAATTGTACTGTTACTGGAGTTCATGTTTGCCGTAATTAAGAATAATTACCTACAGAAATACAATGCTTTGGTGCAAGTAACTCTCTCTGTAAGTGCAGTGCGAAAACTCTACAAGCTGGAACGCCAAGACAACCCGGTGTCAGTTGCGTTATACAGGGAATAAGTATATTTTTGCAGAAATAATTTTTTATGTGCAAACACAAATAAATAGTTAACAGCGCCAAATAATTCACAGCGTTCTGGATTCACTCGCACCTTGCATTCGCCGTCACTAGCCACAAGTTTTTGGCTAAGCTTATATATTAAATTTGGATCACTTAACACAAAAATATTATTAAATTTACAAAAATGCAGGTAATAGTAGGTTAAACAATAAAATAGTACATTGGAAATTCGGAATAAAAATTGGAAAAGGAATTTATATAACGTCTGTCTTCAAAGTACAGGGCGTTATGGAACTAGTTACATATATTGGAATGGGTGACTCCTGGGATAGTCTACAGACATACCCAATACTTTTTTTTCTTAAATCGAACATTATGAAAAATTTCAAAAATACTCGTCCATGTTCGACGCACCTGGCTTAGCGAGTACATCGCCCGACAGAGCGCTTGACAGAAAATTGCGCGCGAAAAACTTAAAACAATTGAATTTGTTGAAACGTTGTCAGACATCTTTAAGGAGAATTTATTTTCTGTTTTTAAGCGTAATTTAGGACAAAGTTAAAAAAAATATGTAAACCTTTTCCTAAGAAAAAACAAAAAAAAAATAGTAAAAAGGCACTGCGAAATCAATCCTTTTTGTCAGAAGCCTTAGTTTTAACTAATATTTATGACACCCTATATTACGATATTAATGAGATAAGCGTTATTTCTACTAGCTTAACCTTTCTGCGAAGAAAAAGCTAAAAATCTAAACGAAAAATACTAATTGAGCACAACTACATAGTATTTTAAAAGTATAACCAAAATTATTTTATTACAGCATATTTGTCAAAAAAGAAACATTATTCTGTTTCACGCAGCATGTTCAGAAAGTTGTTATTCGTCTTTTTGATACGAAACATACCGATTTTTTTGAAAAGTTCCCCTAAATGAGTTTTGCACCAGCAAACGTTACCATAATACGTAAATATTATTAGGGTTTTAAATTTAATTTAGTGTTCACCCTATTAGGCTACTTTAAGAAACACTTAATAAACAAACTAGATAAAACTGAGCAAAATATTGGTTAACAACGGATCAACGAAGACCATTTTGTAGGTAGTGAAAAGAAATTACGTTATTAATTCAAACTAACTTCAAAATAAAAAATATTGATAATATTCATTGTATGGTTTTTGTTGTTGTTGAAGGTTAAATGAACTGTAAATAAAAACTTAAATATGGCGCACAGCGCCTGATAATATTTCAGAATTCTTCTTTTTCAGTCTCTCTTTGTCATGATACATGTCTCTTTGTCACTTCCTGTCTTAGTGTCTTTATGAAGTACCTGGCGCTGATTTGGCACGAAAATTTAAAATATAGCGCGTATTTGTATTGTCGCCCATAATAATCTGGGTTTGTTTTTCATCGGAGATAAATTTATTATTAAAAAATATCGCGATATATTTATACATTTAATATAATCTTACTTAATTTTATTTTATGAAATTTAGGTAATTACTAATAATAATATTAATAATTGTAACTGTGCCTATCAAAATTAAAACCTACTAATTACGACTTTGACAGCAAGTTGGCAACGCAGCTGCAGCATCCAACCCGTCTATCGATTTAAAACTGCGGGCATGCGCTCTAAGTTGTGTTTTAATTTGAGTGTATTTTCGAGAGATCCCGTTGATCCACATTGAAGAGAGTGTCACGTGTATATCATATAATATATCATTGCAGATATCACGTGACTTCTAGTTCCCGACCTTTCACGGTTGATAAACGGGATCTCGTGAAAAAATAACATTTTTTCTTGTCGATGTCGATGTATCAAAATTAATTGCCTACATAACAACAGAATTTTTATTTTAATTGTTCAAAAACTTTAGTGAAGAAGTACCAAAAATACTGTTTAGTTTTGCTTTGGTGTTTTGTATTATTTCTAAAATACTTTCATTTGTGTATGTGGTAGTACTGTTCTGTTAGAGAGTCATTAATTCACAAGAACTGTTGAGGATGAGAATCTAAAATGGCACATTGTGGGGAATGTAAATTGGATTTCTGTAAACCCTCTAACTTGATAGCTCACGTTAAAAGGAAACATCCAGCTACCTACATTTCTATTATGCAATAACTAGGTAGTGTCTCTATCGTAAATAATTTTTGTTTGAAATAAACTGGATATAATTGTACCAATAACTAGAAATCCATTTGGTTCTGGTACCTAATTATTATTCATGTAGAGAATGTAGTAATACTTTATAAGCTTTGAATCTAAGATTTCATGTTATTGTTTCATAGGTACTGTAGCAACTACAGTACATATTTTATGTTTTTCTGCGGTATTTATTTGCAGGTAAATAATTTTCTTGGCAAAACTAGGCACATTATAAAAAATCCTTTCTTGATTAAAAAAGTGTATTTTGCTTGTTGCGTTGATATCACTAGTTGCCCATAAAATTTTTACCCACCTGTAAAAATACTCACGGGCCGCGCCTGCTGATAACCGTTAACTTTTTTTAGTTATGCACCAATTTTTTGTAATAGTCACATTGTGATAGACTTATTATTAAAGTAATTTTACGTTTGTTTGTCTTGTCTTTTTGTGTCATATTTCGTTGTCTTGCACCACCTTGAAGACGCGTAACAGGTTTTACCAGCCAGACTTTGATCGTAATGAGGACGGGCTTGAGAGTAAAAAGGGCCCCAAAATTTTTATGAAAAGATTCTGTAGGTTTTGACGTCGCCATTTCTTAGTCTAAAAGTGACAGGTTCACCGTTATTATTTTCTCGAAAATACTTTTGAGATATTTTTACCTTTTTTTCTACAATATTAAGTAGCATTTTATGACTTCACTTCGCAAAAGAATTTGGTTGCAAAGGCTTATGTAAATTTATCCATGATCAAATAGGTAAGAGCTCAAACTTTATTACCCTTTTTTTCTTATCAAGACTCTCCTTACAACTGTGAAGGTACAAACAGGGCTATAAAATATTCCCCTGAGGATGGTGTAGAAATTCCAGACATACTTATATAAAACGGAAGCGCGAAACATCTCGCATAAATCAAGCAGTCCGAGAGAAAATAGTTCTAAAACCACACCTCTGTTACTTTTCTTAAAATAAGTGCCGAGATTTATAGGGAGGTGTTTGTATCAATTTATATAAAAGCCTGGAGCGTTAGGTGCAGTTAATGGATTTTAGTTTATAGGGTGTGCTTAATTCCTTTAAAATTATGTACCTACTCTTTTTTAAACTATTTTAAAAATACAAAATTTCTACTCGTCAAACCCTTTCATTTAATGCCCCAATCAAAGGGATTGTTAAGAAAACGGTAATCCGCCATCTTGTGGCGTCCGCATATTGAGTTTAGAATGACGTCACACTGCATATCGTATTCTACTCGTCAAACCCTTGATCATTTGATACAAATATCAAGGGGGTTGTGAATGAAAAGGTAATCCTCCATCTTGTGGCGTCCGCCATATTGGGTTTAGAACGACGTCAGATAAATTATCGTATTTTACTCGTCAAACCCTTTCATTTGATGCCCATATCAAGGGGATTGTGAAGAAAAAGGTAATCCACCATCTTGTAGCGTCCGCCATAGTGAGTTTAGAATGACGTCACATAACTTCTCGACTTCTATTCGGCAAACCCTTTCATTTGATACCCATGTCAAGAGGGTTGTGAAAAAAAGGTTATCCGCCATCTTGTGGCGGACGCCATATTGGGTTTAAAATGACGGCACATAGCTTATGGTATTCTACTCGTCAAACTCTTTCGTTTGATACCCATATCAAGGGGATTGTAAAGAAAAGGTAATGCGCCATCGTGGGGCGTCCGCCATATTGGATTTAGAACAATATTAACCCTTTCCGTACGGCTGACTAATATATTCGTCTTGTGTTTAATTTTTCTCCCAGGCGCCTGATGATTTAGATAAGGCACATAAAAAATTTTGATTTGGCGCACAGACTGCATATATTCTATAAGTTTTAATACATTAAACCAAAATCGGTGCAATCTAGTCCTTACATATCGAGGGCTTCATAACATAGGGGCGTATCACCGAAATCAATAATGTTGAGGAAACGAAAAAAACGATTTAAAAATTCTGTAGTTTAAAGGCATTTTTTAAATTTTATGCGCAAACGTAGTATAAATTTGATATTCTAAAGCAATACAAACCTTCCCATTTGGTATTAAAACCCAAGGTTTAGAGTTGATACGCCTTTCTGTTACACTTTAACAAAGGGCGTAATATAAAATTTGGTCGATACGCCTGTAATATTTGTCGATACGCCTTTATTAAATAAAATAAAGTAAATAAGAAGAGTATTTATTTTTACAAAATGGCAACTCATTCTCACAAAAGTAAAACATAAAAAAATACTTAAACCTAAAAACGTAAAAGAACTAATTTTTGCTGCTACTGCGCTTTTTTGATCTTATCCTGTTTCTAAGAGTTAAAAGGCACAATTCCTGTAAGTCGGCATATTTCTTTTCATTAATTGTAAGAAGATTAGTATACAAATTCGGAAAATGTTCGTCATGAAAATGCATCTTGGAAGGTCGGCCAGACTTTCTCTTGACTATATCCATTACGTTTCCATTTCAAAATTTCTCCCTGTTCAGCAATTGTACAATTAGGCATAACTTTTTCGCGATAGTTTTTAAAATTCTTAAATCCGTATAATTTAGAGAATGTACTCTGTACGGCTGGCCTTTTCTCTGGCTGGCCATTTTGGTCTATTCTGCTTAGTTTTCGAGCTATAAGCAAAAAAATAAACACATTTTTGTATTTTTTTACGACCCGCTACCTGCAAGGAAAAATTTCTGTGATTTTCATTCACGGCATATAATTTTTTTAAATCTACAAATTTTGGCAAAATATCAAGTTAACGTTTATAACTACCTCACCAAAATTAAAAAAAAAAGCCAAAAAATTTGTATTTTGTGAAAATAAATTTTTCACAAATCTTTCTATAGAGGTCGCGGACGTGAAAAATTTCAAAAATGTGTATTTTGCTGTTCAGCATTCACTTCTTCGTTGGTTTTCTATTTCAGGCAATTGTTTTCAAAATTAGCCACACCAAAACTTTCCTCTTCGCCACTGTCTACATAATCTGGATCTCTAACAGAATCGTCGGAATCAAATGCATTATTACTATCTAAATCAGTTTCGACGGGTCCTTAAATCAAAAAAAAAAAAACAAACGTTATGTAAAATATCTCATTACAAATAAAGTAACTTTAACTTGATATTGTAATAGAGTAAAACCTATGTAAAGTGGAATCGCACGGTCCTAAACTTTCCGGCTCAAACAGGTCATGCCTGATACCCAGTGTAGATTTACAATACATTACCATAGGTAGTTTTTTTACGTTAATTATAACAATGTACTGTCCTAAAAATCTCCATTATGCACCGGTTTCCGTGTTATAGAGCGTCCGGCGTACACAGGTTTTACTGTAATATAAACTAACTACAGAATAATTAAAATATTTACCTAGTTCTTTAGCCGCAGCAACCATTTTTCTAGTTCTTAACAACATTTCTGCATAAGAAAACACTTCACAAGTTCCATGATTCTAAACAAACGAACATAAGAAGTGGAATGGGAATATGAATATTCCTGAGGTTATGTTTTGGTGCTGTTTTAAATAGTAATGTTGGTCATCAGAAAACCGGCGTATTTTAGGTTTTATGAGAATCCATAATTGTGAAAGGCAACTAACAATTTATTACTAATATTAAAATGCTTAAAATATTAATTTTAAGATTAAATTAGTTATTACGCCCCTTTTCTTAAAATTTTCTACCTGTTACCTAAGGTAATAATAGTTAGGCGTATGTTCATACGCCAAATAATTTCTCTTTATTTCCGTTATAACAAACGGGCGGATGACCATACGCTTCTTTGTTAAACTTCAAAGCTGTTAGTATGTTGGTACGCCTAAATGTGTTTCAATTTTTTTCGAATAGTATTATACATGCAGGTACGCCTGTTTGTGAAAATATGCATCACATCGAGATCTATCATAAGCCATAAAAAACCTATTTTACTAAAAATTGCAGATACGCCCCTATGTTATGAAGCCCTCGATATGTTTACATGCGAACAAAAACCTGGACTGTGACATCAACACCAAAATTTATAGGGTCATTATTTAGCGGTGTCCCAGTCTATTTTGCAGCTGGTGCCATGCTATAACGGCCCTTCAAGTTGCAGTTATTGAAAAAGGCATGGAAAGAGAAAATTCCATTCTCGACTTCATCCAGACGCGTTTGAAACGTTGGGGCAACCGAAGCGGAAAACGGAAAATGTAAAATTGATATTGTTTTATGAAGCACAGTCCTAAGAATTATAGCAGGATAAAGAGATTTTTAATGTAAATTTTTATAGCATTTTCTAAAAAGGTTTGAAATTTATGTGCACTTTCATTTTCTTTAAAATTTAACGCAAATATAGAACGAGAACCCAATTCGGCTACTCTAAAAAGTGGATAATTAATATTTTATACACAGCATGTCCACGGTTGGGATGGACAAGAGAACAAATGGACCAAAAAATAAAAGATAAGGAAAAAGGTCATTCTTTATAAAAGTTTTTGCTTGCTTTAAAAATAAGATCCACGATGCCAGAAATTTGTTTTCTTGTACAGGGTACTCAAGAAATACAAAAACGTAAAATTTGGTTAAGAATAAATTTGCCTTTATTAAAATTTTGATGCAAAACGTTAAATAAAAAAGTTGTTTTAAATTTAAAAATAATTATTTTTTCAGGTTTTCAAGTTAAAATTGGAACTTTGTGAATTACGCTTTTAAAATCAAAATCAATCAAGTCACGTTGTCATGACACCTTTAATAATTGTGACGTATTTGTCAAAATAATAAGGATGTCTTCGGAGCAAAGAATATTTATAATCCAAAATTACAGACTCATACAGGTTAAAGGAAATTAAATTATAATTATTGTAATATTTGAAAAATATTTCTTATTTTTTTAAACTTTAAAAAAATCATATTTATTTTTCAAAATCTTCTTCATATTCTATGCATTTTCAAATTGACGTCGAGAGTGGCTAAAGCTTCTTATTTCTTCCAGTTCCAGTGAAATCGATTCTATCGCTCTTAAAATTCTCAGCTTTAGAGTTTCTTTGTCATTTTCAATGGGTCTTTCATATTTAATACGCCTCCAGAGAAACATCCCAAATTGTCAAATAGGGACTTCCAGCGGGCACAAAATTGGACCATTTGGTCCCAGCTATCGATTTCCAAATTTGCGATTAAGCCAATCCCTTACTTCTGCAGCATAATGTGCAGGACAACCATCGTGCTGAAAATACATATTTCGGCGATATTGAAGAGGCAATTATTCTTCTAACTTGTGTGACAAAAATAACTTAGCATATGTAAATAACAATATCTGTTACATGTATTATCAAAAAAACATGTTATAATCCCATAATAGGAAATGGAGGACCAAACATTTACTTGGGTAAAATACTAACGCGCGGTGGTTCGCAATTTTAAAGTCTGGATTTTCCCTACCCCGGTATCTCACATACTGAGAAGCTACAGTGCCGTTTATAGCGAAGGTTGACTCCTCTGAGAACATTATCAGCCGATAAAAGTTCACTTTGTTATTTAAAACTTCATTACCGATCCACAAACATGGGTTTGTAACTTCTTCCAAAGTTTGGTTAAAAATTGGTTTAAATGGATGAATTTTATTTTCCTTAAACACATTTTGAATATGACTTTTTACACCATTGTAAACTTCGTGTTCTTTTTCAAAGACATAATAGGATTTTTATTAACAGATTGCAAAATTGATACTGTAGAAGCACACTTAAAAACAGGCAGCTTAAATTTGGTTAAGAATATAAAACCAAATATAATGTTTTCGTAATTTTTTGCATCGTGGATTTTATTTTTATCTTTTACTTTTTGGTATATTTGTCCTCTTGTCTACTCCATCTTTGTCTACTCCATCTCTCTTACTTTTTGGTATATTTGTCCTCTTGTCTACTCCATCCGGGAACATACTGTATGTGACGGAGTCTAAATTCATTTTACAGATAATATTTAACCTGTGAAATGTCATTCTCGAAACACTGTACATTTTATATCTTCCAGTCCTGTATAAATATTAGTTTTTATTCTTTTTACAAATTTACAAAAGGCTCTTTTGCTATTTTTTAAATTAATTCAAATCGATTTAAAATCAGCGACTGACAGATGACCACAATATTCAAGATATAGTCTTGGCTTTAGTATGTTGTCTTTTCTCTGAGCAGCTATCCAAATTTATCTTTACAAAACATATAAAAGAATTCTAAAAAGATATTTTAGAACTCTTGATGCAAATGAAGCTATTGGAACTCAGGAATTATAGAAACAGACATTATATGAAATCCTTGGTTTGCCGCAGTGACCTTCAGCTTAGTGAACTCTTATTAATAACTAGGGTTTTGTTTGGTTTTATACATCGTGCGTGTGTGGGACAAAGAAAGAGGAAAGGAAAAGGACTCCGCCGCGCCGGCGTCGTTATGGCTTTCTAAGTCATCTGCCACCAAGCAAACCAAAAGACAGTTCCATATAAAAAGAATCCATTTTTCCAACCTCCCTTGGCAATGACGCAT
The DNA here is from genome assembly GCA_963971165.1 of Philopedon plagiatum. Lineage (NCBI taxonomy): Eukaryota > Metazoa > Arthropoda > Insecta > Coleoptera > Curculionidae > Philopedon > Philopedon plagiatum. The sequence goes on along the minus strand of OZ020189.1, from coordinate 39,088,635 downwards.
CATTCTCCATGAATCATTCATTTATGAATAAAGTCCTTTAAAGTAAAATCTAGAATTACTTAAAATTTCACTGCTAGGGCACATGCTACGGAGAAAAAGTGACGTTGCCACACTTACTCTAAATTTCTTTGCCATGCTATATTACTAAAAATTTATTATCTCGAAAAATAATGGTTTATTGGTATATTTTATATATCCTTAGTCGCGTGCTTTAGCCTGTAGTATCTACGATATTAACCCACGTTAGTTCAGCTATTTTAGTATAGTTTGTCAGTATGAAAATATGCCACTTAACTGAAAGCCTAGCAACAGCCGATCTCAAAAGGAGGTTGGGGACCATACCTTTGATTGCTTTGTAACGTTCTAAATAATTGTATCTCGTCCTTCTTTAGAAATCTATGGTTTGCCTGATCCGTCCTTATCGAATTTTGCGGCGAATGCTTATTTTTGCGATTGCTATTAAAATTGTAAAAGCAGACTAGAGCTGGCAATATTGCCTTTTCGTCTCTTTCCATTTAAATTTAATTGATCATCCAGATTCTTCAACGCTATTTCGGTATAATTTGACAACCAAAAGTTTCAAACTTACAAGTGTAAGAATAAGACAACTAAATTTTATACTATGAATTTATTTCTGAGCTTTTTTGCAAATCAATAAAGAAAAGGGCAGATTTAGTACGCACTTTCGACAACAATAGAACTAAATTCATTACAGCAACTCGTTTCAAGATTAAAATCATTCCACCCAATCAAACCCAATCAAGCAAATCGCTGAAATATCAGAATAAATCATAACTTTTTAATGACGACTTATTAAAAATGACAGGACAAAGATCTGTCAAAACATGACTGATCAACTATAAGATCTTAATTTAAACCAGTACTAAATCTTAAATCTTTTTAGTAAATCTGAACGTTAAATCTCTAAATCACACCCCTCCTTTCCTTATGCAGGTAATCCGATCCTCATAGTTGCCAAATTTTCTCATTTTTATGTTGCTTTTTTCTTTGTACTCGATAAAATGATAATATAGTATGATTTTCTGAAACAGCACGTGTTTCGCTTTTTCATTTTACTTGAAGGCCCTATTTAATGAAAAAAAAAATCGTTCTTTGTCTTATTACGTAGGTTTTATTTTAAAAAATTATCTCACAAATCACCATTTTTAATAGACAATGGAGAATTCGGAAAACTATTTTAATTATTTCTTATTTATCTAATGTCTATTTAGCATAAAAAATCTTTTTTTCTGTACTCAGTCGCGTACACTAAACAGTTGCAGTTGCTATTTGGAGCATTACTCAAATAATAAATACTTGCCCTTGCATAAAATGACTTTTTGGAAGGTAATGGAAAAAAAAAGGATCACCAAATAAATACGCCGAATTGCAACCAGGGGAACTTTATATTAAGTAAAACATTTACAAAAGTCCCCCAGTTATAACTTAATCTATGCAATATAATTTTGCCACCCCTGTAATATAAAGACATATGTACCGAAATGCCAAAAGACATTTTTGTCGATATAAGCAATTCTAGGGCCCGATACACCGAAAATGAAAGTATACAAGTATATTGGATATGCGCATCACGTCAGCATAAATCTTCCAATATGTAAAACCCTGGACTTCAACAACCGTGTTATGTTTGGCGTTTCTTTTATTCTAAAACGCTAGACATGTAGATCAGACTTGTTTCAGTATGCTTTTAAACTAAAATTGTAGAAAATTGTCAGTATTTTGTTTCTGTTATTTTATTTTTAGAGCCTCTTATTTTTATTGTGTTTTCGACCATAGGTGGACTAGGACCTCTGATAAGTGGTATTAAGAAAGCTGAAAAAACAACGATATTTGCATGTTAAGATAAATTGTCACAAAATACAAAAAACGAAATTTTTTTTTGTGTGGTAAGTAGTATTTTAAGGCACTGATTTAAGTGCAGTAAGTAGTACTTTATCGCACTGATTTCAGTGCGGCAATGTCAGGGATGTAGAGATATCAGGTTCAATTATAGTTATCTTCATTCGCCAATTTGGGAAAAAATTAAGTATATTACAAAATTTATTCTTTACTACCAGCATGACAGAAAATCCAGTTTTACTAAGCTAGGTGATTGTAAATGGAAATATATACGACAAGGCTTTTTTGGACAGAGTTAAATATTCATTTTTAGCCCTTAGCCAAAATTCGGCTAACTCAAACCTGCAAAATCCATTTTCAAACCTCCATCGCAAGATAGTTCTATAAAAAAAACCTCCTTGTCGTTTGTCACACTAATATCTGCCGATTGCGTACTAACTTTGGGGGCTTTCCATACCACCAGTGGTACGCGTAGCACAGTTTTAATACCGTCGACTTGGAGAATCTACCTCTAGAGCTCACTTTTTCTACCTTTTAGTTCATGCAACTAGACACATACAAAAACTAAACAGCCATAGACACAACAAATGTCTTGCCATGGTCTTTGAAAATTTGAACAAACCTGAGTGTTAAAGCCCTTTCTCTGAGTTCGCTGTTGTATAGTGGGATTCAAAATGTTACAGAAAAAATTTCTTGCTGTTACAGTCAAAGGAAAATAAAAATATGTTAGTAAATTGTATATAAAATTTTGAAGAAATATAAAACAAAGGTAAAGAACTTGAATATCGGCAAAGTATACAACACCCTTACCTTAAAAATATTAAATACTTGCAGCTTATTTTATTCTTTACAAGAGATATAAGATAAACAATTTTAAGAATGTTTTTAATCACAAAAAATCCAACTCAATTAAAAAAACAACCGCACGTAATAAATATAAGGCATTATTTTTCTATACGTTTTATTTTCATTCTGCTGACCTTAGAAATTTAGATAGTCTTAATAATTAGTTAACTAGGTTCTTCTTCTTTTCTAATGTCTTATTCTAATATTTTTTTATGTGCCCTTTCAGCTTTTTTTCCTTTGTGATATAGCTTATCTGTGAATGAAGCTTCGCGTGTGGGGCATAATTTGGAAAACTACTAACCTGATTAAAAAATTCATTGATTGATATTTGTCAGCTTCTTAAGAGTCATAGGCTTTTTACCTATGATAATGACCCGCCTCTTCGCTAACGTGGAACACGATGATACATAATAAGAGGGTGTTGTATCGGAATTAGGTACGAGTAGTACATATGAGCTACGTGTACGAAGTCGTGGGTTTATAGTTTCCCATGTTTCTTAAGAAGTTAGCTAATTTAGGATTAGGATTAGGATAATAAGTTATTTTATTATTTACTATGTATACTGACTGATTTCTGAGTTCTGAGCTGGGTATATAATAAATCTCAATAAATTAGATAAACCGCCGAACTAATGTGGTTTTAGGAGCTAGCCATATGATCGAACATGCTAGCAAACAAGTTGGAAAGCAAGCTTGCGACTAGACAAGTAAAATATCTTTCAATAGGCGTCGCATCAATGGCATCTTCCTCGTTTATTCCATTATACACTCTAGCGATGCAACGATTTACAATTAGGTGTAATATTTAGTTGAGACTATCCACCAGTGAAATATTGTTTTAATTAATTAATCATGATTTTAGAAGTTTCTAAGATCACCTAAAGCAAAAAACAAACCTTTACTTCTATAATTTACGTAAACTTGAACTATTACCCCAGATAAAACCAGACCAGATGCGAAAGCTCCAATGCCGCCTGTACTTCATGCGACGGCGAGCCAAGGATTGACGAGACGATCCACCGGCGGTCTGGCCTCTAGTACGGAGACCGAGGTTATAAATTTAAATCACAGCCACTGCCGTGTCTTCTTCAAATGTAACGTAACTGCTGTATAGTACAGACGCCTGCACTATCGCAAAGCGATGGTGCAGGCAGCCCTCAAGGTCATTGAGACTGAACATGATATTTGACAGTCTTTCGCATCTGGTCTGGTTTTATCTAGGCTATTACCTTATTGACGCTACGAGTGAGAGTTAGTAAGATATACTGGTTAATTTGACAATTTGCTTAATAACAAACTAATAACGCGAGATCGAAAAAAACGTCCTCAAAGTATGCTGTGGAATCAATCACACATGTCTTATGATTACTATTAAAAATATAGGTAACATGTAGAAGTGAATTACAAATAGAACTGTCAAGTTCTGAGGTTTTTATTTTTAAGTAAATTAAATAATGGTAATTACGGCAGAACAAAAAGCTTATTTTAGAAATTGTAGATGGGTTAATGGCCAGTGGGTTTATTCAACACCGGACGCCATTCAGGATTTTCACACAGAATTTTTACACGCAGGCATGGATTTCGACGAGTTTCGCTAAGTTTTGACTTGATCTGTGACTTTGTTTAGAGAAACAGAAAGTGTGAACAGAAAGGAAGACAGTGGGAGACCCAAAGTTCGCACTGCACAAAAAGTAAAAGAATTAAGGCAAATTGTTAATGAACACCCACCAATCCCTATTCAGCGTTTAAGGCAGCAAGTAAATGTATCTTACGGAACCTGCAATATAATCGTGAAGTGTAACCAGAATAATATGCCTGTCGTCTAAGCTCAGTCCAAGAATTGTCACCAAACGACAAGTCGCAGCGAATACAATTTTCAGAGGGGTTTATGGGTAATTTGCATAATAATGAAAACGTATTTGAAAACGCAATTTTTACTAACGCGGCATGGTTTTACCTCTCTGGTTATGTAGATTCTCAACAAATGAGAATGTAAAGTTCTAAGAATCAGCATTTTTTCATAGATAAGCCTCTGCATTCAAAGAAAGTTGGCGTGTGAGCGGCCATATCGAAAAGACTCTGAGTTCGGCGTGATACCGTAATGAAATTTTAGAAAATTTTGTAAACGCATTAGATGATGAAGAGATACGACAAGGCTACTGCCAGCAGGACGGCGCACCAATTCACGTAGCTCCTGATAATTTAAATTTTGTCGAAGACCAAATTATTTATTTTTGTCGTAATAAAGTGCGAGTTAGGTGGACACCTCGGTCCTGCGATTTCACGCCGTGCGACATTTTTTATGGCCATAAATTAAAAACTCGGTTTTCAAAACCCCTTGTGAAAATTTAGAAGACCTACGGGCTAGAATTATAAATAAATTTCAGGAGATTAACAACTCCCCCAAAGTGCTCATCAATGTTTTTGATGCTGCAAAAAGAAGAATGAGAACATGTTTCGAAGTAGAAGGCGGACACGTCTCTCGTTGAGATTAAATATATAATTTTTAGGTTTTTTGTTGTATATGTTTTTTGTTTAATTCTCTATTATGAAATGTCAGTGACAAAAATGTAATTTCTAAAAAAATAAAAGTTTCAGAATTTGACAGTTTTATTTTTCATTCACATATACCTTTTAGTTACCTTTCAAGAGTAATAATTCAAGATATGTGTGATTGATTCCACGGCATACTTTGAGGAGTTGTTTTTGATCTTAAGTTATATATCGCGCATTAATATTAGCTAATATAATTAATTGTGCCGTCTTTTGCATGCCACAAATGCAATTTAGTATGTTTGCCGTGCGTATACGAATGGCTGTTGGGTCCTAAGAGCAACCAAGCAAATACTATTTTATTGTATCAACTTGCAAGCTAATGGACATGCCTTACAGCTAAGCTTGCTTTCCAACTTGATCCAGCCTGATCGTCTGGATGGCCCTTATGGTAAATTCATCAATATTTTTGGGGTTAAGCTCGGGGAGTTTTCTGAGGTACTTTCCGCCTGAGGTGGGAAGTCTAAGACTACCCGAATAATTATTTTTGCGACACCTTGCTCATTCGTAATAGGCCATAGAAATATACTTGGGGGCTAAGATAGTAAAATTTCTATAAACCTGTCCAAATTGTAGTAACTTTTCTATTTGCGATTTTGACATTTTTGTGGTTTTTAGGTTATATTATTTTGTTTTTGTAAGAAGGAATTTCTCATTGCTACTCCTTTGATAAAAACTAAAATGCTTTGTGATCTTGCACGGCAGTTAAATGCTGCCGATATATTATTTATTCAGTCAAGTAAAAGAAGGGCAAAAAGGGATTAGGAGCTGAAAATTTAGAAAGAATAATAATAAGGACTCTATTGTATATAATATGTAATTTATTATTAATAAATATTTAAGTTTTACACACTTTTTCATTCATTCGTAGATTTTCCCACGAATCCCAAATAAATTACAGTAAATCCTCGACAATCCGAACTAATTGGGATCAAAGGTGGTTCAGAATACCAAAAGGTTCGGATTATCAAACATTGCTGCTGAGTGAAATTGAAAATAAGTACGGGTATTGCATACAAGAAATAAGACACCAGCTTACCAGAACTCAAAAGCAATTTACTCTTCTAACCAAAACAAAAAACAAGTTTTTAAACAAAAATACATGTAGGTACAGGGTTATTCATTATATTTTGACTCCCACCTACAGCTCTTATTACGAGTTATAGAAAAGCATTTTAAATACAAAAGTTTTAGGTTTTTTCACGTAGTATCTTTCGGTAATAGCGGAAATAAAAAATCGACTTTACAACAATGAAAAAATGAATTGAGTCATATTTTTTTAAATGGAACACCCTGTATATTATTAGCTCAAATGAAAGATCTCTTTGTTCTGATTTCAAATATATATAATTTGTTGGCATTTGGTTCAGCCACTTTTGAAATATTTGAGTTTAAAAAAAGTACTTTATTTAAAGTAGAACAAATATTTACAATACTTTTTGGAGGCAACTTGATTATATTAAAGCAACAAACTTTAATAACTGGTGATCTCCAATTGTGGAAAAATAAGTTATAAACTCAAATATTTCAAAAGTGGCTGAACCAAATGCCAACAAGTTATATACATTTGAAATCAGAACAAAGAGATTTTTCATTTGAGCTAATAATATACAGGGTGTTCCTTTTAAAAAATATGACTCAGTTAATTTTTTCAATGTTGTAAAGTCGATTTTTTTCCCGCTATTACCAAAAGATAGTACGTGAAAAAACCTAAAACTTTTGTATTTAAAGTTTTTTTCTATAACTTGTAATAAGAGCTGTAGGTGGGAGTCAAAATATAATGAATAACCCTGTACATACATAACGTAACCTATAAACTTTAGTTATATGCTCGCAAATAATCAGAGATCTTTTTTTTGAATTGCTATCGATACCCCTTTTCTTTGCTGCGAGATCTCGGAATTTGTTTTAATTCTTTTGGTTTTTAGGGGGGCGTTCGGATTAGCGGACGTTCGGATTACCGGGGTTCGGATTATCGAGGTTCCACTGTACTTCGTTTATTAGGTCTGCCCATAATTTCTTCCATCACATTTCTTCAACCTGTCAAGTCACTAAGTCGCTTCATAACAATTTTGTTGTATCTATCACAAAAAACTAATAACAATGACCACTATTTACTTTCGTTTCTTTCGGCTTCTGCCACTCCACGTGTTTGGCCGCCTGGCAAGGTCACCACGAGCATCCTGTCCAGGTACGCACCTGATTGAGTTCACTCTAATTTGGCGCATAGCATTAAAAAAAGATAAGTCAAGTGGTAGTCAAACATAGGTAGGTACATAATAATTACAACTATCTGCTAGTTAATAAAAAATATTTTAATTAAATTTAGGACAGCACCAGACCATGGAGAAAACAGAATGTGTCAGTGAATTTAATTGCATTCCCTTCGATGAAGCAATCATTTTAACAATTCGAACACCATAACTAAGTTAGAATGGTTAAACAAAATGATTTTGGCCCCTGTGTGGTTAAATAAGTGCTTGCGGTGGGGAAATTTTGCATGGTAAATAGGGGCTCAAAATGTTATTTACTTTTCCAGAAATTTATGACGGTATGCAAAAAACGAAGTTTACTCGTTAAATATCATTTTGGGTAAATTTGGGTTTGTATGTTAAATAAATATGAGTAAGGGAATGAAGGGCAAAAGTATGACTTAGTTTATTTGTTTTCACGAGACGCTATATGAGCAGAGAAAGTATAGAAAATTCGACTTTAAGAAGTTTTGGTTAAAAATGTCTGGTTATGTGAATGATTAATTAATTAATTTTTAACATACATATACGAGGGCCACGCTGGCCATTTTTAGCCACAAGAAAACTGGTAGAAAAGAACCAAACGAACGGTCACGACATATTAGGATATCCCACGTAAATTGTAAGATGATCAAATATTAGCTTCCCTATTTATTTTAGCCCAAAAATGTACTTAAATTTTTTAAAGAATACAATAAGAAAAATATCCTTGCCCAATTTAAGGTGCATTCTCTTAGTAATTTAAAAGTTATTCAACAAAATGTATTTTTACAATGATAAACTAGGAAATACGGACCTGACACATTTCTGTCAGTACACCAGCAAATAAATGATTAAAAATTTGTCAAGGTCATTTTATCTCAATGTTAAGGTTAGGGACAGGTTTTGAATAAAATTACCTATTCAACAACTGTAATAAACTTCCAGTAAAAAAAAATATCAACAGACAGTAAATTATTTTTTTAGGTAATTATTGATATTACTGGAAACAGCGAATTTTTTCATGAAATTTTGGAGAGACCCTAATTTTGGGTCGTAGAACACGAATCCGAAGTCAGTTTTTGGCGGTCTCGTAAAATTTTTTTTTAAACTTTTAGGTTAGCTTTTTCAAGGAATTTCTTTAAATTTGTTGGGTGAGCAAAAAGGTGGTCAGGTTTGCTCAGTTTTGATTGATATAGATACATATATATCTATATCAATCAAAACTGAGCAAACCTGACCACCTTTTTGCTCAGGTTGGGTGAGCAAAAAAAAAATTTTTTTTACGAGACCGCCAAAAACTGACTTCGGATTCGTGTTCTACGACCCAAAATTAGGGTCTGTGCAAAATTTCATGAAAAAATTCGCTGTTTCCAGTAATATCAATAATTACCTTTTTTTATTTTACACTACACAATAAATAATCAAAAACCTAATGATAAATTTATTACAGTACTGAAACAAAATTAATAATATTTACAGTGGTAGGTATTATTTTGATTAATGTTTAAGAAGATTCTCAAGCAACCCTCCGCGTTAGCCGCCAAATAGTATCCTAAACGATTATAAAACTCCCTATCACAAACTGCTGAAATTGAGTTTTTCAGTTGTTCCAGATTTTCGTGCCGAACAATTTTATAAATTTTATCTGTTATGTGGCCCCATAGGAAAAAGTCGTTTGGGAAAAGATGAGAAGACCTGGCTGGCCAGCTTATCATATGGTCTGGTCCAATCACATTTCCTTGGAAAGCGTCACTACGATGGAATTGTGGGCTGGACAGCCGTCCATCTGAAACCAGACCTCCTGAATTTCACCAGCGACAGCTTCCAATGCAGGTTCAATTTGATTTTGCAACAGATCCAGAACACTCGCAGATGTTAAAGTTTGAGCCAGACAAAAAGGCCCATTTATGTGGTGTCCAAAAATCCCCCTTCAAACATTAATTTTCTGAGGGTATTGCGTTCGTGTAGCGATAAAACGATTATCGTTTTCTTGACTCCAGTACCTGAAGTTTTGAACATTTGGTTCATGATTTAACGTAAAGCAAGACTCATCGGAAAAATAAATATTTTTTAAACAGCAAGACTCATCGGAAAAATAAATACTTCTTAAAAAATATGTCATTGTTACCGCGTTCCATCATTTCAAAACAATTCCCGCAATTCTTGGTGTTTCTCGTACCTGTATGATTGGTATTTGTGTTTCTGTAAAACTCGTAATGTAGTACTGTGATGTTTGCCTACGATTTTTCCTAGTGTCCTAGTACTAACTCTACCTACATTTTCTTCGACATGATTGGCATTTACTTAGAGCGGTACCTTTAGATTCAAATTTTTTAGTTATTGTTCTTATTGTTGCTCTGCCTGGAATGGGCCGGCTAGACAAATCTGCTGAGAACAAGTCGGATCATTGTAACTTTTTCCTCAACTGAATGGCGATTAGAAATATTCAACGCGAAAATTATTTGAAAAAATGGTAATTATTGATATTACTGTAAACAGCGAATTTTTTCATGAAATTTTGCACAGACCCTAATTTTGGGTCGTAGAACACGAATCCGAAGTCAGCTTTTGGCGGTCTCGTATGGTTTTTCCAAAAAAAAATTGTTTTTGGAAAACTTTTAGGTTAACTTTTAGGTTACCTTTTTGTTATAGATTCCTTTAAGTTTCGACACTTTCACTTCAACATATCTGTAAACTTATAATTTTTATTAGTTTTCGTCACACAAAACACCACATTTAGGCAAAAATAGCTAAGAAAATTGCTGTTTTCTATAGAAAATTCCATTTTAACGCTCTAGACGTCATTATTTTGCCAGCTGTCAATTTTCCGGCGTTGCCACGTTTACAAAATATTTTTCTCGCAAATTTTAACAATTTCCGGCCATAAATAAATCCAAAAAAAGAGATGGCAATATGAGAGTAAAATAAGACAGATAGCATTTTATTTTCCCTAAAAGGGCAAAAAGATGACCCCAACCAACACCCTGGGGCACCGATCCCTCTTCGCCTGCGAGGAAAGAGACTGGTCAGGGCCCCTAACCAGGTGCTAACCCTGCTCCGACCTTAGGGTGCCCTCCGATCCACCGTTATACCACCGTTATATCGAAAATATTAGATCTGTCACCTAATTCACCGACTTAGAAAAGTTTTTGATACGAACGGTGGATCGGAGGGCACCCTAAGGTCGGAACAGGGTTAGCACCTGGTTAGGGGCCCTGACCAGTCTCTTTCCTCGCAGGCGAAGAGGGATCGGTGCCCCAGGGTGTTGGTTGGGGTCATCTTTTTGCCCTTTTGGTTAAATTTGGTTCATTTTCGCATTTTCCCGCCAACTTTTTATTATTCCTAATTTACAACTTTGTCTTGAAAAATAAGTAAACCTGGCAACGCCGGACATTTGACAGCTGGGAACGTAATGGCATCTACTACCAAATACAATGGAATTTTATATAGGAAAAAGCAATTTTCTTAACTATTTTTGGCTAAATGTGGTGTTTTGTGTGACGAAATAAAATAAAAATTATAAGTTTACAGATATGTTTAAGTGAAAGTGTCGAAACTTAAAGGAATCTATAAAAAAAGGTAACCTAAAAGTTAAAAAAATTTTTTGCGGAAAAACCATTCGAGACCGCCAAAAACTGACTTCGGATTCGTGTTCTACGACCCAAAATTAGGGTCTGTGCAAAATTTCATGAAAAAATTCGCTGTTTACAGTAATATCAATAATTACCGAAAAAATTTAAAACGCTGTCAAATATTGACAAGTGTAAACCTAATTATAAAGGTGATTACTGGTATTTTAATTTTAACCTGAATTAAAATTAAACAGAATCGTACTCCAAATTTAAGCTAGTTTGAAAGCAGAATTTTCTTAATATTTTAAAAACGGTATGTGTAAAAAGGTTCAAAATTGGCAGACATTTTACTCTCATTCTCTTTAAAAAGTCTTAATAAAAGTTTTCTTTAAAATCAATACGGGAGCGAATATTTGACCACCTCCAAATTTACATGGGAAATCCCATGTGTCCTGTTCGGACGCACCACCCGGTATATAGATTTTGGTTTCTCTGGGATTTCAGAAAACATTGCTAGGGTAAGTAAACTAATCAAAGAGCAAAGAAACATAACTCACCGGGAGATCATGAAGGAGCTTAATATCATATCACTGGTGGTGACAACTATTCTTAATGTGCACTTGAATGTGAGAAAGGTCTCTTATATCCTACCAGGACTTGAAACCTATATACTGATATGGCCCCCTTACAAAGCAAGAGTACTTATACCGTATGAGTGTTTGAAGTCGACGACTAGCGGCGACGAAGGTGGTACAAGGGCGAAGTGTAAAAAAGAAAATGCTTGCTATTGTTTTTCGTCGTAATGATCCTGTGGCAATTATTTCACTTGAAGACCAAAAAACAGTTACTGATAAGTGGTACTGTGAAATCTGTTTGCTACAAGTTTTGAGAAAATTACAATGTGAGCGTTAAAAGTGTAGGATGCGAGGTATGTTGTTCCACCATGATAAATGCCCCAGCTCACACTGCTGACAACACGCTGGATTTTTTTGCACCAGTTCGGGGTAGAACTGCTGCACCAACCCTATAGACCCGACGTGGCACCCTGCAACTATTTTTTGTTTCCAACGATTAAAAAACAAATGAGTGATGACGCTCGTGAAGCTGAGCTGTGCTGTGTGTCCTTTTCTAAGAACTTTCAGAAGAACTGTTTTTGTGGTGTTTTGAGAATATTTTGAAAGAATAAATAACTGAATTGCTGCCCGTAAGAGGGATTACTTTGAAAAAGAGTAAATATATGTTTTTAATATAATCTGTTGTTTTTTGTATAACTAAAAATTATCGGCGTGACACTCATCAGTTATGGAAAAATTTTGATCTATTTTGCATCTAGTGCCTTAGAATATATGCAACATACTGGAATGCTGAATTTTCTGATTAAACAGGCACACAAAAAAAATTGTCATGTTCGGTAGAAAAGACGGATGAACACGAATTTGACATCAGAATTACTCCATCAGGTCAGGATTTTTTTCCAATTTTAAAAAATAGTGCAAAATAGCTTCATTCTGGCGCAAGCTATATAACTCAAACATGCGTGAAATAAGAGGAAACGCAATAAAACAAAAAACCTGTGAATTTGAAAGCCCAAGAGCCAAGAATACAATGCTTTTAGTAGGGTCTGGATGAGAATTTCAACCTAACCTCAAAAAATCGCATTGAATCGTTCAAAATGGGGCAGTAACCCACTAAGCAAAAAAAAAACATCTCAATTATGTTAAATTTATGATTTCTTGTTTCATTGTTACGTTAGTTATTTTGGAACAATAATAGCGTCTGGAAGTTAATACTTTCGTTATATTTCTTTCAACTGAATAAAATCGCATTTATGTTAGAAACAGAACGTTCTAGTTACGAAACTTAAACAACCCTGTTACTCAGTTTGCATTATTTGGGCAAGAAAGTGTTTCATAACATTTTATTTATTTATTTCACATTATAAGGATGGTATGGGACCTTAAATGGGTGGTTTTGTTAAGTTAATAATATACATTCTAGTGATGTATAACAATAATTCTGTAATTACGTTTACATTATGAAGATGGCCTACAGGGGTGTTAAATAAGCCGTTTTATGTCGTATTAATACGGGATATTTGATTAAGGATGGACACTCTTTTAAAATTTTTGGTTGAAATTTCTATTTTAGAGTTTCCGAAATTATCACGATGACGGAAAAACTACCAAATATAAAAGACACTAAACATGAATCTTTTAATATTAAAAAACAAATAAGAAAGGTTTTGCTGTACATTAGAAATCCCCAGCGGTTTACCCCTCGGGATTATATTTCATCGACATGTCTGTACGGAAAGGCGGAGTTTAATAGAAATGTCAACGAAATAAAATTGCGCGTTAACTCATCTTACTTCACACTAGGAGAGAAAACGCATTAAATTTTAATCAATCTGTATACAGAAACGTGGTCTGTTGAGATCAAAAATAATTGAGCAATTGTTAGCTACAATAAAAATCCATTAAAATATTATAAACATACACACATATATCATATCTGTATACTAGCTGACACTGGTTGTATAAAAAAAATTGATTGGCGCCAAAATAAATATATCTCAATACGCCTACTGAAACCGTTCAAAATTACCCGAAGATGGTAGTGCGAAGGCCATGATACAATTTTTCCCAATTTACCTCATAAGCATTACTTCTACCAAAACGTTAGCTGCGTCATTTCTTAATGTTCATCCATTCTGGACCGCAAATGACCACTAAGTAGAGGCAAGTTTTGTGACACTATTGCTTTGTGGTTATAGTAAGAAGTTAGTAAATATTTAAACTTCTTGTCTTTTTTAGACACATAAAAATTTAAAATAAAATTATATGATAAAGCTAATAACTTACTGTAAATTTATCTTTAATTTCTGCTTTTCGCATATTCACCAATTTATTTGACATAAAATATTGTAAAACAAAATCATATGGTAATATTCTCTCAAGTTATCAAAATGTAAATTTTCCAATATATATATATATATATATATATATATATATATATATATATATATATATATATATATATACCGGTAACGTGAACTCCCTTAACAAAAATAGAAATGTAATTTCATAATGCAAGATATTGTGCTGTATAATATATCATGTTCTGCAATTTTTCCTATATATACCTATAAAACTAGGAATTCGTGGCTTTATTGAAAAGCTTTTATGAGAAAAATATATTTCAACATCAAAAGCTCAGAGTCGTGACTAAATATAGAGGTATAGGTTTATAGTTTCTTATATTTTTGTAGGTATACTGAGGTAAGTATTCAGTTGGTTTTTTCATAAGAGACCGGTTGTGCTTGTCCAGCTAACATAACGTACATTCCTGATACCATACAAAATATTCAGTTCGCTGAACGATCACGGTCAGCCGACCATTTCTCGCTACTTTCTTGTCTTGAAATTTTTAGCAATTGACAGTTGGCCTATCATTTAATTGGAAAGTAAAAATTCATATGGAAAAATGAATGTGCATACTTACTACCTTTAAAAAGCTATATAGCTGAGCTAATTTCGTATTACTAGAATATCATTTAAAAAAATACAAGTCGTACAAGACATTGATCGAGACATCAAGGCGGACAAAATAGGAATAATATCTTGTAAAAACAAGCTTTTAAAGTTTAGATGTACTAAAACGAAAAAAATAAGTATAGCTTTTTCTTTGCAGCAATACTAAATGCTATTTATAAGTGGAAGTAGTTCGCGTGGGTGGATCCCAAGAAAATTAGTATCACTGAAGCAGATATAACATATAATGTTAAATTTATTGTCTTAAAAGTTTGTAGCGCGCGAAAAGTTCATATAGGCATTAATTTCGTTTGGCAGAAATTGTAAGTAGATACCTGAGTATGTATTTTTTTCTTTTCTATTTACGCGACAAGCTTTTAAGACAGGATATAATATCATTCTACAAAGCAGGTACCCGACATCGTGGGATACAATGCCTATATCAATAGAGAACGCAGGATCGCTGTATACTCAATCTCACGTAAGATTTTAGTGGCGGCCGTTGACACATGTCAAACATATTTGCCACCTTACAGTTTAAAAGTTCCCTAAATCAGAAAGCATCTCGGGGACACAGACAATCGCGAATTCACGAGAGATGGATACCTACATAATAATATTATATAAATGGCCACACATTTACATGTACGCGACGAAGATACATATTCTGCTGCATCTAATCCTTGCAGCCGAAAAAGCGTTAGCAGGTGGAACATGTATAGTTGTATAGCACCTCACACTGAACCTGTGTAGAGGTGTAGATGGGCATCCTTTATATCTCTTTCCGGCAGTCTTCAATCCGTCTTGTGTACTCCCCGCTCCTTCGCTATTTACATATATGTCCCATCATTCCGATTCTGATTTATGTTTTGACAGGTTTTTGTCCTATCATTCTTAATAAGTCATCATTAAGAACATGCATTATTCTGATATTGCAGCGATTTACTTGGTTTCCAAATGATTTTCATCCTGCAACGGGTTGCTAGAATAAATTTAGATTTATTATTGTCGAAAGTGCGCACTAACATTGTCCTTTTCTTTATAAATTTTCGAAAAACCACAGAAACAAATTCATAGTATAAAACTTGGTTGTCCTATTCTTACACTACTTGTCAGTTTAAAACTTTTGGTTGTCTAATTTTACCGGACCAGCGTTGAAGAATCTGTCTATATATGTTTTGCGGCGTAAATTACAAATCTAAACGAGTAGTTTAGTGGAAAATCTTGAAGTTTTTAAATTGCCATATTTTTTAGATCTCATATTAATCACCAAGAGAATACGATCGTAGACAATGTCGCCCATCTAAAGCACCTCCGGCGCGCTCAAAAGTGACGCGCCTTGTTCTGTTATTTTCGACTGTATTCAACACATTCAGCTTTGTAATATAGGCCTCAAATTACATAATTTCAGAAAAAATCATTATTTTTTGTGGAGTGGTGTATTTACTTCTATTAACATTTTGAGGTATTATTAATTTAATATGGGTCACGATTACTACATTCCTAGTAAATCCAGGCCAAGTAGTGAGGATTTGGTAACATTAATTTTTTTTAACATGTGATATTGACATGAAAACGTACTTTCATATTAGTTACTTTTATACATGTATGTAATACAGTGACTGGAAGAAAGTTAAAAACATTTGTAGCATTGATTTCTCATGAAAAAATCATTTGTGATAAATGTTGGCGTCTTAAAAAGTATTTCCTTTTAAAAAAATTTCAGAATACTTTTACATTTAAAATGGAGATCTTTCTAATTCGGCCCTGACCAAAGTTCAAGTTGCGTAATGTTACTAGAAATGACACGTGTCAACGCCCGCCATTAAGACTTTACGTGGGATTTAGTATACCCATATTGTCACTAGGTGGCGCTGAAGAATTTAATTCATAAAAAAGATAGTGTAATGTGACGAAAACCATTTCAACGATAATCTGTAATTAACGATTATTAATTCACTTTTTTGTCACTAACTGTCTACACATTTGGGTATTAAATCCTTACCTCCTCACCTATATTACAAAGGCGAGAATCGATTTGTTTGTTACTTAATTACCTCTCAACGAAGCAACGGATTGCTATAAAGCTTTGCATAGAAGAAGCTTACATCACAGAAAATAGAGGGTTATTTTTATCCCTACTGGATAGTTAGATCCTCCAGGATATACAATCTGTTAACCTTCACCAAATGTCATGAAAGTGGGCCGAGAATTTATTAATAAATACGCAAAACTTCAAAAATCTCTAAGATTCATAGGTTATGGAAATAGAAAACTATATAATAAATGCATTTGAACTAAGAGAGAGAAACAAATATACGCGCGGTAGGAAGTTAAAAAGAGACACATATATCAGGAGCCGGCACTTTTTCGATTCAAGAAATGTTTGGGATTTCGGCTTTCGACCTAGTTTTGTTGTGTTTTGGTTATTATTTGATATTTGTGTTGTGTCCTTTGTGTAGTACTAGTACTTGAGTACTTGTGTTAACAATAACTTTAACAGTGCAAGAAATACTGCAGTGTAAAATAAGCGGTGCATTGTTATTTTAAAAACATTTAGAAATTAAAGAGAAAGGAGGCCCGAAACCTCTTCGGAATCTAAAACAGACCACGAAAGAGTGGGAAAGAAACCATCAGGTATTTTAAGTCAATAGACGATATTTCTGACTATAGATTTATTTTTCCGCGTGTTTTGTTTTATGCCGATGATTTGTTATGGACTGAAACTGGTGTTACTGACATAAAACATTTAAAAGCCCCATGTTGATAAATATACATACATTTTTGTCAATTGCAAAAATCCGATATTAGGTAGTGCAATTTTGATTGGTAAATATATAGCAGATTTTAATTCTAATATTCAAAAAATTAGAGAGTGTTATCTCTACAGACGCAAATGTTAGCATCGAGATGATAACTTCTAAAAGAAAAATCCCGAAGACTTCAAAAGAATAATTGTTTTAGAAATACGCATTATAATTTTGTTAGAAATCCGCTATCGTTTTAATTTTACAGAACGTTAATTGGTCACACGTTTGTTTCATACAAGTAATTATGCTGATTATAAAAAAAGGCTTTCCTAAAGACATTTTTAATACCGTAAAAATAATTATGAGAGGATAAACGTTTCCAATCTTAAATCACAATTAAAAGATTTATTTTATAATAGTGCGGGTGCTGTTGCCATTTTACAGCTCTTGTTAGAAGTGAACCTCGGTAAAAAGTTTTCGTAAAGCGTAAAACTATTAGAGATTTATAGAAAGCTTTTTTTTAAAGAAATACAATGGGGGAGCCAAGGTTAAGTGCTTTCGCTATATTAAGCATTGAAAAACCTTTTTTTAGAAGTATTTCTAATTTTAATGAGCTAGTGACTGAACATTTCCTCAACAGAAGGATAGAAGGATCGATTTGATATACAAAGACATTTAACTACATAAAAGGTGAGTGAATTATAAAAAAGTAATATAGAAACTCTTTGCATGTAATTCAAAAAAAAGTCACAGCAAAAATGCAATTTTAGTAATTTATGTTTTTTGCGGTGTTTATTTGTAGGTAAATAATTTCACCACCCAATCCAACCCAACCAGAACAATGCACATTATTAAAAAACGTTCCTTTGTTAAAAAAGTGTATTTTGTTTGTTATGTTTATATCACCAGTTGCCTACAGAATTTGCCCCACCTTAAAAAAATTCACTGGCCGCCTCTGATATTCAGTATAGGTATGTATACTTAGTATCACGAAAGTGGACTTTTACTCAAAAATAATAGGCGGAATTACAAAATTCTTTCGTTAGGAGGAATTTAAAGTGTGCCAACTTTTTCTTAACAGTATTTTATATACAAGTACATGATGGGCTACGACATGAAGAAAAGACTATGGATATGATAGAGGCTCAAAAATTAAGATTTGTTCATTGTAGGAAAACAGTAACGGTTAACACTACTTTTGTGTATTAGTCACATACAGGGTGTGTCATGTATACTAAAAATCGATAAATCGACTTAAATTTTTTTAAGAAGAAGAGAAATATTAGAGTACTGCACTTTGGTATTGATGAAAGAAAGACAAAGATGTGTAGTCTCTAAGATCCGTGCAGACTAATGTTTTCAACGTTAACACGATGAGTCAGCAGAACGTACTACACTTTATTGCAACCCAATCAAACCCAACCCAACCCAATCAAACATCATAAAATTTCTTACTATGATCCGTGATTAAAGAAATCACTAAACCGACTAATACCAGCGTAATAATATCGTTTCGAAAAACTTCGTTTTTCTCGCTTTTAAGAGGCAGAAACTTTTTAGAGATTAAATATTCCTGTACTGTTCGGTCAGAAAAGATGGAACGCATTTGGCTAAGACTTTGGAATCACAAGTGAATATGAATAAGTGAGCAGAAGTTAATGTTCACTGTAGAAGAGATTTCGCTTGCTGATATGGATCAAATACTTTAAGAAGCTTCCGAACAGCCAGACTATTGTGGTTCATCACGATCGTTGTCGGTGACTTTTGAAGGCGTTCGTTTTTAATATGGCCCCATTTTTTTAGCAATTATTGATGTCATTCGTATATAGAGATGTCTTATTAGATGGTAGATAGGATTTCCAAATTTCACCCGGAATCTTCCCAAAATATCAGCTAGCTAGACCTTCTTTTGGTAACGAATTAAATGATGATGATGATGAAACAGATTAGTGAACCTTTTACTAGCTCCTAGTATTAGAAAATGACAAAGCCGCTCCCCCAGACCTATTCTACACATTCCAAAGCCATTCATATACCTTTATAAAACCTACACTACACTCAGCTACTTTTTGTTAGTATTAATTTCGGGTTGTCCTGTAAACATATGTAACAATGACTCTCTCTACTCTTTGCTTTGTATTAATTTGATGATTTTAATTAAGAGAGCCAGTTGGGAATGTCACATAAAAAAACAAAGATGCTAAAAAAGTTAAAAATAGAGCACCACCGTTTAATCAGAGTTATCAATAATAATTTACGAATATTCCTGGTTATTATGATACGCCTCTGTAAATCAACCTAGTAGATTCTCTATCACTACTTTATATGAAAATATCTTTTTCAGTGGAAGTGCTGCATCACGATGAGTGTTTTCAGATAACGTTTCTCGCGTTTCCTTTCAACCGCCATATCGTTTTATTCGCTATCAATTCAGTGTTTAACTTTATTCTCCCTGGAATATTTATATACTCGTTTGATTGTATTTATTTTGAAGCAGTGGAAACTTGTTAATTATATAGTTTCAGTTCTGTTTAAAATTAAGCGTAGTCGGGAATTTTTTAATAAACATTTCATTTTATGACGACTTTTAATAATTATATCATTGCTTTTACAATATATTTTAAATCTTTGTATTTAGTGTAACTTACTGTAACATCTCTGTCTAATTATATCAAGACCTTAAAAACTGAAGTGAAAACTTTATACCAAGCAGAGCAGGCCGTGTTTGCTAGGGTTCAAAACATGACTTTTAAAAGGGGGGGGGGGGGTGACATTCAAAATATTAATGTTAGTTGGTTTAACATTTCTGATGATACATTATCGGTACAATATTCTTTAAATGTCTAGGCGACCTTTCAACTGACTCTTTATCACACTGTAAGGGCAAAGATCGCTTTGGTTGGTTGGCTGAACCCATGACGTTAAAAAAATTAAAGATAAATTTTATACTATTCAAAGCAATCAATCATTGAATTTGCACTAAGACTGATGGCTTGTATTGACTGGTCAACTGCAGACGGTTTCCAAAGTGTACAAAATGTCCCAATTGATGCCATCCAAGCAATACAGTATGACACGACATTTATTTGACAATACCTTCACCTAATAGTTTTAGAGTTTTTTTTTCTTCAGATGAAAATGAAGTTAAATATACCTACGGAAGAAATTAAATGATGTAAATATGGATATATTTTATAATGCTATACCATTCGAGCAGTGGCAAGAGATGTTCAGTGCCAGTTGTTTCCAAGATAAATTAGCTGCATTTTATCAAACATTACTCTATCATTATAACTGCAGTTTCCCTATTAAAAGAAACATATAAAACATAAGAAAAAATTAATAAATAAAAGAAATGCATGATTTTCTTTGCAAAATGAAGGTAGTAGAAAGAGGTTTAAATAATCCCGCCTACTCACAGACATATAAAGTACTTTTAAAAATATATAAAGATACAGTTGCAAATTTCAAAAAGCAAAAAAATAATGAACGGTTAGAAAATGCAGCAAACTTATCAAAGGAGAGCAGGGAAATTGTCAATAAGGATAGAAATAAAACAAAAAATAGTGTGCCTGTAAGTATAAAGGATGATAACTATGGCCCCTCTAGCTTTTTATGCGAGATGTCACTCCCATGGAGGTAAGAAACGTGATTAGCTCAACTAGACGTAAGTCAGCAGCTTGCATGGATGAAATACACGGAAGGGCTATAAAAACCGTTCAAGATCTAATTTGTTACACAATTTCTTACCTAATAAATGAATCATTGAGTAGTGGACAGTTTCCTGAACTTAATAGAGAATCTAAGTGCATACCTATATTTAAAAACAAAGGACAACAAAATGATAAAGCGAATTACAGGTCTGCCTGTGTTCAAACTCAGATATAAAAAGTATTTGAACTTTGCTTTTCTGAGCGGTTAGTAATCTATATGGAAAAATAAGATTATAAATGACAGCCAAAATGGATTTCGCAAGGCGGTCAACAAATACCGCCATTTCAGACTGTCTTGAATTTATTTATGATGCTCTTAACAAAAAACAATCTGCGTTAGGTTTGTTTAATGACACGAGTCAAACATTCGATACTGTGAACCATGTACTCCTGCTGGATAAACTGTACGCTAGTGGCGTGCAGGCTGTAGCTTATGATTGGGTAGCATGGTATCTTAGGAATAAGGCGCAGACTGTTGGGATAGACGGAGCGAAGTCCCGTTCAGGGCTAAGCGATTTCGGTGTTCCACAGGGGCCAATATTGGGAACACTGTTTCTTCTATTATTTTTATTAATGATGTTCATGAGTGCTATGGCGGCCTGGGTCGTGCTGTTTTGTATGCATATATGGCACAAACATTTTGATAAGCAACGAAAATATGTAGGAATTGGTCGTGGCAAGCAATGCAGTTTCACAAAAATTTAGTGAGTACTCTCAATTTAATGGACTTCTTCTTAACTCCGACAAAACAGTTTTTATGTAATTTCCCCCAAAAAATGTTAGTATTCATTATATCCTTCTCATTAGGATGCATGGGGTGTCAATTAATTGTACATCTGTAGTTAAACTTCTTGGACTTTATATCGATCAGAACTTACTTGGGAAAATCATGTTGATGTAAGCTGTGCCAGGATTAGTTCCTAGTGTTTTTTAGTTAGGCAATTGAAGGAAAGTGTGGATGAAAAAATGTTAAAGATTGCTTATTATGGACTAGTGCAGTCGGTCTTGTAGTATGGTCTGCTATTCTGGGGCTCCTCAACGCGTTTTAACAAAGCATTTATGCTACAAAAAAAAGCAATAATATGCATTAAGAATGTAAAAAATATAAAAAAATAATACATGTTGTTCTATTTTATGAATCATAGACGAATAAAATTTAATTCTCTTCTCACAGTGATAAATTATTAAGCAAAAGTGGCAAAGCTGTTTCACCGTTTACTATCAGCTTTACTAGAATTGAAAAGTGACACAAGCGGCCATTCATAAAATTCCTTGACGTTTGCGATATTGTTCAAAACTGGAATTGTGTTGTTTTGTGTCTTCGAGAAGCGTTTAATTATTTTTCTTTGAAGAGGGTAACATTATTTTACGAAAAACCATTTAAACTTGGTGCGACAGTATCAAGTTTGCAAAAAATTGAACTATTTAAACTCAGAAGTTTCTTTCCACAAGTAAGTGTGGTTGTATTAACTTGTATCGAATCCACTGGTTTAGTTTTTTGTAACTTTTTGTATTTTTCTACTTGCTATAGGTAAACTATGAGGTGAAAATAAAAAATAAATCAATATCAATAAGTCCTTGAATTTTAATAATAAGTTGGTAGTTTGTAACAAAATTTTAATTTCAATGAAGGGAAAAATATGAATCTAAAGAAATTAAAATTTGAGAGGCCCCCACCAGGAATGCTAAACAGAGTTTCCATTTTTACGGTGTGTCTATCTCTCTTATTCCATCCATTGCATGTTTTAAACGGATGATTGATTTGATGCGAAACGATTTTATTAATGCAATGCTTTGTCTATAGTTTTTTTTTTAATGTCAATGGCTGAACCAAAATATTATTAAAATTTTAAAGAGAGGGAAAGACAGTCAGTTACGATATCACTGTAGCAAGGAACCAAAAGTACAGTGGTAATCTGTTACATGAAAGAAACATTTTCTTGCTAAGAAAAAATTTTGCAAAAAGAACACACCTTGTATTTTATGCGGATGCTGATGTTGCCCTCTTTTAAGCGTTGTAATAGCTTATTATGTACTCATCTTAAACACATCCCGACGTAAACTCTTGGTTTAACAATTTTTGTAGCATGATGTGCTAGTGCGCACTAAGTGACCTAGTCGTAACGGTCAAGGTATCGTGACTAATAAAACGCACTACTGTAAATAGAAAATGACACACGTCTTCAATTATAGCATTACCAGAAGTTTACTAATGGTCGCAACCACCTAGCCGTCGCGACCTGGTCGCAACGACCTAGCCGTCGTGACCTTCGTCGTGCCAAAGCACTCAGTCTTTCTCGTCCACAGGGAATAGAAACACTAGCTTTTTGACAAATGACAGATGATGCAGTTTGAGAAATAAGAAAAGACAATCCCATTGATGCTTATGAATATTGATCTCTGATGTTACTGCTGCTGGTTGTAGATTACTGCTAGTAGTTGTGTGGCTGTTTCAACAGCTACGTTTTTAAAAAGGTAAAGTTTAGTTCGTTGGGTTCAGGGGTATATTTTGTAGATCTTGACTTACAATCATTTGCCAGGGATATTATTATTCTTAATAACATTATTTTGTATGTTCTTCAACTTTCCGTTTGTAAGTTTCTCTAACCCCTTTAAATTCTGCTGTCAAATTCGCCTTTTTATATGGCTCACAATATTTCCTAAAAAATAAATTAATTATTACTTAGTACCTACTTTAATTAATTTAAAAATATGGCAGCATACCAATAAGGAAGAAATATCCACATATTTTTTATTGCATAAATCTTTTAAATAAGACATTACAAACCCAAAAAAATTATTTTAAATAAAATTACTAGGATAATTTAGCTAATATTTTTTTACTTTTCGGTATAATTAATTACAATTTAAAAAGCAGCCATTTGCCCTTAGTGCAAAGTGACGTCAGGCAGTGCAAAAAGTAAACCTTAATCTAAAGTCGAACAGGTGTGTTTTTCTCGGAAACAGTCAGAGGGGGAGCAATCGAATTTTCTGGGTTAATAGAGGAATAGTGCAACTAGCTTCGGTTAAAAATTAAGTTATACAGGATGTATTGTGTTGGAGTTATTAAACGTAAAAGTCGAAATTTCCGTAATTTCCGTTGAAATCGAGTACAGGTCGCAACAGTAAGTTAAATCGATTTAAATGTTTGGAGGTTCTAGATGATCCTGGGCTTCAGAAACGTGAAGTGAAACTGATGAGGACCGGAAAACGGCAAGTAATTTTTTGTTTTTTTTTACGTCGAAAAAGGCCATTTCCAAGACCCCTCTTTGGAATAACTCGAAAACGAAACGCCGGATCAAATACGGATTAATAAGTAAACCTTTAAAATCTCAAGTTCTTTCTTTTTACAATACATCTACCTCAACCTAAAACTAGAATATATATATATATATATATATATATATATATATATATATATATATATATATATATATATATATATATATATATATTTTGGAAAAACTGAAAATTTTGATTTTTGACTCAAAGTTTTCACAATTTTTTTTGGGTGAAAATGGATCCGAATTAAAATCCAATATACGTCATCGGAATTTATATTCTGCATTCTTTATAGGAAGGGTGCAATCGCCGATTAAATTTCGATTTTTTTGACTTTTTTGCACACATTTAAATCACTCCGTATTTTTTCCTATCTGTTTTTTCTACATTTTTTCAACGCTATCTTATAGAGGAATAATTAAACTTTAAAATTAATACAGAGAGAGAGGATCATCCAGGAGCATATTTACGGGGTAACATCTGAATTTTCTGGATTTTTTCCAACAAATTCTATTTTTAACCGACATTTCTCTACACTACATTCCCTATTTAGTGATATTTTTTGGGTTTCTTTTATCTGTTGATTGTCTAACAATTCCTCCAATTTATTTAAATCGCTTAATTTGAAATTTTCGAATTTTCAACCATTGCCATGAAAACAAAGAATAATTGAAGTTTGTTTACATCGAAATTATTAAAATATGATGTGTCAAAATTTCGCACAAATGACAGATTTTGTTGCAAGATTGGAAGGTTCCTGGGACGATTTTGGCTTAAAATATACATGAATAAGATTTTAGAAACCTTCTACTTTAAATGCAGGGATATTTTATTTAATGGATTACGCATTAAATGCCATTTTTATCGATTTTTCGATCGCCCTACAATATTGGAATTCGTCATGTACTTATTATAACACTCTTGACGTCATAGCCAATAGGATCACGTTTTACAAGTTTCGAAATTCGCGCGAAAATTTGCAGTAGAAAATCTTTTTTTTTTTTGTTAATATCCAAAATAACTTGATAAAAACAATCACCTCAAATATTTAATTTATAAAGGGAATATAAAAAAGTATATCAGATTTATCTAGGTTATGTGCATTGTGCATATTTCCTACTATTTACTTATACTGCCCAAACAATTACATTTTTATGTGATAAAATATCCTACCCAAACCCAACCGGTCGTAACTTTGTTAAATATATAATATTATGTTAGAAGCAGAACAGCCATATAGACAGAAATTTGCCTTATCAAAGCTATTAAGATAAATTTTCCAACATAAAAATCAAAGCGACCATGATGTGTAACATCACATCTGCTATAAGATAACTGCAAATCCCTTCATTTGTCTTTATGGCGAACAAAGGACTTAACTAACCTCTAAAAACGGTGCCTTAACTGACCCCAGAAGCTGGCCATCACTTTCGTGTGGAAATCCAATAGATCGGGGATAATATGAGAACGGGCTATATATTTTGTTAAAATGACTAATCGGTTGCTGGTTACAGACTACTAAATAAAAGTCTTTTAGAATATGAAGATTAGAATATAATTATCTTTAAATCAAGCGCAGTTGTTACTAGCTTGATCTCCAAATCTCTATCTACAGAAACTATTGTAATTTAAGGTAAGAACGACTCACCTACCGGGTGTCAACGAAATCCTTTTACATACCCTAATTTTGTTCATATTAGAAATATAAATTCCATTTTTCAGTTTCAGCTTTAGTTGACAAAAACACATTTTTTGACATAACAAAACAATTAAATATCGATTGTGGTTTCTCCGGAGGCGAATTTAAGTTTTTTTATTTTAAATGGCAACCTATCAATTTTTTTGGACCGTTGAATAGCTCTTTAAATTCCCTTGTCGGTGGTATATATCACAAGTGGTAGTTTGCTTTTGAGGTCCCTGATTGATATTTTTATAAAATAACTCAGTAGTTTAGTCAAGAACATTGTTTAACTTTTATTTTTTAACATGATTTTTTTAAAATTCTTTTTAAATAATTTCTTAATGCAAATTTATGTACTGATTACTAATATTGCCAATTTTAAAGCAAATTTTCACCAAGACATTCAATAGAAAGCACCAAAAATGAATAGTCGTCGTGTAGTACATGATATTAATAACCTAAAATTATTAAAAAGACACATTTTACCGGTTTTCTTCTAAAAAATATGAGATGAGACAAAAAAGAACATTATTTATTACACATAAAATCACATATGCACCTGTTGGCTTGAAAAAACAATTGGTTATTGAAAATAATATTTGTCAAATAGTTTTTTTTACAAACTTCAGTCCTGGAATTTTTTCGACATTCGCCATAAATCATTAACAACAATTCAACAATGGCAATTTACACAAAGAGTTTTACAGTAAATAATTTTTAGCAGATAAAAGCTTCAAAATAGAACTTGTCTGATAATTATTATTTTGAATGAAACAAAGCTTTATTACTCACTTGTCAGGATGCCAGTCAGGAATCCATTTGGACGAACAACAGTAGGGGGGCCTCGCAAGTAATACTTACCTATACCTATCCTAGAATATTTTGGTACGATTAGTATTTACCCAAAATCGTCAAGGAAACACAGTTGAAGTTATAAGGAATTCCCCAAGTCGTCTCGGCTCCCGTTGCGTAACTTATTTACTGAGACATATTCATATATTGTCACGTATAGGGCTCAAGGGGTAGCTCCACCAAATGTCATGTCGACGCACTCAACGAACAAGGTTGTAACTCCAGTTAAATTTATTTTGAGTTTTAAACCCATGCGTACTCCGCAAGAAGAGACAAACATGGCAATATCAGTGACCAATAGTTTTGCAAAAACCCAGTTTAACAAAGTACATATTTGACCTTGGTACCTACTTTAATATCAACTTTAAAATGGTTGTAATGTGCTAACCGTCTTTCTTAATACTAAGTAGGTATTTTATGCAATTTTTCCGTCATAAAGATGTTAACAGAGATGCAACCTTGTTCCTATTAAAATTAACAACATATTGACCTGCCATAGATGTTGAGTTACTGCTGTTTTATTCAAAAGGTTTATTGTTTACAACTGTTCGAATGCATATTTCTAAAATTCCCTTTGTGGAGTCACATTATGTTAGAGCTAGAACTGAAAAGAAATATTTGGAAAAAACCTTAAATTTTTAAAAATTATATAAGCCCTATAAAGAGTGGCTAAATGAAAACAGTTACGAACCGGACCTTAGAGCTACAGACACAATATCGCGATATATTTTATAATGAGTATAACATTGACTTTTTTGGGCCAAAGAAGGACCAGTGTCCAACTTGTGATATATATTACAGATCTTTTCAGGAGAGGGACGCCTTACTTTTAAACTATACAAGTCATATAGCATCTAAATTTGTTTTCAGGGAACTAAAATCTCAATATAAAATACTTGCTCAACAAAATAACTCTTTAGTTTTAGACAACTTTATGAAAAGTCTTTTGGCTTTTGACTATTATTCTTTATCACCTTAGAATATCTGATTTTTTTGGTCTGCCCTAACATATTTTTAGGCATAAGGAACACGAAGTCATGATATTATCTAACATCACGTACAATGCCATAAAATAACTGCAAATCCCTTCATTTGTCTTTATGAGCGAACAAAGGACTTAACTAACCTCTAAAAGACAGGGGCCCACTAACTCCGGAAGCTGGACGTGTTTCCGTCTTAAATACGGTATGGACCGGGGTTATAGAAGAATTTTTATAAGTTTCCTTAGGGCGACTTATCGGCAGTTCGCTAAATAAAATTTCTTAGGTGCCATTTAAAACTGTGCTAACTATGTATATATATGTTATATGCGCTCTTCACCACGTGCCGTGGTTGACCTTCAGTCTCACGAGTTATAGCGGTCATATATACCTCTAAGAATGCATTGTAATCAGTATCCTCGTTTCGCAATGTTCACGAGTCGAAGGTACTGAATCAGCACTAAATTGTATATAAAAACACATGTTGGCTTTTATCGTTAGTTCATACTCATTTTAGACCGATACTATGCTCATTTGAAATTCGATATTTAAGTTAAAATTAAAAGTAATAATTTGTTTGATGTAACGAAGAAATAAAGTTTTTTAAAAAGAAGTTTTGTGAAACAGTGATTTAACAATTTGGCGCAGTCGGTAGGATCTGTCAACGCTGCTAGAACACGAGGCTTTCTAACTGGTAGCGGCGAATTCCAATCCCTCAACAGAAAGAACCTGCAAACATCGAGACGCTCTCACTTGGCAAACTACGGAAGGAACACCTGGTAAAGCCCCTGGTAGTCAAGGTCAAGAATACGACGCTTCGATGCTGCTGCTAGTATTGTAAGTAAATGAATCATCTCGTTTTTGTTTAAACTGTTGATTTTCTTTTGTGTTAAGAAACTGTTCGATTTTCTAAGTTTCGCTGTTTTACAATATTTCCCGTATTTTTACCGCATATTTTCGAAAAATATTTTATTTTTAAGCAACTTACTACATTTTTGAAAATAAAATAAAAAATGGCTCCTCCAGCAGATTCTCAAACAACTGCTGCGGCTAACACTAGCCAAGCGGAAATCGAGCCTTACAAACTCTCAGAAATATTTTCTATCGTTCCCGAATTCGAGGATGACCAGATCTTTTTGGGTACATTTTTGAACGCGTGTGATCATGCCTACAACATGGCAACTACGGACCAAAAAACTTTGTTAGTGATTCACATAAAAAATAAATTAAAGGGTAGAGCTGCACAGCTTATAAGCTCTAGAAATCCTAACTCATATTTAGAGATACAACAACTTTTAAATCTCCACTTTGGGGATTCTAGGGATCTTTCATCCCTTATTCAAGATTTACAAAGGCTGAAACAACTTTCTAACGAATCGCCGCTTACTTTTTATAATCGGTTACAGGTTTTAAATGCAAAAATGCACACATTTATTCAAAAATCTATTTTAAATCAAGATCAAAAGAAAGCGCAATCGTCTTTAATAGACACCATGGCTCTTAATGCATTGTTAGTAGGGCTAGAACCTAAGTTAGGGCAACTTATCCGTGCCGGTAACCCTTCTAACCTGTTAGAAGCACAAGCGCGAATCAGGAGAGAACTCCAACTTTCTTACATCGAATCGAGTAAAACCGAGAGACCTAACCCTCCAAGACAAACTTTAATCCCGAGAAGACCACCACCTCAGCCTCTAAAGTGCTTTAATTGTGGCCGCATTGGACACACAGCCAATCAGTGCCGTAGCCAACCAGCACAACGCTACACTCCGCCTCAAAATTCTGATTTTCAGAGGCCAGTGAATCAAAACCCAACCTCACATTTTTCCCAACAAGTTAGTGCGCAAAATCAACATCAGTCTAAGCCACAACAATATTCCAACAACTTACCCCAAAATCGACCCCCATTTCCAAATAGGAATCCTAACTTCCGGCCTAATCCACAACGAACTTACCACATAAATGCCAATGACTACCCACAAGACGAATTTTCATATTACCCCGACAACTACCATTATGGCAACGATTTTCAATATCAAGACCCCAATAATTACCAACCCACTTACGCTAGTGATGAATACCCGATGGAACCCTTAACCCAAGAAAATTATCAGGATTTTCTTACGCCCCCTGTCCAGCAACACCCACCTGGAGAGAATTATCAAGAAATCGACCCCCTGATAGAAATCCAGAACCAAATCCAGACCATGAACATGGACAACATGGATCCCGGTCTGAATTTCCCAGATCAAAAATTTCTCTAAATCCTCTTTTAACGGTCAATTCAAAAAATCTGTACTACATAAACGACGCTACAAAAAAATTTAAACTTCTAATAGATTCCGGTGCTGGAATATCCATTTTTAAAAAAAACACTGTCAAAAATTATCGCCAAAGGTCTCCAGAAAACGTCACTATTCAAGGTATAACCGATCAAAAACTTGCTATTAAGGAATCAGCCCTCATCCCTTTTGACGAAGGCCATCCACATAAGGTTTATATTTATAACTTGGACATAGACTTTGACGGCATTTTAGGGCTAGATTTTTTAGAACATTATGAATGCGTAATCGATATTAAATCTAAGCAACTTATTACAAATTTTAAAACAATCCCTCTATTTAAAGTTGACGATATTCAAAATAAAAATAAATTTACAGAAAATGTGTCGTGCAATAAAATTTCAATAGAAACTCGTACGGAAAGAATTTTTAAATTAAAATGCGACCTTTCTAATACCGACGCTTTACTTAGCGCGCAAGAAAAAGAAAAGGTTAGACTCCCAAATGCTCTAGTCAAAATAAACTCACATGGCGAATTTTACACATCTATTATCAATGCCAACGCGATACCAAAAGAAATTGACTTTTCGGAGTTAACGCTAGAACCGGCAGATGACACTGCCGAACCATTCTTTAATCTTAATACCGTTAATAAAGAAAAAAATTAATGTCAGCATGACAGAATTTCTTTTATCAAAAATCAGGTAAGAACCGAACACCTCAGCGAGGAGGAAAAAGAACTAATTACTAATTTGTGTTCAGACTTTGCGGACATTTTTTATCTCGAGGGAGACCCTCTGACGTTTACCAACGAAATAAAACCTTCGATAGAAACGAATGGCGCTCGTCCTGTCTTTACCAAATCCTATAGGTATCCTCAAATTCATAAAGAGGAAGTGAAAACTCAAATAAATAAAATGTTACACGAAGGTATCAATCATCCAACCCTCCGTCTCACCGTGGTCATCGCCAGTTTGGGTGGTTCCCAAAACACTGGATGCT
Source organism: Philopedon plagiatum (assembly GCA_963971165.1). Taxonomy (NCBI): domain Eukaryota; kingdom Metazoa; phylum Arthropoda; class Insecta; order Coleoptera; family Curculionidae; genus Philopedon; species Philopedon plagiatum. The sequence continues at coordinate 39,057,501 of OZ020189.1, read as the reverse complement.
TCTGGAAAGCAGAAATGGCGCGTTGTAATCGACTACCGTAAGCTGAATGAACTAACTGTAGACGATACATATCCCTTGCCGAACATTTCTGACCTTCTGGATCAGTTAGGAAAGTGCCAATACATTACGACCCTAGATCTCGCCTCTGGATTCCACCAGATAGAGATTGAACCCAGAGACATTTCCAAAACAGCCTTTTCTGTTGAAAATGGCCATTATGAATTCGTCCGAATGCCTTTCGGCTTAAAGAACTCATGTCCATATTCCAGCGTGTCATGGACAATATTCTTCTAGGAATTCAAAATGAGCGTTGCCTAGTATATATGGACGACATAATAATCTATTCTTCAACTATCCATGAACACATTTCCCGTCTTACTGAGGTATTTAAACGCCTTCGGAAAGCAAATCTCAAAATTCAGCCTGACAAATGTGAGTTTCTGAGAAAAGAAGTCGCCTATCTTGGACATCTCATCACTCAAGAGTTAAGCCAAATCCCGCCAAAGTTGATTGCATCCTCAACTTTCCTGAACCAAAAAACGCCAAGAATATCCAGTCTTTCCTAGGACTAGCAGGCTACTACCGCCGATTTATCCCAAATTTTGCCAAGATTTCAAAACCTCTGACGAAGTTATTGAAAAAAGACACCCCTTTCACTTTCGACTCAGATTGTAAATCATCTTTCAATGAGTTAAAACAAGCTCTTGTTTCTAACCCCATTCTAGTCTATCCAAATTTCGAGGAACCCTTCCTGCTAACAGGCCCAGTTGGAAAAGATCTTCCCATTGCATACGCTTCACGAACCCTGTGTAACGCGGAAACAAAATATTCAACCATAGAACGCGAATTACTTGCCATTGTTTGGGCCGTAAAACATTTCCGTCCCTACCTTTTCGGCACAAAATTCACTCTTATTACGGACCATCGCCCGTTAACATGGTTATTTTCCATTAAAGATCCAGGAAGTCGTCTAGCAAGATGGCGTCTAAAACTGGAAGAGTACGACTATAAGATAGAGTACAAACCCGGGAAAATAAATAAAAACGCAGACGCACTCTCGCGAATAAAGATAAACTGCTTCCAACAGTGTGCAAAATTTCAGTCTAAAGTTCACGTCTCTAATGAAGACGATAAAAATAGGCCCTCCACTAGCGGTTTACAAAGAAATTCCGACAACGAAGACGAAGACAGCGAAAACGAAACAGACCTCGACAAAATCAAAGAAGCATACAATACTTTTGTCCATCTCTATAAAACAAAATCAATTATCGATTACTCAAAATTTGAGATTACTAACTCTCAACTTCTGGACAAGTCCCAGAAAAACATAGTTACCTTCTTTTGGCAAAATAAAATGGAAGATCTCCATTACAAAATTATTGACGATATTTTCGAAGAACATCCCGAGTTTCTCCCCAACCAGATAAACATCCTGTCAAGCAAAACGGTCAAAGATAGGAAATACCTTATCATCCCCTTACGGTTTGACTCCAACAACGTGGTATCCCATTTATTTTACATTTTATACAAATGCCAAAACGAATTTGATATCGTAAAAACCTACTGTGTAGAAAACAACCTAAATTACCTATATTAAAAATTTTTTCATTTATCTTTGACGAAAAAGAAATAAAACTTAAAATATGTCAAAACATTGTCGCAACCCCCGATCACGATCAAATACCCATAATCATAGACCAATACCACACGGGAAAAAATAAATTACATCGCGGAATAAATGAAACAATAAAACGCGTAAAAGAAAAATACAATTGGCCCGGTCTTACTAAAGATGTAGAGAAATTTATAAAAGCATGTGAAATTTGTCAAAAAGTCAAAATTTGTCGAAAAAACCTAACCACCCCTCTCGTAATTACGGAAACGCCAAAAACGCCCTTCGAAAGAATTAATATCGACATATTTGAATATCCAACGCTTACGATTAGGGATGAATTAACTAAATTCACTCAAGCGAATCCATTAGGAGACAAAAAGGCCTCAACCGCAGTCAATACTTTATTGGTATTTTTCCAGCATTACGGTACGCCACTAAGAATCCATTGCGATCATGGCCGTGAATTTGACAATTCCCTAATGAAAGATCTCTGTGAGCTCTATGACATAAAATTAACTTTTTCTAGTGTTAACCACCCACAATCAAACGGTTCTATAGAAAGATTTCACGCAACTCTTACCGAGATGCTTAGAGCCCATACAGCAGAAAACCCCGACGAACATCCATTTAATATTCTCCCTTACGCGGTTATTTGTTACAACAACACCAAAAATAAAACTAATGGTTTTCCACCGTACGAATTAATTTTTGGACACACGTCCAGTAGACCTCCAGAAACCCTGTATAACCAAAAAGAACTTATCTCAAAGTACATTAGAGATTTAAGTAACCGGATGGAGTACTACTATAAAGTCGCGCGAATGAAAACGGAATAGCAAAAAGAAAAAGCAAAACTTAGATTCGACCGATCTGTCTCAGACAAAATTCTCGATTATAAACCCGGAGACAAAGTATACATTAAGGAATCCCAGATAAAACATAAGGCACAAAATAAATTTAACGGTCCTTTCGAAATCTTAGAAGTTTTCAAAACATCAGCCACCGTGCAAAATCCCCAGACTCAGCAAAAATCCAAAATTAACTTTGATAGATTAAAGCCATACTACGAATAGTCTCCTTCTTTTCAGACTCTTCGGGCTGCTATCAGTCACTACATCTCAGTACACCGTAACGTCGATAAATAACACCATAGGACTCTTTTTCCATGAAGAAAGCACCATTAAAATATCAAACGATAAATGGACACTGCTTGTCTACAAAGAACTCCAGCCTATCAAAGAAGCCATTTCCAATAACGACAAAATTCTTTCTAATCTAATAAACGTCTTTCAGGCCCCCAAAATGTTAGCCTTTAAAGCCGAAATTCAAACCCATATCAGCCTCTTGAAGCAAATTGCTGACTCAGTAAACCTAAAATACAAGGAGGTTATGACTGATACGAAACATTACAATTTTCGAACAAAACGCGGCGTATTTAATGGCATAGGTACTGTTTGGAAATCAATAACCGGTAACTTAGACGCATCGGATGGCGAATATTTCAACGAGTGCATAGAAAAAGTGACTCACGACGAACGACAAATCGAAAATCTATTAAAAAAATCAAATTTCGGTAACGACGTCTGTTATTAAAAACTTTAATTCAACCCTTCAGAAACTTCAAATAGACGAAGAAACCTTTAATAATGACATAGTAAAAATTCGCGAAGCTATTTTTAACATTTCTGATGTAATGGTCTTTTATGAAGGTCAGTTACAAATAGTGAACCTGTGTGAATCATTAATGGAAAGTTATGTATTCTTGGAAGACTCTCTTAACAATATATTAGATGCGATAACTTTTGCTCGCTTAAAAATTCTACATAGTTCAATTATCACCCCTAGAGATCTTGTAGCCTCTTTGCAGGAAATTTCTCGTTCCCTAGTAAAAAATAATTTACCATTACCCACGTATGGATCTAATATTGCGGAATATCTAGAAATTATACAATTAGAAGCATACCAATCAGATTCAAAAATAATTTTTGTTTTAAAAATTCCTCTATCTGATCATGAAACCTATACCTTGTACCATCTGTATCCAATCCCAATCTTAGATAATCGAACAGGTCTTCATCACATTTTACCTACAACTCAAAAATATATTGCGCGTGATGATGATTCATTACTCTACATATCTTTTCAAAATCTGGATAACTGTATGCAACTAGGAACCAACACCAAGATCTGCTCCGACGTGCTTCCGTATCCCATTGATAGCGATGCTATGTGTGAAGCACAATTACTCAAACACCTCAGTAAACTGCTAAAAACCTGCCAGACTTCACTCCTTTTTGCCAAAGAGTACAATGTTCAAGAACTACGCCAAAACTACTGGTTAATCACCGTTTCTGACCCTTTGCCTGTGACAATAAAATGTGAAAGTAAAAACGTTATCACCAAGTTACTAAACACCAACTCCTTACGGAAGCTGCAACCAGGTTGTACCGCCTTTATTGGAAACACAAGGGTACATGCCAAATATCTCGTTGACAAGTACAAAAATGTTACTTACCAAAATCACCCGGTAATCATACCTTATGATTGCTGTAGTCACCTACCCGAAAAAACACACATTCAGTACTCCGACGAATTGGACAGACTGGTTAACGAACCCTTCGTGACTAAGCATCTCCATAGGTTCACAATACTCGCCATCACATTAATTGCCGTCCTGGCTACCCTCTACGTCCTCTACAAATGTAGGCGCAGAAGACCCCGCAGAATTGGCATGGCCATCACGAACGACAACCATCCACAACCACCTCCAATGCCCAGATCCAGAGAACTAGTCCATCAGAAGCTACGTAATCTACTTCCAAAGAGAAGACCAATTGCCCGCTCTTCCAGTGAAGCTTTAGAAGAAGTTGAACTCCAAACTAATGAACATTGAAAAGCTGCTGCAAAGCACCATCCTTTTTTTTTTAAAGGGGGAGTTGTTATATGCGCTCTTCACCACGTGCCGTGGTTGACCTTCAGTCTCACGAGTTATAGCGGTCATATTGCAACACCTCTAAGAATGCATTGTAATCAGTATCCTCGTTTCGCAATGTTCACGAGTCGAAGGTACTGAATCAGCACTAAATTGTATATAAAAACCCATGTTGGCTTTTATCGTTAGTTCATACTCATTTTAGACCGTTACTATGCTCATTTGAAATTCGATATTTAAGTTAAAATTAAAAGTAATAATTTGTTTGATGTAACGAAGAAATAAAGATTTTTAAAAAGAAGTTTTGTGAAAAGTGATTTAACATATATATATATATATATATATATATATATATATATATATATATATATATATATATATATATATATATATATATATATATATATATATATATATACAATGCGGCTCTTTAATGTCCCCCCTCTTAATTTTTGAACCGTTAAATATCGAAAATTTAAAGTTTGCATACGGGAATTAGTACAAAAATACTATGTTTTGGTCCACAAGTGACTCTCGGAAAAATCAAGATGGCTGCTGGACGCCATCCTGCAAAAAAAAAATTAAATAGAAAGAGGTGTTTTGCCAAACTATAAAGGTCATTGAGTACTTTATGATCCTAGAATATTACGTCATTATTCGCCCTGAAAACAAAATGGCGGCTTGTTGAAACAAATATTTTAAAAATAAAACGTAATGAATATTGCTTAAGTGTTATAATTGGCGGTTTCAAAATACGCTTCTGATGATAGCAAGAGGTTAAAAAAATATTACTAAGCCCTCCCCCATTCCCACTAATTGAAATAAAATTTAAATTGTGTTAAAAGTTAGGTCTGAAATTATTGAAATGACATTAAACTCCCAATTTTTTGGTGGTATTCTTATCGGCCTGAAAAATTTAATCACCAATGAATTTAATTAGTTAATTTAATTAAATTACTTCATGCATCATAGTCCTCTGATGATGAGTTGCGGTGTTTTGAAGTCAGCTTTTCACGTTTTGAGAGTTCGGAAAAAACTTGTACATGTGTTTTGTACATACCTGTAAAGTAGACTGGTAGAGGAATGCGTTCCACCAAAAATAATTTTCAGTTTTGGAATCCACTCTTGGAGTTCCAGGGTTCGAGCGTTATATGACATCACCAAGGTAAGTACTTAACCAATAACTACTTGAATACAAAGACACAATGCTTATGACTTAACGTTATGTGACGTCATCACCCGAAGTCATTACATATACGGATATCTATGCAACAACTCCTAATCTATGGCCATACGCAAAAACTCCTTTCAGGTCCAGCCGCCCGAGCCGTATTCGATTGACAAAAATTTGGACCGATCCGGATCACTTTCCGACACATTTCATCTCTTTCTACTACCCTTCCTGATTCAATTACGTATTCCTCTAACTTAATGTTTGTAACCTGATCCGGATCGATTAGATTTTGTCAATCGAATACGCTTTACGTCCAGCATAGTCAGCTGTGCGTCCAGACATGTGCTTGAAACAATATTGTCAGATTATCTATAATTCTTAATTAGGATAAGCTTAGAAATAACTTTTCTTTGTGTAATGTGTTTATAACTACGTTAACTTAGTTATTAACACAGGCCTAATATAATTTTACAGCAGTATTTTATTGGGAGTATTTTGAAGTTAAATAAAAAAATAACAATAATAATAAGTTTTAGTAAACGTGCAGTCAGCAGACAAAACGCTACCGTCGATCTGGCAACGTTGTACCATATGACATGCAGTTTTCCTTTTCGTGTTAACAATCTACAAGTGTTTTGTGTATTTAGTGAAAAAACAAAGTGTATTACCGGTTTCAATAGTGTTTTAAATAATTATTAAAATGCCTTATAGATGTTGTGTAGTCGGTTGTAAGGGTAATTACCCAAACGGACCAACAGTACGAGTATTTCGTTTTCCTAAGAGTGTGGAAGGGCAAGTGAAATGGCAGAACGCCGTACATCGTGAAAATTTTATTCCAAATGCTAGTAGCCGAGTATGTGAGCTTCATTTTACAGAAGATGATTTTATCAGGCAGTATAGTCAGCAAGACACGAGAACCGGTGAGGTCGTTTCTGTAAAGTTAAATATACCAAGATTAAAAGAGCACAGCGTACCTAGTAAATTTCCCAATTGTCCAAAATACTTATCAAAAACTTTAACGCATCGAAAAAGCAGAGAAGAAAAACTTTAAGAACTAGACGAATTACGATTTCAAAAAGGTATTGAAGAAAGCAAGCGTGAAATTTTAATACATAAAGAACTTACAAATTATAAAACTTTTGAAGAATTTAATAATTTTTTTAAAACATTTAGTTTAAATGAAGGGTGGTTTATTATTAATGAAAAAACTTCAAAGACTCTCTTTAAGATTAAGCATATTCCGGGGCCTTCAATTACGTGGGCTGTTAAAATAAATAATAATTTAGAAATAAGTACATACTTGTACGGACAACCAGTAAGTATACAAATTGATAAACTAAAAACGCCCTTTTTGTCAAGTAGTTTGGATGAATTGCGAAATTTACTTGATACCATTGATTGTTCGATGAATATTCTTCCTTTAGATTCCGAACAAGACAATAATAACTCTGAAAATAACTCGAATCCTGACCGCGATCCCGAATATGACTACAGAAAAAATAACATGGATATGTCAAAAATTAATGAAATTTTGAACTTTGTTTCAGATTTGCTAAAAAACTTAAAAGTAGACAATGATATTTTAGCACAAGCTTTGCAATTTATCTCCGAACAAATAAAATTAAGAACTTTGCCAAAAGAACGATACAGATATTCCACTACAACTATGGTATTTTGTTCAATTGTATATACAATCAGTCCTCATGCGTACAGATATTTAAGAAATCACTGGCCAATAATTTTACCCCATCCTGAAACTATCAAAGGCGTCTGTAATAATTTTTTAACTGATCCCCATATTGATGAGAAAAAAAATTTTTTGACTTACGCACAAAATATTTTTAAATATTTAAATGATCAAGACAAAAATGTTTGTCTGCTAATGGATGAAATTCATATTAACCCTTATTTAGACTATAAAGGGGGAAACCTGGTGGGGGCATCAGTAAATAATAACGAATTGTTAGCAACATCTGCATATACTTTCATGATTACAAGTATTTGTTCAGATTTGGAAGAAGTTGTTCACATTGCCCCTATATCTAAAATTAACCATGAATTGCTTTTTCATTTTATCAAAACAATAATAACTCATTTAGAGGCTATCGGTTATATAGTTTTTTGTGTACTCAGTGACAACAATGCCATTAATGGAAAAGCTATGTCAAATTTTTCACCAAAAAAAGAACTTAATATAGTGTTCCCACACCCTGTCGATGCTAAAAGACCTTTATTTTACTTGTTTGATTCTGTCCATCTCTTAAAATGTATATTCAATGCCTGGCTAAACTCAAAACCTGATCAGACATTTACATATCCCGACTTTTTTACTGGCGAAGAAAAAGTTGCATGTTTTGCATCTCTTAAAAAATTGCATGACTTGGAACACAACATGTTACTAAAATTTGGCTTCTCTTTAAATTTAAAAGCTCTGTATCCGTCTAGCATGGAAAGACAAAATGTAAAACTGGCATTAAAAGTTATTAATCCTTTTGTAATTGAGGGCTTACAAAATTTTGACAAAGATATCCCCAATGCTCAGGACACAGCCGAGTTTTTGAAAATAATAGTAAAGTGGTGGAATATAATAAACGTCAAAACATCATTAAAAGGAAAGCGTTTGCGTGATATTTTCCAGGAACCTATTGTAAAAGGTAAAATAGTAAACGACCCAAAACTTGACTTTTTGAAACAAATGTTGATTTGGTTAGATAACTGGAAATCAGAAATTTTTTTTAAAAAATTAACACGCCAAACTCACACAGCTTTGTCCCATACAATTTATGGTGTGCTGGAAATTGTGAAATATTGTTTTGAGGAATTAAATTTAAATTATATTTTGTTAGGAAAATTGCAAACTGATCCCTTAGAAAATCGCTTTGGAAAGTATAGACAGTTAGCGGGTGGACATTATCACATCTCAATTCGACAACTTTATGAATCTGAAAAACGACTACGAATTCAATCAATATTGACACTAAAATCCCATAATTTTGGAGAGTTAAGAATTGAAAAATTCTACGAATCACCTGATTGTGACGAACAGGACAGTGCTGAAGACTGTTCTAAAGAAATTGACGAAATTCTTAAAAATATTATTATTCAAAAATCTGATATGGACAACTTTAAACCAGAAATGCCTGTGATTACGTATCTGGGGGGATATTGCAGCCATATTGCTTTAAAGAAGCTGAAATGCAATTATTGCAAAAATTCTTTGACATGCAATAAAGAACTTATTGCTGAAGATAATTTTAATCTCATAACTAACTTAAGCAGAGGTGCCCTGCAATATCCTAGAGATCATGTAATTGAAATAGTTATTGTTTCATATATTTTATTCCAGAAAATACTTAGTGACCATGAGAATACATTCTTAAACATTTTTTCTCAAAAATCATTTCTGACTAATCTCGTATTTAAATATATCCTTAAACAAGAATTTTTAATATACTTTGATGGCTGCAATACACACTCAGCAAAAACAATTATTGATATTTTACTTAGCAGTATTACCAACACTCTGCTCAAAAATTACTGTGCCAAGAAAAATAACCGATTAGGTAAAGGTCATAAAAGGAAATTAAATACATATACAAAATAATTGGACATACATTAACTTTAACTTTAAAGTGGCTAGGTAATCCAATGATGATTTTCAGTAAATTTTTCTCAGTACTTAGTTACTCGTAAATCCTCGAGTACCTAAATTTTTGGAAAATTTTGCTATCTGAGGATACACAATATCTGAGGCAAAATCTTTAGGATTTCTTAGTTTAATAGAAGATATTATTTTTTATAATTGGTATTAATACTCACCTTAAAATATGTACCTAAAAAAACTACAGTAAAACATTTTACACAAAGTAGTTCTTTTTAAAATCATTATAGTTTTTATCACTTATACATATTTTAGATCTTATTAACGCATAATTTGCCCAAATGCAAGTTTAAATATTTAAATAATGATGGTCTAAAGTGCAAATTTATAAGTCACACAAAAACATAAATCCAAAAAAAGCATATAATATAATATTGTATTCATTTATTCATATGACCACGGCTGATGACGTCACAGATAAGCATTGTGTCCTTGTATTCAAGTAGTTATTGACTTAACCCTTTCACTACTGTGCTGCAGCGGGAGACCCGTGCGTCTGCGGCCGCTTCCCGCAGCTAACTGAATACCCAGAATAAACTTTATTTATTGTTTGTTCATTTATTTATTTAGTTATTAAAACAACACAATTTTTATTGTTAGATTTTAACAAATACCGATGTTGGCAATCGTTTCTGCATCATTGGAAACCCCAAAAAACATTAAACAGTGGCGTTCGTCTGTAGGGGTTTGGCGGGAAATTTAAAAAAATCAAAAATTATACAGCAAAAATGACCTTAAATGAAAAGATATCCAAATTTTTTATTAAGAAATGTTGTTTAGAATTAAATATTATAGACGTACACACGTACACAATAGTCCTCAAACACCTGACACACCCTGCGGTCTCCCCATCTTATTTAAATGACAGCCGCCGAAAACAACCGATTTTTAAGGTCCTAAATAACGGATTTTGATTTGAGTCCGCGGTCGTTTCCCGCAGTAAACCCTACCTCCTTGCTTGCGTAAATATCAGTCACCCGCACGGTCAGCACGAATTTTTTTTGCGTCTATATCGGCTTCCCGCAGTGAAAGGGTTAATTTTATAATCGCCTAGAAAAGCCTAATGCTACGAATTATCATATATATATATATATATATATATATATATATATATATATATATATATATATATATATATATATATATATATATATATATATATATATATATATATATACAAAAAAAACTGATTGAACATAGTGTTCTAGCCTTGTAAAGGCGTTGCAACATCCCAGAGCTACACACATAAAAATGAAGTCTTGTTTCAAGGAAATAATTGCTTTCAGAAATATTTCTTTACTTGGAACACTTGAGGTTTTAAATAAAGAGAACTTCTTTATTTTAAGGAAACAGTAAGATTTAAAGTGAGTAAAAATATATTTTAACTTCTGTGTTCGATTTAAAGTCATTTCCTTAAACGAAAATACCGTAATTATCAATTGGAAGACATCATATTTAAGAATTAACAACATTCAAAAGTTATAGTTTAAGATTTCAGATTTCTTTCACTTAGATAGTAGGAGCTCAAAACAAAAAAATAATTCGCTCTCGCTGACATTGCAACGATATTATTTTTAAAAACTCTAGGTACTTGATTTGAGAAACTAGTTCTTAGCTTAATGCAAATTTACGTTATTGTGAAATATAGATATTTTATCTCAGATTTTGAAGAAATATTTTTTCAACCAATGATAACAAGTGTTTCTCTAAGAAAGCGAACATTTTTAATACGAAATCGTGTATGTCTTTCATGTTCTCTTATTATAAGAGCAGTCAAAACCTATGTCCGAAATATATCACTTTTGTTCTGAAAAAATTATTTAATTTAAAACCTATTTACACACAAACTAAAGTATGAACTATTTTAATACGAGATGTTTTCTTTTGTTCCAAGGGCACAAATACGAAAACACTTTTTTTTCGCTTTGAGACCCTATTTCTTTGCCACATATGAAAGTCAATATGCTCTTGCATAGAAACCAATGGCTTTACGTTAAGACATTATTTTTATGTGTAGTTAAAAATTTATCATTTTCCTATTCATTACATACATCTGATTCATATTACACGATATTTTTCAAAAGAAAAATATCGATTAATATGAATGCACTACGCAGTCAGTCGGTAAAAATATATTTGGAAAACTACCCCAAAAAGTTGCAGCATTCTTAAATCTACCCAATTCATCAAAATATCCTGGATACAGCTTTTGACGGACATCTGCCTCTCTATTAGCTGACTCTGGTGCATCCGTGGATGTTTTAAAAGGGCATGGAGGATGGAAATCGGCAGCCATCGCCGAGGGGTACGTTTTGGAAACACTTCCAGACAAGCTTTTAGGCTGGTTTCTGAAGATGTCGCATTCACTGTTACATTAAGTAGCGGCGTACAGCATACTGTCGATAAAATAAATCAATTATTTAATATTGCAAGTTGTATTAATGTAAACATTCATTTAAATATAAACAAGTAAATAAAATTTTGCCAAATATGACGGTTCTTTAATTATGCGTCGCTAGGATATTTTTTAGTCCCTAGGGATTAAATTAACCACTTTAGTCCCTGTTTGAAGGGATTAAAGGGCATACGTTGGCCCCGAAACTGCAAAAAATTTATTATCACGAAAAATAATTATATATATATATATATATATATATATATATATATATATATATATATATATATATATATATATATATATATAGGTATATATATATATATGGAGTAAAGTGACCAAATATGGAATAGGTGCTTAATATGGAATATCGATTTGTTTTAATAGTTATTTGTGTACCAAGGCCGTAATGTTGATCTTTTTTTGGCCGAATCTGAAATTTGTGGCAGAGGCGTAGCCGAGGCCAACAAATTTCAGGTGAGGACAAAAAAGATCATACGGCCGAGGTGCACACAAAATTTTTTAAGCGAGTGTCTCATCAAGTAGGTAACAACTTTTTTTTACAATTTTGTTTCTAAACAAAGACGAAACTGGAAGATTAGATTCAAATTTTTATTAACCAAATGAAAAGTGTATTATTAAGTAACAAAGAATTACTTACAGTAAGTATTATAAACAGAAGTTGGGTTATAAAGAAGTTAATAAATTAGGGCATTATTTGTTATTAATTGTTATGTTAAATGTACATTTATCACATTTCACTCATTTTTCTTTTTAACTGTTTTTTATTACAGAATATCCCGTATAATGTGGTTTTTATTATTTGTTATTTATTTTAAATTTCATTTCACTGACAGAAACGGAAAGCTTGTAAATAAATAGCCTGGCAAAGGAACCTTTTTTTTTGTTTTATGGGTAAATAATCCAAACATGCAAATTAAGTGTGTCTAGTAGGCTGCCCTCATAATGACTTTGTTTGCAAAAGCGGCTGTAAAGTAAAAAAGCTGCCGTAAAGTAAAAAAGCGGCCAAAAAAGGTACACTTCAGGGACGTTAATAGATCCGTAAAACTTCATTTGTGGTGACACTCGCTTAAAACAACTATTTGCGCCATTTACTAACTGAAGACTGATACATCAACAAACGCTTATTTTTGCATTGCCGCGAAGTCTTCGTAGCCATGTTTGCATTAGTATGGATCATACCGCCGATAAACACTTATGCTGATATTGAAAGTTTATTTCCTGGCAAATATTTTTCTGTTTTCTGGTAAGACGTCTCAGTTTAATTGAATTCCTTTGATTGCATGCCCATCCTCGAATCTCATTGCTTTTTATTGTTGGCATTGTTAATCGTTAATTTTATGTTTTTAGCAAAAAAACAAAGTTCAATTTAATGTGAGGTTAGTGCCAAATATGCAATACACCTGAGCAAACCTGAGAAATCTGGATCCAGTGTATATTGTGCAGTCACTGGGCACACGAAGAATTCTCAGGTGCACTGAGCGAGCATTTTGTTTGTGACTTTCTCAAATAACTTGTGTTTGTGCCTTGCACAATTAAAGTCTCTTTTTGTTTATAAGAAAGTCGTTTTTCAGTTGCTTAAACATTTTTTGTTTAAATTTGCTTAGATGTTATATTTTCTTTGAAAGCAGATAGTTTTCTGGTTGATGTGTTTGTAGATACTATTATTTTTTATGATATATATATATATATATATATATATATATATGTATATATATAGATATATAAATATATTTAATACTTTTATTAAGCCTTTGATATTTATGATTGTAGATAACGTAAGATAAAAAAAGACGTTCTTAAAATATCCGTGGCGTCAATCACGCATGTCTTGAATTATAATTCTTAAATTATTGTAACAAATATCTAACAGGTATAGGTGAATGAAAAATAGAACTGTCAAGTGTTGAAGTTTTTCTTTTTAAAATAAATTAAATATGGTAATCACGGCAGAGCAAAAAGCAGAAGAATTGAGGCAAATTGTTAATGAACACCAACAAACCCCTACTCGGCGTTTAAGCCATCAAGTAAATGTATCCTACGGAACCTGCAATACAATCCTGAAATGTGACTTTCATATGCACGCTTATCGTATAAGGTCTGTCCAGGAACTGTTACCAAACGACAAGCCGCCGCGAATGCAACTTGCGAAGTGCTCTATGGGTAATTTGCATAATAATGAGATCGTATTTGAAAAAAAACCTTTTTTACTGAAGAGGCATGGTTTTACCTCTCTGGTCATGTAAATTCTCAACAAATGAGAATGTGTAGTTCTGAAAATCCACTTTTCTTTATAGGCCTCTGCATTGACAGAAAGTTGGCGTGAAGGCGGACATATCGAAAAGAAGGTTAATTAGGCCGATTTTTTTAAGGGACTCTCAATTCCGCGTGATTCCGTAATGAAATTTTAGAAAATTTTGTAAACACATTTGACGACGAAGAGATGCGACAAGGCTACTCTAGCAAGACGGCGCACCAACTCACGTAACTCTCCATAATTTAAATTTTTGGAAGAAATTTTCGAAGACCGAATCATTAGTCGTAATATGCCAGTTAGGTGGCCACCGCGGTCCTGCGATCTCACGCCGTGCGACTTTTTTAATTATCACACATTAAAAAGTCGGTTTTCAAAACCCCTTGTGAAAATTTAGAAGGCTAGAATTACAAATAAATTTCAGGAGATTAACAACTCCCCCCAAGTGCTCACCAACGTTTTTGATGGTGTAAACAGAAGAATAAGAACATGTTTGAAAGTAGAAGGTAGAATTTAAATTTATAATTTGTAGGTCTTTCTTTGTTCTGTATGTTTTTTTAATTCCGTATTACGCAATTACAATGTCAATAATATAATTTTCTTAAAAATGAAAACTTCAGAACTTGACAGTTTTACTTTTCATTCACCTACACCTTTTACCTATGTTACCTTTCAAGAGTAATAGTTCAAAACATGCGCGACTGATTTCACGGCATACTTTTAGGATGTATTTTTTTTTATCCTACGTTAGTATTAACCCAGAGTTACTACGTTATTTTAGGAAAGTCTTGCGATAGAGGTGGGGGACCATATCGTTTGGCGGGATATAAATAACTTGAAAATCCCTGACTGATCTAAAATAAAAATATAGTATCTATACTCGAATCCAAATCAATGCAATATTCTGTAGGTTTCGACGTCTCTTATTCTATACACAGAGAGAAAGAATTAATTTACACAAGTAAATTTTTTTTCTTTCAATTAAATTATTTAATTGGTATCGAGCAATTAAATATATAATTCAGCGAATTTAATTATTTAATTGACAGGTTTAATTAACTGAAGTAAATCATAATTTCTGTAAGTAAATTTACACGATAAAGTAAAATATGACTTAATTGTATCAATTATCATTTAATTCATTTAATGTGAAGGTATGATACCTACAACTAATATTGGTTAATAAAAATATCTTAATTTAATTACGTGAAGTAAACCTTAGTTTTACTAAGAAAGATATATACTATTTGCAATCCCGATATAGTTCCCAAAAAAAATTGACTCAGTTTTTTTAGGTTTATTTGCTTTACTTTAGCATTTGAAAAAGTTATGTATAATATGCTATTCGTTAAGCAAATCATATACTAGTTTAGCATGAACGCATATCTCAATCTATTTTTTAAATGTTTGGCCCTCAAAAAATTTAGTGACATTTTTTCTGACACCATGATCGTAAATTTCTTGCGGTCCAAACAGTTAAGAAATAGATTGAAATATGCGTTCATACTAGCCTAGTAATGATTTGCTTAACGAATATCATATTATACATAACTTTTTTCAAATGCTAAAGTAAAGCAGATAAGCGTAAAAAAACTGAATTAGGTTGACAATACCAAACATAGCGGAGCAAAGAGAACCTTAAGCAGTAAGAAAATATTTCTTGAGGTTAAAATATAGAGCTTTTATAAAACAAAAGATGAAAATGTCTACTTTCGTTTCACATATTTATTGCATTTAATGTGATACAATCATTTTTAAAATGACACAATAAAACCCTGCAATAAAGTCGCCATACAGAAAAGTATATTTTTATTTTTTGTTCTATAAAAGATCTATATACATATACTATACCTAACGCCAACAAATATTTACCAAATACAAAGAAACTTTAAATTTTACTTATCACTGAATACATGCATATCTTGGTACATTTATAGGTATATCCCTACAAAATACAACAACAAAAGGCTATTATATTATCCATAAATATATACACTAACAGAAATAGACCAAATGGCCGTCACCTTCACTGTTACTACCGGAGTAGCCGCTTAGTCTGCCTTCTCATCAAGGGACGATGGGTAAATGCGATGCACGCCGGGATGATTTATGTCGACGGGATGGCATGGCGGTTAGGGCTAGCGTAAAGAATAATTTTATTCTCATAAGCCGCGATTTAGTTGTCAGGAATAAACTTTAATTTTTGGAATTACATATTTAGTTCTGTTTTTCCCTTATTAGGAAAATTAAATTATAATTGCCAGTAGATTTTCGTCGTTATTGCGACAATACAATTTAATTTGTACAATGAAACGTTTAATACAATGTTTAATTATGCGAATTTTTCTATTAATTATTATTAAAGCTTTTGTTGGCGGAAAAATAATTTAATTTTGTTAAGAATATATTTCTCAACTAAATATTTTAATTACAGTAATTATGCAAAATATAAAAGAAATTTTGTTGCAAGTATCGCTTTTTTATTTGAAATATGGATTTATCCAGGGAATTATTTTTTTATTTAAAAAATTATAGAATGTGATTTAATACCCACCAACTTTTTTTTCTCTCTGTGTAAAAAATTTTATATAAAAAATTTAATTTTATATTATTTACTTTAATGTGGCGAAGTTACATTATTTTTACGGTAGTCAGAATAGAGACACGATAGCTTTAACAATGTGAATAAATGGCATCTAAAATATCGACAATCAACGAGATTGTTCAAACTACTAATTTTTGCTGACACTGTCCATCCAATGCCATCATTTGTGATGCAATCAGCGACGGGCCTAGTCACAGATGATTGCTGATTCTGTTAATCTCTACGTGGGTCAATATTTGACAAGAGTTTCGGCGAGGGAAAGTAAACACCCTTGATTCGCCCTTTATTTCCCCTAAGGGTTCTAGATCGCAGAAGACTTTTTATTGCCAAAGGGATTGACCGAAAAGAAACTCGTTAAATTTAATTAAAATAAAATTCAAAATATAGATAAAAAGTGTATTCTTAGGTTAAATAGTAATCAGAAAATTAGTTTAAAACTTAGTGTATATGTTAAAGGCAAATTGTCAAACTGGAGGCTTAATAAAACGCCAAAGTGTCTTCTAAAACCCAACCTAAGTAAAATGAGACAATTTGTGAAATAAAAAAAAATCCAAATTATTGGATTTTCAATGTAAATTCAAATTGTTCAAAATATACAGTTGTAGTAACCGCAGACTTAATATTGACTCTTTACTTGTAAAATTGTATTACTTCTATATCAATAATAAAACATTACATACACGTATATATTCTAAATGAATACCTGTATATCCAAGTAAATACACTTCTAAAAAAAAAAGAAATCAAAGTAAAAATATACCTTTAATTCAAAACGAAATAAATGAGGTATTTGATTCGTTAATGATTTCTTTGAATTAGCAAAGCAATTACTGCTATTTGCTAGTAACTAATTGGGAGATATGCTGTTAAAATGAGGAAAAAAATAAGCTATTAATAATTTGTTGGTGGTTAATAATAAAACTGCTAAAACTTGCTGTGACTGATCAAACAAAATATTTCTTAGAGCAGTAAGTTTTGGTATGAAATTCCTTAAATCAAATATTCAGGAGTTTATGGAATATTGAGCATTATTTTTAATTATTGCTGTTAAGCCATCGATAGTTTATTTCTAACGACCTTATTAAATTAATTAACAATAAATTGAAGCCATGAGTGGATAAAGGTGATTTGTTTATTTCCGATTTTTTGCCATTAATGAAGTTGTTACGCCTATGTACAGGGATATCCAAATAAAAGTAAACAGGCCTTATAACTTTTTTTATTTGTAAAGAGCGGCAAAAGCCATGGCGGAATCAAATTTCTTGCATAGAGATCCACAGCCTCTCGAAGAATAAAAGAATCGCTCTTTCAAAATTATGTTGCTGCCGAGAAAATAATTTTATATCAGGAACATAAACAAGCAAGAATTATCTTCGCATTAAATAATGTATTATGGGAAGATTGAATCAGGGTCATTTTCACTGATGCGAATGTTTTCCAGTCTTCATTCAACGGTCATATTGGCGTTTATAGGCCTCGCAGAACTAGATTTGACGAACAATACACCAATAATTCAGGAAGATCTGGAACAATCTGGGAGTTTGTTGGGTACAGCGCTCAATTACAGGAAAATTTTGAAAAGTGGTAACTTGCCAGTATTTCAGAACATCTTCCCCACCATAATTTCATATTCCAATAAGACAACTGCCCAGTTCATAATGCAGGAATAGTAAAAGTATGGTTTCAGCAAAAGATCATAGAAAATCTGTGATGGCCTTAAAAGGCGGTCTTTAAGGCGGAACCAGACCTAAGCAAACCTAAAGTGTGCGGTGTTGTTTAGCATGGTTGTTCTATGTACCAGACCCACACTGATACCATGTCACGCGTATCTCGTCACGTCACTGGCCTCACATGCGATAGCATGATTTTGTTTCCTGTTGTGTTTACATATTTTTGACAAACGTGATATCACATTTCTTCTTTCCTCGCTGTTCAGGTTGCTTTTTTTATTTACACTTGTTATTATTTACATTTAATTATTAGTTACGTAGCTGCGTCGAGAATGGAGGAGTTATTAATTGAGAAGGCGAGAGAACATGAAGTCATCTACTCGACGAACGCAGCTACATCCTCAAGTTCTTCTTCCCAATCCGAAGAACTACTATAATATTCCATTTTCAGTGCTAAACTCATAAAGAAGAAGAATAATTCCAACTATTGCTATGGTAAAAAGCATTACACCGTCTCTACCTAAACATCTTTCACACTGTGCACTGTCACATAATAGTAGTGTGCTTGCAGGTATGATATCACGGTTTAAATAAGATTTAAAATTAATCATGACAGCACGTGAGCTCACGTGCCGAGACGTGAGTGACGCAATCTGTTTCCGCCTTTACCAGCACTGCTTGAAAATTTTCCTCCACAATTTACTAATAAGACTTAAGACAACCGGCCCTTATTGTGCCGTAAATAGAACTACAAGTGGCAATGCCGGAAGTGCCACAGTCGTGCAACAATGCCCTTAGATTCTATTTTACATAGCAAATTATCTTTGTATTAGTAAATATAGTGACGGCAAATTTTACGTGTATCTCTCTCCCTAGCATCTCCCCCCTGGTTAAAAAAGTTAAATTACATAAAAAAAAGTAAGTTGATTACCAATAAATCTACTTTTTTTATGTAATTTAATTTTTCCAATCCCCTTGAGGAGTGACGCTAGGGACTTGTACCTCATTTTAAAGGTCTTCAAAAAAGAAACGTTTTATCGCAAACTCGAGGTCCGTATCTTAATTCGTTTTGAAATGACAAGCCTATAAAAATTAAAATTCGTGAAAAAAAAAATAGAAACATTTAAATACCTTTATTTCTTTTATTACAATTAAAGTTGTTCAAAATGGCCACCATGAACTTCTAACAAAGTCGAGTAGTAAGTAGAAGTAACACCTGCCATTCTCGAAAATGTGAGAAATGAGTTCCGAAATCGACTTTATTACTGCCAAGTACTAAGATAAGTAAAGGAATTTAAATTTTTATCTTTTTTACCATCTTTAATTTTTAAAGGCTTGCCATTTAAAAACGAATTGAGATAAAGGCCTCGGGTTTGCGGTAAAATGTTTCTTTTTTGAAGACCTTTAAAATGAGGTAAGAGCATAGGGTTGCATTTAAAATATTTGACCTGAACCCCTCAAGGGAGTTGAAAAATTTAAATTACATAAAAAGTAGATTTACATATTATCCAATTAGATATACCTAAAATTTGGAGGCTCCATCTTTTCTAATAACAAAGATATTTGCCCACTCTAAAACGTTTCGGGCATCTTCTCTGTTATCATGCTATTATAATATCGTGTTTGCTTAGATTTTTGCGCAGGAGACCTTTCGCTTTTCTGTTTTGTCTTGCGTTGAGGGCAAATTTTTTCAGCTTTTGCCTAAATCAAATATTGTCACTTTAACTTGTGGACTTTCGCACCGTAGTCTAGGCTTGACTTGTTAGGCCTAGACTTGACCCTCACTTAGTCTGTGGCAGTCTATGCCGGTTTAACAGCCTTCGGTGCGAACGGTCATTAAGACTGCTTTAAATTGGAAGATGGTAGAGGAACTTGTCCTCGTCCGAGGAGGCACCACCCTACACAGTTGTCCAAAGATGAAAAATTAAATCTCTCAGTTATTCAATTAGGTTCTGTGTTTTGGCTGTGTCATAATTAACCATCATTAAAAACATGAATTATTTTACTGTTTTGGCGATTGGCTTGTTTTCCAAATAATTAACATTAACAACATGAAACCTCCTTCTTATTATATACAAAAAATCGTTTTATTGTTAAATACAGTATATTTTCGTTAAAAAATTACATGATAACGAGCACAAAGTAGGACCTCGGAGGAACTTCATGGAAGGAAATATTTCTAAAAAAAAAAATATTTATGTTGACATACAAATAATGTTACCATATTGGCAGATTTACCTCTGGTTCACAAAAATATAGGCATTTTGAATATTCCCATGCAGCGATGCATTTGTCGTCCAAAGTTGTAGCTGAAAAATATGCAAAAAAGTATTAGTGCAAAAAATATGTTTTATTAAATTGCTCTCCTATTTCGAGAACTATATACAGCGTGTCCGGAAATTATCTTAACTAACGGGAACCTTTTTTATTTTTGATTTCACGAAAAAAAATGTTATTCATAAAAAGTTCTGCTCGTTGGGAAAATATACTCAAATCAAAAATTTTGACCCTGCATTTCTAACCATCTGAGGGGAAATTTCTTGGACACATTCTCTGATAATTCTCTCTAAATGGTCTCTGTTTTCGAAAGGTCTGTGGGCATAGACATAGGGGAGTTATATCTGGGGACCTTGGTGGCCAAGCAAATTCTAACCTTCGTCCAATCCACCTCTGTGGAAATGTCCGGTTCTGCCACTCTTGCAGAGCTATGACATGGAGCACTGTTATGTTGTAAAGTATGTTTCTTATATCCAGAGGTAGTGGATGAAAAAATCAAACCCAAACCCGCCCCTGGTAACACCCTCTAAGGGGTGACACCCGCATCAAACAAAATGAAAATGTTACGAATACAATAGAAATTGCACATTTGAGGGCAATTAAAATCAAAATATAAAAAATTTGCATGGAGGACCCTAATAATTATTTTTTAAAAATTGCATATCCTAAATTTTTCCTATTTAAAAATCCAAGAGTATCAACAAAAATGTGAAAAAAAGGTTTTTGATAAAATATAAATTTTGCCGCCAAAAGTAACCCAAATGGGTTAGTTTGGGCTAGGTACCCAAAATTGTTTGTTACAACTTCATACCCTACCATGGGGTGATACCCTTGATACCCGCCCTGGAAATCACCCACCCTAGCTACACCACTGGGCAATGGCCGGTAGGAAGCATAACTGCGGCGTCATCACTAAGAAGTACTAACACTTGATTCATTGACAGTTGATATCTGTGTAATGTAGTTAGTATCAGATGCTGAATTGCTTCCCTAGAACATTTTTCTAATCTTGTACCGGCTAATAAATATGTAGGTGACGATTCAAGCGGATTCAGTGCACGCATTATAACGTTGGCCACATAATGTTTTTTTTTAAATCTGTTGTCTTGTCTACGGCTAACCACAGTTTTGTATTGTATGGTTGGGATATAATATTACTTTCAAGTTATTCGCGCAGAACCGGTTAACCTCTTTGCAACGTACTTCGGCCGGGAAATTTCCATTTAGGATCATATTTCTTCCAAAACTGAAGAAATGGTTCTTTATTTAGGACAAATAATGACACATTACACGAACATAGCATATTAAGTAAATTGAAAAGAAATTGCGTATAAGGACATTGACCCCTTTCTTAATTTATGTGTTGCACTATTTAGGTTATAAAGATTTCTTAAAGGCTAATGCTTCGCTGACAAACCACACATATTATTTGTGACCCATATATTTTAAATCGGGAAATTTCCATATAAACCTGCTAACACTGTGCGCAAACAGTCGCGTGTTCCTGCATAATTTCTGCATATTACGAACTACCAACTTCACAGCGACACGATAGAAACGGTGGCAGTGCTAAACTGAATTGCGATGTAATGCCACACTCACAGTGGGCAGCTTTACATATCAGTCTATACAAGTTCTGCTGCTATATCGTTTCTTGCATGGTAGAAGAAAACAAAGGTAAGATATTCCGCACAGAAACTTTGCGCTACGTTGTGAAATTCAGGAATAGATCTTTACTTGGTTACCGACGTGGCAACACTGTACCATTTAATATTAAGATTTTAACTTTTTCCAGTGTAACATTGAGTATATGAGGCCATGTTGCCAAATGACAACATGGCCTCATTAAATCAAATCATCATCAAATCAAATTAAATTTTATGCTGTCGGGCTGACTTGTTTCCCAACGTGAGGCCGAGCGACGAGTTCTGGTTGCGGAAGATCCTACCTTGTTTTCCCGTACCTTGACCTCTATCCTGTGCCTTGAACTTCTTTATTTTCTAATTAAACAACGAGAGACGTATTAAACAAAGAATTTCAATTTAAAATTTTAGACGAGAAGTACTTAACGTTACTTAAACTGAAAGTGCTCTTTTACAAGCAAAAATTGTTTTATTTGTAAATTACCTGCGTGTTCGCACGTGTCCATACATCTATTAACGTAGTCGTGCATATGTTCTGGTAGTTGACTCAATTGCGCGTTCGCCGCTTTTCTGTCAAAATTATTGTTTCCATCCATCTAAAATAAATCCCAAAAGAAATATATGTTTAGTGGATTTTTTTTATTTCCATAGTATCCAGACCGTAAAGGTGCCTAATCTATATTTGTTATCGCCTCAGTAGGTGGTCTTCAGAACTTGATTACACCATATTTTTGTAATATATTTTGCCGTGGATACTTTTTCACTAAAGATTATCAGGTACACATTGCAGGCAAATCTGTTTAGCGCGCAAAAGGGCTTCTAATATGTATAATTATTGAATTGAAAAGTTCTAGTTCCTAAGAAATACTAACATCCTCATTTATTTTCTAACTGTAAAACTGCTTGTGGGCGCGCAAGTATTTTGTGACATATTTATCATTTTTTTTTAATTTACATTTTTTAAAATGATCTATGGTAATATGAAATACCTTATTTTAAATCATAATATTTGAGCTAAAATATTCAACATCAAACTAAAATGAAAGACGTGGTGAAAATCCATTTGTTAAAAAGTATTAATTTATAATTGTGTTATAAATCTTCTTATTACCAATTGCAGTCTGTCCACTGAGGCTTGTTGGTGTAAAAAAATAATGATGATTTGGGTCGTTTAATTAAATTAGCCTATTGCTATATCCATAGACTTTAAAAAAATGCTTTATTCTTTGAAACCAATATACATAAGATTACAACCAATTTAAAGAGTTGCGCTCAGCTATTTTAATTTGCTACAAAACTTAAAAAATTAGAGCAAACTTAAAACTAAATTTTATTTCAACCTGTGTAATAATGAATATTATCAGTTTCTGAAATTTTTAATATTATCAGACTAGAGAGTTCTTCCCAATGACGTCCAAATTTAATTGGACTGTTGATATTTAAAGTTCCATTCATAAATACATAGGTCGTGCACAACATTTTATCTCCACTGTGGGCGAAATTTATGCCAGAGGAACGCGTGCGCAGTATACGAATAGTCTTTTTTCCCTATTGGTCCGAGACAAATGGATTTCAGTCGACTAGCGTGCTCTCCCTGTTTACATAACGCAGCTAAAGAAAGATTGCATGCTAACCATAGGAACGCGTTCGTCTCTGATAGATAAATAATTCTAAACTAGTTTGACTAGATTTGACCGGTTTCCACATTACGTTGGATCAATTTCCACGTTGAGGTGTGTATTTTAGGCTCATAAAAAGATACATTATATATGATTCTATAGTTTTTAAACTAAAGATGATTTACTTATATAGTTGTATACATAAATTGTTAGAGTTTATTCTGTGTTTTTGTTAGATCTTAGCTGCCTATTTGTTTAAATTTTATTATCCACTGTACTAACGAAATATATGCCATTTTGTATTGTGAATGAGTAAATAAATAGATATTTACATTATATTATTTACTATTTTATTACAATCTTCTTTTAGTATGCTCTTAATACTTTCAATAAATTTTTATATGAAGATATTTTTTCTTCTTTTAAATATTTCCATCCTTACAAATTCCAAACTTATATTGTAACAAACCATAGTTACCAACTCGAACCACAGTTTTCTATCTAGTTATAAAATTTGGAAAGAGAACTTTAGTTCAAAAACCAGAAAAAAATTGTCATAAAACAGTTCTCTGCATTTTTCTATAAAAAATCTTAAAAACTAGCATTTGTTTGAAAAATTAGCCTATTTCGGCACTCACCACCATCATTGGTTTTTCTGTAATGTGCTAATGTATTTTCATTTTATCAATATTTAAAGTGTAACAGTAAAAAACTAAATTTGTCAGCTTTAATTTTTCATTGTCAATAGTTTTAAATTTGCCAATACGATACGATTTACTTGTAAAAGTAAACTAAGTTATACTCCTGGAATTTCTCGCACAGTAATACTACACACTTTTTCACCAAACATTAAAATTCAATTTTTGCTCTTGATGCTCGTCTCGTGACAAATACTAGCATCGTATGTTTTGCTAACTGTATTGGTGTCATATTGGTAATACAGTCAACGAAAGGCACATCGAATGCACAAATCTCAATTATTTGGTGTGGTGGAAAACTTCACGCAGTATTTTTACGTTGACCTAAGATTTACTTTCTTTCAGTCTAGTACAGTCTAGGCTCTTGGCGGTATTTTTCTGATAGATAGTCAATTAGGAAATCTGTAAGCAACCTTTCTTTGGGACTGCCGGCTCCATATAGTTGACTTACATACAACTTTAATTTACATAACTAACATCCATACCTTTATGAAAAATACGTTGTAGCTTTAAAGTTTTCAACTGATTAATACACGGAAATTTTCGTATTAAACTAAAAATTTACTAAATCTTCCATAAATATGTGTTATATGTAAACTAACATAACAGCATACACAAATATTAAGACCGGTCCTATTCAATACTACAAAATGCTTTAACCTTTCAACTGCGCCTGCGTTCCTGTGGCACTGCGCGCGGTCGGAGAAAGACGCATTCTTGGTTCAAGCTATATTAGTCCAATTTACTTTAGACGTCACTGGTTTTCCTAATAGAATATCAGGAGTAAATACCTGTAATTATAGAAACAAAATACCTGCTAATATTATTATTAATATAAAATTTTTTACTTACTAACTTGTACATATTCAAGCCGCACCACATGTAACACTGAAAATATAGTATTAATTTTAAATGCAGTGGCAATAATTAAAAGTACAGGATGTCCAAAAATGTTTCGCATAACTGAAAAAATAATAATTAGGATACAAATTAATACTTTTAACAAGATATATTTTTGTGGAATTAAAAGCTATGTTTGGGAACCTTATTTATGAAAAATTCGGTCTTCTCTCTCAGTGCTAGCAGTCTTCTAAATTTAACCTGAATTCACTCATACCAAGCTAAATTGTATCCGTTGGTATAGCCCCAATTTTTTCAGTGATTCGCATGGAAAAAAATTCAAAGGTTTTAAGTCTGGACTTCCTAAAGACCAGTTTTGATTTCGCCACTTTTTGAGCTTTGTACTATTATGGATAATTACACGATAAATTTGGAAGGGTGCCAGCGTCTTCACAAAAGACATTTAGACAACGTTATTTTTCATAAATAAATTTCCCAAAATTATATAAAAATAAATCGTGTTACAAATATTTAATGTCCCAATTATGATTTTTTTTTAAATATGAGCAATATATTGAGACACCTAACTATCAATTTTTTTTTAAATATAAAATTGCAAATATTAGGGTATTTATTATAAAATTGTGAATATGCTTTTACAAATACGTTACCTTAGCGTTATAATCGACGTCCCAGATTCCTTGATGCATTTTATCAACTTCCTCTGAAAAATAGGTTTCATTACGAAAGTATTTAAAATAATTCCACGATGAGTGACAGCCAAAATATTTGGAAGTAAAAACCATCACAAAATTTGCCTTATAAGACATGGGCAAATGGCAAATTTATTGTTCTTTTCCAAAAATTGGAATTTTTTTCTTTGCAATACTTTGTGGCAAATTGTTATAAAATTTTATTAACCCCTAACTATTATCGTTATTTGGTGTTATATGTATGCTATCGCGGGACCATTTTTGTGACCCCATTGAAAAATTGTAAGGAACGGTGGCAAAGACATAATTTATTTTATTTTTATAATAAATTATAGCCACTTAAAGATAAAGTAAAGTTTTTACAAAAACCGAATCGTTTTTACTCTAAATTTACATTTTATGCAAACTTGAAATAATAGCAAAAGTAAATATAACAAAAGAAAAAATTACTATGGACCCATTTACTTTTTATCTTCTTAAAAAGAACAAAATTATTGTGTTTTAAAAAATGTATATAATATTCTATTTTTTTTTCGTGTGAAAAATACATAACGTCATAAAACCCCAGTATTGTTGCGTCGTTAAAGAACCAAGTGCAAATACCATGCTGGATCTGCACTTATCCTGCCGTCTAAAGTCTTAAAAACCGAAGTCTAATGGAGTGTCTAACGTCGGTCTATTTTTCCAATGGCACCCCAAATATATAAGTACTAAGGTCAGAATTGATCCCACGATTGCAGTTAACGATAAATTTTTAGAAACAGTGGAACATAGGGTTTAGCATTTTAAAGAAAAACAACAAAACCAAAGTAATTAAATGCAATTTCTTCCGGTAGGGTGGGCCGAACCTATAGGTGCGAAAATTAAATAAGTCGTAGTACTTATTGTATGTTAAAAGTTGTCCCTATATGCAACAATAAATTCTGCAGAGATTTGGCCCAAACAAACATCATCTTCAGGTGCCTATATTTCGTTAAATTTTTGAAAATGTTTAGTACTGTGTTACGCTGGAAATATGAAGAAAAAATGCAGCTCTACACTTGTCTGATGCATAAACAGCAAGTTTTATGCAAGAAACAACTCAGAGCTCACCACGTGGAGGTGACTGCATATCGAGTTCCTTCCTCCCATCTCCCCATATTTAAATATTTTACTGATCTGATGCTAATGCACCTAAAAAAAACTTTTTTTGCTACAGTGAATTTGAGTTTTTGTCTTAGAGCAATCCGCGCTCGAACAAAACCTCTCTTTTCTAGAAACCAATGATCAGTTACTAGTTTAATACTCCGTTTAACGGCCTGTGTATGACAAGGATATTTTAGAATGTCACTTTCATCGGAAACTCTTAATATCCTGCAGAATATCATCCGGTATTTTCTTTGTTGAAGGTTATAGTTAGAGTTATAGAAACTGATAGCCAGTCAATTAATTCGGTGTAATTTTGAACTTTAGAGTTGATTTTATTTCCTCTAGATTCTGTAATTGTTTCCTTTTGACACATACCCCTACATTGCAAAATTCTTCTTAGTGCAAGCTCTCTGATATGTATCGCTTATACCTCAATAAATAATAATAAAATGTTTTCTGGGTTGCAAAAAAGACATTGCTTTGTATAGACTGGATCTATGATTCCTTCTTTCCTTATTTTTATATTTGCATTTGGTTAAATTTTTACATGTACAGCTCGAAATGCCGAAAAGCTTTTGACTTGCTGTCTTGAATAAACCAATTTTTTCTAAACACTTATTATAAACAGCTTTAATTTTTTTTCAAATATCATTGCTTGTTGTTATCATCTTAATCATTGGTGACATTTCTTGATTAGACACTACCGGAAGAAAGGCTTTGTTCCGGATTATTTTTATGTCAGTTGCGATATTTCTTGCTACTTCAGAAACCTCAGACAGATACTGAACTTGGATGGCTCGCGCCTACGCTGCTGCTGTTGAAGCCAGTTACGAAGAAGCCTGTTCTTGTATAAACAAACATGTTACAGGCAAGCTACCATTAGATATATTGGTGAAAAATAAAGTGTTTCGCTGTTCTTAAAACATAAATGAAGACTTTGCATAATTGACATTTGTAAATATTTTCGCTAATTATAATAATTTTAGTCACATATTATTTGGCACCTAAAGACGTTCACCTAAGGAGCTAAATTTTTGCAAAATAATTTGTATAATTAATGGGAAACTTGTAAAAGTACAGGCGTTTTCATATTAGAAATTTTTTATTTTCGGCCCACCATCTAGTCAAAAACGAACGTAACAAGGAATTCTTGACGTATGTATTGTAATAACCGTAGAATAACGTAGTTTTATTACAAAAGGTAAGTTTTATTACAAAATACTCTTAAGCAATACGAAAATTGTTTGTTTTTACTAATCTTACTTGCTAGTCCAGATCTTAAGATGGGGTTTTTTAGGCAATGGTCTTTACTGGTCGTCTTAAAGCTCTTGAAGAATTAGAAAATACTATTACATGGTAGGTAACAACAAATATTATTTTTAAGGAATACTACCTACTTAATAACTTTACAAATTAGCATTTTACGCTATATGTTGTTAAAGTATTATTTTATTAAATATCAGCACATGCCACTAAACCATTTTTCATTAATTGAATTTTAATAAGAAGAAAGTCTGACAACTCTCAACAACATCGATGTGTTAAATTGAATTATAAAATTATCACAGTGACTCTGTTTCACCTTTCATTGCCGTTTTTCAATTCCTTTTGCAGTTAATATTTTTTTGTTTTCCAATAATTATCTTCCTAAGACAAGTTTTAAGAGAAAAAGTTGCATTCCTACTTGGGTTTTGCTGTGCATGGTGGCCTTTTATGGAAAAATTTTAGTGGGAATATAAAAAATAGGTTTTTCAAGTTTCTCGTTAGATAAGCATATAAAATTTTAAGTAATTCTAGCTACTGTCTTAAATACATGGTACATTG
The DNA here is from genome assembly GCA_963971165.1 of Philopedon plagiatum. Lineage (NCBI taxonomy): Eukaryota > Metazoa > Arthropoda > Insecta > Coleoptera > Curculionidae > Philopedon > Philopedon plagiatum. The sequence continues at coordinate 39,028,432 of OZ020189.1, read as the reverse complement.
AGTGTGCAAGCGGGATTGAATAAAAGTCTCCAGTGTATCATATAACTGGGCAATGCGACGGGAATTTATTTAAAAAACAGTAGTCATAGAAGGGACAATGATTATATCAGAAGAAGGGTAATAGCAATGAAAGTGTATGAGGGGAGATACTGGGGAAGACCAAAGCAGGGATGGGTGAATGAAGTCAAAATTATTTATGGAAAAAAGATTTAATATGAGAAGAAATTTAAGATCGGCTGTTGCCTGGAAGATTACCTAGCTACGAACGTCGTTGACTCCAAATAAAATTAGGAAATGCCGGAGTCAAGGAAGAAAGAGAAGAAAAGGAACGAGTAATTATGCCTTCAGTACTTGGTTAAATAATAACTTCTTAAATTTGATTAAAACAGCCCTGTCGACAAATTAATCCAAATTTAGTAATATTACTTGTCATCATACCTGGCGTAGTTTTGGCTTTGCCCATACACATATTTCTGACAAGTTTTATGGCGGCAGCAACTTGTTTATCCGTCATCTGAAATGAAAAAGTAAGTCGTCAATTTTTTTTTGGTAGAACCTGAAATGCGGATGCATTTTCAGGAATTCTCATTTAGGGGGATCAAAGCAACAAATGGCAAAATGTGGAAATTGATTTGATACTGCCACGCTCTATTTCAAACGATTTTAATCTCCTAAATAATTTAAGCTGGGAAATATTCTGGAATTATAGAAACCTAACAGTCCTATATTTAAAGTAACTTTATTCAGAGTGTTGCAATATTCGATGGACACAAATTTGTATAGGTAATTCCTTTACTATATACAGTTGTTGCTATTGACATAGGTCCAGGGCCGTAGCCAGAACCAACTTTTAGGGAGGGCTCATAGTACTTTTACCAGGGTCGATATTTTATATGCTTATTCTATTTACCAACGATTTAGTCAATATATTTTAAGACATGCATAATAAGATAATATTCATAATGTCGCTATTTTTCTTACTTGGTGCTCTGGACGAATGAAAACTACAAATTGCGCATGCGCCAAAATTTTTTATAAACTTGACGCAATTTTATTTTTTGGCACACGCCGCGCTCCGGTACAAATAACATATTGAAATAATATACAAACAAAATAAACTGAACTTAAAACAAAAGGCTTCAAAAAATTTGAGGCATTTTTTGTATTATACAAGGTGTCCGAAAAGTCTTAGTACGGGCAAATATCTCTGCTATTAGTAAATCTAGAGACAGAAAATTTAGGGTTTATCTTATTGGTTAATAAATCTAATTTTTTATGTAATTTTACCTTTTCAACTCCATTGAGGGGTCACGATAGGGAGGTGAGATCAACAATTTTAAATACAACCCTACGCCGTGTGGTAGGTACCTCATTTTAAGGTCTTTAAAAAGAAACATTTAACCGCAAACCCTAGATCCGTATCTTAACTGGTTTTTATATGGCAAACCTTTAAAAATTAAACCTTAAATTTCATAAAAAAGTAGATTAATTAACCAATAAGATATACCTAAAATTTCGCGTGTCCATCTTTAGTAATAATAAAGATATTTGCCCATACTAAGACTTTTCAGACACCCAGGGCGGACTCATGGGGGGAGCCCCCCCGTGGATGCTCGAGTTAGCTAAGTAGAGTACAAGTTAGGTCTATTAGTTAGAACCTCGTACCAAAAAAACCTCGAGAGTTGAGTTTTGGGAAAAGTTGCAAAAATGTCGATAGTTTAATTTTCCAGGAAATGTAAAAAAAAGTCTACCAGTTGTAAAAAGCCTCGACAGTTTTTCGTTCGGAGGGAATTTGTAAAAAAAGTCGACAGTTTTCCTCGGAGGGAAATTGCAAAAAGAAACGTCGACAGTTTTTCTGGGAGGGAATTTACAAAAAAAAAACCGGCGACAGTTTTTCTCGGAGGGAATGCGTAAAAAAAACGGTCGACAATTTTGATTTTCTATTTTCGCATAGTTGCATATTTTTCCTCCCCTCCCGCCACCAACATAGTGCTTTCGGTACGCCCCTGCGGACACCCTGAATACAACCGTCAAAAACACAAGTATAAAAACAGGATATAGAAATAACTCAAACTTTAAGTGTCAAAGTAGTTAAAATATATTAAGGAACATTTTAGAAAACATAAACTAGAAAACTAAAAAAGTTGTTATTTCCTTTCCTTACGATTGTGAATTTTTTAAAAATATGTTTACTTACTTTCTTCGTCTTTCAAAAGCTAAATAAATCGACCATTCGCGGTTGACTCGTAGAATACCTGGGTGATTTATTAATTGTTGTTAAAGTTGAAATCGGAGATTCCGCAGGCCCGTATTAATAACTTTACGGAAAATGTAATGGGTAATCGGTTTTAACAGTTATGATATCAATTACATTAGCGAATTTTTGTCATGTCATGTTTTCTGATTAACCGAAACTACTTTTAGGGACGCCACTAACTTAACTTGATAACTGTTCGGTTTATTAGAAATATTTTCATTCTTTTGAAATTTTGATATCGTGTAGTGTTAAAATTTAGCAAAGTCATCAAAAAATGTGGAAGACGTAGAGTTTTAGAAATAAAGAAATAAAAAGAAATATCACCGTGTATATTTTTCGAATGTCAATAAAGATATTTTACAGATTGTTATACGTATCAAATTAGAATGAATTATATACTTTTAAAATGTAGTATTTTAAGTAAGTAAGTAACAATGGTGGATTTAGAAATTTTAAAGGTTCTCTGTTGTTACTTACGGAACCATGCCAAGTTTAGGGTTTTTAATAGTGAGCCTAATAGGATTGTTTTTGTAGAAAAAAATAATATTTTGTAACTTGCGAAAAAAAGTTTAATTTTTGCGTGGCTCCAGGAGAAAAACCGAACACGTTTAGGTATTTATTTATTATTTTTTCTAAACAAATTTTACATCATTTTGTCGAAAATTCTTAAATTGTAAGAGAAAAACATGTGTTATTTGACTTTTTTAAAATTATATTTTAGGTTAAAAAAATGTCAATCCGCCCTTGGTAACTAAGCTTTTATTGATAAATATATTTTTTTTATTTAAGCCATCCCACGTAGACTTCAAGCCTAAGTACTAACGTACCGAGGGTGTTTGAAAAGAAGGGAAATGTAGTCTATAGACACGGGATTTAAAAGATTGGAGGTTGGGACGGGAAGGGAAAACATCTGCAGGCAATTTGTTCCATAGTCTCTAGACCCTAGTTATGAAGAGCGAGAGAAGTGGTCTGTTCTAGGTTTTTGTATCTATTTTTTCCCAAGTTTTCAACACTATCTTATAAAGGGATAATCACACTGTAAAATGAATTCCGAATGGGTCATCCAGGAGCGTATTTAAGAGGCAAAATTCAGATTTTCTTGCTTTTTTCCGACAAATCCTATTTTTATCCCACATTATTCCACACTATTTACCCTATTCAGTGATTATTTTTGGGTTTATTTTATCCGTTAATTATCTAGGAATACCTCGCACTAATTTAAATCGCTAATTTTTTCGGTAAAGTTATAAATAAATAGGTTTATTTGCATCGGGGACATCTAAAATTTGAAAATTTTTGAATTTGCGAAGATTGCCATGAAAATAAAGAATTGCAGTTTATTTACTCGAAATTATTAAAATGATATGTCAAAATTTCGCAGAAAAGCCAATTTTTGTTGCAAAATTTAAAGGTTCCTGGACCGATTTCGGCTTGAAGTATACATGAATAAGATTTTAGGAACCTTCTACTTTAAGTGCAGGGATACTTCATTGGATGAGTTACGCATTAAATACCATTTTTATTGAGTTGTCGATGACTCTACAACACTGGAGTTCGCCGTATACTCATATGATGAGTCATAAGTTCAGTTTTGACGACACAGCCAATGAGGTCACGTTTTACAAGTTTCGAAATTCGTGGGAAAATTGGCAGTTTTAAATCCTTTTTTTTTGTTAATAAAGACCAAAATAAATGAACAGCAACCGCCATAAACATTTAATTTATGTAGAGAATATAAAAAAGTATTTCATATTGATTTGGGTTATTCCCTATTAGTATGGAACATCGGCTTTAAGATCATAAGCCATTTTCACGCATCTTTTTGCACTAGCTGCACAAATAGGTTAGGATCCTGTTTATTTAAATCTATAATCTTACCTTACATGATGTACGTTGAAATAAAATTCCACTTAAAATCACAGCAACAAACAAAAAATTACAACTTTTTTTCATTTTTAACTCTCTTCCGCCACCCTGATAACGTAAAACTAAAAACTATATTGCTAAAATACTTGCTTTATAAGTAGCAAACAACAGAAACAACGAAATACTTAAGGAATCAATTAATTACTCGAATTAACCAGAGGGAGTGTAATCAGCCGTTAATTACTGTTCAGATTTCCTGTAAAGGCTTGCAGGAAAATTCTATAAATTACCTAGCAGAAGTTGGAATTTAAGTAAATTAGGATGTTGCACATAAAAATCAACTTTGTAATGTAATATTTTTATCTTGATTTTGATTCAAGTTCTAAAATAAAAAACTTTGGCATTGTTAATTAAATCTTGATTATTAGCTCATTCGTAAATTTGGTGACATAAATTGATATCTTGAAAATGTATAGCCAATAATACTATTAATGCGTATGTATATTATATGGGGTTGCCTTGCCCGTATTATGTTAATGCCAATTCAGTCTCAAATATTGCTATTAAAACTGACACAATTCTAAAGTGTCATTGTTAACCATACGTTGTCACCCCAGTATTGCTCCACTTCTTGTAAAAGCAGCGCTATTAAAATGTACAAGTCTAAAAGCACCGTAAGAAAGTGGATGTCAGTAACATATGTATTTTTGCACATAATACAGCTTTGTAATTATTTAAACTTAGTGAACTTTATTACCTGATAGATGGGATAAAATATTCTTTTTAGTATTCCGTGATACAGAACACTTATAGAATCACTTCGGTTTCCGTCCGTCCGTCCGACCGTCTGTCACAGGTGATTTTCTCTGAAACTATTCAACGTAAAAATTTGAACTTTAGCACAGAGATAGAGTATAGTGATAGTGGCACAATTATAGACGTAAAGTCTATATAAATAAAAAGTTTAATTTTGATTTTGGGGGTTAATTTCAGGGAGTAAATTGGGGAACGGAAAAAAAATTTTCAAGGGCATCGTGTAGGATGTCAAATGAAAGGTTATTATTGAAGCACAAATTCAACAATATACAGGGTGTTACAAAAAGATGTTAAGAAATTTTAGGGACTGATTCTACATCTAAAAATATGCAAATAAGTTCATATAAACATGGATCCTTAAACGCTTTTTTCGAGATCCAGGGTGTTTAATATTTTCCTATTTAAATGTTTCGTTTAATTTATCGAAAATGCGTTCAGATATTCACCTGAATTTTGGTGCACACCAGCATGTAATTAACCTTTACCTTTACGTGTAAAAATTTCTTTTCTAAAGTACTTGCCTCAGTAGTGTGCGTGCTGGTAATTCTTTATTTTTAGCGAAAAAAATGGCACGTCACTGATTTTTTGAAAATTTTATATCGTTTTCTTTAAGCCCAATTAATTCTGCGTGAAAAGTGTCTTTTAAACTTTTTTATTCTGACGCACCGTTATAGAGATAAAAATTAATTTATTTCTTACAATAAAACAACTAATGAAAATGAATTTGTTTACAAATATTTTTTGTTCAGGAAACAGTACTTTTTGATTTAAATTTATAGTAGATGCCGGAAATGGCTTCTCCGTGCTTCAATACTTGCTCTAAATCGTCTTCGCATATTTCTCCTAACTCTTCAAAATACTTGAGGCGAGAAAATATTAAACATCCTGTATCTATAACCTTATTTTCATGTTTATGTAACCTTATTTTCATATTTTAATATGTAGAATCTGTCCTTACAATTTCTTAACATCTTTTTAACACCCTGTATATGATATATTTTTTTACCCGTTTTTTTAACATTTTTCGAGAAAAACACTTAAAAATTGCTCTCCCTCACCCTTATCACCAAAAGGATAGCTCAGAAAAATCTGAAAAAAATCATGAACATTACGAATTAGGTGTAGATTAAGCGGAAATTATTAAAAAAATTAATTTCTGGAGAATAATTTCATTGGGTAAATCGGGAAACAGAATAAAAGATTCAAAGGCATCGTGTAGAGTGTCCAATGAAAGCTTATTAAGGTAAGAGTTCAAGAATACACAGGGTGTCCCTGGATGGGGTTACCTATACCACAAATGGACCTAATTTTTAATTCTTCGACAAAAAGTTATTCTTAAAAAAAATTTTGCTTGTAAAAAAATACGATTTTGTGGTGAGAAAATTTAGTTTCTGTATACAGGAAGGTCGAAAGCTTCAAAAATATGAATTTTACCTACGAGTAGGCTATCTTTATTTTTCATTTGTAAGAAAAATTCCATTAGGAAATGTTGTTTAGAACTACGTTCTTAGTCATAATCCAAGATTTAAAAATCGATCTTTTCCATGCTTCATTTTTATTTTTCGAATTTAAGGAATACTATAACCAAAATAAATACCTGTTTAGTACTACAAAAGTGTATAGAGGTTGGGAGTTGTCATACTAATTAAAACCTTTATAAATAAAACGTTTGGTTTAATTAACTCTTAGTATTTTTTGTTTTAGAAAAATAAAAAAAAAAATTCTGAAATGTTTAATTAAGTATCACTAAGCAACTTTTTAAAGTGGTATTTTTCGTTAAAATGAAGCACAAAAGTAGTTTACTCTTAGATTAAGTGTATATTTTTGACGTTTTTGATCCCCCTGTATACAGAAACTATTTTTTTACGTAAATCGCATTTTTTGCAAGCAAAAACTTTTATAGAGAATAACTTTTTGTTAAAAAATTAAAAATTCAGTCCATTTGTGGTATGGGTAGCCCCATTCAGGGACACACTGTATATGATGTTTTTTGTGCATTTTTCGAAACATTTTTTTGGAAAAACGATGAAAAATTGCTGTCCCCCATCCTTAGCACCAACAAGATCGCTCAGAAAAATCTGAAAAAATCATGAACATTGAGAGTTAGGTCTAGATTGAGCTAAAATTATCAGGATTTAATAATTCTAGCGCAATCAATTGTTATAAACGATTTAATTGTTTATTTCCTTATAACCGCTGAACCATTGGTTTTAGAGAAAGTTTTTTAACAGTAAATATTTCTCACGATGTAAGGAACAACTTTTGTTCCGACACATTTTTTAAAATTTCTAATTTAGCCCAGTCCAAAAGCGAGTTCATTACTAGTATTGCTGTCCCCCACCCTTATCACCAAAAGGATCGCTCAAACAAATCAGGAAAAATACACGAACATTGAAAATTAGATGTAGATTGAGCCTGAATGATCAGGATTGAAAAATTCTAGCGCGATCAGTTGTTATAAACAATTTAATTGCTTATTTCCTTATAACTGCTGAACCATTGGTTTTAGAGAAAAAGTTTTTCGATAAAAAATTCAAAATTTTTAATTTGGCTCAGTCGAAACGCGAGTGCTTTACTATTACTATTAATAATTGTGCAAGATTAGCTTGCACTTGACCGACTTTTCTAAAATATTTAACAAACACTTTTTATATTTTAAAAAGTTTCGTGCAATGGTTCCGGCTGAGTTAACATGCAGGCGATAATCACAATCTATTATCTTCTAGTAATTTTATGGTGCATCCTGATTAGTTTGTCGGGTTAATACAGAAGTAGACAGGTAAAGTCAAGGTAACATTATGAAATATTTCCAGAATTACTTTTGGGATTGGATTATCAACACAACAACTTTATAGTATTTTTTACCGAATAGTGTACCTACTTAAGAATGCTATTTTTCCATTTTTTTTTCATGATTTAGTTGGAATATTTCAGGTTAGATTCTAACCTAAAGAAGCGTTGGTGTTAAAGAAAAATGATATGAAATATCTACAGATATGTAATTCGTTCCAAGACGCAACTTAGTTTGGAGCGAATAGAGGGTACCACATACGGTACTCTTGCTTTATCTTATTTCTTTAGTTGTTTTATTATCAATACTTTGTAATATCTTTGCTTGGCTAACAAAACTTCAAAATGTAATATTTCGCGGAAAATGGTATCACTGTCATCTCATGAACCATTTTCACACTACTTTTTGCAGCAAATGTAAAAAAGACTAGGAGCCTACATATTTATGTAAATCTAGAATCTTACCCTACATGATATACAGTGAGAACGTAAAGGTTAGAATAAATTCGTTTAAAATGCAGGCATTTTTTTCTTAGAAAAAAACTCGGGCACGTCGTTTTGATTTTAGATGCGCATTGTTTAAACTAAAATTAATGTACACAGGGTGACCCTAAGAGAAGATATATTCTTTCTGGGTCGTCCTGTATACATAAAATTTAGTTTAAACAATGCGCGCCTAAAATTAAAATTTGAGGTGTCCTAGCGTTTTTCTAAAAAAATACCTGAATTTTAAACGAATTTATTCCAACCTTTAGGTTCTCACTGTATACTTAAATAAAATTACACTTGAAAACACAGCAGAAAGAAACAGAAAAGTACATTTTTTATTTTTATCTTTCATCCACTTGCGCTAAAATATCTTTTTTTTTTAAATTTTAAACCAAAAAAGTACTATAACTGAATGATACAAACAATAACTGTTTTGGAAATACTTATTTGACATTTAAAGAGTTCACAAATTAATTTGTATATTACTCGTACCCCCTACCAAAGTAGGTTTTTATTAAGATGTGATGGAGTACCTACAAAAGCATGTGTTGTATTTAATAGCGATGTTTAATTCTATGTACAAATATCTCACAAGATATCACACAAGAAAGAACTCTTGTGTCCCTAAAACGTATAAAACATAGGAGTTTGTACTTTTTAAACAGCGAGTGGTCCATACTCGTCACCTTCTACCCCTCAATTAAATTAACTTTGACGACGGCCAGTATTCTTCTTTAACGTCTGGCCGGTGCGGTGCCCGGAATATCTGTCCCGAAGGTAAAAGGCCGAGTCATTCAAATGCGTATATGTAAATGATGCGCTTGTTAATAAGTTTACCGATTTCCTAGCAGCAGTCAAGTAGTACAGTCCCAGATAAACTGGGGTACAGTGGTAAAGAATCCGCTTATTGACCGAGAGGTGTTGGATCGAATCCGTGCTCGGCCGCATCTTTTTTTTAATTTTTGTCATTTAAAGTTTTATAAAAAATTAGGAAATCGGCTCTAAAAGGTGTATTGGAAACGGATTAGCACTCCTTCCTGGATAAAAATTTTGTTTTGTCATTTTTTAAAGGTCCCGAGCAAAAAATTTATCGTGTCTAGGTACCTTAATCTAAAAATTATGATTTGTTTGTTGTGGGTCCAGAAAATCTAGCGAACGGTGGATCGGAGGGCACCCTAAGGTCGGAACAGGGTTAGCACCTGGTTAGGGGCCCTGACCAGTCTCTTTCATCGCAGGCGAAGAGGGATCGGTGCGAAAAAATCCAGCAATCGTTCGGCAAAATTCGGGACAGATATTCCGGGTACCGGCTAGACGCTAGTGTATTCTTCTAAGTAACCCACTACTCTCTTCATTTATTACCAAAACGTGCGAGGTTTGCAAACGAAGCTCACAGTTTTCACGTGTAGTGTATCCCTGAATAATTACCACATAATAATGTTAACAGAGACCAATTTGTCTGAGGAGATTTCTGAAGCCGAACTGGGCTTAAACAACTACTGTGTATTCAGGAAGGATCGCTCCAGGGAAGCAAGCAACAAAGAGTGCATGGGTGGTGTTGTATTGGCAATGCATAAATCACTTAACTGCAGACTTCTTCCAATAACCGCACCTATCGAACAGGTTTACATAACTAGTGAAACTATCCCAAAGTGAGGTGTGTGATTGGTTGCATCTATCTACCTCCTGGCTCAACACTTGAAAATTATTTAATGTTCAGTGACACAGTAATCGCTGAGGAATATCCAGATGCCGAGATCAGGGTGGTTGGAGACTTTAACTTGCCCAAGGCCAGATGGATTAATGAAGACATGTGTGCAGTTGCAAGGGCGTAGCCAAGGGAGGGCAGGGGGGGCACGTGCCCCCCCCCCTGGCACGAGCAAAAAGCCAAGATTTACCAATGTGCCATTCAAATTTCCCGTGCTGTCGCAGCTGATTTTCAAAGCGTACTGAATGTAGGGCAGAAGATTCAAAAATCGAAACGTTTAAGAATTTAAAACATTTAAAATAGCTTTCTCTGCAGTTTAAAATCATTGAGGGTGGTTAAATAAAACACTGTTTTTTTTTTAAAAAATAAAAAATAGTATTAAATTATTAACATTATATAAAAAGTTTTAATTTATACCAATAGACAGGTACAATCGGTACTTTTATACTACTTAATTACAAATTTTAAAAAATCAGTAGTTTTATGTATTACCATCAGTTTATTTCCTCAGATTTTTTTTTCAATCGATCAATTCATCGGCAGCCTCCAATGAAAAACAAGTATTGTTTTTTAATATGTGTTTACAGTACTCCATCGTAGTTATATTCAGGCAATTTATATTTTCTTTAACGACACAAAGTACAAGAAAGAGTAGTACTCGTATCACACTAATTTCATCAATCGAAAAGCCACTAAACTTAATTCATAATATATTTTCAGTCACAATAATTTTTCAAAATTTTTTGTGCGTATTTGGTTTTAGTTTCGTTTTGAAAGTTCGTACTAAAATTAGTGGTTTTTCCAAGATCAGTACTGACGTACAGAATTTGGCCACTTTGTACTGAATTCAGTACAATTGTACCGAAATGGCAGCACTGCTGCATGTGGCGCAAACGTGTGAAGTGGTAAGAAAGCTTTTGCTGTTAATTAATAATAATAATAATAATAATAAATACATTTATTTGTGCCAAAGAAAAATAAAAGTACAATAATAAAGAATTGTAATAACAAGTACAATAGCAATAACTGTAATAGCCAAAGGAATTAAAAATTACGGGAACATACTAGTTGGCACAAATGGGTAGAAATTTTGATTAAAATTAATCATTCTTCCAATCCTACCCCACGCAAATATTTTTTAAGTTTACATTTAAAATTTATATAACTTAATTAAAGGTGGCTGCCGTGCGCTGTTCCTGTTCACTCTGTTTGTGTTCACGCAGATCTCAGATATAAAATAGTTATCAAATTGTAATATGATTTTTCTTACAAAATTGGCCTAACAATATCCTATACTATACCTGCACCATAATCGACAATTTTAGCATGATTTCAAATTTTTTAAATTTACTTCAATTTATTTTAAATAAAACCGCAAACTTTTACCGGCTTATTATGAAAACAATTTATTGTTTTTTTTTTGCAAAATAATTTGATTTCATAAAATGTTTCGCAAAAATAAAATGTAGATAAATTTTATACATTCTTTTTGTTAAGCGATGTTCTGTTTTAGCAGGTATTCATTATTTTCTTTTTTAACTGATTCGAGTTTCTAATTTGCAATAATAATATGTATGTACTATATACTATACATTATCTATAAATATATATTTTTTTAAATAATGTTTTTTTTATATTTCTTTACAAAAAAAGTAAAAAAACTAGACTACGTACTACTACGTTGCGTCCTTGGGGGTCCAGAAAATCTGCCCTCCCGGTCACCTAATTCTGCCCCCCCCCCCTGCTCAAAATCCTGGCTACGCCCTTGTGCAGTTGTCATTCCCCGATCTGATGTTTATGTTCCGCCTCAAGCTATTCAAAAAATAGCTGTTATTTCAGACGTTTGCGCTTTTCATAACCTTTTCAAACCAATTCTATTTATAAATTAATTAATGTTAATTTAGACTTAATTTTCTCTCGTAAAATGTACACAGTCAATCAATGTGATCCTCTGGTCCCTATCGACGATCACCATCCACCTTTGAGTTTTGATTTGGCTATTCCTCACTCCAGTTTCATCGCTGTCGGTCCAAAAGCTGACTCCTATTACTATGATTTCAAGTCTGCAGACTTCACATCAATAAACGCCTACTTGTGTGCTTTCTGCTACGATGATCTCTTGTCCAGCATGACTTTAGATAATATGATAAATGCTCTCTATGACATACTTTAGAACTGCTTAAATCTATTTGTCCCAATAAAGAAAGTAACTAGCGGGAAGTTCCCCTACCCAGTGTATTCACACCGGGTACTGGGAGTGCTACCATAGGTCCCGATGATGCCAACTTATTTGCAGATTATTTTTCTTCAGTTTATTCTGTTGCCAGTCCAGAGTGCAAAAGGGAGTTGTATAAGAAACCTCTGTGCAAAATTTCAAGATTCTAGACGAAGCGGTGTGAGCTGTGCGTTGTGCGTTGATATGTCAGTCAGTTTCTTCATTCCGCCCCCTCATTCTAACTTTTGCTACGAAAGGAATACTGAAATGAAATTTTGTGGGATTAAATATGAGGAACAGAATAATTTTCTTGACTAACAAATTTTACATTATCTTTCAAAATGGCGACACATCGTTTAAAAGGTCTTTGAAAGTTCTATTCAACCTCCACATTCGAAAAAATTATTTTAACTTATGTAAAAATGACGGCCATTTTAATTTTTAAAATTGAAATGGTCGTGTTTGGAAAATATTCCTTTCAAACTCCGAATAAAACAGAAGTTTAAAATACTTCAAGTAATGCAGCATTAACACTATCCTTTCTAAGTAAATTTTTAGAATGGCTACTGCCGTCATTTTAAATATTATTTTTAATGCCAAGAAGGACGAGTGACATATCGTTTTAAAGGCCTTTGAAAGTTCTATTTGTTACCAAGTTGGAAAACAGTAAAGCTATATGAGCCCATTTAAATGCTTAAAATTTAAATGGTGGCCATTTTAAAATAAATTAACTTTATTATTTTTTAACTTGGGAACAAATAGAGCTTTCAAAGGCCTTTAAAACGATGTGTCACTCGTCCCTCTTGCCACTAAAAACAAAATATTTAAAATGGCGGCGGTCGCCATTTTGAAAACTGTTAGGTACTTGATGAGGATTTCTTAAAGTCTTTAAAACTTCTTTTTTGTTCGGAGTTTGAAACGAATATATCATTTATTTTCCAAACAGCGAACATTTCAATTTTTAAATCTTAAATGACCGCCATTTTGACATAAGTTAAAATTATTTTCTGAAATTTGGAAGTTGAACAGAACTTTCAAAGACCTTTCAAACGATGTGTCACATGACACCTATCGCCATTTCAAAAAGTTATACAGGATGGCGGCTGGTCGCCATTTTGAAAGATAATTTAAAATTTTTTAGTCAAGGAAATTATTTTGTTCCTCATATTTAATCTCACAAAATTTCATTTCAATATTCCTTTCGAAGCAAAAATTAGAATGAGGGGGAGCGGACTTTAGGACCGCCCTATAAATATATAGATTGTTATTAACAAATACAATTTCCCAACACTAAAATGTCTTTATCGGGAAGCGTAATAAGAAGTTTTAATCCAGTAATTTTGTTTTGGATTATTGTTGAACCCTTTTGCGCACCACCCCAAATGCTCTCGCGTACCACCAGTTGGGAACTATGGCACTGATCTAGAGGATAACTAATTGGGACATGCCATGATGCCTGAGTGAGTCAAAAAATTTTAACGGCATTTCCTTGTGATAATGTGATGTCGTTATTTATTTATGTGCAAGTAAGGAGGTTTGGGACGTATGTCCCATTTATCAATATGTAATCATGTTTGTTGTAATATGTTTCATCATGGCTGCTTCTCTTCAAATCGATGACCAATTTACTTTTATGAAGATGTAGTTTATAGTAAATTAAAACAATGAATTAAAATGGGTTTATTCTAAATACAACATTCTCTTATTAGGAGGAAATATGGTCAAAGACATTTCCTGCTGCAAAAAATATTTCGTTTAAATTATATTCAAGAAAATATCTGCTTATTTTAATATAATTTTCCTTGCATTAAGAGTTTCTTTTTTTGCGTGTTGAAGTCACTTTTTAAATAGATACACTACTATATTTTTTCGTATATCTGATTTTTAGGTGGAGTTTAATTTTGTTAAAGCGTTTATTGCAAAAACCATCAATGTTTCCAGTCCATTATCAAAGTGGGATCCCTTGGGCATGTCGTTATTTTTCGGGCAATAACTGAGCACATGAATCATTTCCGAAGCCCATATGTTTCCGCCACAAAAACAATTACAGAGCCAATTACAACGTCGAATATTAAAACCAGAAATCAAACGGACGATACTGTGATTAAGATAATGGCATTACGCAGTATGTATCCATCTCGTAATCCATTATAATCCTTTGTGTTTTGCCGATGCATTCATTTTTGGTGTTACATTATTTCAAAGCCGAAAAGAAGTATTGTCTAAATTTCTACTTCGACGCCGACGACGCGTCGCAATAGTGCTGTTATATTAAAAATAAATAAATAAGGTATTCTAAGTTTTTTTTATTAGATATGTATCTACGAATTTCATTTACTCAAATGAATATATTCCGAAAAAAACTACCACTCAAATTCAGGAATGATATAAGTTTTTTGTCATACCCACATACGAATATGAGAGATAAAATGTTTGCAAAATTTTCCAACTGCTATAAATCTTAGTTGCTTGAAAATTTTAATCATATTTTTAAGAAAGTTGTGGTTTCTTTTTCTAGAGTAGTACAATTAAAAGTGAAAAACCCGAAGCGGAGGTAAACTTAACAATTTTTATAAAACCTTTTGCAGTGTGTGAAACCGAATAACAAAACGTTGACCATTTAGAAATTTTCACTATTTATTTTCAACCAGTCGTTCGTCTGTCAGTATCTCATACAGGAGTATCTCCCAAACTATATAAGATAACAACGAAAATTTCACGATAATATATCTCTAGTTTTGCTTTTGGAAAAATAAGTAGTAGTAATGGCTTAATTTATGTCAGCGTCTCTCGCCAACTCATTTTCAATTGCCAAAAGAGATAGAAAATCTAACCTCCCTTGAGAAATTATATTTCTTAGATATGTTTTAATAGTTTATAATTTTCGAAAACACCTTCCATTACTTGTCTCGTAGGTATGCCCCTCTGATCACTCTGATCTGAAGCGGTACGGCACTTAGGCCTCATTAGACCCATTGTGCAGCCCCCCGGAATAGGAGATTTCCTCTCAACACGTCACCCAGCCTACTGATTTAAAATAGTTGATGACGTCACCGCAATGTGCCTCTCTGATGTTGGTTAAGGTGGTCCAATGATATATATGATATATGCCCCGCCCGGGCGGTAAAATTGTGTGCCATTTTGACCTATGTATGTTGCATGTAAGACTACGCCAAGGAAAAAAATTCTCTAAAATTACGGCACGCCGCCGCGCCGCCGCGCCATCCGGAACTCTCTATGAGCTAGTCGACCATTTTTCTTTTTTTGGAAGGCGTGGGTTTTTTGGGATGGGAAAAGCAAATCTGTTCCCAAATATATAGAGCAAATTTGAGAACAGATTTCCTTTTACCATCCCAAAAAAACCCACGCCCACCAATGGCCAGGTGCCACATATGGCATTAAATGCCATTTTCAAGCGTCCCAAATTTTTGTGCTTCAGGGTACACAATTTCTGAAATTCTTAATCCCCTACCTTCTTTACTTAAAAAAGGTATACTTTCTTAATGCCGCTAGAACTATTTTTGAGAAAAAATACATTCGGTGTGGGCACAAAATAAATAAGAAATAAAAATTGTTAGTAGGTATCCGCAAAAAAATAAAACATTTTTATTAAAGAAAGGCAAACATCAAGTGAAAATAATAAAAACCAAATAAAACACGAATAATGAAAAAATGAACTTCTAAAAATAAAATCTGTGCAACACCGAATTCCAAAGCATTTTTCTCAAAAACAGTTGCTTCTAGCAATGTTTCAATGTTTTGTATCCGAGAAGAGAAAGAAGAACAAAAGAAGTACCTTAAGGTGGTTTTTTCCAATCGGGTCCATGGTGGCCCAACCTAATTTCATTTTGACGGTTTTTCGGCTTTAAAATTTTTAACAATAACACTGTAAGTATATTAAGTATAGATTCATATCCTGCAAGCGATTTTCAGTCAATTATTTAAAGTTTCAACGTGTATACTGATTTCATTCAGAAGATTATTATTTTAAGAGATCTATGGTGTCATTTTTTCTGTCATAAGGACCTCAACATTATTTGTAAATAATGTATTTTCTTAAAATAATTTATAAAATATCTTGAAACTTTTATTAATACGTTAAACAATATCCATAGAATGTGAATCTACGGTTAATATGAAAATATTCACACAAATGAAAAATCAAGCAAAAAATGATACTAAAATAAAATTAAGTTGGCAATAAAGGAGTCGGCACATGCAGTGGTGTGGTCGGCAAATGCAGCCCTTAACATAATTCGATAGTAATACGTATGATATTTATTACTAACGTCTAGCTACCAACAGGAATATCTGTCCCGAACGGTTGTTGGATTTTATTTTTTAGTTTTTTGTTCGGAATATTTAAAAAGAACCAAAAAAAAACTGAGCAACCCTAGAACTGAGCAAACCCAGAACGTATTTTATTTCTCAAACAAAACATAAAAAAATGAAAAAAGATACGACCGAGCACGGGATTCGAACCCAAGACATCTGGATTAATAAGCGGTTGCTTTACCCACTGGACTACGTGGCTCATGCTAGGAAATCGGTAAACTTACAAACACTATACAGATATGCTAACGCACTCGGCATTTACCTTCGGAAATTATCGGGACAGATATTCCTGTTGGTAGCCAGACGTAAATATATTTATTACGTAATTGTCATTGTCATGTGAGTGTCATCCATTTCCTTCTAGCGAATAAAATAAAACTTTTTAAGTAAAAGGAGAATAAGAATTTCTATTCAGAAGTTATGTACACAGAAGAACAAAAAGGTTTGGACGTTTTAAAATGACATTTAATGCCGTATTGGGAGCCCCCTATGGCTTCCCATCCCAGAGAACCTCCGCCTATCAAATTTGTATTTAGTATTTTTCAAAACATATCGATAAAAATGTAAAATAAAATTTTAAGTATTAAAGTATGGCACATTCGTTATCAAACACCCTGTATAGTGGAAAGATGACTCACAAACCCAGTGTTGCAAACACCCATTGGGATTCCACAAGATCTTTAAATTGGTATGTGAAGTGGTACCTTCTCGGTTGAGCAAAAATTTATCTTCTTCATACAGCACGCATACACCAAACACACGCTCCATAGTGACGATCAGAAATCCAAGCCCAGACCTGTATTTTTTATGGCAAAGAACCGGAATTGAACCAAGGACGGCACGAATTGTTTCGAATGAGCCAAATTAAAAATTTTAAAAAACGTGTAATTACAAAAGTTGTTCCTTACATCATGAGAAATATTTTTTGTCGGAAAACTTTTTCTCTAAAACTAATGATTCAGCATAGCAATTATAAGGAAATAAACAACTGAATTGTTTATAACAATTGATCGCGTTAGGATTTTTCGATTCTAATAATTTTCGCTCAATATACTCCTAATTCTCAATGTTAATGATTCTTTTCAGATTTTTCTGAGTGATCCTTTAGGTGATAAGAGTGGGGGACAGCAATTTTTAAGCGTTTATCCCGAAAAATGTTAAAACAATACATCATATAATAATATATTGTTGAATTCGTTCTTTAATAAGCTTTCATTAAATTTGCCACCCTACACCATGCCCTTGAAATTTCTTTTTCCATTTCCCAATTTACTCCCTGAAATTAACTCCCAGGATTAAAATTCAACTTTTTAAACTTCACGTCTATAATTGGGCCACCACACTCTATCTCTGTGCTAAATTTCAAATTCTTGCGTCGAATAATTTCAGCGAAAATCGGCTGTGACAGACGGACGGACAGACTGTCTCCCTGTGCTCCCCTTCACTAACAAAATAAAGTTTATGCAGAGGACACCAGTAGCGTATCTAGGAATTGCCTCTGTAGGTGGTTTATACTATACCTATATTCGTTTATGCATACAATAATATTACATTAATACCAACATACCACATCACTCTATAAGTCCCGGGCCTAACATATAGATGACGCCACCTCCTAATTATTGTTCTCAACCTTACTTTGTAGTTCCAACCTCCAGATGACCTGTGTCAAAATTTCATGACAATCTGGCGTTTAGTTTAAAAGTTACAGTGGTTTTAGTGAAGCAACTTTTGTTCGTTTATAAACAATGGACGAAAAATAAGTTGGAGTGTCGATTAACATTGCTTTAACAATTTAACATTTTATTTCCACAGAGGTACTTATATAAAAGAAACACAAATATTTAAATGTTTAGGAGAGTGTCCAGTTGCCTTCTTTTAATTGTAGAACATCTTTTTCTTCAGACGAGTGGGGGGAGGGGAGTTAACCCCCAAACCCCCCTGAATACGTCACTGGAGGACACATAAAAGAAGTAAAAGTAATTTGAATTTGTTTACATCAGTACCTACCTACTTAAATGAATCTTCCAGAATTGCCACATCACGCTTTAAACATTATTTTTAGGAAAATACTGCGATGATGCTTTAAGAGTTAATTTAATTAGTTTTTTTAACAAAATTTATAATTTATTTACTTCGGGATTTAAGTGTCCAATCCCGGGATTTCTTACGGGATCCCGGGATTGCAAGCTCTAGACGCTCTAAACCACCTTCTGGTGTTGTGTCGTGGTCTCCCTGCATATCAGTAGGCGAACAGCTTTTTTTTATAAAAAGATATATTAACGCCCACCAACTATTAACATAACGCTAGATTTTTTTTTGTAATTTGTAAGGGTCGTAATTTCTTTTAATTTCGCTGCGAATTGAAAATTAAAAATTTCATGGCGTCAATCTTTTTTAAAGAGACTTCTTGTAACTCATTATCGTCATATCATTCTTAAATTTTTTAGTTTTTTGAACCGTCTTGGAATTTTTTTAAAAAGTCCGTGGGCTCAATTAATATAACATTGTATTCACATTTTCGTGAATGAAATTCTATGTATGCTCCAAGTCCTCTACTACAAGTAACTAACACTCTATATAGCACGAAATCAATAGGGTAGAGAATTTTTTGGGCTTTCCAGTAAAACCAGCTTTCATAAACAACTTGTAAATGAGGTAAATTGATGTTTTTTGGAATAGAAGACATTCTGATCGCCGTAGTAGCTTGCGGTTAACTGCGGCATCTTAAAATTTAAATCTATTTATCGTAAAATGTTTTAGTCATGTGGTCATTGTCTTGCGCTTGCCTTGGCATTGGAGTTAGCCACATTGTCTGTCTTGTAAAGCGACCGTTGCGTTGATTGAAACTTTTCTAAAGGCAAACTAATATAAGCTAGTACAGAAAAGCACGAAGCTATGTACTGGTAAATAGCTTAAGTTTTGCGAACAGCTGTTATACATTATTTGTGCAGTCACGTGTATTAACTAAACTTTGCTAAACCTTTCCTAAAAACGATTTGGCATGGGTTCAAGTCGATGCAATTCTTCTGCAAGTTGCAAGATCTATTGCAACTGTAGGATATCGGTTTTGCCCAATATTTCTTGCAATGCTTATGCAATTTTAGGGAAAATTTTGATGACTTCTGCAGTGTCAATAGTTACATTAACTGGGCCACGTTATAGTACACCCAAGATATCTGCAACCGGCTAAATAATTTAAAGAATGCAAGGGAAGGCTTAAACAACGTTACCAATTGTTTGTAAACCAGTTTTGATAAACTGTTTAATTTTTCGTTAATAAGATTTAAACTTTTCTTACCACAATCTGGTTTACAAACAAATTTGCAACGTTGTTTAAGCCTTCCCTTGCATTCTTTAAATTATTTTGCCGGTGGCAGATATCTTGGGCAGACTATACCAGTACAAAAATTAAATGAGGTTAGGTTTTTTTATAAATATCCATTTTAAGCTTTTCAACTATAAAAGAGAAATGCAAAAGAAAACGTCAGACAATAAAAAGAAACACTTCTATTTTTTGATATCTACCTACAAGATTGGCTAATCTGAAGAATTGCAATAAAAATTCTAATATAAGACCTTGGTGTTTTATACTCTTTAGAGTATAGTAAACCCGAGAGCGACTTACCGAGCTGTGAAGTGAACTTGACAAAACTATCCTCCTCCTTGTGGTCATCTATCCTGGTACCTGTTCAAACTGGTCCTTGGTATACACGTAACATACAGGGAATATAATAATATTATGTACATGACTTTATAACTCATCCCCCCTTTTTCGCGAGAACGATTTACTATATGTATATAATACATCCCCGTTTTTAATAAAAATGTTTTTTTTTAATGTTTTTAATTAATTTTGCTGTTTCCGAAGCCAAACAAAAGTTTTGCAGCAACAAAAGAAACTTTACTTACAGTTTCCACCGTTACAACAACCGCAACGGCATCATTTAATAACACTTCCATATCGTGTAGAACTATGACCTTCTGACCGCAAATTTTCTTTTTGACTTCCGAACGACGTCAATAGTTGTGCTATAAGTTTTCATCAGATTGTCAATTAAAACTGAAGTCTTGTATTTCTGATATGGTGTCCTCTGTAGGTACAACTTTCAGATTCTTCCATAATTTCGGCAAGCACTTGCAAAACAGTATTATTTCTGGAATTTGCCTCAATTTGCTGGTTTAAAAGTTGCACTAAAAGTTGCTGTTGCTGCATAAACTATATGACTATTACTGGCCTGACTATCGCCTCCTTCGGTTTAGCGCATGCTGGCTTACAGGAGGGCATCCAGAAAAAATTTACGAAATGTCATTTAAATGTCTTAAAAAAGTCAATTTTTTTACCAAGATCTTGAAATACTTTACGGGACGTACCGATTTACAGCGATAATTTTACACACTTGGTAGACGACTTGCAGTGTAAGAGCTTGCAATAGCAAGGGTCTTGCTCCAATAACTCTTACAAGAACTTACTCAAATCTAAAGCGGGTAGGTATAAAAAACCAAATTTATTGAACAGGATAAATTCAATAAATAAATAAAAAATAAAATATGGTGAAATGTTTTATTTTACAATTTTAACAATTTTTCTAAATAGTCTGACAATGTTACTTCGCCACTAGTTTTATATAAATAAAAATGGGAGCCAGGATCGCAAACTGCCTTCATGGTAGAAAGTATTTCTAAAAAAAAAATAAAATAGTTATATTCAGACTCTCGGTATTATTATTTCCTATTATAGTTTCCAGTTTTTTATATAGTAAGAAAGACTTCGAATTTTTTTTATAGTAATTTAAATGATTAGTTAAAAAAATTATAATCAAATTAGGAAACCAAAAAAGCACCAACGTTGATTTTATCGATTAAGTTTAGATATTTACTTTAAAAATAGTAATGTCATGTCGTGATATATTATTATCTTTGAATATGCGCAAGGGGCGGTATGATGACAGTGTTATGTTCTGCTGCCAGTGCTAAAGATGTTTTTTAAAGAAATAAAAAATTCTCATGTGAAACATTTTTAGGTCAAATTACCTCTGGATTATACAAGTAAATGCATCTTGAATATTCCCATGCAGCAACACATTTATCGTCCAAAGTTGTAGCTGGAAAAAATTGAATTAGTGAAATTTTCTCCTCTACGATTGTAACTACATAATAATTTTATTGTAGAAATTTACAAGAGTGCTAAATATTTTATTAGCAATAATGAGCATTGATTTGTATCAACGCCCTCTTCAAAAGCGCATTTTGATTTCTTCATGGACCAAGTACAATCCTGACAAAAAAACATACAACTTATTTTATTTTTATTCTCTTTAATTGCACGGTCTTAATAATTAGTTTTGTTTTAAATATGTATTTATCATTTTACAGATTAACATTTAAGTGCCCTTGACGCACTCTGTATGTCTTATCACTTCACAAAATCGGATATCTCGTTGTACTAAAAGTTGTGATCCAACCACGTAAACCTACACACTACAACAAAAAACCTGAGTGATCATCCAGAGTTCGAACTCCATTTTTTCTCGTAATCTATGCCGATTCTGTAAAATATAAATTAAATAGATAACGTTTTTGTACATATTAAAATACTCTTATTATACATGGCAGCTTAAAAAAGCATCCTACTAACCAGTAGCATTTTCCATGGATTAAAATACCATTGAACCGATGGATTTTATGATAAATTCTAAACTTCTTTCTCAAAGAATACAATGTGTAACAAAAATTACGCCCGGTCCGGTCCAATGGTGAGTTCCGCATTGTTTTCAAGTTGGTCGTTTTCCTGAAATCGACAGTATTTTTTTTTAATGGAATGCTGTATATTTTATCGACTTTCGAATTCAGCTGAAAATTCTGAATACATCTTATTGGGACATTTTATCCTGATGTTAACAGTTTTTGAGAAAATGGTGGTCAAAATCGTTATTTTATTGTATTTTACTTTAAAATACCTGTACACGAAAATTTACCTGAAATATCCGACATTGTCAGTTTCGTTTATTTACAAAAAATGGATCATTTAACAGAAACCCAAAGAATTGAAATTTTAATCACACTGGATTATGGGGACAGAATGCGAACGAAATAAGAAGTTTGTAATATTTTTAATGACAAATATCCTGACAGAAATCGATTAACTAAATCTACTGTAAGTAAAATTTGAACAAAATTCGTCAAACTGGAAACGGAGAAAAAACGCTATATGCTCTGGCCGACCTGAAAGTGCAACACATGGTGATAAGGCTCTGAATATTTTACTCAGTTTAGAGAAAAATCCCGATCTTTCTACCGGAACACTGGAAAAAGAAAACAACGTTTCACACATGTCCGTATACCGCCTTCTGAAAACCAAAAAGTTTCATCTGTAAGAAATAAGACTTGTGCAAGAGCTGTCAGAAGATAATTACGACAGGTGCTTCAAATTTTGTGAAACCGTGAATGAATTTCTGTCAGGATATTTGTCACTAAAAATATTACAAACTCCTTGTTGCGTTCGCGTTCTGTCCCCATAACCCATTATTATTAAAATTTTAATTCTTTGGGTTTCTGTTAAATGATCCATTTTTTGTAAATAAACCAAACTGACAATGGCAGACATTTCAGGTAAACTTGCGTGAACAGGTATTTTCAGGTAAACTACAATGAAATATCGATATTTGACCACCATTTTCTGAAAAACGTTAATTTTAGGATAAAATGTTCCCAATAAGAAGTATTCAGAATTTTAAGCTGAATTCGAAAATCCAGTAAAATATAGATCGTTCCATTTAAAAAAAGTGCCTGTCGATTTCAGGAAAACGGTAAACTTGACAACAATGCTGATCTCACCATTGGATCAGGCGTAATTTCGTACCTAAGCGTAAAAAAGTTCATGAACGGATGAACGGTTTGCAAGATATTTCGAGGTTTCCATATTTTTGTTACACACTGTATATCATAATATTCTAAGCTATCAAAGTTAAACTGTTAAGATGTTCCAGCCTGTCAAATTTTTGGAGATGCAATTTTGCAATTCGACAAGCTTATCATCTTAAGGACCGGATATTTTCTTTTTTAAAAGTTTTTCAACATTTTTTAATAAAAACAAGATTATGTAAAAATTTGCTACTATTTTAAAAAGTTTACCGTTTATTAAAAAAGTACCCTTTATATTATCTGAATAGGCAAGCTGCATACCCTTCTGCTACTAGAAAACGACAGAAATAAAGCGATTTTTTACTTAATAGTCATCTAAATACCCTTGGCAAATAAATATATGGCCTTAAATTTAAAATTAGAGAAAACTTCGCGATTGAACAATATCTTCTCTTTAAAGTAGCAACAAAGTTGTACACTGTCATTTTATTTTTAACGAAAAAATGTTGAAAAACGTCATCAGTGTTCAACACCAAATACCGGGACTTTAACTGTGCAAGTAAAAGCTGCTTTTTGTGGATATAGGATGAAAACTTATAACCAGAAAATGTAAGACAGTTTTATCTAAGTTGCACTACTAAAATACTACGGCCTGTTAAATTGTTAAAATAGTTATTTATGATATAGTATAATTTTACGGCACGAATTTGAAAGTTTGCAGAATGAGCGAAGCGAATTCTGCAATTCAAATGAGTGCCTTAAAAGTACTTTTAACACAAATATCATACAAAATTTTTTCTACAAACGACAATAAAAAACAAAAATACAATTACAATTTTTAGAAAGTTTAACATATTCGAAACACATAGATTTAAGTAGCATCGTAGATATAGGTAATATAAAATTATGAAGTTGACATTTGTCAAAAAGTCTAACAACCATTGTTGGCGTCGTAGTTGCCATAGTAGTACTTTTAACACTAGTGCTATAAAGTACTTTTAACACTAGTGCCATAAAGTAACATTTTTAAGGCGTCTGCGGCGTGTTAAAAAATGCATTTTTAACACGTTTGTAGAAAAATGTAATTTATTTGATTTATATTTTACGGAAAGTTGCTGGGTCTCATAGTTTCCCACAAATTGCATGTAAAGATAGAGTTCGGACAACCTGTAGATGTTAACTCAGTAGTTTTAGTATTATCATCTTTAAAATCCGGCCCGAGTTTGTAAAAAGTAATAGAAATGACACGACTAGTTTATTACAAGCTTTTATTTAACTTCACCTGTTTGTTTGTATGTTTGTATGTAAGTATGTTTAGGTCAAATATTGCAGTCAAAATTCGATTAGTTCTAATAAAGATAAACCTTTGAAATTTTGCACACGTGTATAAGTGTGGTGAAAATGCAATACAGTATATCTACTATTGTTCTAAATCTAATATGGCAGACGCCCCAAGATGGCGGATTACATTTTTCTTCACAATCCCCTTGATGTCGGTATCAAATGAAAGTGTTTAAGGAGTAGAATTCGATAAGTTGTATGATTATTTTATACCCAATATGGCGGACGCGACAAGATGACGGATTACCTTTTTCTTTACAATCCCCTTGATATGGGTATCAAATAAAAAGGTTTGACGAGTAGAATATGATAACCTTTGTGACGTTATTCTAAACCCAATATGGCGGACGCCACAAGATAGCGGATTACCATTTTCTTCACAATCCCCTTGATGTGGGTATCAAATGAAAGTATTTGAGGAGTAGAATTCGATAAGTTATATATATATATATATTTATGAATATTTTATACCCAATATGGCGGACGCGACAAGATGACGGATTAACTTTTTCTTTACAATCCCCTTGATATGGGTATCAAATGAAAGGGTATGACGAGTAGAATACGATAACAGGTAAAAGGCCTTGTAATAATCATCCATTACCAGAAATGCATAGGTTAAGACGTACCTAACTAAAAATTTTAAAATAAAATCTTATGTAAAAATACTTTTTTGAAACAAGCTTTTCTTATTTAGATGTACTAAAACGAAAAAATAAGTATAGGTTTTCATTGGGCAATGCTTAATACTATTTATAAGTGAACGTAGTTCGTGTGGGTCGATCCTAATCTAATAAAAGTAGTATTAAAGTTATCACTGAATCAAATATAATATATATTACGTTAAATTGTCTTAAAAGTTTGTCGCGTGAATAGAAAACAATAAATTTTACATAATATATTATATCTGTTTCAGGGATAACTTTGATTCTACTTTTCTTAGGGTATACCCACGCGAACGTCCACTTATAAATAGCATTCAGCATAGCCCCAGTGAAGAAACTATACTAAATTTTTTCGTTTTAGTACATCTAAATAATAAAAGCTTGTTTTTAAGAAGTATTTTTTACTTAGGATTTTTTCTATAGACTTTGATAAGGGCACAAACGGTTCAACGAATTTTAACCAAAGCAAGCATGAATGCAAACATTCTGGCTTGACATTTCGTGTTTACCTTCACATTGACTCAAAAGCTAGCGATGGGATAATTTGAATTAAATATTCGAAAATCCGATTTTTAAAATAATGGGTATCATTCGATCTTCATAATCATAAATCAAACTATAATCGAAACCTCCGATTTCGAGTCCCTAATTCAAAAAAAGAAAAAATTTTAACTGACAACCAGTTTACAATCTGTTAAACAAAGTTAGCTATACTAGATTGAACTGCTGCATAGTGAATAAATCAATCTTGTTTAAAATCCGCCATTCGAGGTGTTGCCACTTTGCTTTCTGGATTATATGAAAAATGAGTTGGTGTATTTTTTTTTCATTTCATTCATATGTTTGAACACTAAAATATGTAGCACATTTGTGTGTCAAAATAACTAAAAACTAAGCTGAACTTAACTAAAAATAAAAATAAATTTAGTAAAAACAATGAAGTTAGAAACCTGAGCAAAAACTAAAAACTGTGAGAATCGACAACAATGCATTTCGATCCTCGCAGCGCTACAATTTAAATTATGAATACCATATTCTACCGAATACTGAGTAACAAGGAAACATCGGCTGTTAATCGGAAATTACAAGAGGCGCGGTGAAAGCACCTAAAATAATTCAAATTACAACTTAATTACGAACATAATTTATGATCTAATAATGTCACTTTTAAAATATTGACACTGGACACAGCTAATATAAGCCGCTTTTAAAACATTAGGAAGAGAAATATTTTACCTGCCTGTTCACACGACGTCATAGATTTGGTAACATGGTCGACCATACTTTCTGGCATCCGTGCGCTCTGAACATCCAATGCTGATAAGTCAAATTTCTGGTTACCATCTATCTAAAAATAATAGAATGCCGTACTCATAATATTTTAAAATATACTTGGCGCGGAAAAAATACCATAAAAATTCTTACGTTCAGATTCACTAAAAAGGTTTAAGATTTAGTACTGGTTTAAATTAAGATCTTATAGTTGATCAGTTATGTTGTGACAGGTTTTTTGTCTTGTCATTGTTAATAAGTCGTCATTAAAAACTTGTGAATTATTCTGATATTTTAGCGAATTGCTTGGTTTCCAAATGATTTTCATCTTGGAACGAGTTGCTGTAATTAATGTAGTTCTATTATTGTCGAAAGAACGTACTAAAATTGCCCTTTTCTTTATAAATTTGCGAAAAAGCTCAGAAATAAATTCATAGTATAAAGCTTAGTTGTCTTATTCTTACACCTGTCACTTTAAAACTTTTGGTTGTCAAATTAGACCGGACTAGCGTTGGAGAATCTGGCATAATACAATCTATATTTTATAACTTTTTGTAAGGTGTGAATACTAAATTTTGCTTGGTTTTTCTCTGCTAGGTCATTTTTAATTTTCCAAATAAAATAAGGAGCGAAAAAAGAGTTATATTCAATTTTGCTGCAGTCCTAAAATAAACATAGAAAATTTTATATGTTACTTCTAATTTTGCTTTGAAGAAAACAATACTAATTTACTTGCAGGTTGGACAACTTAAAAAATAAATTTTGTCAAATGTTATTTCTTAGAAATGATTTTGCATATATTTTTTCCTACCTTCCTTTCTACTAACATTAGGACGCTAGCGAGTTGGGCCCTTTTGCAGGTAATCGGATGATTACACCCAACAGTTGGGCCCCGATATGCAAATGAGGGTATTGGTGGTTTTATTACACTTGAAAAGGTATAGTACGATATTCCTAGAAGTACCTAGTTAAGGTACCAATACAGGGTGCTCACAGGTCCTTAAATGTTGACAACTTATTCATTTTTGTCAGTTCTTTTCTGAGTTTTATAAACGATGGAAGTTCAAACAATGTTAAGTGAAAAAGGAAAGCGACTGTTAGTCGTATGTGGTTTTAAGTTTTGTGTCGGCAAAATTTTAAAAGATAACACTTTGTATTGGAGATGTGTAAATAAAAAAACCAAGTGTCCCGCTAAACTCTACACGCCGACCACAAATTTTGAATGTGTTTTACAATATAATCTAAATCATAATCATGAGCCTGAAGAAAATCTTGAAAGACAAAAGTTAAGCAATTGTATCAAAAGAAAAGCTGCTAGTGATCCATATGAGAGGCCTTCAAAAATAATTCACAGTGAACTTCGACAATGCGGAGCATCAGTTGAAAACATTACAACTAATGATTTAAACCTTATTCGAAAAAATATTTATGAGTTCAGGAACTAGAGAGTAAAGTGACTAGTCTTGAGGATAATTATAGCGAAATGAAAGTCTTGAAGGAGAATATGCTAACAAGTATTGAAACACTCTCCAAAGAAAATGACATGTATGTTAAAGACTTAAAAAGAGTTAATTATGAGTTGTTTAATCTAAAAGAAACACCAAATACTAAAACTTCCACATTAACGAAAAAACAGAAGACATTCATTGACAGGGAAACTCAGACTGGTATTCAGGGCGCAGGAAGAAGGACACCGGGTGCTGAAATGGAAAGAGGCAATAGAGTTCTTTTATTGACTGATGACTACGGCAGAAAGCTTTATGGTCCTTTGACGAAAGCACTTGGTGATGGGTTTAGCGTCCAGACTGTTAGTAAACCCTATGCGAAGTTTGGAGAGGTCATTTCCAGTATTGACTGTTTTATCGAGGATTTCACATTTAATGACTTCGTGATTGTTTTGGCAGGCTGCAATGATTTAAATATTCGAACAAATGATATTACTCTTTTAACCAATAAGTGTTTCTATACAAACTTGATTTTGTGTACCTTGCCGATTAATTATAATTCTGAAAATTTGTATAGTACTATTGAAACCGTAAATTCCAAAATTTATAACGTTGCAAAAAACCTTGAACACTTTTCAATAAATATCGACATTCTTGACCTTAGAAATCGATTTTCGTTGAGGGATTTTCTTGGGACTGGCATGTACTTGAGCAGGGGAGGGTTACATAAGTTGTCGATTTTCTTTAGAAATGCATTGTTAAATTTTCCTTCTAAAAAACTGGTAACTAATTTAAGGCAAGTTAATGTAAATGTTCTAGAAGCCTCTTCGACAAAAGGAGATGAACTGCCGATCACTCAAAATGCGCCGGTGGTAAATTCGTACCCTTTTTTAGGAAATCCTCTATAATGGAAAATGACACTAAAGACTGTGTTTCTTTATGTCTACTGAATATTCAGTCAGTGCGCAATAAAATCGATGAACTTTCGGTGTTTCTTGAAACTCAGAATTCGCCTAGCTTTTTATTATTAACGGAACATTGGCTGAAGCCGAACGAGCCTTGTTTTATTCCTAATTACAAAATCGTATCCATTTTTTGTCGAAGGGAACTTGAACATGGGGGTACAATGATACTCTTAAATGAAAAACTATTTGAATCGTTTTCTATCATTAATGTTGATAAATATGATTGTTTATTAATTGAGGGACAGTTTGAATTTTCACTGGTTTATATTAAGAGGGAATGTTTGTATGTGTTGTGCTTGTACAGGCCTCCAGGTGGAAGTGTAAAGATCTTTATGGAAAGGTTGGAGTTGATTTTGACAGATCTACCGATTAGTTCTAGAATTTTGTTGGCTGGCGATCTAAATATTAATTACGACAATGATGGATCGCCTGATACACAAACCTTAAAAAATTTATTAACTACTTTTAATATGCACGTGCTTGTTGAGCAGCCTACCCGTATCTCAGAATACTCGAAAACAGTTATTGATTATGTCTGTTCAAATTTTTCTGACTTACTTAGAAACAATACTGCCGTGATACCTTCGGGACTGTCAGATCACGAGGCTGTAATCTCATCTTTTTTTGTTAATCAAAGAATAAATCTGAAGACTTTTAGACATGGGAGAATATTCAGTTCAAAAAATTTTAAAAAGTTTCAACAAGAATCTGAAAAAATAAATTGGCATGCTATATTACAAGCACATGAGCCACTAGATAAATTTAATGCTATCGTAACCGAAACTTTTAGGAAAAGCTTTCCCATTTGCAAAATAAAACAAAAAACAAAAAAGCCCTGGATCACACCCGGTATAAAGAATTCTTCAATAAATTTAAGATGCTTGCACAGATTAAGAAAGTTTACTTCAAGCCAGTATTTTTTAAATTACTTTAGTAGGTATAGAGCTATTTATAGACGTGTTATTATATTAGAGTGGCAAAAAATTTGTATTACACTTCACGAATGGCTAAGGCCCAAAATAAAACTAAAGAAAGTTGGCGTATAGTTAATAATTTGCGAGGAAACTCCAACACATCAAAAAATCAAGCTGAACTAGACACTAACATCTTAAATTCATTTTATTGTTCGGTTGCTGAAAATCTGACTTCTAACTTGTCTTCTCATGTAGATCCTATATCATATATGAGTAATGTATCTATAGTTAATACATTTTGCTTAATACATACAGATATCA
The DNA here is from genome assembly GCA_963971165.1 of Philopedon plagiatum. NCBI lineage: Eukaryota > Metazoa > Arthropoda > Insecta > Coleoptera > Curculionidae > Philopedon > Philopedon plagiatum. The sequence continues at coordinate 38,998,172 of OZ020189.1, read as the reverse complement.
CTGAACTTAGACAATACTTTCTTTTGTATATTTCTTCGCATATTATGCCAATTTCTCTAAGTACTTACCAAACCATACATATGCAGGCAGCACCACATGAAACACTAAAATAACGTATATATTAGTCTTCTTTTAATAAAACAAACACTTTTTGAAAAAAAATTTAGGTAACTGAGAATTCAAAATTTGTGTCACCATTATTCTTATAGATTTTCGCTTAAATTTGTTTAGAAATTTTTGAGAACTATGGTTCTCGCTATTCCAAGTCATCCTAAAGTTAACACGAAAATATTTTTAAACTGTTGCATATACCTTTGCGCTATAATCTACGTCCCAGTCTCCTTGATGCATCTTTTCAACCTCCTCTAAAAATTAAATATTAAAATAACGTGTTACAACAAAACACAAAAAATTTAAGCAACTGAAAGGTAAAATGTAACAAGTATATATATATAAAAAAAAATATATATATATATATATATATATATATATATATATATATATATATATACATTTATATATATATATATATATATATATATATATATATATATATATATATATATATATATATAAACATATATATACTATATAGATAATATAGATATAGCACAAAGGCGGATCTAGGCAAAAATTCAACTTTTTTCGCAAATTACAAAATATTTTTTTCTTCACCAAAACATTCCTAGTAGGCTCACTATTAAAAACCCTAAACTTGGCATGGGTCCCGTAAGTAGCAACAGAGATATACAACTTCAAAATTTCTAGATCCGCCCTAACTATATTATATTATAGCATAGTTTTTAGAAAGTGTAAATAAAGATACATACTGTATATAAATTATTGCTTAGTTGTAGTACTCGTGTATTTTGTAAACAGGTTAATTGGGACATCTTTCATTATAGATTCTGCATAAATGATGACTAAGTAAACAATACCGATTGTATGGTTGCTTATGTGAATCTTATAGAAAGTGTCTACAGAATTAGAGAATAAAGACGATTGATGTTTAAATTATTAAATCGAAGTTATGATGTTTTATTTACCAAAGATTTAGCCCTACACCACGAAGTTATCACAGGGCGATCCTGCCTTAAGAAATTATAACGCAAATGGGGAAACACCAAGCAATAAGGAAATAATTAGTTATGGTTTTATTATGGATTATCTACATTCGATGTAAGAAGTCACTGGAAAGGAAAATTCGAATGGAAGTAGCTAGAAGCATCGAAAAGCTTTAGTAGTAGGATAAGTATAATGGAAAATTTTGTATATATACAATGTAAATGGAAAAATGGATATTGTCAATGGAAAACATAGTGGAAATAAATATTTAGTTAGCACAAAATATATGGATGATGGAAAAGATGGTATTGGGAAAAATATGGTTAATGGAAAACATGATTAATTAATGGAATTATATGGTACTTATTTATGGTCAATGTCAGCCCGAATAGAAGAATTTAAATATTTGTTAGAAGAACACAGATAGACAGGTTAAAATTAAGTTTTAGTGAAACAAAGGAACAATTTAATAGTGATTGTAATGAACCTAAATCTATAGAAAAAGGAAAATTGTATGTGGTTGAGATAAATAAGTATTTTGAAAATATCTATAATACTCTAAAAGAGAGGTTAAGGGTAGTAGAATTACAGCCTTTTTACAGCTTGTGGTAGATTTTAATTCCGATTCGTCAGACTGTGAAGAAGAAAAATTCAAAATGTCTGAAAAAATTGATTTGAAAGCTGCAGCAGATCTGATTCCAGTAATTGATGGCTCAGAGGTTGTAACAAAAGAAATGAAAGATGCTATCGGGTTGTATGATTCTAGAACTAGAGTTTCCGAAAGCGCAAAAGTTAGACTCAAACAATCTTAAACTTCAAATGATCTTTTAACTGCTAACTTAAGAACTTATTATCTTACGTATTATCTAATTATCTTATATATCTTTACATTTAAATATCTCTAGATAAAATTGTCAATTGATGATTTTGGAAGGTCACTCGAGGAATTGTTAGTCGATCTAACATTAACACAGGCCGAGGCCACACTGTACCCTAGTATACGAAATGCGTGCCCAAAACTCAATTGTAAAAATACGGGTAAATAATAAAACGCGTTGAAACTTGCCAAACTATTAATTATGTCTTAGTTGTTGTTGTTAGTGGAATCTGCATTACGATTACCAGTTTGTAAATATTTATTCATAAAGTTGAAAGTTTTTATTCTTGCTGAATTTTTGCTTTCCTTCCTTTTGTAATGTGATTGGTATAGTAACTATTATTTTGATAGAAGTGTAATTGAAAGTTAGCGATGTGTGATAACCAATGTAAGTACGAATCGGAATCTATAGTGATACCGTCATTTATGGGTCAGTAATTTAAATATTTACATGCAGTTCATTTTTATACACAAACAAAAAATATAGGGTAATATTTTAAAATTGCGCAAATCGCTTTTAGGTTTTGTTGTGCCAATAAGTATATTTACTATTAGGTACCTCAAAAGTAAAGCCAGAAGTGAAAGCGAGTTGCGCGATTTTCAAATATTGTAAATTTTTTGTATCAAGTACACTAATTTAGATAATAGGATTAACCTAAAGCCGGTTTGGTATTACGTTTTTGAACAAGAATACCATGGTAAATAACAATAAAAGTGTTTTAACACTTAAAATGTTTATATTTATATATATTTAGGCCAATCAACTGGTTTTTATTACAGTCTACGACTCCCCTTTTTATTAACTTTGGACACACTGTAAACAGGTTTGCATAGTATAATAAATTAGTTTAAAGAAACGCACTTTATTTTTCAGATTTGTCTCCCAAAGTCCGAAATAAAAGAAGGGCTCTGGTAGACGTTTTTTTCGGCACTAAATACAAAGCATTTGGTAGCAAATTTGACGATTAATAGATTTTATTATTATTCAAACTTCTTGTCCGATGCAACTACGTATAATTCTATTATTATTATTATTATCAATATTTATTTCTTTATAATAAAATTGCACAGGGTGTCCAAACGATTTGTTTAGCCTTTTTTAATGGTGTTGTGTCGTCACACTTTTTGAGTCACACTGTATGCAGCAAAGTAATTTTAAATTGTAGAGCTAAGCTGTCCCTCCAAATTTTTAATAAGAAACTGTTTTCTATTTGCCATCGTTTCCGCGCTATAGTTCCTCTACACATCGTTGGGACACTCTGTATATTAATAATAGTTGTTAAATTTATTTTCTGTCCGTAAAAATACTCTTTAGTTTATAGAAATTGATGAAACTGCCAATTAAAATAAATACTGACTTTTGGGCAACCACTCTATATAGCTTGCCCCAGTGTGCGACGGTACGAACAAAACGTTAATATTTTAAGGCCAGTTAATAAAAAATTGCTATTAATTAATTTGCCAGTGGATTGAATAACCAACCTTAAAATCAGCGCTTGATAAACCCCCTGTCTTACAGTATCCAAATTTTTCCTCGGATAACACTTTTGTTTTATAGACTGATGCTTCAGGCTACAGTTTAGGTGCGGGCCTTTCAAAAATTGATGACAGCCCTATAGCATATGCAAGCAGAGCGTTTAATGAAGCTGAAAAACGATATTCTACAACTGAAAAAGAACTTTTAGCTATAGTTTTTGGCATAAAACATTTTTCTTGCCACTTATACCGCAGAAAATGTATAATTATATTATATTATTTATAATTTATAATAGACCATCGTCCCTTAATTTATTTATTTGGTATGAACAATCCGTCAAGCAGATTAACAAAGTTTAGACTACTAATAGAATAATATGATTTCGACATAAGCTACTCGTATATAAAAGGTAAGAATAATGTAACTGCTGATGCTTTATCCCGAATACCAGTTTCTTCGGATGAACTAAAGAGATGTCTTATACAATCAAACCCAAGCAAACCATGTTAGCTATAACGCAGTACGTGATGCCGCTAAACGTCTTTTAATATTTTTTGTTAATTTGAGAAACTATAACGTAATATTTGGAAAATTTTATTAAACTGGAGATATTTAAACATTTCAATACAAAACAAAAGTATAAACACTCAAAAGCTAAAGAATTCTTAAAAAAAATGTTAAAATAACTTTTTTGATTTTTGAAAGCATGGGTTGGAAATTTTTTTGACATGTTCCAAGGATATCGTGTTTTCACATTCTCGGCACATATAAAAAGTTTTTTTTTTAATCTGGAAGGGTACTGGAAGACTTTGGTGTATAGAGTATATTTAGTTTTGTTTGTTTTCTCATGACCGTAGTAGTAGTTCCGCCGTGCCTGTTTCCTCTTTGAATCAAAACTACTTTATCCTTCTGCTGTTGCACAGGTTGCTTCGGAGTTTAATTATAGTTTTCTTCGTCTCCAGATAACTCAGATTCGGTATCGTGATCATTTTCCATTGTAGATGTCATTGCCTAGTCAGGATCTTCATCACTGTTGTTATCTTCATTCAAAATATTCAAGCACCATTCTTCAAATCACGGATCATCAGGTTAAATTTTTGATGGATCAGGCTTGTTGACATTTTTATACCCAGTTGTTAATTAAAAACCGTTCAGAACACAAAAAGTTATTGGTTTCCGAGTTACTTACGCGACTTAATTTTCTTACCCTCAGACTACAGAGCGGTATGACGTACCGCAAGCACTTCAAATCTCTCTATTAATACCTACCACGTCTGCGCGAACTAAAAACTTAGGCGCTACTAATGAGTGCGTCTCAATATGCTTAAAAGATACTTAAAAGATATACGCACAGTCAGGTTCGGCGTGGAAATATTTTTAAAAATATTAATGGATAAAATATCGTAGCGGTATATAATACCGCTATGTAGCCGTTGCGGGTTAATAAAATTGATCCTCTATAATTTCAATGACCATCCGTCTGAACTAAAGTATCGCTTACAAAGCGCGTGGGCTGATGCCAGAGATAATTTAGGTCGAAAAAAAAAGGAAAGTCAAATTTGATAAGAAAACAAAATTAATTAATGACAAAGAAGGTTGAATTTTTTTATTAAAAAACGATTCAGGCAGTAAAAGATATGCTGTTTATGACGGCCCTTACCTAGTTTTTGAGGATAAGGCGCCAAATGTATTAATTAAAATAGGAAATAAACTTGTTGAAGTTCATAAAAATAGGACAAAATTGAATTTTGATAGGTAGATTTAACATTTTTTTTCTCTTTTTTTTTAAATTTTCGTAGAAGGTGTTATATAGATATAATATAGATAATAGCATAGTTATTCGAAAGTGTAAATAAATATACAAGCTGTATACAAAGTAGTGCTTAGTTATAGTACACGTGTGTATATTGTAAATAGGTTAATTGAGACAGCTTTCATTATAAGTTTTGCATAAGTGATGAGTAAGTAAACAATAACGACTGTATGGTTGCTTATGTGAATCTTAATAGAAAGTGTCTACAAAATGGGTTTAGACAATAAAGACGATTGATGTTTAAATCGGAGTTATGATGTTTCCTTTACGAAAGATTTAGCCCTTCACCACGAAGTTATCACACATATCCAATAAAGTTAATAGAATATTGTAAGTTTATATAAGCTTTTGGTTTGTAAAATCATTGATGAATTATTTATATGTAACAAATTTACCATACCTGGGGTAGTTTTAGATTTTGCCATACAATTATTTTTTAAAAGTCTTAGTGTAGCAGCAACTTGTTGTTCTGTCAACTGAAAAATAAAAAACATAAATTAACAACTGCAATATACCTCGGCACCTGACCAATAAGAGTCAGTTTTTTTCTTGTTCTGTTCTTTTCAGCGAACATACCAACAATAATTCTCCTTTGTATATATATATATATATATATATATATATATATATATATATATATATATATATATATATATATATATATATATATAAGGGTATCCCATCTGTATAGTGGTAAATTTTTTCCGTTTTTTTGTGGTCTTTTATTATTCTAAGAAGAATTTATTTCAAAATTTCAAATGAATCGAAGTACACGAACCCGTGCCACAACCAGGTCAAAATTTGTAGGTAAGCCTTTTATTCCAGTAAGTATCCGTAATTACAATAAACATTTGTGTAAATATTATAAGCACCTGTTTACCTATTTTCTCAGAAATGTGTATTGCTTCAGATCTTACTTACTATAACTATAATTTATCTTTGTGTCTTTTGTACCAATTTTTCTTGGAATGTTTACGCGTTCTTAATGGCCAAGTAGGTTTATTTCATTTCAGTTTGCAACGGTATTTTACAGAGGTGACATATTAAGTATACTTATTTGGGCGTTGGTTTGCTAAAAAAAAATATTTCGTGATGTCAGATCTGTACAAAAAAAAAGGTTTCTGTTATTTAATAGGACACTATTCGCCGCAAGTTTTTGGCAATAAATTGCCTTCTAATGGGCAAGTATTACGAGTGCTCTTTTACAACATGCGCGAAATGAAGCTTAGTTTACGCGGAAGTGCCACATTAACTATTAAGGAAGTTTCTATTTTTTGGGATAAGGCTCGCATTCCAACACATGCGGACTTGTATAATTGTATGAAGAAAGTCGAGAAGCTTTATGCAGAGTGGAGGGCGCTACAAAAATCAGCTCAAAGGCCTAGTGCAAAAGAGACAGAAAAAAATTTTGTTGAAAAATTGGACGACTTAATTGATATATCCCATGCAAATGCTTTGGAGTTTATGAAAATAGATGAAGATAAACAGTGTCTTATTAATCAAAGACAAAAATAGCGCCATGGTTTTATGAATGGTATTGATCACAACCTTACTTCTCAAGAGAAAGCAGCTGAAAAGAAATTTCAGAAATTATCCGATAGATTAGAGCGAAGTTTTCAAGAAAAGTCTAGGTTGATGTAAATAATTACCTATTCATCATCCAGCAGTAGTCCAGCCGACTCCAATGAAAGTGAAGAAGAAACTCTCGAAGCCCAAAAACAGTTTTTGCGGCAGCTCCATTTAAAGCCTGTAAAGCTATCACAGAAGCACTAGACCATGTTATACAATCTTTGTCCATTAGCAGGACCACACTTCAACGCTCTAGATAACTTAGGCGAGAAGAAAGAGCTGCAAAAATAACAACAGCTTTCGGAAAATCTGAGTTGGTGGCACCATTAGTTCATTGGGATGGAAAGCTTTTACCTCATCTAACTGGAATAGAAAATTTCGATAGACTTGCTAGTTACCAGTGGAAATATTAGTGTAGTGTGGTACCTGCTTTACCGAATTCAATAGGGAAAGAACAGACCGCAGCAGTTTATGATGTGACTGTCGAATGGACTTTGGGAAGTAGAATAGTAGCCTATGTTGTGACACCACAGCATCCAATAGGGGTTATTTAAATGGCCCAGAATATTAGAACCAACACTAGAAAGAGATATTCTGTAGTTTCCTTGTAGGCACCATGTATTTGATCCGGTTGGGTTTGCTTGGGTGCCTTCATCGTCTGGTCCAAATGTAGCACTATTTAAATATTTTAAGAAATTTTGACCGAAAATAGACAAAAAAAAAATAAAAACTGAATTTCACGTAAAAAAGTCAACCACATTTTACAGCCAGTGAAAACTAAAATTTCAAATTTCAGAGATGCATCTTTAAAAGAGCAGCAACACCGTAATGATAATAAAGAATTTTTAGTGCTCTCTAAACTTTTGCTGGATGGGCAACCCACTAATGTAACCTTTTATCGTCCAGCGTCCAGGTGTATCTCATCACGCGCGTTGGATGTTCAAGGAAATTTACTGTCTAAAAATATTTTTTCCAATATCAATTTAAATTAACTTACAAAGAAAATGGAGGTATTCAAGATATATGACTTTTATTGTAAAGTTTTACACTCAGGCTTGGTTTAAAGCGTCATATGCTAGGAAAGCACTATGTCATACTTTACAGTTGTTTTAAACAACTAATTATTTATATCGACAAGGAAATGTCTCAAAAGCAGCAAGTAATAAAATAGTAAATCACCTGTGGTAACTAAATCCAGTAAATATGGGTTCATCTTTTTTTGATGACGATATTCCGGTTATCACCAAAAGAGGTAAAAGCTTTAATGAAAGAAACAGCAAAGGCAGAAGGCATAAAACGAATTATGATAAATGAAATTAAGGACATTGAAAACAAATAAATTCAGGACTTTATTTGTGAGAAGAGTAAACACTTTTTGAAAAATTAAGCTTGGCTCTAGATTTCTTAAAAAATGATTTCACACCTTGGAGTGAAAATGAGTCTTACAAAGAGTGTTACAATACTGTTAATAAACTTAAAGTTGTCAATGATGCAGCTGAAAGAAGTATCAAGCTTATTGGTGTATACGATGAAATAGGATGACCAAAAACAATTTTTACTTCAAGCTGTAAAGGATTATAAATTACGTTTCCCAAATGTCAAAAAAGAAACCCTATCACAAGTTTTACAATAGTGTTAAAATTATTATTGTTGTTACAGTGGTAGATTTAGAATAGTATTATCTAGGATAAAGATTTGTATACATTCTCTAATAAAATAAAAATGATTTAAACGAGAGTCTTATTTTAAAGAGTTTTTCGTAAATTGCGAAATTACAGTGGTACAAGAGACATTCTAACTCACCCCAACCAAATGGATTTTTTTTTAAATTGACATTTTTCAGAAAATTGCATTCTTGCGAAAAGTTGATGCTTGTTCTGCAATGACAGTTTTGTAACATTTGCGTACTAAGGTCATAAATTGAAAAAAAGTTGAAAGTGCTGAAGAATGAACGACCTCTATTTTTAAAAATTGATGAAAACGTTATATAGGAAAATTGCATAGAATCTCATTAAAATCTGAAATACAATTTGAAGGTTAAATTTCCAAAGATTTTTGTTGCACACTGTTCCAGAAAATTCGCATTGAAACAAAAAAACAAGTAGAATTTCATGAAAAAAATAAATCATTAAAACTAGCTAGTAGAACTTAACAAAAATTGTCCTTTTCATATACCATCGCATGGATAAAAGTTCCGCATTTAAAAAAATAAAACGAGTCAGGGCCGTACTCGGGCGATGTAAAATTTAGAAAAATATGTCAAACTTTTTCATTACAATTTGAACTTTAAATTTTGTATTTAGGACTTTAATGAGATCCTAAGGAACTTTTTTAATACAATTTTCGTCAATTTTTAAAAATAGAGGTGGTTTATTCTTCAGCGATTTTCACTTTTTTGTAATTTATGACCTTACTACGCAAATATTGGAAAAACTGTCATCTCATTTATATATATATATATATATATATATATATATATATATATATATATATATATATATATATATATACAGTGTGGTCGTTTAAGTGTGCAACATATGGGAAAGTTTTTTATTACCGATTTCTCAGAAAATTTTATTCTTGATAAAAGTTGGTGCACGTTCGATAATCATATTGGGTGTACTTGGAATGGTTGCAAGTCAAACGGTGTACAGGGTAGGGCAAAAAATATAAAATTTCTACAAGAATAAAGTACCCCTATTTCAGAATATTCAGCAAAATGTTATTAAGAAAAGGTGTTTAGAATTAAAAGTTATGCATAGGTTTGAAAACATGACCTCATAAAATAAAAAACAAAATTTTTTTGAAAATATTAATTATTTCCTAAAAAAAAATTTTTTTTTATTATCACCCTAAAAACCTTCATAAATTAAACAAAATCAAATCAAGTTCACACATCTTTGTTCAAATTCAAGCATATTTGTAAAATTAACTTAGCTTTTTAATTTATTAAGGAATCACAAACTTCATGTTTGTTGCAAGGACATTAAACACAACTTTAAAATACCGTAAAAATTATTTTTAACAAGATAAAGCATTAGTAATGATAATTTTCAAATTAGAAAACTCTCATTTAAATTACAAAATATTTATTTTAAATGTTTATTAGAAAATTGTACAAAATAATCGACAAACATGAAATCCTACTAAAATAATCGCAGATACCTATGGAAAGAAAACAAATAAGGGTTAAAAGTAAACATTATGACAGTTTGGTGGCATTATTCATTCTTAAATAATTATTGTTATTAGCTGATCTCAAATGCCTCCTCCAGTAAAGTTAACGTTAGCCGAAAAGGCAGAATTAGTGCTAATATGTGGAGAACACTATAAAAGAGTGCGTGAAGCAGGAGATATATTCAATGAACGACATCCAGATAAACAAGTCCACTATTCAACCATAAGCAGAATTTTAAATAATTTTAAACAGACAGGGTCTTTAGAGTATAAATATAAAAATGAACGTACCAAAACTGTATGTACTGAAGAAAATCAATTACAAGTACTTCAAGCAGTTGTTGAAAACCCTAGAAGATCCACCCAAGAAGTGCATGCTTATACGGGTATAAAAAAAACCTCTATTAAGGAGATTCTTAAAAAACAAAAATATCACGCCTATAAGCCAATGTTTATTTGCACGTTTCAAAGACAAGACTATGACTTGCGGTATGATTTCTGCATGTGGATTCAAGGAGAAATAGAAGATCAACGTGATTTCCATAGACACATGCTTTTTGGGGATGAATCCACGTTCACTACCAATGGCGTTGTTTCTTCCCAAAATTGTAGGTGGTGGTCGGACGAAAATCCAAATTTTGTCATTGACAACAAAAACCAGTATTACCAAAAAACAAACGTTTGGTGCGGTATTATTAACGACAAATTAATAGGGCCGTTCTTTTTTCGCCAAAACCTAACTGGTGATACCTATTTACATTTTTTGGAAAACGAACTAACAGATTTTTTGGATAATATGAGTATACAAGAACGACGTAAATTATGGTTTGTACATGATGGTTGTCCGGCTCATTCTGCTAGAATTGTTTCTGAATGGTTAAATGGAGAATTTGGTGATAAATGGTTAGGACGAAATACCGATCCACGGTGGCCTCCTCGTTCGCCAGATCTCACCCCACTAGATTTTTTTTATGGGGATATTTAAAGCAAAAAGTTTACAAGGATCGACCCTTTAATAATGTTGGGGAGCTTGAAATTTCGATACGATTTCATTGCAGAAATATTCCAGCAAGTGTATTGCGATCCACGCTTAGTGAATTTTATGATCGGACAATTAAATGCATTGAACGTGAAGGTGGACATACGGAGACGCGTCGATAATTTTTTTAAACATACCTAATATAATTTTTTTCTGCATTTCAAATATTGTCTGTTTAATTTTTTTAAAATTTGTTTATTGTTAAGTTATAATAAAAAGAAGCCGATAAAAATTGACAAAACCATTGGCACCATACTCAAATACGTTTAGGAACATTGTATTTCTTGACTTTGCACTAAACGCAGACATAATGCATGCATTGTTTTGTTAATAATGCCCCACAACGCCATTATGTGAGAATGATTTCATGTTTGTAGATTATTTTGTACAATTTTCTAATAAACATTTAAAATAAATATTTTGTAATTTAAATGAGGGTTTTTTAATTTAAAAATTATCATTACTAATGTTTTATCTTGTTAAAAGTAATTTTTACGGTATTTTAAAGTTGTGTTTAATGTTCTTGCAACAAACATGATGTTTGTGATTCCTTAATAAATTAAAAAGCTAAGTTAATTTTACAAATATGCTTGAATTTGAACAAAGATGTGTGAAATTAATTGATTTTGTTTAATTTATGAAGGTTTTTAGGGTGATAATAAAAAAAAATTTTTTTTTAGGAAATAATTAATATTTTCAAAAAAAATTTGTTTTTTATTTTATGAGGTCACGTTTTCAAACCTATGCATAACTTTTAATTCTAAACACATTTTCTTAATAACATTTTGCTGAATTCTCTGAAATAGGGGTACTTTATTCTTGTAGAAATTTTATATTTTTCACCCTACCCTGTACACCGTTTGACTTGCAACCATTCCAAGTACACCCAATATAATTATCGAACATGCACCAACTTTTATCAAAAATAAAATTTTCTGAGAAATCGGTAATAAAAAACTTTCCCATATGTTGCACCCTTAAACGACCACACTGTATATATATATATATATATATATATATATATATATATATATATATATATATATATATACATATATGTATATATATATATATATATATATATATATATATATATATATACATATATATATATATATATATATATATATATATATATATATATATATATATATATATATATACCGGGTGCCCACGCGTTTACTGGCCAGCTCGTTATTTTGTTAAGAAATAATATTTCGATTTGAAATTTTGGGAACTCGTATGGTTGCTTTAGATGCCGATTATGAGTGCTCGAACATCTGACTATCGTTTCCGGTTCAACCGGAAATACAGTCAACTTTGTTATTTTAAACGAAACGCCCTATATATTTTTTAAAATTTGGATTCTACGTGAAATTCTAAGTATAAAACATGTATCATACCCCATACCTATCTTTAACAGTTTTCAAGAAAATGGCGTTTGAAAATGTCGAAAGAGCCGCAAACTATACTGTTTTAAAATAAAACAAATGAATATGCGAAAAGTTTAATATATTATTCTTACTTCTTTTTAGGGGCCTTGTATGCTTGTGTCATAACAATCTCACTTGCGGTGCAACCGGAAGTGCTACAAAATATGACATTCAGGCACAAATTACTTCAATAATTTCAATTGAACGACCTACTTTAAACTCTAAAGTCTAATTTATCTGACTTTTCTCTATAATTTTTGTATACATACACCATCCCAGGTCTAAAGTTGATAGTTCTTGAGATATGGACAGCTAAAAATTTAGATGCATTCCAAATTTCAATCTTTCTAATTTTATCTAGGCGGCTATGGAGATCATTTGCATTAAAAAAATGTAGGAAGGATACACATAATTAATAATATCAGAGTAATGCTTGAAGTAATAATTTGATTAGGTTTTCATTTTAAAAAATAAGAAATTAGCCATAAATTAAGTGTTCAAATTGTTGACCGTTTTCTCTCAGACGAACTCTTTGACATTCCCTGAGCACGTTCTTAATTTGTTTTGGGGGTGATATTATTAACAGAAAATATGACAAGTGTCTTGTATTCATAGCCATCTTGATTAAATAATTGGAAATTGGCATGGTTATGATCATGAAGCAGTTCAAGCGACAAATGATCTCCATAGCCGCCTAGATAAAATTAGAAAGATTAAAATTTGGAATTCATCTAAATTTTTAGCTGTCCATATCTCAAGAACTATCAACTTTAGACCTGGGATGGTGTATACAAAAATTATAGAGAAAAGTCAGATAAATTAGAATTTAGAGTTTAAAGTAGGTCGTTCAATTGACATTATTGAAGTAATTTGTGCCTGAATGTCATATTTTGTAGCACTTCCGGTTACACCGGAAGTGAGATTGTTATGACACAAGCATACAAGGCCCCTAAAAAGAAGTAAGAATAACATATTAAACTTTTCGCATATTCATTTGGTTTATGTTAAAACACTATAGTTTGCGGCACTTTCGACATTTTCAAACGCCATTTTCTTGAAAACTGTTAAAGATAGGTATAGGGTATGATACATGTTTTATACTTAGAATTTTACGTTGAATCCTAATTTTGAAAAACATACAGGGTTCCCAAAATTTTAAATCGAAATATTATTTCCTAACAAAATAACGAGCTGGCCAGTAAACTCGTGGGCACCCGGTATATATATATATATATATATATATATATATATATATATATATATATATATATATATATATATATATATATATATATGTTTGAACGTAGACTTTCACCGATGGAGAAATGTGAAGAAATATTGATCCGGGAGTACATCCGTTCGTTTGTTAAATTCCTATTGGAATCTCGCAGACGTTTCGCCAAGGTCTCACTTGGCATTATCAATGCTTACTCGTTGCTGTCAAGTCGTAAACTGATCAGTTTACGACTTGACAGCAACGAGTAAGCATTGATTATGCCAAGTGAGACCTTGGCGAAACGTCTGCCAGATTCCAATAGGAATTTAACAAACGAACGGATGTACTCCCGGATCAATATTTCTTCATATATATATATATATATATATATATATATATATATATATATATATATATATATATATATATATATATATATATATATATACATATATATATATATATATATACATGAATCGAAGATAAACTTTACAATTTAGTGAAATATAGGTATGCCATTTACGATTTAAGCTCTCTTATCGTGATACTAAGTAGTCAATATAATAGCAAGTCAAGAGTTGTGGCTTTAAACACATCCAAATTCTGCCGACTGGATGGTCTTCGAAACTTCTTCTCTGCTTTGCCTTGGAACCCTGTCTGTTTTTCCACTTCCGATCCCTCCGAAATTTGCTCTCATATCACAGATATCATTCAAGCAGGTATTGAAAGTTTCATTGCACATACCCGCAAGAAACCTAAACTCAATCATCAAAAGCCATGGTTTTCCAAGGCCTGTAATAAAGGCAGGCTTAAAAAAGTCAAAGCTCACAAAAGGTATCTTCAAAATCCTACACCCAAAAATCGTCAAATTTTCACCGAGGCAATACAATACAAATCAATCAATTCAATAAAACCAAACTATCTTAAAGTCCAAAAGTGCTTTTAACAAAGGCATAAAAGATAAAGTGCTTTCCTGTCCCAAAGACAGCAAATCTTTCTGGTCACTTGCCAAAAGCATTAGTCAAAACTTCTGTAAAAGCACTTTTCCTCACCTAACGTGTGACAATGAAATTATCTCCACCCCTAAAGGGAAAGCTAAACTATTTGCCAAGCAATTCGCTGCCAATTCCACCCTAATCTCTCCCGCCAATTTCGCTCTTCCAATTGCTACGTCTGTACCCCACAAAATGACCGACATAATACTTAAGGTGAGACAAGTTTAAAAAATATTTCTATCCCTTGAAACCAAAAAGTCTCCTCCCGGGTCTGGATGTCATACCAGCAATTGTTCTGTCCCGAAGAAAGGTTCAAAGTCCCTTCCACCCAATTATAGACCTCTCTCTTTTCTCTCTGTTGTCAGCAAAGTTATGGAGGAAGCAATTAACTTTCAAATTCTAAAATATCTAGAAAAACACATCATCCGTGACAGTAGGTACAGATTTCGTCACCAAATATCCACAGCTGATCCCCTTAGCTTTGTCACACATAACTGAAACAAGTTTTCGAATTTCATAGCGACTCTGAGATTGTTGCTCTTTATATTTCCAAGGCCTTTGACCAAGTATAGCATGCCGCACTCCTCAACAAACTATCTTCTTACGGTCTTCTTATCAAACCATGCACCTTGATCGATAGCTTCCTCCCTATTCGGCGCATATCGGTCGTGGTTGACGGTCACTCATCTAACTTCCATCCTATCAATGCTGGCGTCCCCCAAAGTTCAGTCCTGGCACCAACCCTATTTCTTCCTTACATTAATGACCTGCTCTCTTCAACTACTGATCCCATCCACAGTTATGCTGACGATGGTACTCTACACTCCAATATTCATTTTTCCAAGCAAGTCTCGAATCAACAGCTGGATAATAGACGAAGATCTATGCACCTATCCCTTTTCCAAGATCGTCAATTAATCTTTGACTGGGGTGCCAAGAACCTTCTTCAGTTCAGCGCCTCCAAAACCCAGTCTTGCTCCCTGTCACGCAAAAAATCTGATAACGCTTACCCCATCCATGAATTGCCAAGCCCAGGCAAACCCAAGCAAACCCAAATAATGAAACGTTCGATCTTGTTGGCATCGCCTTCGAACACGATCTCAGCTGGCACAAACACATAACTTCAGTGGCCACATCGGCAGCTAAAACTCTTCGATTTCTCTTTCAAGCTAGAAAATACTTCTCCCCTTCCAACTTATACACTCCCCATGTTTCCCAAATAAGACCTAACCTACAGTACTGCTCCCACATTTGGGGAGCGGCATCACGGTCCACACATACCATCCTTGATTCTATCCAAAAGATAGCCATTCGACTCATCTTCAACCCAGTGCTCACGAGAATACTTCCTTCTCTCTCTCCCCCTTGACTGTTCGCAACAGAACAACAAGGGGCGGGATATGTATGCATCCCTTCACGGTCCAGCTACAAAAGCCTAGAACAGAGCACTTCTGTCGCTCATTCATACCTATGGTCGCGAGATTATGGAACAAATCGCCTGCAGATGTTTTCCCGAGGGGCAAACCGCGGTTCGGAATCTTGTACACTAATTCCAAATAATGCCACTAATTCCTCTACTAATTCCACCAATTCCCTTCTAATTCCACTAATTCCACGATTAGTTCCACTAATTCCACGACTAATTCCACTAATTCCACTAATTCCACGACTAATTCCACTAATTCCACGACTAATTCCACTAATTCCACGACTATTTCCACTAATTCCACGGCTATTTTTACTAATTCCGCGACCAATTCTACAAATTTAGTAATATTTCTAAAAAAAGCTTATCTCCGTCAACTCTTTGTAATAAAATTGCTCGTTGTGTGAATGACCAATTCTTTAGAAGACTTGCGACAACGAATAGCGTACGAGTATACGAATAACTTCCGAAATGCTTCATAATGTTCGCGAACATTTCGAACACTGCCTTTATAATTGCATGGAGGTACAGGGTGTTTTCTAATTGAATGTCAATATTTAAGGGAGCGATTTTTGGGTCCATTTTAAAAAGAAAACTTCATATGAACGTATGTCCTAAACGTCTTAACTTTTGAGATACAGGGTGGTAAAGTTTTCAAAAATAAATAGTTTTTTATTAATATCTGTAATACCACTTTAGATATTTTAATTAAATTTGGCATACATGTACTATGTATCAAGAGGCATTATTTAGTGTACCACAATTTCTTTTATTTCCACCAGTGGCGTTCGTAGGGAATTTCACCTGGCTATTTTGGCAGACATTGATGGTACGCCACTGATTTCTCGTAAAATTAAAATTATTCCTGAAATCCCCAATCATTTCTAAGCAAATTTGATCTCTTGAATTTTTTCCATCCGATGCACGGTTTTCGCTTAAAAAAATAAAAACCTTTTCTCTGCATGATCATAACAATATCGTTAATATGACAATATCACCATGCAGAGAAATAGATTTTATTTTTTAGATCGAATTTGCTTAGAAATGAATAAGGAAGTTAATTTTTGAGATCCTTATTCATTTCTAAGCAAATTTGATCTAAAAAATAAAATCTATTTCTCTGCATGGTGATATTGTCATATTAACGATACTGTTATGATTATGCAGAAAAAAGGTTTTTATTTTTTTAAGCGAAAACCGTGCATCGGATTGAAAAAACTCAAGAGATCAAATTTGCTTAGAACTGATTGGGAATTTCAAGAATAATTTTAGTTTTACGAGAAATCAGTGGCGTACCATCAATGTCTGCCAAAATAGCCAGGTGAATTTCCGTACGAACGCCACTGGTGGAAATAAAAAAAAATTGTGGTACACTAAATAATGCCTCTTGATACATATTACATGTATGCCAAATTTAATTAAAATATCTAAAGTGGTATTACAGATATTAATAAAAAACTATTTATTTTTGAAAACTTTACCACCCTGTATCTCAAAAGTTAAGACGTTTAGGACATACGTTCATATGAAGTTTTCTTTTTAAAATGGACCCAAAAATCGCCCCCTTAAATATTGACATTCAATTAGAAAACACCCTGTATAATTTTCCTTGTTCTCTACGAAATATATACTGATTAACCAAATAAGAAAGGACGTCGATCGTGTCTCGTCAAATCGTAGATATACTTATACGTTTTTCAAGAAAAGATGAAGAGAATCCTAAATTAAAATATATTATTTATAATTTATTATTCTCCACACCTTTTTAGCGAACTTCAACTTCTGCGAGGGAAATTTGCGTATTTTCTTTTTTTGGACATAGTACCTCCAATAGGTGTTAAAAAACTTACATACCTACATATATTTATCTTTCCTTTATTTTCTCTCTATTTTTTAGTTAGTTCATATCTTTTAACTATGTTGAAATAACCTTGTCGTTTCAATTAAAATGGCCCACATTCAGTGAAATTTAGGGGACCATAAAAGATATATTCCTTATTTACAATATCTGTATCATTTTGACGCTGCCATACAAACTAACATACAAATGTTGGTGATTTGGGTTTTAAAAAATTTATTTTGTATTGTTCGGAATCGATCTGTTCTATTATTTTTCCTATAAACCATTGGTTTGAATAACTGACTGCGTAAAAACTATCTAATAATATATTAGTTTCGGGCATTTTAGTTTCACGTGTAGAATCATTCTCGAATCCATGGAGGTCAGGATTATCACTCTCGATATCACAACCCTCTGATTCTACATCAATATCTGAATCCGGCTCGGATTCCGATGTACTCGAGGATGTAATGCGTTTGGATATCCTACTTTTTTTCGGATTAGGTTGTTTTGGTCTTTTAGTCCTTTTGATACTAGAAGAACCACTTGTAATAAATCGCCTAAGACGATCATTGCTGACACGACCATTCTACTCATTTAATAACCAACATAGGCACGCCTTTTTAATTACAGGATTCTTTTCTTGTATTTTGATTTCAACATAGGGAGAAGCAACGGACTCTTCTTTAATTTTTCCAGAATAATCTATTAAATCCAAGGAGTCCTCTATATTTACGTTTGTATCATTTTCCATTGCGCTATCTCTTAACAGTCTTTCCGCGCAGTCCCTTGCGCTCGACAATTCGCAAATAAGCGAACGTTCCAGTCAAAACAATATAATAATCTGAGGATTGCGTTGTTGCCACTTGTTGCATAGGAGGAAAAACGTTGCCAGGGTGTGCACTAATTCCAGAGTAATTCCACTAATTCCACGACTAATTCCACTAATTCCATGACTAATTCCACTAATTCCATGACTAATTCCACTAATTCCACGACTAATTCCACTAATTCCACGACTAATTCCACTAATTCCATGACTAATTCCACTAATTCCAGGACTAATTCCACTAATTCCAGGTAAGTGTACACCACAATTCTAGCGCGGTATACCCCTCGTGTTTTCCCTTCCCGTCTCAACCTCCAGTCCTTAAAATCCCGTGTCAATAGACTACATTTCCCTTCTCTTCAAATACCTACGGTACGTTAGTACTCAGAATTGAAGTATACGTGGGATATCCTAGATAAAAAAATGCTTTTTTAAACTTACATTGCCGCTATCTGTCATCAACGGTTTCTGATAATATTAGAGAAAGAACTGAGGAAGAACTGAAAAATAAAATTATTGAGGCTTTACTCAGCATCACGGTACGCAATCTGCTTAATTTTGGAAGACATTTTTATGACTGCTTACGACTGGCTGTGAATGGAAGACACTTTGAACGATTTATCTAGATAACACCTTTTTGTATTTATTATTGCTAATGTCAAAATTTAAAAAAAAATCCGAATGGTGACAATAAAATTTTAAATTTCAGGAAATGCACCTGATCTCTATCAAGTATGCAAAGTGGAAAACAACAATTTCGTTTGGTTGTAAAACATTAATGTTTTTGAAGAATAAATGCAATTGTTAGGTATTTTTGATGCTTTTTTTTCATAAGTGGCAAATTAACATAATCCTAAGACTGAAATTTACCTATGTCAAGTATTGTCTCTATAGTTTTAATAGAACAGGGCATAATATGGGCCTAACAATATAAAATGCAATTCATACGCCTATCACGGCACCGTAATTTTCTACTTGATATTTATGTTAATTTTTTGACTTGAATAAAACATTGTCTTACCCTACTTGAAACATTTTGAAAAAGCTCTCCGCTAAAAACTACTGCAACAAGCACAAAAATAATACTTTTCTGTACCATTTTGATCTCACTTTAAACACTTCGATATTTTTAATGAACAAAATATCATAGCTCCTTTATAAATTACCAAAATAACAAACATCAATATACACTTGTCGGCCAAAAAAATATCAGTCGAAATTTTTTTTTTATTTAATTCATAGATTCATGGCAACGCCGCTTAACAGTTTGTATTTCTAGCTATTCAGATATCATCAAATCCATCTCAATATAAAAATATATATCAATCTTTATACCTCACAATTTTAGAGGGGTAAATTTTTTTGTCAATTAGCGTTTTTAAGGAACTAAACAATTACGTTTTAAGTTAGCCCAAGAAAAATTAACAACAGTTGTAATTTAGCTAAATAAGATGTACAGATTACTTATTAGTTTATTATTACTGTTTATGTTTTGTTTAATTGTCCAAGAAATACTTCAATATTTTTATGAATCAAGCATTAATCACTACTTACCGTCACGCAGTTATTCTCAAGTACAGTAATTAAGTATGTTTTATATTTATTTAGGCATTGTAAAATAATATACTGCCATGTTATAAGACAAATAAAACTCATGTCCTGTTGGATATTATATTATAACGTATAAAAATAAATGTCTTCAAAAATAGCTATTTATGTCACTGGTACATAACATAGGGCTTTATTGGAAATTCCTATTATGTACGTATGTCATACAAGATTTTATGTACGATTTCATATCATGCTGTTTGTTTGCATCGGTTTTCAATATAGCAAATATTGTTTTGAATTTCGCTGTCATTAGTTCCCGAAACGATTTTCGTTTAATGTCAAATATAATTATTGTCAAAAGTGAAAATAAAGTTCGATGAAGAAATTTCCGAGAAAGTTAAACTTAATGCTACAAGAGATGCCTTGCTACCATCCAAATTCAGATTTTTATATAAAGAAACTTAATTATGCTGCTTATAGAGAATGGTGTTCAAGTAAGAACATCAAAAAAACTTTTAAAGAGAGTATACAATACAATTAGTAATAATAATAGTAATAATAATAAAATCAATAATAATAATAATAACAACAGCACTATATGCGACAGCAACACTGGTTATAGAAGATATAGGAATAAAGACACTATACCAAAACATAAAACCAAAAGAACCTAAGTGGAAACAATGACTCCAAAAACAAATAGCACTATTGCGAGAAAAACTTTCATAGCTGACTGAAATAAAAAGAAACAAAACAAACGTACCCGGCCAGCGCATAGATAGAATAAAATAAAATTTTACCAAAAACACAACATAAAAAGACGAGAGTGCGGCTATTTAAATCATAAAACAGAAAATTCAGGCAAAAGTACAAAGAATATGGAGATACACAAAAGGATGTGAACATATAGGCAAAATAAGATACTTAAAGAAATCCCAAAGCGTTTTTACCAAGAATATAAAAATAACAAAGGAACTGAAAAGACCACAGATATGCCATCTAATGAACAAATTCTTAAGCTTTGGGAGAACATATATGGAGAGACGACCAAAATCATAAAGAAAATGAATGGATTGATAGAAAGTATAAGGAATAGATGTCATGGTACATGATTACAAAAGAGGAAGTTTAAAATGCTCTAAAGAAATCAGCCAGCTGTAAAGCACCAGGTATCGACGGGATTCACAATTTTTGATTGAAAAAATTTACCAGCCGTCACACTCATCTGGCATTTGCCTATATAATGCTATTATAATAACAGGGCAGGTCAAAATCCCAGAATGGCTTACGAAAGGGACAACTTACATTATTCAAAAAAATAACCAAACACACCTCGCTAAAAAGTATCAACCAATAACTTGCTTCACTACAATATACAAAAATATAACAAGTATACTCAGCACCAGAATATGTATATAACCACCTCGAAAAAAATAAATTATTTCCATCAGAAAAAAAAGGCAGTGCTAAAGATTGCCACGAATGTAAGGAGCATTTTCTTACTACTAACATGATAATGGACGATAGTAAAAAGATAAAGAAAAACATTAGCATATGCTGGATTGACTGCCAAAAGGCTTTTGACAGCGTTTCACACTCATGGATAACTCGCTGTCTTAAACGTCTGTGTGTCAATAAAACAATTAAATCATCATAGAAAACTCGATGAAACAATGAATCATTCAGTCAAAAATGCAAAACGATCAAGAAATAACGATAGGGAACATAAAGATAAAAAGAGGGATATTTCAGGGAGATGCCATGTCCCATCTTCTATTCTGCATGGCTCTTTTTCCTCTTACCAATAAACTAAATAAGTTTGCAAGGGATGACGACGAATAACAGTCACTTCTTTCTGTCGTCAAAACTTTATCAGACGCTATAAATATGAAATTTGGTTTAGACAAATGCGTTAAGGTAACATTTGTTAGAGGACGACTAAAGCACTCGCGAGGAATTCTGGACGACGTGAACATAAGGGAACTTGAACAAGACAAAATTTACAAAACTACCATCGCTGGGATGGGAAAATATATTCAAATAAAGAACGACAAATACATAACACTTCTAAAAATCATGATCAAAATTCAGCAAACAGGCAATCGCTAATAAATAAAGCGTCAGAAATAATACAACAAACACAGACACAAGATGAAATAAGTAACATTTAAACAACGAACATGATCGCAATACAAAAAAATTATTTAATTATTATTCGTTAATATTCTCGGCTCAGGATCAGGCGATATCAACAAACTACATGGAACATAAACTTGAAATGGATCGTAACATTAATCCAAAATGTCGACATTGTAAAACTTTTGAGGAAACTATTCATCATATACTTTCTGCTTGTTCTGTTAGCAAAAACTAAATATTTAGAACACCATAACATAGTGTGCCAGCATTTGCAATATAATATACTCAAACACTGTGAATTTGAAGTCGATGAAAAATGGTACGAACACAAACTCGAAAGAATCGTGGGCAACGATAAGGTATCAGTTTTGTGGTACACGCAAATACAAATATATAGGTCTATACCAGGAAATAAACCAGGCATAGCGCTAAAGGATAAGGGTACGAAAACGTGCCTGATTGTTGATGTTGCCATCCCAGCTGACGGAAACTTAAACCAGAAGGTAGCAGCTTACCCAATGTATGGATACTACAATATACAATATACCCTAAGGCCGAACAAGTGTAATCTAGTTTTGAGACTATGTAAACGCATGTAGCATTAAAATACCTTCTAGAGCAGTTGATTTTGTACGCTTTGAAGTAAAGAATTTACTACATTTTGAAAATAAACGCTCTATATCCAATGGCAATTAGCTTGCCAACATCCGTAATATGTTGACATACTACTACTTGCTTACTATTACTTGCCAGCACCAAAAAGGGTTTTACAAAATCCCCACAACGGATTAAATAATTTCACCAGTTGTGCCCTATAATTACCGAACCCCGACAGCCCGTATTAACAAGACGGGTAACGTGGCTGAATGCTGCATTTAACAATCAACATGTTCACACTGTTGAATCTGTAGCTTTTCAGTTCATTCCTAACATTGTCATCTGTATTAAAGAGTTGACAGCACTTTAATGACTCTAAAATCGAAGAAGTTTTTCATACTTTAAATGCAAATTATCGTGTATTAGTAGATACTATTGACAGTCTTGAACATAGTTTTCTGTCACTTTCTGACTTTGCACATAGTTGATAATGTAAATACAGCTCTATTAACTTTAAAAGATGACCCTGGCGTTGAAGCTGCCATCAAGATTAAGTCTTTCTTACATAAAAATCCGGATTTCTCGCAACTATGTAATATTGGGCGGCGTGCAAGTGCTGACAATTGCAGTAACTTGCAGTAGTTTAGATACGCAAACAACGAATCTTTGGATGTAGATCGTTTATTTTTTAAAATACAATGCAATCATTACTTCAAAGCGTACTAGATTAAAAGAGTCTACTGTAGAAGGTATTTTAATGATACATGGGTTTATGCAGGCTTAAAGCTAGATTACAGGCGTTTAACCTCAGGGTATATTGTCGTATCCATACATTGGTGCAGTAAAATATTTTCTATTAGTCTAAACGAAGGCTTTTCACATTTTCAAATTACTCAATGCAGGTAATAAATATTTTTATTTTATTTTCAAATCGGATCCCAATTTTATTTCCAAATAATGTAAAGCAATCCCTGAGCAAAAAGCTACGTAATAGTACCTACTTAAACACTTGAAAATGTTAAAGGAAGAAAAAATAGGAATCAATCACGACGGATGATCCGTATAATTAAATTGTTAACACAAAACTAATTATTACCACAAACGAAACGTTTTTCGAACGTTTTTTCGTTTACACAAGAGGAAATAAAGAAAATAAGAAGACCTCTTGATGAAGGTTAGACCATGTACAGCGGTCACAAACAAAAGACAAACGACTTGCAAGATTGATGATAATACGTTGACATCCCAATTCTATACAGAAAATAAATTAATAATGCTCTTCTCTTTATTCTCAACGCTGTCTTTTTGTGTTTTCTTTTTGTTGCTTTATTGTATTCGAAGCTGGTAATAATTACGGTTCCTTGAGACTTTTTATGCTGAATTTCTTTAATTTATAAAAACTATTTTATTAAAATTAAGCGTGTACTGTACTTTATATAAACTAGAGAATTAGAAAATGCCTTATTTTGTATAAAGATTTAAGTAAGCTTGTGAGTTCAGCGATACAGAAAATGAAAATTTACAACTATTTTTATTTCGTCGTTCCAATCCCACCTTGGTAATAATTGTTCTCAGTAACTCATTTAAACACTTTTATTGGTGTTTCAGTAATAAATAATCTTCAATTTATATTGGACCGGGGTGCCAAGAAACTTGTTTAGTGCAACGATTACACCATCCACATGAATGGCCAAGCCTTACAGAACAATGAATCGTTCGATCTTGTTGACGTCACTTTCGAACATGATCTCAGCTGGCACAAATACATTACTTCATTAGCCACATCGGCAGCTAAAAATTTTGGTTTTCTCTTTCGAACCAGAGAATGCTTCTCCCCTTCCATCTTATACACTCTCTATGTTTCCCTAATAAGACATAACCTAGAGTACTGCTCCCACATATGGGGAGCGGCATCACCTTCGACACTTAACATTCTTGATTCTATCCAAAAGAGGGCCATCCGACTCATCAGTGACCCAGTCCTCCCGCGAAAACCTCTGCTCTGAAGAGCTAGCCGGTATTATTTTCCCCTTGACTGTTCCTAACAGAACAACAAGAGGCGCGTTACGTATGCATCCCTTTACTGTCCAGCTACAAAAGCCTAGAGCAGACCACTTCTCTCGTTCATTCATACCTAGGGTCTCCAGATTATGGAACAAATTGCCTGCGGATGTTTTCGCTTCCCGTCCCAACCTCCAATCCTTTAAATCCCGTGCCAATAGACTACATTTCCCTTCTCTTTAGACGCCCACGGTACGTTAGTACTTAGGCTTGAAGTCTACGTGGGATGTCTTAGATAAAAAAGGGTTTTATTTAAAATTTTGTTTTACGTAGAGAAAAAGTATGGACAACAATTAATAATAATTATAAACTATGCTTCGAATATAGCAAAAGCTATTTTTTTTTTCTAAACGCCTTGGTACAGTTTGGGTCTCACTTCATTTGCTCAAGTCTGTATTGCCTTTCCGATAATTTAAATACTAAAGATAAATAACGTTCTATTATTTTTTCGTAAATTTTTGTCTGCTTCGTAAATAAACATGTCATAAACTTTCAACGTCAGTACTGATTTAGACATCAAGAATATCGAAAGCACTGTTGTGCAAGATTTAAGTTTATACGCGTTCTGTTGGTTATATAATCCTCACGTCAGTGAAGGTTATTAAAACGGTCAATATTCTTTTTTGGTAAATATTTTTTATACACAGGATGAGTACATACATGCGATCACGAGAAGCACTATAAGAAACTATTTTTAAATTGGTATTTTGTTGGTAAACCAAAACCGTGATCATTTAAATAAAAAAAATCAATCACTTAGAGATTTTTGATTCGTTTAACATATTTTAAGGAAATGTATGACCCACAGGATCTAAAAAAGTAGCAGAGGGGGGCTATAAGAAGACTTAGTAAAAACATCAAATCTGATCCCGTGATATATGAAGCGAGAAGGAAGGAAAGAGAGCGTTATTATCAACATTGTCAAAAATATTTCTGAAATATTTTATTACTAAAGATATATCATACGTACATAATATGTACATACAGCATCACACATCTGTGAAATCCTGTTTAAAGGATCCTATTTATTTTGGCAATCAGGCATTAAACGGTTTAAAACACATATTATTATATATAGTCCGTCTAGAAAGTATCCGGAAAAAAGAAAGCACAATTATAATTTTTCGGTATATATTTTTATTACTTGAATCATAAAATTACAACAAATAATTCATCTCATTTACTTATACAATCTCCATTTAACTCAAAACACTTAACTAAACGTACAGGTACACCGCCATAATGTTCGGTGAAGGTGGACCAGGCCTGTATAACTGACCGAATCAAACCTTTTTTATTTCGTGGCGCTGCTCGTTCCACTTCAATCTTCTTTAGTCCCTGTATGTTTTCAATGGGGCTAAGATCTGGTGAAGCTGCTGGCCATGGAATTGTTGCCAATTGGTGTTCTTGCATCCAAGCTTGAGTATAGGCAGAAGTATGGCATCTTGCATTATCTTGCTGAAAACGCCACCAGTCTGGAAATAAAACATGAGCCATTTCAAGAAGGAAACCATTTAGAATGCCACAATACTTTGCACTATTAGCGGTGCCATCAACTATCCAGAGAGGGGTAGCACCACGCTGAGATATTGCTCACCGAACCATTATTTTAGTGGGAAATTTGGAAATTTGAACGGTAACATTTTCTCTTGATAGGATTTTTAGGTGATTTG
This sequence comes from Philopedon plagiatum, assembly GCA_963971165.1. Classification (NCBI taxonomy): domain Eukaryota; kingdom Metazoa; phylum Arthropoda; class Insecta; order Coleoptera; family Curculionidae; genus Philopedon; species Philopedon plagiatum. The sequence goes on along the minus strand of OZ020189.1, from coordinate 38,971,395 downwards.
AACCAAGCTGAAAACAACTTTCGTCATTTATAAAAACATTCCTAAAATTGTCATTTTGAAAACGTCGACAAAAATCTATTCTTCGTTGCCTTTGTAGAGGTGTCATTGCAGGGATTTTTTTTTTGGTTTCCTTGATATGTAGCCTTGTCTTTCCAGTGACATGCGGACAGTTTCTGGACACACTTTTATTCTTCGTTGATTTCCAAATCTATTAGCCAATTTTCGAAACCGTAGGCGCGGATTTTGCCGTCCTAAGGTCACTAAAGCGTTTAAATTGTTTCTGCGAATCTTACGCGGTCTTGCCGAAACCGGTCTATGCCTCATATCTGCGCCATTTTGTATCCTCGTTATTAGTCTCATATACTACACTTTTTTCGAGTTCAGTCAATTGCACTAATTTTTTAACGTTTCGAACACCTTTTCTATACAAAAATTCCACCTCTTTTCTTTTCTCTACTTGCGGCATTATTTCACAAATCTTAAGCCTGTTTACAATCAACAATATTTGACAGATGGTGTTGTCATGCGATTTTAGCCATGGCCTACTATCGGCACAACCTACGTGATGCATTGCATTTGTCTTAGAATGTTACAAAAAATAAATATATTAAAATTAGGAAAACATAAAATTCCGGATACTTTCTGGACGGACTATACATTTGTTTATTAGAAGCATAGAAAAAAAATATTACATTTTTTTAAGATTAATACTACAATATTTTTTTTGACCAAAATTTACTTTAAGATTTAAATGTTTTATAAAAAGCAACCATATTCCTTTTGCGTGGTATTTATTAGATAAGTAAATTTAGTATACTATTATAGTTCGAAATATGTTGTAAGTTTAAAATATTTTGACATAAATAAAAAAGAAATAAATGAATTTTATATGTGGACGTGGACCATTTACTTACAGAGTACAATACCTATACAGCTGTGGTGACGGACTTAAATTGAATTAAAAAATTCCGTCACCATAAGGTCAACAAAATAAGATGACATCTGCCTTCCGAATTCAATAATAATATAAACGTGAATTTTCTAACAAATAAATTCTAGGTACTACTAAAAATAAACCAGGTCAAGTGCAAGTTGATACTCGCACAAAAGTTGCGGCTAATACCTCATATTGCATTTATTGCAAAGAAATCAAGTGCAACTATTGAGGACTAGCTACAGTGCATTCCAAACGGTGAAAAGGATGACTTTTCCATTTTGCTGCCTCAATAGACAAAGTATGCTTCCTCGATCCGCGAGATTATATTATTTATTTGTACTTCGCAAAATTTACTTTGCACAATATAACTTTGTTTCTTTTTATGATACACTTGTCGATAAGTACGTCCGTTATAAGTAAGAGCAGTAGAGTAGGAGTTACCCAACTGTGTTCAAATTTAAAAAGTCAATATTCCAAGAAAGGGTATCATCTACCCATTATTTTATTCAGTATCATCCGCAATTTGGAGGTCGAAAAGAATAAACTCTAGGTTTTTGTATTTGCTCCTTTGTTTGTGTGTTAAAGCCTACCTGTGTACCGAACTTTGTTATTCTAGGGCTACGGAAAATGTTCTTAAATTTGAGTGATTACTGAGTGAGTGTCAGATATCATCCATCCAGACGACTCTTTAAAATTAAATCAAAAATGCTAAGTGTCAAAGTTTGTGTGTCAATTGAGATTAGTTCTAAAGCGATCCCAAGAAGTTCAAATGATTATTTTTTACAGTGAGGCGATTCATGCGAATGGTATGGTGTTGTTGCATTTTTGAACAATAATAAACATAACCGGTTTTTGCTTATTACTTACTTATCCTCACCCTCATCTACCATGGGCGTAGAGTTGACTGTCTTTTTCTAATTATTTCTATTTATTGCCTCGCATCTCGCCTCAGTCCAGGTAAATTTTCATTTTCTCAATACAACTGCCACTTCTTTATTCCATCTTCACCTGGGTCCGCCCTTCCCCCTCTAACCGGTTAGTTCCATCTCCCATATCTCCTTCACCACTCTTCTCTCGCCCATCGCCGCGCTGGTCTAACGGTACTTCCACGGATTTTGCTCTGAAGAACTAGCCGGTATGAAAACAACTGCCTGCAGATGTCTTCCCTTCCCATCCACATCTCCAATGTTTTAAATCCTCTGACAATAGACTACATTTTCCTTCTCTTCAGATGCACACGGTACGTTAGTACTTAGACTTAAAGCCTACGTGGGATGTCTTAGATAAAAAAAGTTTCTACAGCCATTTATTTTATTTTACGTTTTAGGTCCTTGCTCCACCAATGCGTTAGTTTCTTTCTGCTAGTTTTGATTGGGTCACCCTACAAACTTCTGTTGCTGCCTTTGTTATTGTTGTTTTAAAGGTGTCCCATACACTCTCTAGTATTTGGTTTTACATTAAGTTAATTTCTTCTGTTATTTTTTGTATTACTTAGTTTTTGGGTGTTCCCAGTTTATATATTCTAATGTTCACATACTCTATCTTCCTCCTACTTCCTTGGGGTTGTTACCGACCCTTCCGCTTAGATCCCCTATTATCATTAGTGTACGCTTATGATCTTCCATTTTTTCTAGTATATTTTCCCGGAAGTCGTCTAGCTCTCTGTTTACAGCTCCCTCATTTGGTCCATATGCAATCAGTATTGTATATATTTCGTCATTTTTTTCTATTTCTAGTTTTCATAGCCTTCCTGTGATTGCTCTCCGGTTTAAAGCAAAACAATTAAACTGATCAGGATTTTGGTAACCCAGTTTAAAATAACTGCCTGTGCTTATTCAGCTTGTTGTCCAGCTCAAGGTTTAAGACTGGTATGAATAAATCGATATTGAAGTAAGTACCACGGTCAGCTGATAACTGATAAACGTGAAGTGGAAATAGAGTTGCTTCTAAGGATGATAAAGCAATTTCTTTATTGGTCCAAGGTTGATGCCAGTACTAGGCTTTGGATATTGCTTAATTCGATGGACGTTGGATTAATGATAGGGATTCACGATCTAAATCGATATCTTGGAAAGATCGATTTTTCCAAATGAAAATCGATTTTTAAGAATCGATCTTTTATCCTTCGATCCTGCAAGGAAATCGGCGATTTTTTCAAATTTTCGTATTTTCATGTCTGTGAACTTAAAAATTTAATTAATAATTGGAAATTATTATTTATATTTTATTCTTTACGAACGATACAGTCCCTGTGCTACGATCAAAACAATCCTAGTAAGAATTAGGAAAAGAATGAGGAAATAGTTAAGCTGCGCTATCTAACATCATTTTCTAGAAAAATTTCAAATCTGAAAAAAAAATTTCGTTCAAATGTTTACTAGAAATTACTATTAATTTTCAATAAATTAGTATGTATTTCATGATAGTATTTTAAACTAAATATTTCCCCCTCCATACCCTTCGATAACTCAAAAATAAACAAAAAATCTATAATTTACATATTTTCCTTTTTCTTAAACTACAACTGTAGAATTTATACCCAAAGAGTTTTAAATACTATTGGTTTGGAGCAGACAACTCTCCCGGCTCCCCTCTCCCACGCCCAAATTTTTCCAAAGATTGATTTTTTTAAATGGTCGATCTCTTAGGGCGATCTTAATAGTGAACGGATTTCCATGATCACGATCTAAGATCGATTCGAAATATCGATTTTTTATTTTAGATTTGGGGAATCCCTAATTAGTGACCGTCTACTACCGCCGTGAAGTTCATTAAAGTTATTATGTTGTATGTGTTATGATGAATCTATGATGATGAATTCCTTGTCGTTTGTTGTGTTGTTCAAAATATTTTATTGCAAGATTATAAGTTTTTCTAACTTCCGTAAATTCAAAAAAATAGTCAAAATACCTCTTTTTCAAAAACACCGATTAAATCGTAACTCATTTCATAATCTGTTCCATAAACAAGCTGTCTATTTTTAAACCCGGCAGAAAATTTTCTTTGGCACTTCACCAACACCTTGAAGAGAAAAACTTCTGAACGAAATAGATCATTTTATTACGATGTGGTTTGGTCCCGTAATTTTATGATCTCTTTATTATCGAGTAGCTCATTGACGCGAAAGTGTTTACAATGAAAATTATCTTTCAAAATGTTATTTTACTACTAAGTTTTGTGGCGTACAACTATTTTTGTTTAGCTAAGGAGAGCGTAAGAATAGGTATGTCAAAATATTGTTTCATAGACCGTTTAACTTTAGGTTCAATTATTATGGATTTACGAAAATTTTTCGAATTTTTTTATTTCAGAATTATTTATATTGATTCTTTTTAAAAACATCTCTTTCGAAAGAATATTGCAAATATCAATTTTTTGGAAGGCATTTTTTCCGAAAACCAACCATTTTGTTGAAACCGCTTTTTCAAAAGTCCCTACATTTTTTTAATATAATTTTTTGAAAACAGTTTTTAATGGTTTTAAACTTCCTTCAAAATTTTTTGGAGAAATTAGTTTTTTGAAACGGCATTAAAAAAAGGATATTCAGAAAATGTTTTGCCGGAAAAGAATATTTCCGAAAAAAGGTTTTTTGAAAAAACGAACTTTTAAAAAGACATTTAAAAAAAATGTTTTTTTTTTCGCGAAAATTTCAGTATATTACAAATTTGTGTTTTTGAAAGAAATATTTTCGAAAAATGGAACCTCTGATCAAACGTGCTTCAAAAAAGTGTTTTTATCAAGAATATTTTAAAGAAAAGATATTTTCGAAAAATTTTAGTTTCAAGACAATGTGGTAGGTATTTTAAAAAATCGTGTTTTCTAAAAAAATGTTTTTGAAAAATTGGTTTTCGAAAAATTTCATATCCATCTATTTTTTATACATAAATATCGTGATTATCATTGCTGATTACCTGAAGAGATAAAATTATACATCATCTTATAACCCAGAGAAATTGTAAGATATAATATATTTTTTAGTCTAGGGTGTAGGAACATAATAAATGCAATTTTTTCATTCTTTATTTTTGATACCCTTAGAACTGAACTTTTTTAATAAAATAAAAAAATAAAATCAAAATATATAACCTAAGTTATATTTGGAACAATATAAGTCCATGAAAAGAATGCATGCAGATATTGCACCACATGCAATTAAAATTTTTTTATTTTATATTTCAAAAAATCTTGCAATCTTGCTGAAAAAAAATATGAATACCGTAAGATTTTAGCATTAATTACTTGTATTTCATGTTGCTGTATGTAATAATAATCTACTTAACTTTCGCCACAACCTTGGGATATTTCTGTTAAGGGCATAATTTTTATTATATGTAGATACAGAGATAGCAAAGATTATGTAATAGTAAGGGCTTCCTTTGTAAAGCCTCCGGATGCCCTGTGTAAAATTTATTAAATAAGGTTATAGGTGTTTTGAGATCATCGAGCTTCATAGTTCCAAAACCCTGAAAATTACATTGAGGTGAATTTTGATAAAACCTAAATAATTGTTGTTAATTTCTTTTTGTGAAGAAAAACGATAAACAGCGAAATAAATTGCCAAATAATTTAATTTGGCTTCCTGAATAGTTAACTATTTTGATCTTGTTTACTTGATCCGATTTATTTTTGTTAATCTGCGTTTGAGGTGACCTAAAATCATAAACTAGCAATCTTTATTCTATAAAAAACTAAATAAAACATATAGATACATATATTATTTTTTTATATTATAATTCAAAAGATCGATTATGTTACTTTTAAGAGGTAATATTTTGGAAAAAAAACACTTTTAAAGTTAATTGAAATGATAACAGATTTTGTGTTGTCTTTTAAACTTGCCTTATTTACTCGAAAAAAATGATGTAACTCCTTGCGCACGTTTATATTTAATCTTGAAACAGACGGATATAATAAAATATTAACAAAAGATAAAGAACAAGGTCAATGTAAGCGAATATAGAAAAAAATTTAAAGATGTGAGTAATAACATTTTAAAACCGATTACAACAAATTATTCATGTAAATACGTAAAAGGGTTAGTTCTTAGGTATAATTTATTAATATTATATATAATTAATTTAATTAATTTATTAATAATATATATAGATACATAGATATATATATATATATATATATATATATATATATATATATATATATATAGACCAAAGAAAAAGAAGTGTCGCAACATGTGGGCCACCCTAATACAGGGTGTTAATAAAGTGTAGCCAAACTTTAGGAAATTATTTCTTATTCCATTTTAAGACAAAAAGTTTATATAAACATAGGTCCTAAACGATTTTTTAATACACAGGGTATAGAATTCTTTTTTAAAGGTTTTTCCTAAATAACTAGAAGACGCAATTTAGTATCAAGTTGAGACTTGGTGACTATTTTTAATGCATAAAGAAGAGTCTTTTAGGTAAACAATTGGTTTTATCATTTTATCAGTGGCGTGCACAGGGGTAAAGCCCGAGGTTTAATTTTTAAAAAATATACAAGGTGTTACAAAAAGATGTTAAGAAATTTTAAGGGCAGATTCTACATCTACATATATTAAAATAAGTTTATATAAACATGGATCCTTACACGCTTCTTTTTAGAGATACAGGGTGTTTAATATTTTCTTTTTTAAATGTTTCTTTTTAATTTCTCGAAAATGCGTTAAGTTATTGGCGTAAATTTTGGTACACGCCTGTATGTAATCAAAGGGTACCTTTACGTTCAAAAATGTATTTTCCAAAGTGCTTGCGTCAGTGGCGTGCGTGCGGATAAGTCTTTATTTTTAGCGAGAAAAATAGCATGCCACTATTTTTTTTTTGTTTGGTTGGGTTGCAGAATTAATTCTGCGTGAAAAGCGTCTCTTGAGATTTTTTATTATAATGCACCGTTTTCGAGATAAAAATTAATTTATTTCTTACAATGAAAACAAATAATGAAAATGAATTTTCTTAAAAATATTTTTTGTTCAGGAAACGGTGCTTTTTGATTTTTTATAGCAGATTCTGGAAATGGCTTCTCCGTGCTTCAATACATGCTCTAAATCATCTTCGCATATTTCTGCGAACTCTTCGGGTGTGAAAATATTAAACACCCTGCATCTCGAATAAGAAGCGTTTGAGGATCCATGTTTATATAAACTTATTTTTAGACGTAGAATCTGACCTTAAAATTTCTTAACTTATTTTTGTAACACCCTGTATATTAGTACGCCACTTTTTTCAATCTGATGGGATTTATGATTTAGCAAATAAAGCTACACAAGATTTCTCTTAAATTTTTCCGCTCAGATTAACCGTTTTCGATAAAAACAAAAAAATGTAAAGTTATGCATAACATTATCTGTTATTGACGTTATAGTAATTTGTTGAAAATAAAAATGTTAGAGAGTCACACACAAAAGCACTTCTTTACACAAATTTGACATCTAGCAGGACTCCTTTTTATACATTAAAAATTGTCACCAAGTTTCATGCAATATGATACTAATTTGCGTCTTCTAGTTCTTTAGGAAAAACCTTTTTAAAAAAATTTAACACCTTGTGTATTAAAAACAAAGTCATTTAGGACTTATGTTTATATGAACTGAACTGAAAATTGAGTGAGGAATTATACCTGAAGTTTGACCACATACTTTATTAACACCATTTACATAATATGTCCAGCGCTCGCAGTGAGGATTCTAACCAAGGTCCTCTTAAATGTTTTGTTTAAAGTTTATAATTTTATTTCCTGTCTATTAAAAGATACACGCTTTTATTCAGGGTGTCCGAAAACTCTTAGCATTAGCAAATATCTGTGCTATTAGTAAAGATAGAGACATCTAATGTTAGGCGTATCTTACGGATTACTAAATCTTCTATTTCATGTAATTTAACTTTTCAACCCCCCTTGAGGGGTAACGCTAGGGACTTGAAGTCAAAAATTTTAATTTAACACTATGCCGTGTGATGCCTCATTCTAAAGGTCTCCAAAAGAAAGAAAGAAACATTCTACCGCAAACCGAGAACTGTATCTTAATTCGTTTTGAAATGGCAAGCCTTTAAAAATTAAAAACCGTGAAAAAAAATTTAAATACATACCTTTATTTCTCTTATTGCTTTAAAAGTTATTCAAAATGAACAACATGATCTTCTTGGCAGTAATAAAGTCGATTTTGGAGCTTCGTTCTCACATTTTCGAGAATGGCAGGTGTTACTTCTTGGCAGAGAAGTTTCAGTTAGCAGGATATTTTTAATGACCTTTTTCATATTTATTTTTGGAAAAAGCAAACAGAAAATATTCGTACCACTAAAGTTACTTTTTTATTTTAATTATTTCTCTTGAATTTTTACCGGAATCAGAGAATCGTAAACCTGATTTTCTGAAAAATAAAAACATTTGTTACGGATTACCGAATTTGATGACAAAAAATCGGATTTGGTTTGAATTATTTTCAATTTAACAATTGTTTATCTCGCAATATTTGTATATACACGCTGTCGCCTATGGTGGAAACACTTTTTTATGTTTATTATGTTTAGTTTGCCTGTTTTAATCAGGTAGTTCAGCAGTTATAGCTCGTTGAAGTTGGTACCTATTATTTTGTTTTAAAATATTGTTAAATAATGATTTCTTCAGATTTTTTAGAACCCAGTAAGCTATAAAGTAAGTAAGCAAGTACGGAATTTATACCTATACCTATTTTAAAATAAATATCCGTTACTTTTTGAGAGCCTTAGTAATTAAAGAATTATTTTTAGGGGTCTTTTTCAGTAACGACCAATTAGAAATACCACTTAACTGGGAAGTTATCCAAGAAAATATTAATGACGTCGTTGAACTTGCTATACCACCTGACATTAAAACAGTTTCGGACCAAAATATATTTGATGCAAGGAAAAAATGTAAGGTGTACAAGCAGCATAATAATAATTAATAATAGTAGATATTAATAAACGAATAGGTATGCTATGATTAAAGCTTAAGATGTTTTGCTAAACGCAAATATGAAATTCCGACCACAATTCATGGTGTAGAGGACAGTGATCAGTCAGAAATTGTGGTCATTTCTAGGTATTTTATCAATTTCTATTTCTAAAAGCCACAGAGTAATAACTAACTCAATTTACCTAAGTACTTAGGGATGGCCCAGGGTTACAGGGCGGCCTAACCAAATTTCTTTTACTAATTAGCAATATTTTTTTTATCTGATTCGTCTTACTTTTCCTAAATACAGGTAGTCTCACCTGATATTTAGGTATATAGATTTATTACTCTGCGTCTTTTGGAATACTGTGCTGTTATTTCTTTACAGAAAGCGTAATCATAGCCGGAACAGTTAGCATTAAAGTTTATCTTGGGATGTTTTAAATTTTTTACCGGTAATTTCTTGTATTGAAGTAGTGGGTGTAAAAAATAGGGTAGGTGTCAAAATGTTTCTTATTTTGTTAATGAATTTATTTATTTGTGTCAATATGTGCTTTTGGTACAATGGGTCATCCTCGCCTGCAGGAACAGTGGCCACTATTTGTTAATATTTAAAATACAATTTTTAGATAATACTCGTATGTGTAGGTAATGAAGTAAAGGCAGATGTTAAAAGTATTAAATTAACTGTTTTAGTAAAGCTTAATACAATAAAGTATTTTTAAGTTTTATGTTACGAAAGTAACTGAATGTTTACGATGAAAGGATACATTTTAAATATCTGGATAGTTTAGATTTAATTGGTAATACAACAATATATGTATATATATATCTATATATATATATATATATATATATATATATATATATATATATATATATATATATATATATATATATATTTATATATAGTTAAGTATGTTGGAAACTATCTGAAAAACTACTGTTTCGTCTTCCTCGGTGTCTAAGTTGTTAAAAGACACCACATCGACGCATCAGAGGCCTGACAGTAGCATGAGCATTTCTGCTCCCATATAATTCCATAGTTCTTGCCTATAAAAGAGAAAATGAAAGTTTTTAAACGGTAGGGTTTCTTGAGATTACTCTCTGAGAAATGTCATAAGGATCCTTATCGGATCTCCCTTGGTAGCTTGGATGTGGGAGTCTCGCGACCTCTCCAGACTACCTGCCACGTTCTCATTTATGAACATAGTTAAGTATGTTTGGAATTATCTGAAAAACTACTGTTTCGTCTTCCTCGGTGTCTAAGTTGTTAAAAGACACCACATGGACTCATCAGAGGCCTGACAGTAGCGTGAGCATTTCTGCTCCCATATAATTCCATAGTTCTTGCCTATAAAATATAATATAAATATATGTATATACAGGGTGGTGCAACCAAGATGGGGTGGCCGATTGTGAGTAAACGGTGAGGAATTTCGAAAATTTTTTTTTTGGATATTATCGATACTCAACCACGCTACGTTTTAAAATTATAGCCTTAATACAGGGTGTTCCGAAAAACTCGTGGCGAACCAAACTTTTATTTTTTTAAATGGGACACCCTGTATATAATTGTTCCAATTGATTCTCCTGTTCGTTACGATCATTTTGATATAGGGTTTATTGGGTCTAAAATTTATAGTAAGGGAATGGGACGCGGTTAAATTTGAAAAAATGCTCACAGTTCGGCCATTTTTTTATAAAAATTGAAACAGGTATGGAAAAACCAAATATTCCATAAAACGTTACATATCCCTGAATACATTAATCGCTTGCAATTTGTTTAAAATTATTCACTGTTATACAGGGTGGTCAAGTTTTGCAAATACGCCCTGGACTCATTTTTTTTAAATGGAACACCCTATATATTTTATTTTCATGTTAAAGATAACATTACCAGCTTTCAAAAAATACCATACATGATGCCTTTCTGACCAACAGTTTTTTAGTAAACTAGCCGTGAAAACAAAGTTTCTTCATTCTAATACGATTATACTGAATTTACGTTGTTTATTATTAAATATCTAATATTAGGAGGCCATGACACTATCATAAATGAAACAAAGGATTGACGAACTTGTCAAAGCTACTGCCGCATAATCCATTATTTACAAGTTAAGCGTAGGTGAGGTAAGAAAACTGAGCCCCAAACCTCTAAATGTTTATTAGAGATATTTCAAAAAACAGAAAATATTGTTTTTAGGAAATGTAAAGTAATTAATAAACCAGTTATAAACAAAGATAATCAGTTATCAGTATTATTAATAGTATAAGAAAATTAATTAAGCAAAAACAGAACATCTTTTAAAATTATTTAGTTATGTGTTATGTACTTACCTCTCAACCTAATTTAATATAAACAATTAAAAACGCTCAAATAAGGTGTTCAACTAAACCACCATTTCGCTGAAGGCACATTTCGAGTCTATCCATAAATGAAAGTTTCACTTTTCCCAAAGTCTGTTTTCATAAATGTTGCGAAAACTGTTTCTTATTCTCGTCTTCATATCTTCACTGTGGTTGGAACCTCTTTATAGACTTCTTCTTTAACATGCCCACATAGAAAAAATCTAGTGGTGTTAAGTCGGGTGATCTGGCTGGCCACTTAACTGGTCAACCTCGCCCTATCCAAGGATCTGTCTTCCGATTATCGACAAAATATCTTACATTCCTATGGTAATGCGGGGGCGCTCCATCATGTTGAAACCATAAGGATCCCCTTACCATTGAAGGTAAATCTACAAGCAATACTGCCAACTCGTTTCTCAAAAAGTTGTTTATAACTGGTTTATTAATTACTTTACATTTAATAAAAACAATATTTTGTGTTTTTTGAAATATCTCTAATAAACATGAAAAGGTTTCGGGTCTCAGTTTTCTTACCTCACCTACGCTTAACTTGTAAATAATGGATTATGCGGCAGTAGCTTTGACAAGTTCGTCAATATTTTGTTTCATTTATGATAGTGTCATGGCCTCCTAATATTAGATATTTAATAATAAACAACGTAAATTCAGTATAATCGCATTTGAATGAAGAAACATTGCTTTCACGGCTAGTTTACTAAAAAACTGTTGGTCAGAAAGGCATCATGTATGGTTTTTTTGAAAGCTAGTACTGTTATCTTTAACATGAAAATAAAATATATAGGGTGTTCCATTTAAAAAAAAATGAGTCCAGGGCGTATTTGCAAAACTTGACCACCCTGTATAACAGTGAATAATTTTAAACAAATTGCAAGCGATTAATGTATTCAGGGATATGTAACGTTTTATGGAATATTTGGTTTTTCCACATCTGCTTCAAATTTTTTTAAAAAATGGCCGAATTGTGAGCATTTTTTCAACTTTAACCGCGTCCCATTCCCTTACTATAAATTTTAGACCCAATAAACCCTATATCAAAATGATCGTAACGAACAGGAGAATCAATTGGAACAATTATATACAGCGTGTCCCATTTAAAAAAATTAAAGTTTGGTTCGCCACGAGTTTTTCGGACCACCCTGTATTATGGCTATAATTTTAAAACATGGCGTGTTTGACTATCGATAATATCCAATAAAAAAAATTTCGAAATTCCTCAGCGTTTACTCACAATCGTCCACCCCGTCTTGGTTGCACCACCCTGTATATATATATATATATATATATATATATATATATATATATATATATATATATATATATATGGTCGAACCAACCGAAACAACTACTCCGAGGGCTAATACCCCTACCGGCATTGAATTACACGATTGATTCTGGGTTTGTCCGTTGGGAACGATATTGAAAAATACTATTCTCACACTACGCCAACGTGTTGTCCAAGGAATATCATCCTTGGTGGTTCAATGACCTGATATCACAGGTACAAATGAACCGTGCCACCCGGACGACCGGTTTCGATTGGACAACACGTTGGCGTAGTGTGAGAATAGTATTTTTCAATATATATATATATATATATATATATATATATATATATATATATATATATATATATATATATATATACTGGGAAGGGTAGTCTTGACCGACAGTTGAATAGAACGACTGTTGATTTTCTTGGGGTAGCGGTCTCGGGACGAAGTAAAACTCTTTTTTCACAAACGCCAAGCTTTCGGAAATTTATTTTTTCCTTTTTCAAGGCTACAATAATGGAAATTATTACATGATAGCTTATATGTATGGTTTTCTTTTTATTAAAAAAACATAAAAAGAAAAAAAAAATTAACTAAAAATGTAACTAATGATGCCTTACTTATTAAACAAACATATCACCAGAGTATTACTCAATTTGCACGTAAGTAAATTGAAATTGACCATAACTTCCTGATCCTTTTTATATGTAACATATTCCGTTTTTCTTTTTATGTTTTTTTAATAAAAAGAAAACCATACATATTCTATCATGTAATAATTTCCATTATTGTAGCCTTGAAAAAGGAAAAAATAAATTTTCGAAAGCTTGGCGTTTGTGAAAAAAGAGTTTTACTTCGTCCCGAGACCGCTACCCCAAGAAAATCAACAGTCGTTACATATATATATATATATATATATATATATATATATATATATATATATATATATATATATATATATATATATACATATATATATATATATATATATATATATATATATATATATATATATATATATATATATATATTGGGAAATTTCTCTATGTATAAATATACAGAAAATGAAGAATTTTCTTTGGTCGGTATAGGTAATAAATATAAGTCAGTAAATTCAAAAGCTTTAATTCTTTCGCTAGTGCAAAACAGAAGACCGTAAAATGGCATTAAACAAATAGTAGGATTTTTCTTTTTGAAGGAATGGGTTGTGAGTGGTCTATTCTTCAGCCACCCTAGGTGTTAGCCTGCCTGATGAAGGATAGGGGCTCAGAAATCACGATAGCAGGAGGGGACTCAGACCAGAATCAAAAAGAATGGTCCCACTATTTTATTTTATGTCTTTTACGGTCTTGTGTTTTGCACTAGAGAAAAAATTAAAGCTTTTGAATTTTCTGTGTGTGTCTAGTAGCTAGGTAGTTTTTATTCAACATCTATTGTTATAATTAAAATATATCCAAAGAATCTCATTTTGTTATATTTGGTGATCGTAACTAACAAGCACTAGTAGTTTTGTGTGGACCCACATTTATTTTAACAATAGTATTATTAGCATATTTTACAAATAATTTTATGAAAAAGTATAGCCACTGAGCTTTTCCCGATTCCGTAAAACATAGTTTGTTTATTTACTTAATAATCGCTAAATTTTGTTGAATTTTCTATGTCTATAAATAAACGGAATAAGAAAATGGTAATACTATGTTAATTTCTTCCTAAAAATCGATGCGAAATGTTATTTAATTTTTAGTGTGTGACTGGGCAGAAGCAGAAGAAAGGATAATCGGTATATTTGGACCACGAGAACATTTAGTATCAGCCACACTAGAATCATTGTGCTCGTATTTGAATATTCCCTATATTTCAACTACTTGGAAGTCTGCCACAGCAATAAGTTCCAACAATGTATTTAATTTATATCCGGATGCTGGTTTATTATCCAGGGTAGGTCAAGTTTTATTATTCTGAAGCCGTTATAAAATAAATAGTGAAACAAAATACTTTGCAAATTCTCCTAATGAAAATGTTTTGACATAATCAGTGCATACAGAGATGGTTTCTTAAAAATATTGCAGATATTGAAGTCGTAATTCATACGCTCCTTTAATTAGCACCTCGAAAAGTTGTATTTGTAAAATTTCGACCTAATGATTATAAAGTTTCAAATCTTGGAAATATTTGTTTTTTATGCACAGAAAATGCTTGAGTTTAATTAGAAATTTCGTTTTTTGGCACCACTTTTCACGATACATTTCAATTCGTTTTATTACCTGCAGTCTACTTCCTGGAAACCACTTTAGGAGTTTGTACACAGGCATTACACTAACGAGATAAATTTCATGGGTGATTCTGCTAATGTGTTCACAGACCCTTTAATCTCCATTATTTAAATGATAAAAAATAGCCATGTTTAAATATCTAGAGAAAGGGCAGAGTGCGAACTCACAAAGTTATTCCAAGAAATAGAATCCAACGCAATGTCCCATTCGAGGAAAAATGCGGTCATACATGTTTTTTTTTCTACACAGAGAGAAAGAATTAATTGACACAAGTAAAACTTTTTTCTTTCAATTAAATTATTTAATTGGTATCGAGCAATTAAATATATAATTCAGCGAACTTAATTATTTAATTGGCAGGTTCAATTAACTGAAGGAAATCATAATTTCTGTAAGTAAATTTACACGATAAAGTAAAATGACTTAATTGTATCAAGTATCATTTAATTCATTTAATGTGAAGGTATGATACCTACAACTAATATTGGTTAACAAAAATATCTTAATTTAATTACATGAAGTAAACCTTAGTTTTACTAAGAAAGATATATATACTATTTGCAATCCCGATATAGTTCCCAAAAAAAAATTGATTCAGTTTTTTTAGGTTTATTTGCTTTACTTTAGCATTTGAAAAAGTTATGTATAATATGCTATTCGTTAAGCAAATCATTATATACCAGTTTAGTATGAACGCTATTTTTTCAATGTTTGGCCTTCAAAAAATTTAGTGACATTTTTTCTGACACCATGATCGTAAATTTTTTGCGGGCCAAACAGTTAAGAAATAGATTGAAATATGAGGTCATACTAGCCTAGTAATGATTTGCTTAACGAATATCATATTATACATAACTTTTTTCAAATGCTAAAGTAAAGCAGATAAACGTAAAAAAAAACTGAATTATAGGTTGACAATACCAAACATAGCGGAGCAAAGAGAACCTTAAGCAGTAAGAAATTATTTCTTGAGGTTAAAATATAGAGCTTTTATAAAACAAAAGATGAAAATGTCTACTTTCGTTTCACATATTTATTGCATTTAATGTGATACAATCATTTTTAAAATGACACAATAAAACCCTGCAATAAAGTCGCCATACAGAAAAGTATATTTTTATTTTTTGTTCTATAAAAGATCTATACTATACTATAACGCCAACAAATATTCACCAAATACAAAGAAACTTTAAATTTTACTTATCACTGAATACATGCATATCTTGGTACATTTATAGGTATATCCCTACAAAATAAAACAACAAAAGGCTATTATATTATCCATAAATATATACACTAACAAAAATAGACCAAATTGACCAAATGGCCGTCACCTTCACTGTTACTGGAGTAGCCGCTTAGTCTGCCGTGTCATCAAGGGACGATGGGTAAATGCGATGCATGCCGGGATGTCGACGGGATGGCATGGCGGTTAGGGCTAGCGTAAAGAATAATTTTATTCTCATAAGCCGCGATTTAGTTGTCAGGAATAAACTTTAATTTTTAGAATTACATATTTAGTTCTGTTTTTCCCTTATTAGGAAAATTAAATTATAATTGTCAGTAGATTTTCTTCGTTATTGCGACAATACAATTTAATTTGTACAATGAAACGTTTAATACAATGTTTAATTATGCGAATTTTTCTATTAATTATTAAAGCTTTTGTTGGCGGAAAAATAATTTAATTTTTTTAAGAATATATTTCTCAACTAAATATTTTAATTACAGTAATTATGCAAAATATAAAAGACATTTTGTTGCAAGTATCGCTTTTTTATTTGAAATATGGTTTTATCCAGGGAATTATTTTTTTATTTAAAAAAATATAGAATGTGATTTAATACCCACCAGCTTTTCTTTTCTCTCTGTGTAAAGATGAAAATTAGGGTCATTTGTACCTGTTGCTAATACCTGGAATCTCCAATAAGTAAATGTGACGGTCTCTAATAAAAGGGACCTAGTGTACGAAAATATGTTTTTGGGAAAAAAGCGTTTAAAGTAAGTATGTGTATCGCACAAGTTTGTTGGAGTCAACCGTATATTATAATATAAATCCAACTAGCGAAAAGTGCACCGGAGCTATAGAGTACCTACCCCTTACTCCTCACCCATCCTCTCCGATCAAATCGATTGGCAACCATTGGAAAGTACTAGTAATTGTCCACGTATTATTTGATTTTAAAGTCGCGCTCCGTGGCATGCAAAATTAAACTAAGCAAATATAGCTGACGATGACCTGCTAACTAACTCCCCAGGGTCACCCCTCGAGAGGGTTGAAAAAGTTAAATTACATGAAAAGTAGATTTGTTAACCAATAAGATACACCTAAAATTTGGTGTCTCTATCTTTACTAATAGTAAAGATATTTGCCCATACCAAGACTTTTCGGACAGCCTGTATATATAACAAGTTTTCTTTTTTTTATAATTTTATCTAAAATAAATAGATATTGATAATAAAGATAGAGAATACAGGTACAGAATAATTTTTAAAGCATAATTTATTCTAGGCACTAGCTAAATTAATCGATGCTTTTGATTGGACTGAAGGATTTATCGTACTTTACGAAGATGATTACGCACTTCTAAGGTTTCAGGAAGTCCTAAAACTACAACAATATAAAGATGGTAATCGCCCCAATGAAGTGATGTTACAAAAACTTGATTCAAATTGGGACAACAGGTAGATGAGATGGTAAATAGTTTTCGGTTTTTGATTTTTATTTCAGTAATGGTTTTGTATCAGTTTTACAAGTTTTTTGAGTCGAATTTTATGACAGCTTTGCCGTAAAAAGTAGAAGGTCAAGTATTTAGGAACTGTGTTGTGAAATGACATACAAATTGAGAACTACCTACAATGCTTAATTCACTCCGTTTGTAGAGGAATGATGATTGGTTTCCAGTAGTTTCATTGGCTCTGGCTCTGGTTCGTGATTTTTCTGCGAACAAAGTTAGTTAAAGCATATTGAGCCTTTACGCAATTACTACGCATTGCTTATGTTTTAGTAAAATTATTAATGTCTAGTTTATAGAGTTTGTGTTTATAACACAACACACAGAATTTATTCATAGCGAATGTTGGATAATCATGTGCCATAAACAGATATTTTGCCCGTGTTAAAAACAACGTTTCTGTCACAATTGTTGTTGTATAAGCAATATTAAGTAATATGAAAATTTATGCGACACTCCACTATAAGTGGCTTTGTCCTTTGAGGAGTTGGATACGTGTAAGAAACTTATTCGAAGTAAAGCGTGTTTTATAACACGTCGCCCAAGGCATGGTGTAAATAAAGACTGGTATAAACAGTAAACAGTCATACCTCACAATGGAAGTTGCGACCAAAGCGATGATTTTTGATACAGTCCAAGGAGTGCCACCACTAAATTTAACACAAAGGTCTTCCCACTTTCGTTTTTTTTTCAGACTTTGGTAAAGTGGTGTGGCCTAAGTAATTTAAGCCCAAAATTAGAATTGTAGATCAATAGTTTGAAAAGAAAACTTGATTTTACAAATTTTTGTTGGTTAAGCGACTTTATTTAATGAAAAACAGTAGTATTAAAATGTTTTAAGCCGTATAATCATGTTTCAAGTCCTGAAAATGATATATTCTAGCAATTTTAAGCAAAATAAAAAAATCATCTTTTGTCTGGAATAAAACCAAAAATAGGATCGTTGGAAACTGTATGTGGGCGCCGACGCGACGGTGTCGACAGTGCCAACATAGAGCGCTATGTCGAAACAACAAACGACACCCTGTATTTCGAAAAAGAAGCGTTTGAGGATTCACGTTTATATAAACTTATTTTCATATTTTTTGATGTAGAATCTGCCCTTAAAATTTCTTAACATATTTTTGTATAAAAGGACAAAATTATACATTGAAAATAATTTATTTAAAGGAAATTAAATAAAAAGAAATTAATTTTATATTAATAATTATATTTTATTATAAGTACCTATAGTAGAGAGGCATATGGTCAAATTTGGGGGTCCGTGGGAAATAAATAATTAAAGTTGGCGACATAATTTTTTTAATAAAATACATTTTTTATATAGATGAAATCCCATGCTGGACCTTTCGGAGGGGGGAGGGCTGCACCTTCTCCACCTGAAGGTCAAAATAAAGTTCCTTAAATATTTTAAAAACTACTACAATCTTTGCCGGTCACAAATCGACTGAAATTAGTCCGTAAGTGCCAAAGTTTTATTGGTTCCAGTAATTTTCTTTTTAACCTAAAGCAATACCTACCTGACATATACCCGACAATAAATATTTCGAATTATGACCTATTGTCAGAACCACTGTCCAGTCGTACAAAATATATAATTTTAAGTTTAGTTAAGTCAGGCTTTATTGAACAACTTTAATGCAAGTCTTACTTAGCAGAATTTATAAACAATATTTTATTTTAGACATATTCTTAAAAGTATAAGAAACTCTTCCACTACAAAGCGGATTGTCCTGGATTGCCACGTCGACAGAGTTATGGAGATATTGCAGCAAGCTTTAGAAGTTAAACTGCTTACAGATTTTTCAACAAGTTTTTTTCTAACATCAATGGTAGGTTTCTTACCATTATAGATATTTCCTTAGCAACTAATAAAAGCAACAGCGAGACTGTCAATATAAGGTATATGCCTGGTCACAGGGAAGTAGAGAACATGAAATTGCTGACTCGCTTAAAAAGATACACAGGTACAATTTGATGGACCCAAACCATTGTGTAGCATCATTAGATGTTATGTTAAGAATAATTTCAATTCGTAGGAAAACAGGCAAAATTTTTTATTATTCTCAGGTTGATTAAAATAAAACCTAGTTGTACACCTATAGTAAAGTAAAAAAAAAATATTGAAACCAATTGAATGTACTTTAAACTTGAAAGTTAACCTTTTTTATTTTCGTCCTAATAATTAAGAATCTAAAAGGTACGTAAAATTGAGAATAAGTTCTCTAAACCACCTGAAAATTCCTTATACAATAAGGATTTGAACAAATCATGGTAAAACAGCTATTCTCCGGGCTATATGCCCCTCCGAGCGCTGGATTACATACCAAAATTTGCCGTATTTTGGCTAACACTGTTAGACATCAAAATACTTGGTTTGACTGCAAGACATCCTAACTAAAGAAAAAGTTTCCTTCTTCCTGGTATTTTAGAGAACTTATTCTCAATTTTACGTATTTATATGTACCCCTGACAAGTAGACTTCACATTCATTGTTGAAATAATTTTACCTCACGGTAAATTCTACTCCGACTGCTTGAAACTGCTAATGGATGGCGCTGCTTGTGTTATACTGCGTATGCAGTTCGACATGATTAGCTTTAAGGATAATGCTGTTTCGGAAGGTAGGTATGATCGTTTATCCTGTACTGACGAGAACTAAAGACCTAAAGAGTTCGAAACCGGTATGCAGGTAACGACATCGTAACTAAAGGAAAAGCTTCCTTCTTCCTGGTAGTTTCTTGCAGTCAAACCAAGTATTTTGTTTGATTGGGTGTTAGCCAAAATACGACAAATTTTGGTATGTAATATGTAATCCAGCGCTCGGAGGGGCATATAGCCCGGAGAATAGCTGTTTTACCATGATTTGTTCAAATCCTTATTGTATAAGGAATTTTCAGGTGGTTTAGAGAATTTATTCTCAATTTTATGTATTTATATGTACCCGTGCATTGTTGATCTAAAAGGTAACTGATATGTTACAATTAATTGTTTATATTTTAGGATGCTCATACTTTAGACTATTCCTCAGTGAAGACACTAGCTAACATTACTACCTTAAGGTTATTCGATCCAATGACAGCACATTTTACAGAAATTGCTGAAAATTATTTTCCTGAAATAGAAGCAACTAAAATACGAGTAAGTACAAAGAAATATGTAAACAATAAAAGAAAACATTTATTTAAGTATAACTTGACTCGACATAATTATGACAAAATTGGATCTAATGAAAAGTAAATCGTATCCTATCAGATTGTTTAATTCAGTGGCAGCTTACTTCAACCAATTGTTCCTAATTAACGTAAGATAAAAAAAAAAACGTCGTAAAAGTATGCCGTGAAATCAGTCACGCAGGAAAAGGAGAAGAAGCAGTTATTTCGGAAGCATCAAGAAGACTTAAGAAAACAAAAATCTGAGGAAACAAAATCAACTCATTGTAAGTAATTAAGAACACATATTTATTACCTTTATTAGATAATAATTCCAGTATTTCTATTTCTGACAGTAATAATATCGTTTCATGTGTCACTGACGTAGTTTCTCTTTTTTTCAGTACAAGCAGTTATATGCACGTCTTTAAGTAGCAGCGAAGATGAGGATGATTCTAGCAGTATGGTCGTCGATTCGCTAGAAGATTCCGGCTCCAATAGTCATTTCTTGGAATCAGAGGGTGAACCAGGACCAAGTAGTCCTAAGAAAAAGCGCGCTCGTTTGGGATTTATTACTACTAAGCTTGTAGCAGCATTTGCCAGATGCAAAGTAACTGACAGGGATGCAGTGCATATTTTAACTGCTACTGCCGAAGCGCTTCATCAAGATGTGAATAATTTAATCATAAATCGATCTTCCATTCGTCGCTGTCGTGAACGCCTGCGTGAAAAGCACTCTTCGTAACTTCGTAAAGAATTTGACTAAATGAAAATTAATGCAATTACTGTTCATTGTGATGGGAAAATGCTTGCAGCATTGACGGAAAGAGAACTTGTCGATAGACTTCC
Source organism: Philopedon plagiatum (assembly GCA_963971165.1). Taxonomy (NCBI): domain Eukaryota; kingdom Metazoa; phylum Arthropoda; class Insecta; order Coleoptera; family Curculionidae; genus Philopedon; species Philopedon plagiatum. The sequence goes on along the minus strand of OZ020189.1, from coordinate 38,949,894 downwards.
TGTTATTATTACGTGTAAGGGAGTAGAGCTACTACTAGAAATTCCTCAATTACCATCAAGTACTGGAAAAGATCAAGCTCTTGCCGTATATCACACTTTGCAGGAGTGGAACCTAGAAGAGAAAGTACAAGCATTGTGCTGTGACACAATTGCTTCAAATACAGGACGATCAGAAGGTGCTTATATTTTACTGGAACAGGAACTGGGAAGAGATATACTATATTTGCCATGCCGACATCATATATATGACATCATTTTAAGAAGCGTGTTTGAGTCAAAACTTGAAGAAAAATCTACCGGCCCAAATGTCCAAATTTCCAAACGTATTCAGGAAGCGTGGTCTAAAATGAATTTGCAGAATTTTGAAACGGGTATGGAGGATCAAATCATTAAAGCAAAACTAGTAGACTATGCAGAAGATACCAAGAAGTTTGCTCTGGAAAGTGTACAGGAAAGATATCCCAGAGAAGATTAGCGACAACTTCTTGAAGTATCTATTATTTTTCTTGGTGGTATTCCACCTAAAGAAAGATCTTTTGGAGTCCCAGGAGCTTTTCATCACGCCAAGTGGATGGCTAAAACTATCTACTGTTTTAAGGTTTTCCTTTTTCGCAACGAATTCAAATTATCAATAGCCGAAGAATCTGGAATACGGGATGTCTGCATTTTTTTAAGAGCTATAGGCCTGGATTAACTCCTGTATTCCTATTGAAGCACCTCGCCAGGATTTTGAATATTTAAGAAGTCTGTTTGAATACAAAGCCAATTCACAAATTCGCAAAAGTGCTTTGGAGAAATTTTGCAATCATCTGTGGTATTTGTCACCAGAAAGCGCAGCTCTGGCATTTTTTGATGCAAGTATTTCAGCGGATATTAAAAAACTGATGGTGCAAGCATTGAACTGTGGGGAGATTCTCGAGGTATTTTCACCTGCTGACATTAAGAGAACTGCAATGCTACCAAGAGATATAAAACAATACATAAAAATGGGACTGGAGCAATTCATTCAACCAAATTCTAAACATTTTTTACGAGATTTAACATTAACACAGATTTTTTAGATCAGGGCCCTTCAACATGGACAAATGATGACAGCTATAATGCTGTACTGGATATCGTTAAATGTTTGAAAGTTGTTAACGATTCAGCAGAAAGAGGAGTTAAGTTAATGCAAGACTTCAATGATAAATTAACAAAAAATGAAACCCAAAAGCAATTTGTGTTACAAGTAGTTGCAGACTATCGAGAAAAATATCCTGATTCCAGAAGAACAACTGTCGCGAAAAGTTATTAAAAATATGTGAATAGATTATAAAGAAATAATGTATTAATAAATAAATATTTGACGAAAATCCATTGATTTTTAATTAACCGAGTTAGTTTTTCTCAAAAGCTACTAGTTGTACAATAAATAATTCTTTACACAAATCGATTGTCCAGATAGTGCCTATAATTTTTGTGTTATATGTTTTTTATAAAATCGAAATACTCAGTCATAATAAGGTGGTATCAGTTTTTTGATCAATATCAGTACCTACTTTACCGAATTTTTAAAGGCTTGGCGCCACGATTTCCCTTTATCCAAATGAGCTGAAACTTTGCAGGATTTTTTCTTGTATCAAAAATCGAACCCAATCAATCTAGGGGATGTCCCAAAAAAACACCAAAAAAAAATTTACCCCTATAAATAAGGACCACCTTAATGCAGGTCACATTTCAGGATTGTATTGCAGATTCCGTAGCATTTAGTTGCTGGCTTAAACGCCGAATACGGGTTTGTGGGTGTTCAATAACAATTTGCCTCAATTCCTCTACTTCTTGTGCAGTACGAACTTTGGGTCTCCCATTGCCTTCCTTTCTATTCACACTTCCTGTTTCTCTGAACAAAGCCACAGATCTAGTCAAAACTTGGCGAAACTGGTCAAAATCCATGACAATGTGTGGAAATTCTGTTTAAAAATCCCAAATGGCGTCCCGTGTTGAATAAACCCACTGGTCGTCGACCCTTCTACCATTCCTAAAGTAACTTTCAATCATAAAAGTTTTTTGTTCTGCCGTAATTACCATTTTTAGTTTTCTTAAAAATAAAGACTTTAGAACCTGACCGTTCTAGTTTTCATTCACCAATACCTTTTACCCTATACCTTTCAAGAGTAACAATTCGTGACATGCGTGATTACTTCCACGGTATACTTTGAGGATGTTTCTTTTTATCTTACGTTATGTATTTTCCTAGAATAGAAACAGTCAAAGTAATAGTATTACTTTAATTATAACGAAAAATATTAAATGTCGAAAAAGGTAAATCAGGTTCTGGTATAATATGGAAGGCAGGATAAATTTAAAATTTATTTCATTTTTAAATTGGCTGTAAGGAACTCTTGAAATATTACCATTTCAAAATTTAAAACAAAATTAATTATAGTAAAAGGACACGTTTTTTATAATTTGAAGGTTGAAACAGCCTTAATGCATGATGCTATGGTTCTTGTCACAGAAACAATTAACCAGTTGAAGTTACAAGGAGCGGAAATCTCTCCAAGAGAGTTACTGTGTACCTCTCCAGAAAAATATTCAGATGAGCTACAGCTGGCCGAAATCATGAAAGGGGTAAGAAATATTATCTACAGCATATTACATGCATAAAAACCGATCAAGGGATTTAACAATGGTTTAAAATATGCTTTAGCGTCGTGGCACACTCTATTTTTTGTACTCAGTATTTCTGACAGGAAATTGTTTTTTTTTTATTTAAAACATTTTCAATTGCCTCTCTCTAGAAAACAACCAACAAAACGTTTACGTTTTTTTGTAAATATTTAGTACATTTTTTTAATTAATGTTTTTGTTTGCGCGGACAAATGCTTAAGGGAAATCAATAAATATTTTTTTGCAAATAGAATTTATTAGTTGTGTTGTGATTACAATTATTTATTTTAAACTGTTTGAACACTTGTTTAATTTATTATATGTTGAAAATAATTTCTGTAAAAACTACACATAGAGCTTATTAATATACAGCTAAATTTCTATTGCAGATAGAACTGAAAAATACGCTAACAGGTCCATTTTCTTTAAAAAATGGTAACAGAGATACATTTGTTTTGGAAGTAATAGAAATTAGTCGACCTGAAAAACCAATAGCAATATGGAAGTCCGAAAATCCAAACGATATTCGCTTGACCAGAAATGCTACCGAAAGGGAGGCAGAGTTTCAAAAAAGAATGGAAAGTTATAATTTTATTGTTTCTTCAAGGTTCGTGAAAAAAACATGTTGTCTGGAATTTACTTTTTCTTAAATATACAATAAAATTGGTTTAGGTTTAATAGCCCTACTACCTCGAATTAAAACCTATATCATAATATTAGGTTTTCTAAATCTATTTTTCTATATATAACATCCCGGGCAAAAAATACCTACACCCTGAATTTTTGGCTAAGTTTGATCCAGTTTAACTTTTTTGTTTTTAATTCGATTTTTTCAGTTCTTTTGCCATTTTATAGATAATTTCATTAGAAATGTGCTGTATTTTTATAATGATGTGTCAGAGTCGATTGGGTGATATTATATCTGGGTGAATCAGTGTGTGTTTTAAACACCCTGTGGAGAAATTGTTGAATTGAAACTGTGTAAGTTAACCAGTAGCAAAACTCACCTTGAAACAGAAAAGGTACCTGCTAAAAGCTCTATAAACCTGCCAATGTGATAAAGCTACTAGCGCATGGAAAAAACTTTGAAACTGGAACGCGAGCGTCTTACATTCACCAGCCTCAAAAATAAAGCTACTCAGAGTGTAATATTTTATTACACCGCCTTGAGACAGTTTTCGGCAATTCCACATACAGACAAATCCCAATCTAAAGATGCTAGGGCCGTAATGACCTAAGATCTGACAACAACTTGCCAGATCAGATTACTAAGAAGTATTCACATCCAATCCAGAACTAGAATGTGACTGATTCATCTTAGATCTCTTACCAATGCCTTCTCTAACACGAGAATGCCGGAACATAATTATTTATTTTAATTTTCATTTTGTAGAATTGGTCCACCGTATTTATATGAAAATTTAGATCCTGAAGCATACGGAAATGGAAGATATTATGGTTATTCAATGGATCTAATAACCGAAGTGGCAAAGATCATAAATATTACTTTTGAATTTCGGATTACAAAAGATAATTCATATGCTAACTTGGTCACCGATTTAGTGGAAAGGGTAAAACAAGCAATATCAAAGTGATTGTTACTTAGAATTTAATTTTATAAAATTTTTATTAGTTACTGTTTTTTATTAAATTTAAAGAGCTATTTGCCTGCAATCACATAATAATATTTCACAGTATTCCGTAAACTTTGAATATAGAATTAAGGCACGCACAAGTTGGGACAACGGTAAAGCAACAAGTGTCAATTGACGTTATCTTAGTTAATACAGTAAACAAAAAGCACGTTAAATATTTAAAAAATATAACAATTAAATAAATTTCTTAATCAGTATTAGGTAATTAATGTGTATTAATATTTATATATTTTTTCTTTCATTCCTACGGCCGTGGGTCATATACTGCCCCATTGTGCTGGTCCTCAGTTACACTGACTTCCCTCCCCCGATTTGCACCCCCAGGAGCTATTAACCTCTGGTTTCGCCCTACCTTCAGTTATCTAGTGCAATCTATCGACTGGGGAGGATTCATCGTACTATATTTATATTAAATTAATGAACCGCGTGGCGCCACTAAGAGAACTAAAATAAATTTAATACTTCATCGATATTATTTAGTAACGATTATTTATTCGGAAATATTTGTATACAAACACAATTTCTACTTTGCTTGGGTTTGCTTATTTCTGGAAATTGTGACCGTTCACAGCCAAACGCAAGTACCATTTTCTTGTAGCTATTCTTAAACAAATGATTGATAATAGTACTAGATAGTTGAATCTTCATTTTGTCGAAAAGTAAAATTTCTAGTCAATTCGTATTTGAAAGGTTACACCAATAGGAGTACGTTTCTTCTGATTGTTAAAAATTCTTGTCACTGAAAACAGCAACCTAGTCCAATATTTTAAACTAAAATATACAGCGTGTTCAGAAACCATCTTAACAGACAGGAAACTTTTTTATTTTTGACTTTACGGAAAAAAGTTATTCTTCATAAAAAGTTCTACTTGTTTAGAAAATAACACCCAAATTAAAAATTTTGGGCCAGCATATACGGGGTGTCAAAAAAACGATAAATGCCATAGCAAGAAAACTATCTTTAATTTTAATAATTGCAAAGTAAGAAAGCGTCGTTCAGACCTGAAAAGTGATCGAATATAAAATAACTCTATGGTCATTCATATGTACCTTTGAAGTTTTTAAATAACAGATTGCCAAAATAAACAATAAAAATAACTGATTTTACTTAAAATATAAAAAAAATATTGTCGGAACGTTTTTCATTCATCTAGTTTACCTAGAAAAGTGCAAAGTAAGGTTGATATCAAATGAAACTTTGACAAATAATTGATTTATTTGTAAATGCTGATAGATGTGTTTCCTTTTTATTAAATATACTTACCACGGAGGAAACAAATTAAATATTATTAATCATTGGGGACCACTGTAAAACTCACAGTGAGGCTGCTCAAGTTTTTAATGAAAGACAGTCGAATAAAATAACATTCCATGTGACTGTTGGAGACCGGATCAGCAATACATTTTCTGACAAGCACCAGGTTTGGTTGACGGACGAAGATCCCAAATTAGAGGTTTTGCAAGCTGTCGTGGAAATTTCTAAAATTTTTTTGGGAAATATTTCACAAAGTGTTCCATGACCTGTTACAATATCACGGCCCAAGTTATTTTAAGAAAAAATCGTTTTCACCCATACAAACCAAAATTTCTTCATAAACTGCAGCCTAGAGATTTTGATTCACGATTTTTGTTTTGCTCTTGGTTTCAAGGTGAGGTAGAAGATGACTCGTTTTTTGCAAGAAAAATATTATTTTCAGATGAGACCACATTCACCTCAAATTGAGTGATGTGTTTCCACTGTAGGCGATGCGGTGGAGTGATGAGAATTCCCACTTTGTAATTGAGTGTAGTGACTAGTATTCTTTCAAGACAAACATTTGGTGTGGTGTTTCTAAGAGCAAAATTGTAGGGCCATACTTTTTTCAAGAAAATATTATCGGTGAAATTTATCGTTTGAACTTTTTGAACACAAAATTATTTGAATTTTTTCATCGACTACCACTGACTAGAAGAAACACACTTCGCTTCCAACATGACGGTGCTTCATGTCACACCACTACAAGAGCGACAGAATTTTTAAACCGGACATTTCCACAGAGATGGATTGGACGAAGGTCAAAATTTGCTTGGCCACCAAGGTCCCCAGATATAACACCCCTAGACTTTTTCTTATGGGGATTCTTAACCGAAAAAGTCTATGCCCATACACCATTAGTAGAGAAAACTATCAGAGAATGTGTTCAATAAATTTCCCCACAGATGGTTAGAAATGCAGTGGCGGAATTTTCATAATGTACAATGCTTTGTATGGAAAGAAACGATGGTCATATTGAAGCTTAGTGTAGTATTTCATAAAATGTTATTCTTGTTTAAATTGGTAATATGTTATTTAAAGAACATGTATATCAAAACACTTACGTTATTGTACTTTGCAGTTAAAATTAAAAACAGTTTTCCTTTTACGGCATTTATCGTTTTTACCTTTTTTGATACCCTGTATACGCTGGGTCGAAATTTGAAGTGTTATTGTCTCAACAAGCAGAACTTTTTTCCGTAAAGTCAAAAATAAAAAAGTTTCCAATTTGTTAAGATGGTTTCGGGATACGCTATAGATAAATAATACCTGGTGCATTTAGTTTTCCAATAAAAGAAATAGATACAGGTATCTATTTTGTTTAAAAATGTTGCTTTACTTTTATCCGATAGCGTGTATCTACCTATATTACAAAGTATAAAAATTAAAATGGATGCAAGATAAAATGTTAAATTTTATATTTTGCAGAGGGCTGATTTGGCGATATGCGATTTTACCATAACTCCACAAAGGCGAGAAGTTATCGACTTTAGCATGCCTTTTATGAATTTAGGTAAGTAACGTAGGTTGTAAAATATCAAAATAAATTTCTAATAAAAAAAAAGGCTCTGCCCTAAAAATCACTTGGAAGTATACAATAATACTAACGAGGTTCCTATTTTAGTAACTTTTATATCAAGGTTATAAAGATTCAAGCTTCAGGCGAAAAACCAAGCTAAGGTAATATAGAAATATCGACATCGCAACGCGATCTAGTCAGTTTTGCGAGCGCTTTGTCTCGTAGACGTTAACCATTTTATGTTAACATTTGGAAAACCCTATCGCAGTTTTCGGATTTAAAATATGATGGAAGTGCAGGCTGTTAAGTGCGTTGTATTCCAAAAGCGACTTTTGTTGTGGCATTGCCAAGATTGTAAAAGACACGTAACAAGCATTCAGCATATCAGAAATCGACAAAATCAAATTCCCTATGCTCATTGTTTGTTTGAGTTTCTGATTATGTTAAGTGCTTGCAATACCCTTTTACGTGCTTCGAAAAAAACCTTCTCGGTGTTTCTGGAGCAAATATGTGCTACAGTGAAAATTACCATTTGAAATGAAATTGAGGCGATTTTACACGCACGTGAGGGAACGGCTTGAAATAGTATATTACCATACAAGTACGGTAGGAATGTCTGTACCGCATGTGCGTGATGTTTAGCAAAACGAGCCGAAGGCGAGTTTGGTAAATCACGCAAATGCGGTAAAGACACCTACCGTAAGTGTATTGTACGATATTTTATCTACAAGCATTTTTTTTAAATTATTAAAAACTAAAAGAGCACTGTTTTAATTTACCCCGTAGGTGCCTCGTAAGTCGTTATCAACAATGCATTAACATCAGGTGGCTAGGGAAATAAATTATAGAAATTTAATAGTTGGCTTTTATATGACAGATGTAAAACTTGACAACGGAATAAACGATAATTATTTTTGTAACAATTTCGTGAAAGTGTGTTTTACGTCCCTTAAATGGAAGTCAGTAAGTGGCAGCAGTGATGATGAAATTCCGAAAGAAGTTCTGGACATTGCTAAAGTAGCTACCCTTAATTTATTGCCGGATAAATCACGGCATAATATAAAAACTTGTTTTTATAGTATGTAATTACTTACAGCACTAGTGCGGTAAAGTGATACTTACCGCACTCAAATCAGTGCGGTAAGTAGTTACTTACCGCACGCTTGTAAATAAAGGATATTAAGGGCACACTCCATAACCAAAAAATAAGAATAACAACTGACGAAACTACGGACTCGAAAAACACAGTATTTGTAATATTCTAGTTCGTAAGCTCTCTTCACATAAATCATGGGCTCCATATTTGATGGCAAGTAGAAGACTACAACAGTGTTTTGCGGATATCTTAGAACAACTAACTAATGGTAGAAATAGTAAAAAAAAAAAAATTCCCGTAGTCAATTCTACATGCTGGTAACAGATGAAAATAGTACAATGTTAAAACTAGGGTGCTTTTTTAAGTCTCCATTTCCTAACGCATTACACGATATCTGAAAACTTTATTGTGTCCATCTTGTTGCTGAAACCGTTAAAGCAAATCACGAGACTGTTAAAGAATTAACTGCAAATACGAAAGTTGTCGCCCAAACGTACCTTAGAATTTCGTAGAAGTTGTCCTGGCCTTGCGAACCACCTGAGCCTATTTTAACATGATGGCGAACATGGTTTGAGGCGGCAGTGTATTATTATAAACATTTTAAGCAAATAAGGACTTTTTTTAAAGTTTAATCCTAATGCTATTGCCGCGAATCATTCCCATTTTAATAATATTGAAGTGTACCCTGATTTAAGTAAGTATTATTAACAGTAATTACGCGGTCGGAAAAGGAGCACTCAACACACTGCAGAAGGAAGGCTTGTCTTTAGCCGAATCTCTAAATATTGCAAATATAATTCATTCTAGGCTCCAGACGCTAAGGGACAGCATTTTCATAAAAAATTGTGAAATGTTTATACACATTTTAGAAAAAATACCGATTTAGCGATATTACAGGACACAGTATCAGAAAATTGAAGCCTTAAACGATTGGCAGAAAAGTTTCCTGTTTGCTAACCTAACATCATTAGATGCAGAACGGTCGTTTTTTTTTGTATAAATATCTATTGAACTCTATTTCACTGAAGGAGCAAACCGTAGAAACTCACCAAATCCCTCAAGTATTCAGTTGCCATAATAAAAAAATATGTACGATGCATTCAAACGTTTATTAGCTTTTGCAGCATCAAAAATATTGGTGAGCACTTGGGGGGAGTTGTTAATCTCCTGAAATTTATTTGTAATTCTAGCCAGTAGATCTTCTAAATTTTCACAAGGGGTTTTGAAAACCGAATTTTTAATATGTGCCCATAAAAAAAGTCGCACGGCATGATATCGCAGGACCGTGGTGGCTACCTATATAACTGGCATATGACGACTAATGATTCAGTCTTCGAAAAGTTCTTCCAAAAAATTTTATATTATCAAGAGTTACGTGAATTGGTGCGCCGTCCTGTTGGAAGTAACCTTGTCGCATCTCTTCATCGTTTAGTGCGATCACAAAATTTTCTAAAATTTTGTTACGGTATGGCGCCGAATTGAGAGTCTCTTAAAAAAGTCGGTGCAGTGAACCTTTTTGTCGATATGGCCGCCTACACGCCAACTTTCTGCGAATGCAAAGGCTTCTCTATAAAGAAATGTGGATTTTCAGAACTCCGCATTCTCATTTGTTGAGAATTTACATAACCAGAGAGGTAAAACCATGCGTCGTTAATAAAATAGGTTTTTTTCAAATGCTTTTTCATTATTATGCAAATTACCCATAAACCACTCTGAAAATTGCATTTGCCGTGGCTTGTCGTTTGGTAACAATTCTTGGACTGAGCTTAGACGGTAAGCGTATGCAGGTCACATTTTAGGATTGTATTGCAGGTTTCGCATAATACATTCACTTGCTGGCTTAAACGCCGAATAGGGGTGTGTGGGTGTTCATTAACAATTTGCCTCAATTCTTCTACTTTTTGTGCAGTGTGAACTTGGGATTTCCCACTGCCTTCATTTCTATTCACACTTCCTGTTTCTCTAAGCAAAGTCACAGATCTAGTCAAAACTTGGCCAAACTGGTCAAAATCCTTGACTATGTGTGAAAATTCTGTTTGAAAATCCTAAATGGAGTCCCGTGTTGAATAAACCCACTGGCCATTAACCCTTCAACCATTTCCAAAGAAACTTGCGATCATGAAAGCTTTTTGTTCTGCCGAGATTAGCAAATTTAATTTTCCTGTAAATAATAACTTCAGAACTTGACATTTCTATTTTTTATTCACCTATTGGCGACTCCAATTAAGGAAACTCAGCGTTGCCACCGCTGCAATCAGCTGATATAACGGGGAACAATGGCCCACTCGATGCAAAATTACAGAAACCTATGCGATAATTTGGGTTCATGTCTTCTCTGAAAAGTTCATGACATTTGTCAAACTAACCTCAACCTTACTTTTTGGTTAATGACAACAAACTGTGCTTTACTCGTAGTTCGTGATTATTAGTTAAAATCGTATTGTTTTTTAAACTTTTTGTGGGTTACGACATTATAGCGATCATGTTTTAAACCCTTTTGACTCTTTTTAAATTTCTTGAGAAACCCCTGCCTCTAGAAATGTGATTGAAGGGAGAGAACTTTTAAACGACAAACCGAAGTTTACAGAATATATATTCTGTAAACTTTGGCCAAACACATAATTACGTGTGGAATTTTAGAAAAAACCGGTAAGTAAGTAATTTTACATAAGGAAGTGTTAATAGTAGCCATAACGCAAAGTGCAATTTAAGATAAGTTTTGGTAGCTGTCAATACACTGATTCCCACAATTGTGTGAGTTAATCTTTGGGTAGTTTACCCTTGGAATTTTTAATTAACAAAATACGATTATGCGATATTGTTAATACCAAAGGGATGAATATTGTGGTTATGATGAAAAAAGTTTGTAGGTTATTACTTAAAAAACATATTTATGGTCTTGCCAGTACTTTCTAGGGCAAACATATTTTGGTGTGAATGCCACCTTTTTTATGTTGTTCAAATAACTATACATATTACGTAACTTATTTTGGAATTATTGTTTTAGATTCGTTCATTAAAATTTTGTCCCTATGTCTCCAAACATCTCTAAACTCTGCACCTCATGAAGTTACTGGAACTTTTAAAATTATTCACGATCAGCTAGAAGTTAAGAATATGAGGTGTTCCTGTAAGGGAAAAAGTGTAAGCATATACCAGCAGTTATGTTACATTGCACCAGGTTGTATAACTCATAATTAAATTGGGCATGACATTGAGGTTTTCCAGTGATTAAAAGATGATAACAGTGGCGTACCTACCATTTTGGGGCGGGGCGGCGGGGGTGAATTGGTATTATTTTGCAAATAAGAATACTTTTTATTAGATGCACAATTTTAGTAGCTAGGGGCGCCATGAACTAGGGCGGAGGGGGGCTGACTGCCCGCTAGCCCCCAAGGTATGCCACTGAATATCAATCATTATTAATTATCTTAGTTTTTGTTTCTGTTTTAGATCTAATTTAACTGAAATGGAAGAGTTATCTTCCACTGACATTCAGTGTATATAGAACAAGAAAAAGGGAGCTTCAATTTCCAGTTATATACCTCAGTCTATATTGAGTCTGGATGCATAAGGTAATTTATAAAAAATGAAAAACTACTTGAATTTAAGTTATATTTTTTATGTTAATATATACTTACATAGGTTTTGCTCAATGGGTTAAATTTTTATTTTTCTTTTTATTTAAAAACAAGTTACTGTTTATGGATTGTCATCAAGAAAGTATTAATATTCCATACAGGTTGTTAAAAAAATTGATTTTGCTTAATATATATATATATTTATGTAAAATACTTACTTACATGTACTTAACCCCAAGCTAAAAAGCACCGCAAATATCTCGATTCACTTCAGATTTGTGCATTATATTTTAAACTAAATTCTCTACAGCATTGTTTTTTAACCGTTTTAGAGTCGCGACCCCCCGAAAAAGCCAAAAAATAAAGTAAAAAACCTTACGACCCCCTCACTGTACATTTTAATGTTTATCACAGTTTTACATTACTAAGGTGTAAAATTCATTATTTAATAAAAGGATTTTTAGTATACGTGCCTTATTTTCTTGACAGATTGCGACCCCCCCCCCCCTTATCAGATCGCGACCCTTCTGAGGCTCGCTGCCCTCAGTTTAAGAAACGATGCTCCACAAAAATACACGTGTTTTTAAATTTACTGAAAATTTATCTAGTACAAAAATTTTCGGGGATAATACCACGAGAGCTTAAAAATTACCGATAATTTTTCACGATTGCGTGTTCTCTATAAATTTGCAAAGAAAACACGTAAGAGTGAAAAATTATCAGTAATTTTAAAGCTCGAGTGGTATTTATAAAGAAAAAGACTAAATTTAAAACCCGTACAAAACTAAATAATCTTTCAGTGAGTGGCGTGTATGAGTGTGCAGCAGTAGAATGTAGTTTTAATAATGTACAAATAATTATAGTAACTATATATAGACCACCATCAGGTGATATAAATATCTTCATGGACAAAATTGAATGCCTCCTGGTAAATATATTTAGTGAGAACAAATTAATTTCGATAGTAGGGGACTTTAACATTGAAATGATAAAAACAAATAAGCATAAAAATGATTTGTTTTCATTAATGTATTCTTTTAATTTAAAACCAACCATTTTTGAAAATACGCGCATATCTAAAAATACAGCTAGCTGTATAGAAAATATATTCACCAATTATGATTATTTAGAGGCATCGACATTTGAAAGCCATGTGTCAGATCACACTGCACAGAAGGTTTCTTTTAGCATTGAATATCTTAAAAAGAAAGAAACACAGTATAAAAGAGTATTTTCAGAAGAAAACAAAAATAATTTTCTAGCTTCTCTACAAGATCAAACCTGGTTGGAGGTGTATAGCGTGGGGGAGGGTGACGTCAATAAGCAGTGGAATGTTTTCATGAACAACTTTAAGTTATTATTTAATCAACATTTTCCTCTCATATTAACTGGAACAAAACAATCACACCTCGACGCAAAAAACCCTGAACTCATAGAATGCAAACGCAGATTGGACATTTTCCTAACGCTATCAAGACATAACCAAGTATACAAAGAATTATATAATCAGGAAAAAAGAAAATATGACCAGATGTTAATTAAATCTCGTTCCAAAATCTATGAGGACAGGGTTAAAAATGGCGACAATAAATCAAAGGCTGTGTGGACTATCTGTAAGGAAATCAGTGGAAAGGGTAAAAACCATGCAGAGATTGCATTGGAGGGTGATTCTGAGGTCATTGCTAAAAAATATAATGAGCATTTGTTATTTATAATTCCAAACCTATTAAACGATTCAACTACCCTACCTTTTACTTGCAATATAAAAGAGAATGAAAATTCCATGTTCTTGGCACTGGTAACGCCCACAGAGATCTGTGAAATAGCAAAGAAAATCAAAAATAAGCATAGTAGTGGGGTTGATGATATACCAATAAGCATTGTAAAACTAACTGCAATTAAGTTACAGGATGTCTTGTGCTACCTTATAAATAACTCGCTTCAATTTGGCATATTTCCTGATAACTTAAAAATAGCTAAGATCATGCCTTTGTATAAAAAAGGTGACCCAGAAAATATAAACAATTATAGACCTATAAGTTTGCTGAACTCTTTTTCTAAAATATTCGAATTAGCCATGAGCACGAGAATAATCAATTTCTTAAAGGAATATAACGTTTTTAGCAAATTCCAACATGGTTTCATGAAAGAAAAGTCCACACACACAGCAATTTTTCAGTTTTTACAATTTATTATAGACCATCTTGAAAAAGGGGAACTGACAATGGGCATTTTTTTGGATCTGTCAAAGGCATATGATTGTCTAGATAGGGAAATATTAATTAAAAAATTAGAAATGTATGGTATCAGGGGGATTGCTAAAAAATGGTTAGAGTCCTATGTGCATAACAGAAGACAATCCGTGATAGTCACAAAAAATGGGAAAACCTGTAGCTCTGAAATTTTGCACAATGATATTGGTATAGCACAAGGAAGTATCTTGGGTCCGATTCTCTTCATAATATTTGTCAATGATCTGGCGTGTATAACATCTAAAAATTATGAACATTTAGTCAAATATGCAGATGATACAAATCTTATTGTAAGTAGCCAGGATGTGGAAGATCTTTTCACAAAAGCTAAACGTTTTTTTGCTGCTGTAACAGAATGGTTTACAAGAAATAAACTAATTTTAAATAAAGATAAAACAAATATAATGTTATTTAGAACGAAACAGTCAATCATAGAAAAACCAACAACTATAGAACTAGAAAACACAAAAATAAATTTCTCGAATGACGTAAAATTTCTGGGGGTCTATATTAACGAATTCTTTGATTGGTCATACCATATAGACACCTTGAGAAAAAAATTATATTCAATATGCTACAGCATAAGGGTCGTCGGAAAATATATGGGAGAGAAAACTCTTAGAATGCTATATTTTACAAATTTTGAATCCGTGATGAGATATGGGATTGTCTTCTGGGGAAAGCACAACTTGACACATGATATCTTTGTGGCTCAAAAGCGAGTAGTGAGAACTTTAAAAAAAATGGAATACAGGGAAAGTTGTAGAAGTGTTTTTAAAAATTTAGGAATAATGACAGTGTATGGGATTTATATATATGAATGTTTAATGTTTTTCTTTAAGCACAAAGGAATGTTTAATTTAACTATAGCCCATGAGTACAAAACAAGGACAATGGATGTGTCATACCCGGTACACCGACTAACAACAGAAAAATGCCCACACTATATGTGTTTAAGGTTATATAATGCCTTGCCAAATAATATTAAACAGATAAATTCATACAATAGATTTAAGCTAGAAATTAAGAAACTGCTGATTAATTTAGAACCATATAATATAATTGATTTCTGCCCATAGTTTAAGTGTAAACTGTTGAGACTGACGTCGTTTCCTTTATGTATATTGTACATGATTTGAAATAAAGTTATTATTATTATTATTATTATTATTATTATTATTTAGGGGATTATTTCACGAATGAAAACACAAACTGCTCGAGTGATATTTAGGGATTATTTCACGAATGAAAACACAAAAAATATGAATTGAATATTTATTAAACAATTTAAACAACAAACCTTACTTTTAAATTAAAAGAAAAAAATTATCGGTGTAATGTTTTTAATTGACGTAACGTCAAAAAATTATCGCTGTAATTTTAAAAAACTTTACTCATCTTATGGGACTTTTAACACATGAGTGAAATAATCATGGAAATTTTTTACTGAAAATATTTTTTCCTAATCATTTGCGTCTTGTAAAAACTAATATTTTAAAACATTGGATTTCTATTTCTCTAGTTATTAAGTATGCAGATTGTGAAAAAACCCTTGTTGGTCTCGAGTCAAAATTTGCAGCACTTATGCGTCAGTGAATTTCTTTTAAAACTCCAAGTTTTTTATTATTCAAAGAAGTTACTTGCTGTTTATAAGGAATCCTGCTGGTTTCGAAAACGATGGTCAAACAATCTGTTACATGATCTACACTCTACAGGATGAAAAATTTAAAATATAAAAATGTGTAGGTACCTACCTCATTACCAAAATTTGATCTTGCACTATATTATAGATAGCAAACCCCAGCAAATTAAATGTTACTCTGAACAAAGAAAAACTAAAAATAAATATTTAAAAAAAATATACCTTCAGTGATAGAAAGTTCAACTATTTTTTTACTTTCCTTACCAGCGGAAGTATTTCATTTTTTATTTCCTTTACAACACAGTAACTTTTGTCATATTTTAACATGTGATAAATGAACATTAAAAAACTAAGAGAAAATTTTAAAAAATTTTAAAATGTTTATTTTGCATAATGTACAGTATCCACAGATGGGGTTCACAAGAGGACCAAATTTTTAATGATAAGACTAAATGTCATTATTAATAAAAGTTTTTACTTGCCGAAAAAATAAGATTAATTCCTTCATTCTGTGAGGAAATTGCTAGTTCAATTGGAACCATATTCTATTCATGACTTTAGATAATAGGCTTGATGCGTTGTCTATCATGTATTGTAGCACAATTTTGAATAGACGATTTTATTATTATTATAACATTTTGTGTTAAAACTCTAAATAACGCATGTTTATTCTTGACACAATTCCTTATTTTTTGCATTTTTGGAGCACCCTATACAAGAAATTAAAATTTTCTTATGGTGAATCTAATTTCTTTGGTGAGCAGAAACTTTCATTAATTGATATTGTATATAAAGGGTGTCTGGAAACGAATGCGACATATTTTAATAGTAGCTTCCTGGAGTCAAAATACACCGATTTAGACAAACTTATCTTAGTACAATTGTGCTCTGGTTTGTTAGGTGGGTAGGGTGTTGTCAATGCAGTGTAAAGTAAAACACAAAGTTCTAAGGCCTATAACTGTTTAAGGAAGCAACATTATATGAAGATTAGTAGATCTAAATTGGTCTATTTTTACTCCAGCAAGCTATACTTTATCTCATAATATAAACCTATTTTATGGCATTCCTAATTTTGAGCCAAGTAAGACTAAGTAAATTGTAGTTTTTTAACTATTTGACAAAAATTTTAGGACTGGATACATACTGACAGCAGTAGGCTTACTATATGAGCCGAATTTTGTTGGACAGATCAGAAAATATCTTAACACTTTCTTGATCATAAAATTCACCTAGAGACCACCAGACAAAAGAAATGATGTGTGCCAGAAAAGGTTGGCAGTTAATGGCAAACAGAGATTAGAGTATAAAGAAATTAAGTCGTTCATTTTACTGGGAAGTTCCTTGTATCTTAAAATTCAACACTAGAAAAAACATTTTTTTTTTAGAATAAGTGCTGTATTTCAACATATAATAATATGTCAACAGTTGTAAGCATAATGAATTACTCCTTGACTCGAGAATAACTATGTATGATGTGATTGTTACCTTTTACAATACAAATTAAATAAAATAAAATACAAACTCCAGAACTACAACTGGTAATTCTGAGTTTTAAATTTTAAATGTAAACAGTCTTTTATAACATTTAGTACTAGTAGTAACATTCTTGTTAAACAGTTGATAAACAATCTTTTATTATTAAATGTTTGTATTTAGCTAAACAATTATATAATCCATTCAGAAAAATAAATGATTTGTGAAGTGATTTGATTTTTTATAATAATAGTATAAGTCTAAAAAGAGAAAATGCGAGAACATCCATATATTGAACTATAGAACTGCACAATATGAGTAAATGTAAAAACAAAGTCTAAAAGAAAAAAGCAATGTATAACTTATCAAGGTAAGCTAATCTTTTTAAAACAAGAAAAGGTGTTTAGGGGGCTTCAACAAATGTATGGCAGTTTCCTTTGATTGCTTTGATGCTTCTGTACATTTGTCAGTCTTAACTCTAGGAACTTGAATCTGTGTTAACTATGGTCCTAGATATATTTCAAATAATCTACAAATAAAAACAAGAAACTGTTAATTTGATTAAATTTTTAAATACATTTAATGGTTACTGGTCATACAGCAGGTTGCACAAAACTTTTAATCAAGTAGTAAATTTAATTGATGTTTAAAGTCATCTTTGGCAATGATGTTAAAATGAGTGCTCTCACATTACAAGTGTCTAATTAGTTTAATTTGTAATTGTTTATGTAACCAGACGATAGTGGTGCATTTTTTTGGAAAAACTTTTATTTGCCCTTTTTCTTTATCTAGAGTGAGGTTAATTTGACGTATTAAAGTACTACTTCTTTTACTACTAGTAGTACTAGCTTTTGAATATATACAGGGTGTTACAAAAAGATGTTAAGAAATTTTAAGGGCAGTTTCTACATTTAAAAATATGAAAATAAGTTTATATAACCATGGATCCTTAAAACGCTTCTTTTTCGAGATACAGGGTGTTTAATATTTTCACACCTCAAGTATTCCGAAGAGTTAGGAGAAATATGCGAAGACGATTTAGAGCATGTATTGAAGCACGGAGCCATTTCCAGCATCTACTATAGGCTTAAATCAAAAAGCACAGTTTCCTGAACAAAAGATATTAAAAAACTCATTTTTATTATTTGTTTTTATTGTAAGAAATAAATTAATTTTTATCTCGAAAACGGTGCGTCAGAACAAAAAAGCTCAAGAGACAGTTTTCACGTAGAATTAGTTGGGCTTAAAGAAAACAATATCAATTTTGCAAAAAAAAACAGTGGCGTGCCATCTTTTTCGCTAAAAATAAAGACTTACTAGCACGCACGCCACTGATGCAAGTACTTTAGAAAATAAGATTTTGCACGTAAAGGTACCCTTTGATTACATACTGGCGTGTACCAAAATTCATGTCAATATCTTAACGCATTTTCGAGAAATTAAAAACAAACTTTTAAAAAGAAAATATTAAACACCCTGTATCTCGAAAAAGAAGCGTCTGAGGATCCATGTTTATATAACAGGGTTCCCACTTTTCTGGAAAGTCGGGGAATGTCAGGGGATTCAAAAGTGGTCAGGGAAAACTAGTTGAAAACCTGGCAAATTTGCCTTTTCCAGTTATAGATAAAAATAATTTCATTTCCCAAAAAAATTAAAAATAATCCGGGTGTGTCTTATCGATAAAAATAATTTCATTTCATAACAAAATTGAAAATAAGGCAATAAAAGTAGGTAATAAACCATCTATTAACTATAAAAAACAATTTTCTTGCGGTTAGCTTCTTTTTATTCTCGGAAATTGTGTTCAAGGAGACCTGGAAAGTCGGGAAATGTCAGGGAATTCGATTTAAAAATTTTGGTGGGAAGCCTGTAAAATTTTTGGATATCGTGTCAATTTGACCCCGTCAACTTACTTTTAAATTTCCGCCAAACCAATGATCACACGACGTGTGTTAAAATAGATTTTTGTGGTTGTCGGACATGCAGAAATGAATCCCCAGTACAGTTTTTTTTAAATATCAATAATAAAAATTTTCCCATATGTAGCCAACTTTATGGCGGACACTGTATGTATGTATATAGTAGGTACTGCTTTTAAAGTTTATAGCTTATCGACAGGACATAAAAATATGTTTATGAAAAGTTTATTTTAGTGTTTAATTTAAATTAACACAATTTTCTTCACAAAAGCTCATTGAAACAAGCGATGTCATAACTCTCCTAAAAAAAATAAAAACACCGAGGTAAAGTAATATACCTACCGGAGGTTTCTAATTTCTTCACAAATAGTTGTAGAGTAACTAGTTCTAATGCGTGAAAATAAAAGATAGTCAGTGGCGTACTGAGTATAAAAATTAAGATTTTTTTTAAAACATCTAACAATTTGTCCTCAAATTATAAATGTAAGATAATTAATTAATGCTAAGGAACTTAATAAAATTCTATAATACTTTGAACAACAGGGGTAGTTTGGCTCATAGTTTAGCCTCGATTCATTAACTTCTTATAATAAGTACATATGTTACGGGTAGAACCCTAAGTGCGGCTACACCTAAGTGTAGCCATTAGCAGTTGGCTAGTCCTAGGTGTAACGTATTACAAACCTCATTATAACCAGATACACCTAGGTCTGGCCAGTCACAGCCGGCTAGAACTAGGTGTACCAGCTAAGTGTCGGCTAATATTGAATGCGCGCGCTAGATGTAACCTATTTCTGGCTATACCTAGGTATCACCAGTCGCAGTAGTCTAGAACTATATTAGGTCTAACCTTATTCTAATCGGCTACACCTAGGTGTAGCCAGTCACGGTTAGTGAGAACCATAATACATTACATATGTCTATGATTGGTCAGAACTAGGTGTATATACACTTGGTGTCCGCTAATATTTAGGACAAAACTCCCGTGACGCTTATTTTTCTCATAATTGTCTTTGGGTTGTTTAGAAAAATTGGACTGGTGAATTGAACAATATATGAGGTAAGAACCAGAAACTAATGTACAGTTGACATAATATTGATATAAAAATTTTAAAAAGGCCTAAACTCCTTTATCAAATCAACAGACTTAGAAACATAGTTAAACATCCCATCTTGACTTGTGTAAACACCATTGTGAGTCATAACATAACATGAATTATTTATTATTATTATAGCATACATTTTTAAAGGGGGGTACCAACTAGTATCTTGAATATAACTGAAATTAGGCTCCAGGGTGCCACACAGATGCACTGAATGCAGGTCTTCCCAAAAACTAAATTTTCTTTGCAATTTTCTCACCTGTACGTGACATAATATTTGTTATTAAAAAAATATTTGAAGCAGGCCACACAGGTAAAAAAATGAGTGAAAATACAATCAGGTCTTTTCCAAAAACAGACAGCAGGGAACCTTTCGCCAAGACTAACGTTTTTTAAATTAAGTATGTAAAGCATTTTTTTTCCAATTTTTTCACCTATTTACCAATATCCAATAGAAAAGGGACCTTGTGTGTACTGTGAATGAATTTTTGGCTTTGGAAATGAATTAATTAGGTATACTAAATGTATTTTTTTCCTCTTCCTCTTTAAAAATATGCTTTTAATAATAAACGAATACCTATATCAAGTGCTGAAAAAAAATTCCTTCTTTCCTATGCATGTAACAAACCTGCACTTTTGAAAAAGACCTGCTTTTAGTGCACTTGGTGGCTGCCTCGAGGCATACTTCACCTACATACATTAACTCTAGTACATCTTAGTGTTCAAGCAGCTTTGTTCGAGTAGCCTGAGGCTAAACTTTGCTATGCATGTCTTATTTGTGTGTACATATATGCAGTATTTTATAAATAAAGAAAATTTATTATTACTTTTTGTAAATATCTACTTTGTAAAACTAAGTAAAAATACTTGATTCATAAAATTATATAGATACTAGTTTGTTTTCCCCGCTCACCTTTTCATAACCAAATTTCATACTTACCTACTGATGCTTCAGTTCTTGTATTTCTTAGCTTCACAATAATTGTACTAAACAGAGATTATACTGGTAATTTCTGGGAGCAACCCTTTTTAATTTTGCATGCCTAGCATAATTACCTAAAATGAACAAAATTTATAAATATCACAAAACTATTTTCAAAGACATGTAAAGTAAGGAGACTTGAAAATCCAAAATACCCACTAGATGATTTTAAAGTAGTTCAATGTTAATTAGGTTTATAAACAAAATTGTATTTAATTTATTATTTAATAATAAATCAGAAGTGGGTACTTAAATTTTAGAATATTTATCAGCTACTGTTCCTTCATATTTACTATAACTCTTCGTATAACTCCAGTATCAATCCCCATGTAGGGACATTTTTACATTATTAAAGCAGTTTAAAAAAGAATCAACTATAGGTTAATTACCTATCTAATATAATAGTAATACTTTTATGGTCATCAAAACATTCAAAAATGAACACTGACAATATTATATTGTCTATCTATAATAGAAACCAAGTTATTATCTATATCTGCCAGTCATTAGGTTTGTTAAGGAGTACAAAAATGTAATTTGCTTTTAAAAATAGAATTTTATAGTGCATAGAATCGTACTTTATATATTATGAGAATACGCAGAACATTGTAATACATTGCCCTCAACATTGCCTTTTAAAATGGTAAAAGTTACGTTTATTAACAAACACATTTTCACAATTCTTAACTAGTTAAAAATGATGAATTTACCTACCTCCATCAGAAGCAATGAATTAATCTCGTAGTGTAAAATGTAAGAAGTACACTGTCACTCATTTGTAGGAAAACCTTATTATATATTCCTCATATTTAGGTTTGTCTCCAGTATTGTCCATAGGTATTTTCTTCCATCATTAAGGATATGGTCACTCCATTTTTAGGGCTTTTTTTGATAAAAAGGGATGTGAGCTTACACTTACTCAAATTTCATTTAAATTACACACCTTTGCACACTGTTTTGATTTGATTCGGTCGGTGGTTTGGTCTTTTGAGGTTAAAAATCTTGCATTTTAAAAATGTAATAAGCGAAACTTATACCGAACTATTACACAGAAATATTAAGAGAACTGAGGAAATAGTCAATGCACAGTCTTTTACACGAGTAAATCGGATATTTATGCACAGGCATTGAAAAACACTAACCAGTTCGTCGAATGGCGGGGCTACTAATCGACTTTCCCACTCGAGTTGTACAAACATGATTTTTGGGTTTGATTGCTGTTTTTGTTACGTTTCTTCTTTATTTCTCAATATACTTTAGATTTCATAACAAAAATTATAAAATAGGACTAATTCTGAGGTTTTAAAAATGGTATAAATAAACAAGAGGTAAACAAGCCCCGATATGCTAGCTACAAAAGTGGTCGCTAGAGGCGCGGGCGGCGACTTATCCGAGCCGACAAAATCCCAGACATACGTTCTTAACATATCCTATATAGATGACAAAGTAAGAAGTAATATACAATGTCTAAATTGTGTTCTCGGACCGTTCCAAGCGTCAAGTCGAACTCATCCGCCATCAGCTGATTCCCCGTTATAGTAGTTTAGCAAATCGGCTGATGAGGACGCCACGTTCTTCATTTGTGTCCCCGACGCATTTCATTGGAAAAAATGAGAAAAAACATTATAATATCCAAGAATTACAATGAATTGGTACACAAAAATAATAATATAACCTAGAAAACTGTTATGGTACACTATTTCATAACCTTGGGCGGATATTATGCCTTAACATCAACGAAACACTGAGCATAATTTACCGAACGACGGGGGCAAAAAACTGCTGTGTACACAAGGTATTTCACAATGATTTTTGAGTTTTACTATTGTTTCTGTTGTACTTCGTAGTCATACTTATATATACTTGAGCACTCCGAAAAAAACTTTTTAAATAATACTAAATTCGACGTTTCAAAAATGCTACAAAAGTTATAAAAAACGTAAACATTCCCCGTTATACTAGTACCAAAACGGCCGCTAGTTGGCCAGAACGGTGTTGCCGTCTCCCTAATTGGAGTCGCCAATAACCTTTCACCTATGGTAACTTTCAACAGTAATAATTTAAGACATGCGTGATTGATTCCATGGCATACTTTGAGGATGTTTTTTTATCTTACGTTATGTAAACGACGCCGCTGGACGTAAGGAAACGGGAGTCCTAAAGATAATTCATCCGAATAAAGCACAATATTATTAAAGAAGTTTACCTACCACAATTTTAGTCCCTCTTGGAGTCTCTATTTTATTTCTTTAGATTGGTTTTCTGACCCTGCACTCGATTTACTAGACATTTTTGGAAAACAATCCTCTGACGTTCCATTTCACCCCTTTTTGTCACCACCCTAATTAGGATTTAGGTATACTGTTTTTTTTTAAATATGAGTCATTTCTCTCAGGAATCTCCGCACACAGAAATAATAAAAATAAACTGCTGGCCAATTCAAGCGGGACAAACTAAATTTTTGATAAAATTTAGAGTGGAATATTTTCGAAACGAAAAAAGATTTTGATTTAACTTTTTCAGTATGTAATTGAATAGTTCTTCTAGTTTTTATACTTCAAGGCACTATTGCTAGCAGTCGCTGCAACTCTATTTTACAGGGTGTTAAGTGAAACCCTGACTTTTTTGGAAAAGTTTTCCAGTTCCGAGAATCTAGGAAGAATTTTTTTTGAATTTTCTTTTCATACTAAAATGATCCATGGTCAAATACAAAAAAACAATTTCTCCGGATTTTCTCTATTTTCATTTGTTTTCCGTATACAGGGGTTAGTCGAAATTATCGACTTCTTCTTACAAAGGAACCCCTAATTTGGCCGTTTATTCACAAAAAGCGAAAGACCAAGTAAATTTGTAGTTTGAAGTAGTCCAGCTAACAAAATTAATACAAATTTTTGTACAGGGTGTAGCAAGTTTGGATCACGGGCTAGTAAATTATTATTTTTTAATTTCTACTACTTTTTCCTAAGTTAACTATTAATTATCACGTGCTACGTTAAAGGGTTAAAATTTGTTAGGTCCGATAACAGTACTGGATAGAAAGATCCTTTTTGCCCAAACGGGTTTTTCATTTTTTGTCTAGTCCCATTTTTAGTGATTAAACGGCTCGCATTTTGAACCTAACTTTTTGCAATTGCATCCATGAACGATTGAAGTGAGAGTGCTTTTTTGGTGGTACATAATGAATGTTTTATCCAACCAAAAAACATGTAGTGGCCAAACAGCTAATGATGCTTATTCGAAGAATTTTTTAGCATTATACAGGGTTGCAAAAAATATACCACCTATACTTTATATGGAAGTCATGTGATTTTCAAATTAATTGAATATAGTCCCAATTTTCTTGGAACTTTTTGCCGAAACTGTTTTTGAATTTTTTTGTCTGGTCCCATTTTTAGTGATACAAATGGCTTGCGTTTAAAACTTAACTTTTTGCGATTGCATTCATGAACTATTGAAGTGGACATCGTTTATTGGTTTAACCAACCAATAAAAAAGTGTCGTGGCCATAGAGCTAAAGATGCTTATTCGCTGCTTTTGTCCGCGTTTGCCCAAAACATATCACCTACATTTTATATGAAAATCATGTGATTTTAGAGTCCTTTAGGTATTCATAAAGTTCCTTTTTGCTATATTAATAATTATTAAAGAAAATGTCCTACTTATTATTAATAAAATCTAGTAACGATACAGATAAAAAGAATAATATTCATTCGGAACTTTTTCACATTATACAGGATTGTGCAGAAGTTACTACTTATAATAGAAGCCACGTGTTTCTCGATATCTTTGGATTTTCGTAAACTTCGATTATTCATTATAAAAGAAAAATATTTTACCACTGCTCTAAAAAGTCAGTACATGGCATTGAGAAATTTTAATTAATAAGAAGTGTCTTAAATTAATAGTCACGGAGTACATTTTTCTCGTCAAAAATTGGAGATGGATAGTGAATTCAACTGAACAAGTTATAAAATTCTGTATAGCGTAGTTTTTAGAAGGTATAGAAATTTCAGAAGATTTAATTACTTTTGAAAGTACTCGAAAAGATACGTAATTTTCAAATTTAGTAGTTATTTTTCCCGGCATTACTTTAGGAGATCCAAAATGTAAATTTTGGTTGTTACTTTTATAGGTAAACAGAAAACGTTTTAAATTATAGAACATTTTTTTTACTTGAAGGTATTATAAAAACTTGCAACTAACGAAAACAAAACAAATCTTAATACCTAGTAGGACCTCCCCTTACATTTATTATCTCTTGGCATCTTCGAGGCATGCTTATTACCAAATTATTGACAAATTCTTGCTGAATATTTTCCCACTCCTGAACAATGGCGTCTGCAAGTTGTTCTAGAGTCTGAGGAGGATCTTCCCTAGAACTTACCAATAATTTCAATTTAGACCAGACGTGTTCGATAATATTCATGTCTGGTGATTTTGCAGGCCAGACCATCCTGGTAATATTATTAGCTTCCAAAAACTCTTGCACAATGCGTGCTCTATGAGGTCTGGCGTTATCGTCAATTAGCACAAAATCGTTCCCAAAATTGTTTGCAAATGGTAGAACGATATTGCTTAAAATTTCGTCCCTATATACCTGACCGTTAATGGGCTCCAATGTTAAAAAAAGTTACGTTTTGCCATTAAACATTACACCACCCCAAACAGTAACGCCTCCACCACCAAAAGGTTCCTGAGGAGCCATATTCTCCTCCATATACCGTTCGCCACGTTCACGCCAAACTAATATTCTGCCGTCCGAGTGAATTAAATTAAATCTTGACTCGTCTACAAACATGCAGTTTTCCCAGTTATCTAATGGCCAATTGCGATGTTCATATGCCCACTGGAGACGTCTTCGCCTATGCTGTGGTAGAAGTCGCACACATTTAGCACGTCGCCGAGCTCTAAAATTAAAATTTTGGCTTAAAAATCTGTAGTATAGGTTTAGGGAATGAACCAATAAATAAGCCAACAGTAGCTTTTATTATACTAAAATGCAAAATTAGGTCAATTTTCATAACGTTAGTTCTAGGGAAGAACTAAGGAACATTACGCTGCAAGCACAAATAATGTGTTTAGGGTCGCCTATCAAAACTTTAATTTATGAACAACTTAGTTCAAGTTTACATTTATAATATCGGTGCGCAAAATCCAAGATTCACGCCTCAGCTGACGTCGATATTATAATAGCCGACTTACTAAAATGAAACACTAAAAATATTGGTACAAAAAATAAGATCTCATTTGAAGTAACTCACCTTAAGTTATTATTGTTTAAAGTTCTTCTAATGGTCCTATTGCTCACACGAATGTCTGTTCTTGCTCTGAACTCCTGGTTAATTTTCTCTGATGGAATTTTTCGCCTTCGACGAGCCTCTCTAACCAACCATCTTTCATCTGCAATGCCGACTTTCTTTTGGCGACCTCCCCCATAACGATAGTTTGCACTTCCCGTTTCGTGGAAGCGTTGACGCAGTCGAGATATTGTACTTCGCCCAACCCCGTACATATCCGCAATAATACTAATTTTTACCCCATCTTGTAGTAAACGCAAACAATTAGCTTGTTCTTTTGCACTTAATCGAGCCATTATAAAGGATAATAACGCACCAATTCAAAGAAGAATACTTTGTTGCCTTGGTAACTGTCAATAGCAAAGAAAATGTTTTATTTTTTGGCCTACTAGATCTTTTGACTAAGAAATAGAAACGCCGCTAAATTAACAGAAATCCACCTGCAAAGTATAGGTGGTATATTTTTTGCAACCCTGTATAATGCTAAAAAATTCTTCGAATAAGCATCATTAGCTGTTTGGCCACTACATGTTTTTTGGTTGGATAAAACATTCATTATGTACCACCAAAAAAGCACTCTCACTTCAATCGTTCATGGATGCAATTGCAAAAAGTTAGGTTCAAAATGCGAGCCGTTTAATCACTAAAAATGGGACTAGACAAAAAATGAAAAACCCGTTTGGGCAAAAAGGATCTTTCTATCCAGTACTGTTATCGGACCTAACAAATTTTAACCCTTTAACGTAGCACGTGATAATTAATAGTTAACTTAGGAAAAAGTAGTAGAAATTAAAAAATAATAATTTACTAGCCCGTGATCCAAACTTGCTACACCCTGTACAAAAATTTGTATTAATTTTGTTAGCTGGACTACTTCAAACTACAAATTTACTTGGTCTTTCGCTTTTTGTGAATAAACGGCCAAATTAGGGGTTCCTTTGTAAGAAGAAGTCGATAATTTCGACTAACCCCTGTATACGGAAAACAAATGAAAATAGAGAAAATCCGGAGAAATTGTTTTTTTGTATTTGACCATGGATCATTTTAGTATGAAAAGAAAATTCAAAAAAAATTCTTCCTAGATTCTCGGAACTGGAAAACTTTTCCAAAAAAGTCAGGGTTTCACTTAACACCCTGTAAAATAGAGTTGCAGCGACTGCTAGCAATAGTGCCTTGAAGTATAAAAACTAGAAGAACTATTCAATTACATACTGAAAAAGTTAAATCAAAATTTTTTTTCGTTTCGAAAATATTCCACTCTAAATTTTATCAAAAATTTAGTTTGTCCCGCTTGAATTGGCCAGCAGTTTAGTTGCTAGCGACAGGTTAAGTTTTTTTTCGTTTTTTTTTTAAATCTTGGAAATAACTTTAGCAATTTGAATAAAATTTGGATTTTGGAAAGTACCTAAAATATTTTAGCGTTAAAAGGATGATGAGAGCTTCACCAATAGCTTGCGTACAGGCAATTTTTTTTTAAAAATATGTACACCACTGACTTTATTACTTTTTTATAGCACAGTTATTTAGGGAGTTAAATACTTAATGCTGTTTCGTTGCATTTTCTTGATTTTGGCTTTGCTTAGGAAATACGTAAAATTTTATGATGTACCGTAGGGGAACAGAAGGCAGAACGGCACCTTTAACTAAATTACTCACTTTGAGGGAAACCGTAAATTTAATTAAAATACATTTTTGTTACATAACATGGTTACTGATATAATACTGTCGCATATTAATCTCAGGCTTAAAACAAAAACAAATTTCCATTTTGCCTGCATGTGCATCATGTGTGATGCACCATCATGAAGGCACAACGGAACAAGGTTAAACTACTTAATGCTGACATATTTCACAGGTAAAAATTGCTTCAATGTCCCCGTCATCAACTCCTGCGCATGAACAGTGTGCCTACTGCGAGCATTGGAACACTGGATCCATTCTTCCGTGGACTGTGAATATAAATAATGACAATACAAACCCAATTTCATCTTCTTCAAGAATATTTTCTTGTTTCTTGACCTTCTCTATAACAGTTTTCCTTTTCTTCTTGTCCGTTACACTTTTATCACCAAATTAAATTTTTCTCTTCCCTTTGCTCCCAGAAATTTGTGGATCTATTAATTCTCTTAGGTAAGGTAAATATGTTACAATAGCAGTTTTGCCCCTCCTCTTTGAAACATTTTTCGTTTGGTTTGTTTTGGCGCTGGCATGATTTGTTCAGGTGACACGAGAAATCTACTTGCTTTTAAAGGGAAAGTGACACGTCATCAGAATCACTATTTTCATCACCTACAGGCAACGATGAGCAACATGGCTGAGGTTCTCCCATATGTTTTCTGCCTCCTAACCCGTCAGAATAATATTGGCACGAAGTTGGGAAAGTGGGACGTCATCCGAATCAATTTTTTGATCACCTCCAGTTGACGAGGAGCAACATGACTGAAGTTCTTCAGCATTGTTTTCTGATTCCGGACTTTAATGAACGATGTTGGTTATATCAGCTGCTATAAAATCAGCCTCCATAAATATGTTAGAGTCTGGTGGCCATATTCCCATAGCTCGAAAAGCGGTGTGTGCCAAAGGAATAGTAGCTGCCTTTTCAAAGGCTTCACCAACCAGTTTAGCAATTTGAAATTGTGTAATCACACGTCCGGGGTTAGTTCTCGACCACTGCTTTGTTGCTTCAAAATAATATAGGGACAATGATTCATGAAGCTCACATCGAGGATTTGAAGACGGTGTGTGCAGTGAGGTGGTAATGATATGATGTGCACACCATTGTCTCGAGCTAAGTTAATTATATCTAAATTTTTGTATGGCTTGCATGACCATCCAAGAGTAGTAGCATTGAATTGTCTAGAAAAGCTCGAAAATGTAATATATTTTTGAAACAATCTGGTGAAATGTCATTCTTGATCCAACCACTCTCGTGGCACTCTGCCCATGAACCCCTACGAGAATTGTTTACGAGTTCTGGCTTAAAACGCTTGGTGGTAAGTATGCTCCATCCGCACTTAAGCAGAGAAGAGTAGTCACTAGCTGCCCTCGTCCTGTCGATGTTAATAAACCAATCTGTTTTTTGCCTTTAGTACCAATTATTTTTGGCAAACTCTTAGCGACCATTGTTATCCCGGTTTCACCAACATTAAAAATTTTATTCGGAGTTATTTTGTATTTATCAATTACTTCAAGTAATAATTTAAAAAAATTTCCACTTGACTTCTTTAAATTCGCTTGTTCACGCAGCAGACGTGGCCTCTGGTTTTCACAAACTCAGATCTTTTACAGTGGAGCCAAAGTCGTTTTGGTTATTTTTAGAAAAAAAAACGCAAAGATACAACTTGAACTTAATGTACTTCAGAAACGAAGTATAAGCGGACCTGTGGTAGTACTTGCATGATTTTTGGGAGAGGAACCTTCCCACGAGCACATGTTTTTTGAAACACACTGTGTATAGCCTTTGTTTTACCGAAGACTTCATGACAACATTTTAAAACTACACACACCTCAGCCAGCGACTCCATCCGCGTGGGACATTTCCGTGTTCCACGTGAATCGGTCTACAGGCGATGGATATTAACATGTCTGGAAGACTGCTCTACAAGCATTGGCAGCCTATAGATTTTGAGCACATACTTTTTTAGCACAAGTTCTATCGTAACTTTTTTTTTACTCAGAAACATGTGCAGGTTTCAAGACGTTGCTTATATAGATACCTAAAAATTTATTTTATATATTGTATTTGATTAATATGTTTTAATATTAATGAAATCAATTTATATTGCAGGTGTTAGTATATTACATAGAAAAACAGTTTCGGAAGAGATGGACAATATGTATGCTTTCATGCGGCCATTTTCGTGGACTGTATGGTTGTATATTTGGACCCTGATGTTACTTAATTCACTAGTCATGGTTCTTGTAGCCAGGTATGTTAAAATATGTGTCTATTTTAATTTATAATAAAATATCAGAAAAACCAGTAAGTATTGCACTTTATATACTTTAAAGTGCAATAATATCGAAACTGAGTTAATAATATTTTAGATAGAAAATGAGATCTTGTTTCGCATGTCGACGGTCAGTTGAGAAAGACAAAGTGATTTTGCATAGGTAGGTAATTAATTATTTAAGATTTTGATTCTAATTATAATGTATTATATAAAAATGAATGGTTACAATAAATTATACTTACGTATTTTGAGTTTTAATTCGAGCTTAAATAATGTGTTTTTTTTACATTTCCAAACGATGCCTCCCTTTATTTACATGATCTTCTTACCCGTTTTGCCCCAAAACCCCAAATTAAAAATTAAAAATATGTATTCACTCTTCAGTTTACATTCTTGGGAAGAATATCCGCCGCTAAAACTACAAGTAATTTCTCCACGTCTTGCTGCTTAAAACTGGCATTATCGGTACATTAGCCAGGTCAATATCGTAAATTGGATAATAATTAACTTTTAATCCACTCTTCACAAATAAAAACACATTAATCTTTACTTTTGAAAGGTAAAAAGACGAAAAGGAAACCGACAAGCTCACATTTGAAACTGCTGTCAGAACTGACAGTGACAGTTCCGTCAAAACATCACGTGGTACAAAACAATATTTTATCTTTGCTTCAAATTTTAACAGCGGCTAGATTGGATGCTAACCTAACAATATAGTAGTAATACGTATATGGTACATGTAGCATCCCAACCTTTATTTTTTATTTTCAAAAGATTAGTTTTAAATTTCGTTAAAAATAGTAAAATATGGAAATAAAGTAATTTGCGAGCAGTGCACAAAATAAAAGGGTGGCCAGT
The DNA here is from genome assembly GCA_963971165.1 of Philopedon plagiatum. Taxonomy (NCBI): domain Eukaryota; kingdom Metazoa; phylum Arthropoda; class Insecta; order Coleoptera; family Curculionidae; genus Philopedon; species Philopedon plagiatum. Next base: position 38,918,621 of record OZ020189.1, on the reverse strand, counting down.
CTATAAGTATTTGATAGTGAGAAACTATTAGGTCGAGGGGTAAACTACTCTGATAAATAGTTCAAAAATTTTAATAAAAGTATCCCTAAGACTACCTTACTTTATTGAGGTTATATGGAATATTTAGTACCAAAAGCGTTCTGTGGACCTATTTTATTTTGACCACACTTTTCATATACTGGCACGGTACGCCATTCAGTGCACGTAGTGTAACTGGTGTAATTTCAAAAAACAAAGTAAATTTATTATCCTACAAACTAAGAGATACCTAGTGACGTTAAAACATAAATTTATCTATTTAATTTAACAGTAGGCGGTATAACCAATGAAACTGTCATATTATTATATAATAAGATATTTACAATTTAAATGCAATAATCTAGGAACTATAATATATAAGATTTCTAGTGATTTGATTCAATTCCGTATTCATTTTGTTTTTAAAAGATTGTACTGATGAAGCACAAACTGTGGTCTCCTGAAGATCATTCGATGTATAGACTATGCGATTACTTAAAAAATTTCTTCTTAATAATTTGGAATACTTTTCCTTTTGTATTGTCTTACTGTTGCCTGTTACAATTTGAGTTTTACTTTTTCTAAACAGAATGATAACTATTAAGAATTTTATAAGTTTATACAGGGTGGTCCTTAAGTAATGGGACACAGAGAAGCAGTGAATTTTTCACTTTAAAATATTACGATTTAGCACAATTTTCATAGTCCGAAAATTGATATTAAGAAAGATACAGGGTGTCAAAGTTAAAAAAATAATTTGGAGTATTTTAGATATTTTCAAAAGTTTTCGGAGCATTGGGTTAAAATTTGGTGTAGGGGGTTTTTTGGGGAGGGAAATAATAATCTGGGCTCATTTTTCTTCTACCGGATAGAGGGCGCTACGAGCAGCACTTTTCTTGCTTTTGAACTGCCATAACTTTTTGTCACTAGTTATAATATGATTTATCACCCCTAATTAATAATAATGCGACTTTTTTGCGTAAATTTGCGTAAAAAGGTACTCTTGTCAAATAACGCTAAAGTTAATAGTTTTCGATATATTTGCCATTTTAATGTAAGATGTAATCATTTATCCGTACGTTATGTAAGGTAGCAAGCATAGGTATAAATAATTTTTTTTATTTTTTTTTCTCTTGTAAAATACTATGAACAAAAGTTTGAAATTGTGTGTTTTATTTACTGATTTTAATTACCCGTTAATTATTCAAAAACAACTTGTATTGAAAAATAATTTCTGCTGGATCTCAGACAACGGAAAGGTTATTGAGTATTAAAATAGCAAATATTTCGAAAACTGTTAACTTTAGCGGTATTTGACAAGAGTACCTTTTTACGCAAAATGTCGTAATATTATTAATTAGGGGTGATAAATCTTATTATACCTAGTGACAAAAAGTTATTGCAGTTCAAAAGCAAGAAAAGTGCTGCTCGTAGCGCCCTCTATCCGGTAGAAGAAAAATGAGCCCAGATTATTATTTCCCGCCCCAAAAAACCCCCCTACACCAAATTTTAACCCAATGCTCCGAAAACTTTTGAAAATTATTAAAAAACTCCAACTTATTTTTTTAACTTTGACACCCTGTATCTTTCTTAATATCAATTTTCGCGTTATGAAAAGTGTGCTAAATCGTAATATTTTGAAGTGAAAAATTCACTGCTTCTCTGTGTCCCATTACTTAAGGACCTCCCTGTATAAGGTCACTTTTTAATCTTATTTCTTTTATATCTTAATCGATTTAATCGTTGTTCATATGAACGGTTTTGAAGTTCTAAAGGAATTTTTGATATTTTTCTTTAAACCATTACTGAGGCAATATCTTCTACATGAATAATAAGAATTCCAAATACACTGTGATGATTCTAAAATTGGTCTAAAAAAGTATACATTTTCGTTACCATTTCAATGCTTTTATTATGAAACGCTTTTTGAATGAGATACATTTGCGTTTATTCGCTTTTTTTACTAATATGGCAATGTGTGTTTCCAATTTAAGCTGACTAGTTACAGTGACTCCTAAGTCTTTTTGTTCTCTAATTTCTTTAATTTTTTATTATTTATGCTAAATATCTTAGGATTATCGGGTCTTATATGTAGAACCCTGCACTTAATTATATTAGGGGACATTTTCCATTTTGCAGTCCACCGTTCAATGGCTACCAAATCTTTAATAAAATTTTTAATTTGTATATTGAGTTAAAGGGTTACAATATAATTTAGTATCATCGGCAAAAACACTGATTTTTGTTTTAACATCTTGAGCTAATTCTGATATATAAGTAATAAAAAATAAAGGGCCCAAAACTGAACCTTGTGTTATCCACTAATAATTTGATGTTTATTTGAATATACCCCATTTACACTGAGCCGAAAAATACAATTAAAAAGAAATTTTTTAATCCGCATCAATAGTGTTTTTTTTTATAAAAATGTTGAGTTCCTTTGTGTTGTAAAACCGGCCACAGTCACTAATTTTACACAACGGGCAAGCCCCGTTGCATGTCTACAAGGTATCCACTAATAATTTGGTATTTATTTGAATATACCCTATTTACTCTGAGTCAAAAAGGACAATTAAAGAGAAAATTTTTAATTCACATCAATAGCTTTTTTTCATAAAAACGTTGAGTTCCTTTGTGTTGTTAAACCGACCACAGTCCCTTATTTTACACAACGGGCAAGCCCCGTTGCATGTCTACAGGGTGGTTCAAGAATTTTGCTACAAATATGAAATAATGTTATTAATTAATTTATCGAAACGTAAGTACCTATTACGAAAAATTGGCGCATACCTAAAAACAAAATTAACCTTTATCAAAATCGTGAAAAGTCAAATAGTATACAGGGCTAAAAATTTGAATATCGATTAGGAGTAAAGTAGTAGAATTTATATTTGAGCATAACTCTTAGTTCCAAACAACTTTTACAAATAACATACTGACATAAACTCAAAAACTCAAACTCCTTATCTAGGCACTTGTAAATACAATAACATAAAATTTTTGCATTGGCACGTCAAAACCTGGTACAGGCAAGTCTAAGATAGATTAAATTAAATTTAAAAATACAATTTCAATTAAAAATGCTATAGTGATCGTATCACTAATTGTCAGCTCTAAACGATACAAAAAAACACAGTAAAAGTCAGAGATAAAAACAAGACCAATCACACTCCATCGGTATGGGGAACTGTACCCATCGGACAGTCCAAAAACTCCTGAATGGAGTAAAATGCATTTGACGTGAAGAACTGTCGCAGTTTCAGTTTAAAACGACTCACACACAAAGATCTTATCTCAACCGGCAGTCTATTAAACAATGTTATGGCATTATAGTCTACGCAGAGTTGTTGAAGTTGGCTGTCCTGTGTCTCGGAATAATTAAAAGAGTGTGTTCGACCCTTGTTTGGTGATTATGACCCTGTGAGATGTAAGGAAACTGCCCCACATTTTTTGTCCTAGCGAACAGCAAACATTTATAGATATAAATAAAAGGAACAGTTATGATTTTGTTATTATTGAAAACACTCTTACAGGACTCCCGCAAACCAATATTAAAAATTATATATAATATATAATTTATTTTTAAAAATGTTTAAAAATGAAACTGTAAACACGTTTTAGCGATTTTGCAAATTTTTATTTTTCTTCTCTATGCACCAACTTTGCGAAATACTCACATTTAGATAAACCCATTAATGAATTACATACTCTTACATTTGTTTGAAACGTCTTGGACCACCATGTGGATGCGCAAAGAGACTAGTCAGCCAGAAAACACAAAGGAAATTTTTATAGAAAAATTATTTACGTTTTGACGTCGTTATACATCTTACACCTAAAGGTAAAACACTTAACACTTTAGTATTATTTCACAATTTATTTTAGACTATCTCCCGGAGAATGGGAAAATCCAAAGCCCTGGGATCCAGAGTCAAAAGAAGTAGAAAATATTTGGACTCTGAAAAACTTTTTGTGGTTAGCTTTGGGCTCCATTAGTGCTCAAGGATGTGACATTTTACCCAAGTAAGAATATGTTCTAAGTTACTGATTAATAAAATAGCAACTTTTAACATTATAAGTATAGTAATTTCGTTTATTTTATATCATTATTAACTTTATTGTGCAAGAAAAGATTTGTTAAGATGGACTATTTTTGTCCAAATACGAGTATATTTGTTAAACATCAAGAGCAGCATATTACTGCTAGCTACTGATACTTAAATAGGCTGACTTTACCGATTGATTACTCCTCTTTTTATCACCAGTTATAAGAATTTTTTCAGTTTATTTAGTAGTTATCTATTTACTATCTGTCATATTTTTAATGCAAAATTTCCGTAAAAATTTTGTAGTCGTAAGTACCTAAAATAGACGATACCTCTTTTCAATTTTGTGTTTAGATCAGTGCCAACAAGAGTAATATCGGGAGCATTTTGGTTCTTTTCACTAATTATAACCAGCTCATACACTGCCAATCTGGCTGCCTTTTTAACAGCGGCTAAAAAAGATGTTACCATAGACGACGTTCAAGAGCTTGCTGCACAGTCAAGAGTTAAATATGGTAAGAGTTAAAGGGGTATGATAATGTTTAAAATGTGCTTTAACCTGTTCTAATAATAGAAAATAAAAAAATAAAACCTATCAACGATAAATTAAATTGATCGCTTCCAATAAAATGCTTAATATTAAGTCTTAAATTTGGGTTATTTTCAGGATTTTCAGGAATATTTTACAAGTAAACAAAAATTTACATTGTTTTCAAAGATCCTAATATAGCCCAGGCTGGCTGTTCCAAAAAGGACTATTTAAAAAAAAATTATAAGCATTTTACCTTTCTAAGTTGTAGATATATGCTGAAGATAGCTGCTATCCCAGTAACAGCTGAAAATGCTGCTATGATTTTTAATTATTTTTTTGAACATGCTAAAACTACTTTTTCGTCCGTAGCTCTTCAAAAATTGGCCTGGTTTTTTAATAAACATTTACCAATATCTCGCGAATGACCCATCGGATCCTCGTCGGACTTGATGCTTTGATTAACTGGTATTCTCGTGCAGCTTTTAAGACAAAGTTCATTGCTCTAAGTCCTTTAGAAGCGGTTAGATAATAATTTCTGCGACGATAGATAATAATTCCTGCGACGTTAATTATTAATATTAAGATTTGAAATTTCCACCGAAGAAAGAAGCAGAGTTAAAGTTTATATAAAATATAATATATTTGTTGAACTAAAAAAGTTATCCAATGTTATTCATAATAACGATTTCGGTTAATTTCCCATGATTTCATGATTCAAGTACAAAATCTCATGATTTTTAACTTAGTAGAAATATCAATCAGCGAATCTCACGATTTTGATTTTCATTGAAACAACATTGAAATTTGGAATTACGGTTTGAAACTTTGTACAATAAAAAAATAAATACATGTAACAATCGCAAGCAAAATCAATTTCCATCTACTTTGCCTCTATGTTACTGTTCGACATTCGACCGATCTAACGGACATTGGGAATTCCCCGAAAGCTATTTTCTTTGTGTAGTTTCACACTTTTGTTCATAAAAAATATGGCGTGTTTTATAGTACAAAATAATAGGTATTTGTTTTAAAATTATAATTTTTCCTTATTATATTAATATTTTTATAATGTGTTATAAATTTTTGAGTTTTTTTAATATATTAAATGATAGTAAAATATACTTACCTATTTCATCCTAAATTATTTTTACTTCTAAAGCAATAATTACCGTCTTGCGATTTCTCACGAATTTTGGCGGTTAATTCTTACGATTTTAATTTCATATCTTCTGGCAACGTTGCGATACCATAATATCGCGGAGATATGAATAATTTGTGAATTTGAAGGGGCTGAGCAGTGCTGCCTAATAAATCTTTAAGAAATCCCTAAATTTACCTGTCATTTTCCCCTAGAAATCCCTAGAATTTGTAGTTTTAGGTTTTGTTATTTGAAGACTGAGGAAATAATAATAAAAGTCTAAATTTATAAAAATAAAAATTCTTTGATATGATGTTATGGCAAAATAAACAACACAAATCAAACTAAAAACCAGTCTTAGGAACAGTGAATCAACGTCAACAAAAAACATAATAGGTTAGTTGTTATACATTGTTTTATTCATTTTCAAATTCAAATAAAACCCAAGCAAACCTAAGCAATTTCAGCTGTTACTGGAATAGCAGATATCCTCAGACATGCCCCCACCCCCCCATTAGCCTAGAACAGTCAAAATGCTTCTAAAATTTTTTACACGTTCTAGATGGGTAGAGCCAGTTCGTAATAAAGGGTAGTAGTTTATAATGTTTATACACTAAGATTTGACTAAGCTCACTATTAACTGGAAAATTATAATTCGTTTTATTTTTTTATAATTGTTTTGTATGCATAATTCCTTATGATGTTTTAGGTGATAACCTGTTTCGAAATTTTGTTTTATTTAAATTGTAACTATATGAAGTGTAAACTGTACCTACTATATTATTTTTATGTAATAATGTTTAAAATCATTGCTTTTATAATTGACAAAAATCCCTAGATTAAACAAAATCTCGTAAAAAAATCTTCGTTCCAAAGACTTTCAAAATTCCTAGATTCGGGATAAATCCCTAGACATGGCGACACTGCAGCTTAGTCGATTTTCGCGCGACACGGGCGGCCGCGAGAGCTTGAAGCGACGATCGTCCAAACCCGCGCTCACGGCGCGGCGGCGCGGCGGCATGAGCAGCACAGCATTCACTTAGACCACTATTATCAATAACATTGGATCACTTTTTTAGTATAACGAGAATATTTTCATAAACTATAACTATTCTTCTTCCTTCGGTGTAAGTTTCAAATCTTAATATTAATAATTAACGTCGCAGCAATTTTTTGGAAAAAAAAATCTTCGTGTCTAAAGGACTTTTCTCTTAAAAGCTGCATGAGACTACCAGTTAACCAAAACATCAAATCCGGCGAAGATGGGTCGTTCCCGAGATGTTGGTAAAAGTTTATAAAGAAAAACGGTCAATTTTTGAGATTTTGTTTTCGACACAGTAATAATGTAAAATAACTTAAAACTGGTTTGCCCACTACACTAAAGATAAGTCTCAAAAAATTATTTGCGCCCAAGCTGAGGTCTGTAACCTTGCCCAAAAAGTCGAAAAATAATTTTAAATGTTGCTCCTCTGGAGCCTAAGGCCTGGGTTACCCAACTTCGTAATTTTTAGTCCTTAATTTTTAATTCTTAAGCATTTCGTAAAATTTGAGTGAGTTATTAGATCAGGTTTATCCAGTTTCTTTATTCTTAATTTTTATCTCTTCTTTTTCCAATTCTTCTTTTTTCAGCTGGACAATACATGTCAAAATTGACATAGGAAATATAAACACAACTTGTTTATTTGTGTTATAAATAGTTAAATTCAATATTAAAATTAAATACAAAAATCATGAAGACTGTCGTCCATCACCAAACGTCAAATTAACCCGGATAACAATGTCATTTGTCAAGATCTGTCTAAAACAGCTGAACAAGCCGCATGCGCATTTAATATTTCCTTAATTCTTTATTCGTAATTCGTAAAAGTTAAAAATTGGCAACTTTCAAGGTCGTTCTTAAAAACTAAGGATAAAGAATAAAGAATTAAGAAACTGGGTAATCAGTGTCACTTAATAGTACATTGTGAACTTGCTTATGAGTTAGGAATTAAGAATTAAGAAGTTGGATAAACCCGGCCTAAACCGGACAACCAAACAAATAGAATATCTTTTGAACTAAGAATGCGATCAGGCTGAAACATATAGGGCACATTAAGAATATAAAAAGTCATCTCCTGGTGTACTTTGAGAAGCCCAAAATTCTTTTTTGCAAAAGTTATTTATTGTTAAAAAAAAATGGTAGTTTTTAATGGTTTTTTATTATTAAATTAATTATCTCGTTAACTAGTTATTGAATGGATTTGGACGATCAAAAACTCAAATGAAAGGTTTTTTCAATACCTACAACTTTACTGTTGACCACTTTGACCTACAGTGCAAAGGAAAAGACTTAGTTTTAGAATATTCAAAAATACTTAAAAATCATAAAATAAACCCCAAGCAAACCCAAGCAATTTCAACTGTTACTGGAATAGCAGATATCCTCAGACATGCCATGAAAGATGCTGTAAGATGTTGATGGTATAGGCCAAGCAAGAGAGCGATTTGTCGTGACATTAATACTATTAGGAAACCGCCTGTGCCATCATCTAAAGGACGATCCGTGGATGATTCCTGTTATAAATCCAACTCTGAAATTTTTTCCATTAATTTGTTATAAACATTTTTAAACAAAAAAACGCGATTTTTTTGGTTTTTTGCTTATAAAATGAAAAGTAATGAAGCAATCTTAATTGCGTAAATAGGCGATTTGTAGAGAATAAAAATACGAACAAAATGAGATGTCGAACGTCCCGATAGGATAAGTAACAACGGAGAAAATCCGGAAAACCGGAAAATTAAGAGTTTTTTTTTAATTCATAAATCGGCCATTTTTATACTTAGAGGGCTCAAACTTTGGGAAAAAGTAGTAATTTATAGCTACTTTATGTGTGCAAAATCCCGACGCTGTCCGACTATTAGTTTTGCCACAATCGTCATTTTAATTTTTCAACACACTATTTTGCAACAGGTCTGGATGCTCTATGGATCGTCTGAATTTAATTATCGAAACGGATTTGAAATGTACAAGTTTAATTGAACAATATGTATATCTTAATTTTTCCATAAAATGCTACGAAACCGGTTGAAAATGGCCGACCGCGCGGAAGATGTCGCGTAGCGGGAGAGCAGCGGAGCGAAGGGGAGCCAATATTCGCGCGCTGGGCCATTTTCACGCATCTTTACGTGCATTTTCAACCGGTTTCGTAGCATTTTATGGAAAAACGAAAATATACATTTTGTTCAATTAAGCTCGTACTTTTCAAATCCGTTTCAATAATTAAAATCGGACGATCCATAGAGCATCCAGACCTGTTGCAAAATAGTGTGTTGAAAAATTAAAATGACGATTGTGGCAAAACTAATCGTCGGACACCGTCGGGGTTTTGCACACAAAAAGTAGCCACAAATTACTACTTTTTCCCAAAGTTTGAGCCCTCTAAGTATAACAATGGCCGATTGATGAATTAAAAAAAAAAACTCTTATTTTTCCGGCTTTTCCGGATTTTCTCCGTTGTTGCTTATCCTATCGGGACGTGCGACCTCTCATTTTGTTCGTATTTCTATTCTCTACAAATAGTCTATTTAAACCATTAAGATTGCTTCACTTCTTTTCATTTTATAAGCAAAAAACTAAAAAAATCATGTTTTTTTGCTTAAAAATATTTATAACAAATTAATGGAAAAAATTTCAGAGTTGGAAATATATCAGAAATCATCCACGGATCGTCTTTCAGATGATGGCACAGGCGGTGTTCTAGTAGTATTAATGTCAAAAAGTCGCTAATATTTTGCTCTGTTGCTTGGCCTAGTATTACGCCATACATGCTAAGAAATGTTTTCAAAGAACTACATTCTCGGACAATTCGCTTCATAGAACTGAACGGTGGACATTTTGAAATTCACAATTAATATTATTTTTTGCATTATGTATCTATTAGTAATAAATAATTTTTTCATGTGAATGTTACCACACGAGTTTTTCCTTTAGTTTCTTGTTAGAAATTACGTCTTTGCAGTGTCTTTTAATAGATAAATCCGTAAAACTTAAAATACTGGTTAAAAATATTAGAAAATCACCTACGCGACAGTTAGAATTCCCTTAAAATAACAATTTTCAGTTATTTCTCAATAAAAACATACCAAATACATACACCAACACAGTTGATGGCAAAACATTTATTTAAGGCCAAAAGATATATTTTAAACGCAGAAACAGAAAATTTATTAATGGTAGTATTTTTATTGACAAAAAGTGTCAATTTTTAAATTTTTTCCAAACAAACCCAAATTCTGTACAAGGCTATTACGGCTAAATTATAAACACTTCCTGGGTAGATAATTGCCGAAAATGGAGTACAATAAGAACTGTGTAAAAATTAAATGTAACATCGATGTAGCATTACCGAAAATTCATGGTCTTGGTTGCTTATTTGATAGGCGTATGCTACAAAATTAAGGGTTCGATTCTTGATGGAATCGGGGAACTTTTTAATATTTTAAAAAATTTCTTAATCACATTATCTGATGTACTTTAAATTTAATCGTAAACATATAATTTATATAGGTTTGGTAGCAAAAGGCGCAACAGAAGCATTTTTTTCTACATCCAATAACTCACTTTACCAAAAAATGTGGAATACAATGAAGAATGAAAAGGTATCAGTTTTTGAAACGGATAATAACAAAGGCGTAGAAAGGGTATTATCTTCAAATGACGGACTTTATGCGTTTTTTATGGAGTCTACTGGAATAGAATATGAGTTAGCACGAAAATGTAATTTAACAAAAATTGGTGGTGAATTGGATTCTAAGTCATATGGAATTGGAATGCCAATGAGTAAGTTTACTGTAGCAATTTACAGTTATTAACGTTGGTAGCAATTTAAAATAATTGTAATATAAAAATTGAATTAAGGTGAATACCTTGCCAAGTACTATTCGGAACGGAATTGAGGAATTTGGGAATAAAACTGTCAGTTCTTTCTTGTCTAAAAGCTATGCATCTTAAATTATTAACTTTAGTGCTCACAAAGAAACCTAGCTTCAAAGTAGTCCTCAATAATATCAAACCGAAATTACATACCCGCAAATAAAAACAAGGGTAGCTTAGGCTTAGTTTTAAACCAAGTTATACATAATCATATACACTGTGTCCAAGAAAGTATGCAACATATGGGAAAGTTTTTCATTATTGACTTCTCCAAAAATGTTATTCCTGATAAAAGATATTGTCAAACTAAAGCTTAATATATTAAATATTATGTAAAATTGTCAATAAGGGTGCTAATGTTTTTTTTTTAATTCGCCAAGAGTAAATTACCTTTATTCCTATAAGTATCAAAAAAAGTTAAGTTGTTTTAATTTAAAAACTTAAACTAAATTTGATATCTTGGATATATTAAATTTTTACTTTTTTTATAATTTGTTTCCAGACGTTACACAACTGTACTGTTTAATTATGATATTTTCAGTCATGAATGAACCTACGTCGAAATAAACTAAATATTGTTGAAGATGTTTTAAAGCAAAATTAATGATTTGCTCAGTTTTATCTTGATTGGCACAATGTTCAATATTTTTTATAATATTACTTTCTTGAGATATGCATTACAAAGTATATAGGTATTACAAAGATACATAGTTAAATAGCTTTTAGCAAATAACTTTTTCCCAAGCATTTAGTCTTAGTTATATAAGTAAATATAAAAATAACTCTTGTCATGTTATGAAAAATAATTAGTGGTCATTTTTTATTTATCTCTTTTAAACGTTTTTAAAAGCCGAAGACAATATCATATTATTTATCAATTTGAAACAGTTTGCATTGTAACGGGTAGATCATAAAAAAAGAATAAATCATAGGAAATTCCTATGAAATATTACTAAACTGACAATAAAATGCTAATTTTACCCAATTTTGTTGTCAATTTACTTTTAATGTTATTTGCTAAAATATTTAACAAATTTGAAGAAATAACTTCTTTTTACTATGGCAACTGTTTTTGATGATGTAGTGATTACTGTGCAAATTATTTCAAATGTTATTTACTATGATATTGTCTTCGTCCTTTAATAACGGCAAATAAAAAATATACTAGATACTAATTGTTTAAAAAAAAGGCAAGGCTTTCTGTTATTTTTACTTAAGCTAAATTTTTTGCTGAAGCCATTTAATTATGTTTGCAACACGAGTATGTCTCAAGAAATTAATATTATGAAATACTAATAAATAATAAAGACTAATAATTATAAAAATTATTAAATATTAGTGTGCAAAATATTATTAGCATTTAAAAGACTATAAGAATATTTAGCTTACTTCGACGTAGATTTTTGAAAAATAGATTTGGTTTAAGTTTTTAAATTAACACAATTATCTGTAACTCCCTTCGATATTTTTAAAAATAAGGGAACTTCACTTTTAGTGACTTAAAGAGAAACCATTTGCACCCTTACCAAAAACTTGACATAAAATTAATTGATATTTTTTGTTTGTCTTTAGTTTGACAGCAGACACCAACTTAGAAATATCACGAGTCGTTCCAATTTTTCGAATAAACTGGAATTCGAGTCGAAGACGAGGATATTTGCCACCGACACAAATGTTGTTGTTTAGCGGCGAGTTTTTTTCAAGTTTATTCCAAAAAATTAGAAGGATGAGTGGTATTTCGTAAGATAATATCCAAACTAAATTGTAACGTCTATATAAAGAAGTGGACAAAAAAATTGACTTTTTTATTTGTGTTGTCAGTATTGCCTTGGATACCACTTTCAGAAACAATTAAAGTACCAAGTGGATTAATATCCAATTGTCAAAAATGTATCCGCTGACTAACTCCAAAACCAGTCGCCATTCGTCAATGTAAATTTTGACAGGAGGAAGATTATCGTAAGAAATATCACAAGAGCTTCTAATTTTTTCGAATACACTGGAATAAACGTGTTGCTAAGTAATAGCATGTGTGCTGGTGTCAATAAAAATCCGAGTCGAGGACGAGGATTTTTGCCACCAGCACGAATGCTGTTGCTTAGCGGCGAGCTTTTTTTAAGTTTATTCCAAAAAATTAGAAGTAGGAGTGTTATTTGTTAAGATAATCTCCAGACTAAATTTTAACAAAACCAGCATAATTTTCAAAACTGCTTGGCTTTGGTATTTGTGTTGTCAGTATTGTCTTGGATACCAGTTTCCGAAAGAATTATTAAAGTATCAAGTGGATAAATATCCAATTGTCAAAAATTTAACCACTGACAAACTCCAAAAACCAGTCGCCATCAACAATGTAAATTTTTGACAGGAGCGAGATAATCAAGAATAAATTTTTTCTACTCATGTCAATAAAAACCTTTTTTGTATGTTCAATAGTAATTGCGGAAGATAGTCCATTGTTTTATACACATTTTCATTGTGCTTCAATCACCATGGTGATTGAACTACAAAGTTCACTTTGTGCGCGAGTATATTTTTACAAAGGTGGCGTTGACCGGTGCCGCGTCAAAATCTTTATAATTTCATTGACATTTTTTGACATCTTAAAAAGAAAAATATTACTAATCCCATTTTATTAACAGTAACATTCGTAGAAAAAGTATAGTGTAAAACTCGCATGGAATGACCATTTCCTACTCGTATGATTTGCAGCACTCGCCTGCGGCATCGTGCTGCAAACGTCATACTCGTAGGAAATGCATGTCATTTCATGCTCGTTGTACAATATACTATTTTCTACGAATGTCAATAAAAACCTTTATTGTATGTTCAATAGTAATTTCGGAACATTGTGCATTGTTTTTTACACATTTTCATTGTGCTTCAATCACCATGGTTATTCTACTACAAAATTCCCAATGTGCACGGATATATTTTTAGAAAGGTGGCGTTGACCGGCGCCGCGTCAACACGCCATAGTAATCGCATAGCAACGCAGACAATGCAAATAAAAAGTAGATGACAATTATTATTTTGACATCTTAAAAAGAAAAATATTACTGATCCCATTTTATGTAACAGTAACATTCGTAGAAAAAGTATAGTGTAAAACTCGCATGGCATGACCATTTCCTACTCGTATGATTTGCAGCACTCGCCTGCGGCTCGTGCTGCAAACGTCATACTCGTAGTAAATGCATGCCATTCCATGCTCGTTGTACAATATACTATTTCCGAACAATCAGTTCACCATCTTACGGTTTCCCATATTATATTTCATCCTACTTTTTAAACACACTGTATATTTATACATACATGAAACTTAATATCATCATTTTGCTAGCAACCTTAGTCGCAGTTGAATATTTTTTTTTACAAGAAATAAGCTTTTTGTTAAACCAACAGTTATTAAAGATCTTTAGAATTGTTACAAGCAGGGATGTAAATTGGGTCATCGATCTGACGGTGTCAGTTATAATATAGAAAAATATATAAAGGTACAACACTTAGAGAGTTCATTTGGCCTCTAACATAAATTTAGCAATCTTTGCAAACGCGGCTGGATTTTCTCTCCGGACACGTGTTTCGGCTACCTCATAGCCATCATCAGCGGAGCTGTATAACCAGAAAGAAATGAAAAGCCCTCATAGTTGAGACAGTTAAGACCGTCTTAGAACTATGGATTCCAAGTTGTGATCAGTGTTGCCAATAGTAGATTGATGAAAAGCTGAAAATCGCGACTTAAAAAGCACCAGAAAAGCACCGACCGTTATGTCATTTATTTTTTCCGTTTAACCTCCAAATTTGCTCCAAATTAGCAGTTTGACAGTTGACGTTTTCAAAATCAAATTTTGAATGGAATTAGAGGAGAGGGGTTAATAAAAGACGCAGAAGTTATAAAAACATGTATTTATTTATTTATTTGCATACAGGGTGTTTCAAAAAACATGTGCCATCGCTTAAGAGGAGATTCCTTGTAAGAAACTAAGGCAAAAAGTTTATATAAACATGGGTCCGCAGATGCTTCGTTTCAAAGATAGAGGCTGTTCAATTTCTTAATTTTTTTCAGACTTTCAAATCGGGTTCTTTTTCCCACCAAGCGATAGGTTTGCTTATATGGGACTTTTTTTGGCATTTTGCTAAAAGAAAATTAATCACACTACTTTAAATCAAATTAACTTTTATATCTAATAAACTTACTTTTTATTTTGTGTGCACCTCTAACTCCACTTTCTTTGTAATGTATTGAAACAAAAAGAAAAAAGTAAAAAAGGACCAACTGACAAGACAGATTGCTGAGTGAGTAAAGAGAGTAACAGGTGATATTGACAGAACAACTGACAAGTGTCACCACAGAAGAGAGCAGAAACCAGTAAACCACAAGCACAGAACACAGAAGTCACAACTGAACACCTCAACCTGATTGCCCTGACCTGAACTGATACCTGTCAGAAAAAGACAATTTTCATTCCATCTTTGTTTCCTGTTTACATTTAAATAATGGGGGACACAAATTCAAATATTCAGATTAAAATTTTTGAAAGCGTTCATTTTATTAGATTAGGTATATTCCTCTTATTGTGTACACCAGAATCCAGAAGGTATTTTGATTTATTGACAAAAGGCACCAGCAAAAGCACTAAGCGTGGCAAGAAAACACCAGAAGTCAGCTTAAGCTGAATTTGGGTCAAGAAGGCGTATCATCGGTACCCAAAAGCACCAGATTTAGTGCCAAAAGCACTAAATTGGCAACACTGGTTGTGATGGAATGCAGTTTGCAAAGATTTAATGCTATTTGACTGTGAAATACCGCAGTGTGCTGGTATTTGTTAGTGTGTCACGCCATCTGTGTTTTTAGGCCGCAAGTTGAAAGCCATTCTTTAATGCAAGCGCTCTCGCGTTGATTAAGGATGGTTCACCCTTCAAATGTTACACGTGATGGCACATGTTAGGCTTCGTTAAGTCGAAAAAAGGGTCTGCACAATGGACAAACCGGTGATTATAATAGCACCTAAGATGTGCCATCACCGGATGACACGTAACGTGTAACACTTGAAGGGTGAACCATCCTTAATCAACGCGAGAGCGCTTGCATTAAAGAATGGCTTTCAACTTGCGGCCTAAAAACACAGATGGCGTGACACACTAACAAATACCAGCACACTGCGGTATTTCACAGTCAAATAGCATTAAATCTTTGCAAACTGCATTCCATCACAACTTGGAATTAGAGTTGATACAAACTAGTATTTTTCGGTAACAGGTACGTTACGTTCCAGTTCCAAGTTCATACCTGTTCCAAATACCTGTTATTTTTTACCTAGTACTTTACAAAGTACCAATTTGATGTGTGATTTATAAGACGGCGTTCTGGTTCTGCGTTCAAAGTTGAACGTTTTTTATTTTTATGTGGGAAACGTGGACTTTGTTTTGATATTTTTATAATATTTAGATTGCTTGTTATACGTAACAACATATGGACGCACCCGGAATTTTGTCTCGGGGGGGGGGGGTGTGTGGGCTGAATAATGCAATTTGGTGGATTTCTTCAATTAGTAGTGCACTTTTTAAATTTTTGTGTCTAGGATGTTGGTCTGGGGGTGCTGCAGCCCTCCAGCCCCTCCCCTGGGTGCGCCACTGCTTAATAATACTAGTTATTACGTTACCATCCTTTTTGTCGTTTAAATTAAAAATATGTTTATTTCAAAAGACATGAATTTGATTACAACAGAAAATTTTATTGCACATATTATGCAACTAAAAAGATTATTAAGTAACAAAATAAATTATTTACTGCTCTTGAATAATCAAATTAATTAAATTAATTTATTTCATGCTCTTTCCCGGCTATAATATACTAATATAAGTATTAAAATAATTTATTCTGTACTTGATATCTTGTGAAAATATCAGAATTAGAAAATAACAGCTGAACAGCGTGACAGAGAAATACGTAGAAATAACCGTACCTATTACTTTATACCAAATATCAAAATACTGAAAATACTCGCTCGCTGCTCCGCTGCTTAACCAAGAGTATTTTACGTAAATAATACTTTACACGTATTTCCTCTGCTGAACGGCCGACGCGTGACTCCGACCCGATACTCCATCGAGGCCAAATATCGCGTTCGCGTACATGAGTATTTAAATACGCCCCTAGTATTTTTGGTAAAATCGATAACTGTTACCTGTACCTACCCGTTATGCGGTCATACCTGTTACACAATACGCGTTCCTAGTATTTTGTATCAACTCTACTTGGAATCCATAGTTCTAAGACGGTCTTAACTGTCTCAACTATGAGGGCTTTTCATTTCTTTCTGGTTATACAGCTCCGCTGATGATGGCTATGAGGTAGCCGAAACACGTGTCCGGAGAGAAAAACCAGCCGCGTTTGCAAAGATTGCTAAATTTATGTTAGAGGCCAAATGAACTCTCTAAGTGTTGTACCTTTTATATATTTTTCTATATTATGTCGTTTCGGTGACTATACCGAGGAAAAAATCTTTTCTATCTCAGTTATAATCTTCGGGGTCATTACTGCTACTTCCCGAGCACTGACACAAAATTACTCATCAGTGGTAGGCAAAGTTGAAAATATTTTCTTTTGTTTTTAATATTATCATCTTTGTCTGGTCATTAACGAAATTGTTCAAAATAGACTGGATAATGTTAATAAAATAAACAAACTACCTAATAGGTATATTTGTTTTTATTCTATTAAGAATAAAAATGATATAAAATTAAAAAAAAATTCTTAAACTAGTGCACATATTTAGTCGCAAATATGGCCCGGGCAACGTTGTAAAATCATAGATAAATTACAAATCGGTAACAACACCCAATTGACTTGGACAGTACCATTAACAGCCGGTCACATAACCTGTGATACCTAATAATGATATGAAATACAAAACTATTTTAGATGCCGATTATCGTGGTCGCATAAATATAGCTCTATTACATTTACAAGAAAGAGGAAGGCTAATGGAGCTTAAAAAGACATGGTGGATAGATAAGATGGAAGGGAAGCAATGTAATAGGGTAACTACTTCACAAGATCATTTACTTTCCAAATGAAAACAATACTTGCCTAGACTAATAAACATTCCTAATTTAAGTAAAAAAATATAAGTCGTAGTGGTATGCAGAACTAGTTTTTTGTTGCAATATGGCGACTCTCCAAAAAAGTTTGACTTTTAAAAACAAGCCAAACAAACAGTGTCCTAACAAATTTGATCATGAAGGAATCACACTCACAGTTTCAAGCAAACCAAAAGGGGTATTTGATTTAAAAACACGTATGGACTTAACTATTAATTGGTAACCTGTTAAATTGTTGAAAATGGTTTTCAAAATAACGCAGGCCGTTTTTTCCTAATATTTTACTGGTTTTTTGATTTCATATTTTGCTGATTGCTTCATAAATTACAATTTTAGTAAATTGTTGTCTAGTTAATAAAATTGTTTAAAACATATATTATCTAATATCAAACAATTCGTCAAATTGATAATAATATATCGGCGAATAATATTTAATTGAATACCGCTTTATCTACTAAAAGTCTCTTAACGGTCCTTTTGTATGTTTTAATGTTACTCTATCTCGACCAAAACACAATTGTTTTATGAAAATTCGCCTTATTTGTTGCAGTATAAAGTACTTTTGAAATATAGGGATCTATAAAGACCAAGTGCCCTGTTCACATATCTTCCTTTTTTTTTAGGATCCCGAAGAAAAATCGGAAGCCTTATCAATATCTAATGTCGGCGGTATTTTTATTGTGCTTAGTATTGGGATTGGGCTTGCTTATTTGCTCGCCATACTCGAATTTTTATGGCATGTTGGGAGATTATCAGCCGAAGAGCATGTAAGTGGTTTCAAACATACTTTTGTTAACACGAAACCTCAACTTACAATAGATAGTTCTAAGTCGCCTTACACGACGTTAACGTTAACGCTATTTTGCGTGTGCAGTTTATTTGAAAAATACACCGTCAACAAATTATAACTCTTCTAACAACACCAGTTCCATAACAAACTGTCAAACTTCAATACCAAAGAAAATAGCTCTTTTCATTAATGCTCGCGATAGAAGAATCCGCTTTTGACAGTGTTTATACAGCTAAAGAAAATATTGTGCCTGAAATATTCTCGATTTCGAAACCTAATATTGTCTGGATATGTCTGTATTCGTACCATGGGTCTCCAGATTATGGAACAAATTACCTGGAGAGTTTTCTCTCCCCCTCCTAACATCCAGCAATCGATTCTTTAAATCCCGTAACCATAACCTGCCGACTTATATGTTGCAGATCAGTCGCGGATTTAAAAATAAAAAAAATAAATATTGTAACATAAATATTAACCATTCGTACATGTTCTACAAAATATTATAAACAAAAACAAATATTTGTCATCTATCTAATGTCTATAATATATAAATTATACCATAAAAATATGAATAACAGATCTATAATACGAATATGTTAAATAAAAAATGTAAACCTTTTTCGGCCTTTTTTGATTTATTTGAAATTGAAAATATTTCCTACTAAAGGAAACAGATAACCAAAGAGGGTTTTTTTCGAAAAACATCTATTTTGAATGCAAAGTTTTTTTGAAAACAGCTTTTTTAAAACGTATTTACGAAATTTTTCGAAAATATTTTTTTATTATACTTCTTTGAAAACACCTTATTTTCATCTGTTTTAGTAATAATGTAAGATGGGCTTTTTCGGGCTAGCGCACGGAAAGAGCGCACGGAAAAAAATTTCCTGGTCTCCAGTTCTTTCAGTGTGCTGAATGAAGATACCGACTATTTTTTGGCTTTAAAATAGAAATATAGGTATAGGAAAATAAACTAAACTCAAGAAAGTCTATATGCTATCTGATATTTAATATGTACCTATTTTGTATTTTATTTCGTAAATATTTGAATATTTAGATGAATTTCTGAAATATTTTTTGACGTTTTGTCAATCTTATCTGACATAGACAAATTTAAATCACCTTTTAAATGATTTGAAAGTTACCATGAAAACGCATCATACCTGCCAAAGACCATATTGTCAGCGTTGTTAATTTTCTGTCAATTAAATTCATTCTAATAAAATGTTCTCTCAACCTGAAAAAGTGGCATCTTTCATTACTAATAGTTAATTTTTAATTACTCTAGTAGTTTTTTTTTAAATTCCGATAACAGTTGTGAAAATAAAAATATTCCAAGTTTATTTTGTATGTATGTATTTTTGGTAATTATTGATATTACTGGAAACAGCGAATTTTTTCATGAAATTTTGCACATACCCTAATTTTGGGTCGTAGAACACGAATCCGAAGTCAGCTTTTGGCGGTCTCGTATGGTTTTTCCAAAAAAAAATTGTTTTTGGAAAACTTTTAGGTTAACTTTTAGGTTACCTTTTTGTTATAGATTCCTTTAAGTTTCGACACTTTCACTTCAACATATCTGTAAACTTATAATTTTTATTAGTTTTCGTCACACAAAACACCACATTTAGGCAAAAATAGCTAAGAAAATTGCTTTTTTCTATAGAAAATTCCATTTTGGCTGTGTACCGTTGTCAAAGATGTCATTATTTTGCCAGCTGTCAATTTTCCGGCGTTGCCACGTTGCATTTTATTTTCCCTAAAAGATGACCCCAACCAACACCCTGGGGCACCGATCCCTCTTCGCCTGCGAGGAAAGAGACTGGTCAGGGCCCCTAACCAGGTGCTAACCCTGTTCCGACCTTAGGGGGCCCTCCGATCCACCGTTCGTATCAAAAACTTTTCTAAGTCGGTGAATTAGGTGACAGATCTAATATTTTCGATATAACGGTGGTATAACGGTGGATCGGAGGGCACCCTAAGGTCGGAGCAGGGTTAGCACCTGGTTAGGGGCCCTGACCAGTCTCTTTCCTCGCAGGCGAAGAGGGATCGGTGCCCCAGGGTGTTGGTCGGGGTCATCTTTTTGCCCTTTTAGGGAAAATAAAATGCAACGTGGCAACGCCGGAAAATTGACAGCTGGCAAAATAATGACATCTTTGACAACGGTACACAGCCAAAATGGAATTTTCTATAGAAAAAAGCAATTTTCTTAGCTATTTTTGCCTAAATGTGGTGTTTTGTGTGACGAAAACTAATAAAAATTATAAGTTTACAGATATGTTGAAGTGAAAGTGTCGAAACTTAAAGGAATCTATAACAAAAAGGTAACCTAAAAGTTAACCTAAAAGTTTTCCAAAAACAATTTTTTTTTGGAAAAACCATACGAGACCGCCAAAAGCTGACTTCGGATTCGTGTTCTACGACCCAAACTTAGGGTATGTGCAAAATTTCATGAAAAAATTCGCTGTTTCCAGTAATATCAATAATTACCGTATTTTTTTATGTTATATTTTGTTTTATGTTATCGTTTTCAAAGAAGTATAATAAAAAATATCGTTCATTACACGTCCAGAAATGGATTTTCCGTGCTTGCTTGACTTCCCGTGTTCGGCTGCGCCTCACACGAGAATTTGTCAAGCGCGCACAGAAAAATCCTTTTTTCCGGACTGGTAATGAAATATACTATTTCGAAACCATATTTCGCAAGGACCTTTCCTCAAAAATATCTTAACAGCTTTTTCAAAAGAAAAACGGATTTATGAAATTTTCCAAAACATATTTCGAAAGTACATTTTTTCAAAAATTCCTAAAAAAATAATTTTTCAAAAATAGGTATACAATTTTCGAAAACAGTATTAGGATATGAACTTTGAAAATGTTAAATAAAAAAAGGCGAAAAACGATCCTGAACAAACCCAAACAAATTTTTTTTGAGTTTCATCAGGTTTCCTTTGGTTTGATACGTTACGTTCTCATAAATTACCTTTTCCAACAGCCGCTGCTTCAAAAAATTAATTTTCGAAAAGTGTTTTTCGAAAAAGATGTTCTCTGAAATATGTATTTTTGAAAAGTGCTTTAAATAAAATTTGAAAAATTGCTATTCGAAAAATTGTACTTACGTAAGTATATCCCTCCAAATGAGCAGGAGGCATAAATAAAAAAATGCTAAAATATTATTTACACTTTTATATTAATCAAACAATAATTGGTCCTCTCGTATGTACTGTTTTTTTTTCAAAAAGCATTTTTTCGATGTTACATTAAGTAAATTTTGTCGAACAACAGCTTTATCGAAAGATGCTTATTCGGAAACGGATCTACAACATTTTTTCGAAATTTTTTTTTCAAAAAAGAATCTTTCAAAATTACATTTTCCGAAAACATAATTTTTCAAAAATTAAATTATGAACTCTACTAGCGTAGAAAATACCAATAAAAAAAGATCCGGAACTAACATCTACGAACCGCTTTTGTGTTTGGTCTGGTTTGTTTTCTTGTGTTTGCTACGTTACTCTGTAGTAAATTTCTTCTTCAAAATAGCATTTTTTTTTAGTATGAATATTCGAAGTTTTTTTGGATCAATGAAAAAGTATACTTTCAAAAAACATGTTTTCCTTAAAAAAAAATTTAGTTTCAGGTACTTGAAAAGTTGTTCTCCAAAAAAAAATTTTAAAACACCCCCAATTTTCGAATAACTGTATCATCGAAAAGTTCTATTTTTGAGAAAATATATTTTCAAAGAAATGTGCAAAAATCTGGATCCGCTACTGTGTCGCATGCGAACTTCCCTTTTTTTTGGTTTATGCTTTTGTGTAGCTGGAGGTGACGTTGTACCGCCCGCCTAGACGAAATTCTAAATCCGCCCCTGTTCCAGATACCCACGGTACTTAGACTTGAATGCAAACCAAACTGGGCTCAAGTGTAAATTTTTATATGGCCGGAATTATCCTTATCGTTGATTCTCGATAATGCATTTAGAAACAAAGGTATCGCAATAGGAATGCCGGATTTAACATGTTAACAAAATAAAAAAAATATATTATTTTCATTTTGGCAGAAAGTATCACATTTTCGTATATCTGCTGCTTAATTTCGCCAATAACTTGTCGAATTTCGTCTTTAAGTTCATAAATTGTTGCCGCATTGCTGTTGAATTGTTGGTGTAGGTGCGAGATTTCACCAATAGACTTCACCCAAGGACAAAATTCACAGGGTGTCAGGTCGCAAGATCTTGCTGGTTAATTTCTATCTCCATTGCGTAAAATCGGTCGGCCAGAAAATGCCACATGCAATAATTCAATCGTTTCGTGCTCAATATGACAGGTAGCTTCGTATTGATTGAACAACGTATTTTCTAGATCAATATTGTCCAATTCAGATTTATGTGGCACTAACGTTTACCATTTACTGTTAAAGCATTGCCAGTAGTTGCATCCTCCTTAGTAGGGTCCAATAATTGGACAATCGCCGGTCAACACGATTTTTGAGTTTGGATAGCCCATGTTTTATTCTAATTGTTTTTTCGTTTTTCAATAAGAAAATAATTATTTCTTTCGGAAAATTTTGATTTTGTGATCAGGACATCCCTACAATGAAATTTGAGAAACAATAGTAACTTTCTATTTTTTAATTTTTCTATTTTTTTCTATTTATTAAAATAAGCTTCGTAGGCCTCACACAACTTTAAATTAGTAATGAGAGAAAACCCTTTCTCTCTTGTTTTAATAAATTCACCACAGACATAACAAAATGAGTCTGGAGGATGTTTACAACCTTTAGGCGCCATAGATGCTACTAAATAATCAGACAAAATAAACAAGTCGTGCAGTCACAGACAATCAAGCTCATGCTACCGATTGACCAACAGACCAACCGCATATACGGAACGTAGTGGGGATATACGGTTCCCTCTATTCCAGTTTTAGAATCATTTTTTCTTTCGAAATATCGTGATTGTAACAATACAATCAAACTTTAGATCGTAAAACCAGCTATTTCCTTTGTTTTTGGTGCTGTAGAACAAGAAAAAAAAGGTCTGAACCCAGACTCAGAAAAAAGATTATTTTTTGTTGAGCCCAAAATCCGCACCAAACCGTTGTTCGTAGGTAGGAGATGAATAGGCTTCTCGTGGATAGCCCTAGGATTTTCTTTGACTCAAATTTTGCAGTTTTGTTTATTGACGTACCCACCGAGATCAAAGTGCGCCTCAACGCGCACGCGATAATTTTGTCTGACAGCTCAGGATCCACTTGTTGGCTTTGTAGTACCCAATTAATATTGTTCTAGAGTGTACTATGAAATGTAAATATGTACATATTTACATTACACTACAGCAATCATATTTTTAAAGTCGAACTTTAAACGGAATACAAATGCTGCGAAATTTATATCAGGCGTTCCTATTGAGACGTGAGTACACGCATGGATTACACTGGTAATCCGTTAATTTTTTTAAATTAATATTTATTACAACACATTTATTTGCCCCGAATATAGACTAGCCCTTATTAAAGAATAAGGGTTAAAATATTTTATTGTTCAGGGTGTCCATTTTTGGACACTTTTGCAGGGTATCTCGGTTAACTTTAAAGATAGAGAGCTGCAGTTTTCACAATACTGTGCTACTTTTTCGTGAAACGTATGATGTTATAAACATAATTTTCATGCCCCCCTTCGCCTCGGAGATACGGGGCGATTTTGAAAATGTGTCATTAACCTCTCATATCTCAGTGGCCTTTTGACTTATTCGTAAGGTAAAAACTGAATATTATAGAGTTTTTTTGTGGAATCCAGTGGTTTAGTCAATTTTTTTGTAGAAGGAACGAATTTGAAGATAAAAACCAAAGTTTCATTTGATTTTTTTTTAAATAAAATGCAATTAAAAAAAACACATTTTTCTCTCTCAAAATTTAAGAATTGTCGACAAAATGATGTAAAATTTGTTTAGAAAAAATAATAAATAAAATACCTAAGCGTATTAATTTTTTCGCAAGTGGGTCAATTCAAAAATTGAACTCTTTTCGCAAATTACAAAATATATTTTTTTCTTTACCATAACATTCCTAGTAGGCTCACTATTAAAAAACCTGAACTTGGAATGGGTCCCATAAGTAGCAACAGGGGTCACAACTTTAAAATCTCACGGGCCGCTCCTGCACTAAATACACTCGAATTTCAAAATTTGCAGGGACGATCGATCATGCTTTAAAAAGGCCGTACGGCTAAGTAATATAATATGTCACTTTTGTGTTAGAGAAAACGGTAATAATTTTGAGCAACTTTTGTGATTCATGAAATATAAACAAAGATTTTTTTACATTTACATTTTAAATTTACTAAAAATCCTCTGTTTCCTGTTTTATCTAAATTTGTTCGGAACAGTAATTTTATTTATTCAAAGTTCGATTCAGGTATGTTATTGGGATTTTAAATTTTAAAAATAAAGGTCAATGTTAGTTAAATATCTGTATTCATTTGTTTCAAAGCATTATATCACGTCCTATTACTATGAAAGATTATACCCTTTTTTTAAACTGTAAAATTCGGAAGTTATTCCACAAGATATATAGGTACCAAAAATTATATATTTTTGAAAAGCTTATGAAAAAAGCAATCGAATGAAAACAAAATATACAGGGTGTCCCATTTAATAATAATGCAACTTTTGATTCTATCTTCAAATTTGTTCCTTCTACAAAAAAAAATTGACTACACCGCTAGATTTAACGCAAATCACTATATAATAATCAGTTTTTACCTTACCGATAAGTTAAAAGGCAACTGATATAAAAAGGGTGCTTGAAATGACACATTTTTAAAATCGCCCTGTATCTCAGTAACGAAGGGGCTATAAAAATTCTGTTTATAGCATCATACGTTTCACGAAAACGTAGCACAGTATGCGAAAACCGCAGCTCTCTATCTTTAAAGATAACCAAGATACCCTGCAAAAGTGTCGCAAGTTCGAGACCCTGTATATTTGAAAACAATTATTACTGTTTTAATTATTTTATTGAAATACCTACTACATTTTAAATTTTTAGGAAGTAAAATATTTAGAAAACATGAAAAAAAAATTTCAAATAAAATCAAAAGTTAGTCTGTTAGCAGTTTCACCGCCCTACATTTCATCATAAGAAGCTGCTTTATGACGCTGATTTTCTTGTGCGCATCTTAAGCATATTTTTTTAAGATGTAGGTACTGGGCAAGTCCACTGATTACAAACTCTGCTCCATTTTCTAGTGCTTTTGTTTCTTGCTCTACCACCCACTAAGACAGCGTCCAACAGCTGAATTTCGAATGTGAGTTACTAGTGGGGTTTCTTTTTTATTTTTAGTAGACTTCTAATGCGTTCTTTGATCTGAGATGAAATATGAGAAGCTTCCAGTCGTTTTATCTTTAATGGTTTCAGTAACTGAAAATCGATTTCTTTAATATGCCCTCGCCTTGAGAGGCATTATCTGCTTTATATGGAGAGTAACCATTTATGCACATAATAGTCAATAAATCAAAAAAAAATCGAGAATTTTATGATACCTCATACAGTGTGCATAACTGATCTAAATCAGCACCAAATTTTGTTTTATTGTAGTTTCTTAAGATTGCGGGCTTCCGTTGTTCCCCTGTTTCAGCATCAATAGGGTTGTCATGATGCATAGTTGACAAAGATACAACAGCTTTATTCTTTTCGATACCAAGATGCATGTTTCTTGGTAAAATCCGAATAAAGATTACTTCCTCTCTCTGCCCTGTAATAGATTCTTTTGAAAATTTCTTTTTATTTTTACGTACGGTACCTACAATTGTCAACCATTTTTGTAAAAAGTCAATGGCCAGAGGAACACTGGTAAACAAATTATCCATTGTAATGTTTCTTTCCGTGCATTCAATTGGTTATACCATTCATTTCACTACTTATAAGCTAATCCAGGAAACTTGAAATGGACCATCAGAGTATTTTCCGAAATATATTTTCATCTTGTAGGTACAACATCGCATCAAGAAGCAAAAGCGATTCCTAAGCATTGAAAAATATACAGCTTCTCTTTCTGTTCCGCCGCTATTGTTCCACATTTGTAAAATATTTTGTCTCCCAGATTTAGGAACACCAGTACAACTAACACACCAGAACCAATGTAAAAAATTCCAAAGTGTGTCTTAACTTCTTCATTATCTGTCAGTTTAGCATCCCTTAGGCGTTGATATTTACTTCTAATATTAGTAATAAACGTGTTTGTACACGGTGTTATAGTCTGGACTATATCATAATCCAAAAAGCATTGTAGAGACTCAGGTTTTGTTTTTGCATTTCCCGTCTCTCCTTTTTGCCCAGGGAGCCGTAAAACAATGTTGCATGTACGAGTTCGAGAGTTAGGAGCTGTACAAACTTTACTCCATTTACTAGTTTGATCTTTGCCTTGTAGTATTTGGAGACTATGTCACTCTCACCATCATCCTGATCACTGTCCGAAGATACACATAGCCATCGTTTCGTCACGAACCTCTTCTCCATCTGACCAACCATTACCGCTGTCCTCGATTGCTGGTTCTTTCGGATCATCTAAGTTGCACCACTCAGTCAGAACACTTTCAAAATTTGAACCGTCGGACCTTATTCTTTTCCTCTGAGCCATTATACTGACGCTACAAATCGTAAACGTAAATAGTTTCCCATTAATTTTATCTAAAAAAACTTACTTGGTATTGAATTCCCAGTTTTATTAAAGTCACGTTAGTTCACGCGTAAATTACAATTATTATTGTAACCAGTCAGTTATACAGGCACGTCGTTACGCGCGGAGTCGCAACCCTACTGATGTTCATCCACTACTCACTCGTGAGGTATTATAGGACGCAGGAAATCCAATATACATAAATGCGAAACAGGCTGACTAAAATATTTTATCCGCACGTGAACCGAAAGGTTAATAGTATATTCTTTAACGAGCGGTAATGTAGGTCATAACTCACGCAGATGAAGTTTGCAGCACGAGCCGAAGGCGAGTGCTGTAATTCATCAAGTGAGTTATGACCATTACCGCAAGTTGAATACTATACTTTATCTACGACTATAACAATAAATACTAAGATACAAGTACAGAGAAAGAACTTTATAATTAGGTATTAACTTAATTTGAAAACGTCAAAATTATTCGAGTGACATTACTTCCCTCAATAACAATAATGGACTGTTTCCTTTCGGCCAATCGGTTTGTACGGAGCCACCTTGATATTCGGTTCGTAAATCTTTTCCGATTTATTATAGTGAGTTATAGCAGTGAGTTATTATAACTCATGTTGTTTGTTTATAGATACTATTAATTGTTCAAAAGTAGTTGAATAATTAATATATAATTTAATAGGAGTAGATAAATGTAATTATTAATGATGGTTCAGTCAGAGAAAAATAAGACAGAGAGAATAATATCTCCTCTTCCCGCCAGCTCGACAAGGCGATGGCCTTCAAACGGCAACACCCCGAGATTGGCGCGTACTATTCTCACAATACACCCCGACATTACCCAGTGCGGTAGCAACACGTCAAGCAGAGAGAGTTTTCCGCGGCGCGTCTCAATACTCACTCTCACTGTGCTTTATAATAACCCAAAATCTGCATAGCACGCCCATGGCAGCTTATTTCGACGTCGGTTTGGAGGTCGTCGAAAGCAAATCGTATTTATGAATGAAATCCGTACGAGATATTATTCTCTCTGTCTTATTTTTCTCTGGTTCCATGATAGTAGACTATCACTGATTCGAGAAATAGGAATCTAACGATGGCAAATATATCTAGACACTTTCTTTAGAGAATCTAATATGATAAATATTAAATCGGCGAAATCTAATATTTCCGCCGATTGACGTCAAGTTGAAAGAATACCCACGAATCAGCAAAAAATATTATTTTTAGTTCCGTGGTTTACCTGGTGGAGGACGTCCAACTCGGTAGATTGCGATGCGCGTTTATACTGTTAGAAATTTTTCTGAAATTACTAACCTTTTTCCTTTATGTAGGATGTACAAAATATACAGTCAGGAGATTTATTATTCGACCACTTGTAATTTTTTCAAAGATAGAGATGAAAATTTTTCATTAAATTTAGTAAAATTTTAAAAATAAGTTAGCAGATGTCTCTTTTCCCGAGAAATGAAAATAACAATATCTCTCCATAGTTATCAGGATCCCTTGGACAAAAAAGATAAAAAAAGGTAATTTGATAAAATTTCGGCGAGCAAAATTATTCGTCCACTTCCAAAAAACTATCTGTTCTTATGCTGATAAAAAAATCCAAAATATAGATTCTAAATTATTTTTAATAGCAGTTTGAGACTCCGTGGTCTAAGGAATACAGCAAATTTCAAAATTTGTCGAAAATTATTAGAAGTGCCTCAAGATATCAGAATCAGATATTTGATAATAAAATTATATCAAGAAGGAAGATCTCAAAGAGACATAAGAAAAATTGTTGGAAGAATAAGCCGGTCAATAGTTGAATATTTTATAAAAAAATATATGAAACAATTCATAGAACAAAAACCTTGCCAGGGAGAGGAAGAAAATTACCAACTTTTCGAGAGAAACAGGAAATGCTAAGAAAAGTTAGTGAAAATCCGCAAACTAATGGGACACACGAAGCCAGGATTACAAAAAGGTTATCAATGTAACAAAAATAGGAAAATTTTTAAGGAGCCAGGGTATACAGTATACAGGCACGAGTTGGTTGAAAGATACCATTAGTAAATAAGAAAAGTAAGAAGAAGCGTCTCGAGTTTGCTCAGAAGCATTTTGACAAAAATACTGAGTACTGTAAAAACATCATAATATAGACTGACGAAATAAAAATCGAATTGTTTGGTAAATCAAAAAAGGATTTAATGTACAGAAAGCGCGGGGAAGCCTACAAAACTAAAAATTTAATTCCAACGGTAAAGCACGGAGGTGATTCCGTTCTAATCTGGGGGTGTATATCATGGCATGGCGTGGGCCAGCTCCGTTTTACTGGCGGAACTATGGATCGGTTCGTCTACATGGACATTTTAAAAAGGAATGTAAGACAAAGTGCGGAGAAAATGTGAATTGGAAACAATTTCATATTTCAGTAAGACAACTATCCAAAGCATACAGCGCGGGTCGTTAAATAGTGGATACATAGCATACCAAGAGTGTTGGAAACGCCGCCGCAATCACCAGGCGTTAACTCGAATGTACATCTATGGTGGGAACCCAAATAAAGGGTGAAAGAACATAACATTTCCAACAAAGTTATAAAATCAAAAGGGTACCCCACACGTTATGTTATTAGTTTTGGTATGCTTGGACGAATTTCGAAAAAAATGTTGGCGAACGAATAATTTTTCTCCCTTGGAATTTAAGAAATTATGTTTTATTTTTGAAAGTTATTGTTGAGGTTGGACTTTAAGTTACTGTTTTAGTACATGAATAGTTGTTTTTATTTTTGTAATGAAAAGCAAATAAACTTAAGTAGTTTTAATTTTGTCCCAATTTTTTTAAAATTTTATAAATGGACGAATAATTAATCTCCCGACTGTAAGTGTTTCGGTGATTATAATTATAATGTATGCAAGCAATTAGGCTCTGACAAATTATTGCCTATATTTTTTTAGCTTTCTTACATGGAAACACTAAAATGTGAACTCAAATTTGCCTGTAAGATCTTTACAAAAAAGAAAAGAGCTAAACCTCTACCATCTGAGTCTTCTTCTTCCAAATCCGACGTCGACCAGGACAATCAAGACAAACTTAGTATTGCAAAAAGTTTATTTAGCAAATCTGCTTCACTTTTAAATATTAATATTGCAACGGATGATGGATTAAAACGCAGACATAGAAGCCCATCCAAAGCTTCAAAAACTACTAGTCATCATTTGAGAGCTAACTGATTTAAATATTTAAAAGTTGTGCTACATTTTTTTAGTAAAAATTTAGCTGTTAGAAATATTTTTATATAGTTCTACATAGCTAAATTAGAATATGTTTAAAGATTTAAAATGTTTCATTTTCCTGTATTCCTTATATTGAAAATATTTTTACTAATACGCAGTTTACTAGGTTTAATCTAATCGAATATTTTTAAACGTCAAGAGTTGCAGCCCTTAAAAAATGTGATTTCAAATAGGTATCTGGGTATGACTTTTTTTCGCGACAGTGCTTAAGGACCACGTATTTGTTTTTTTTAAATTTCAGTAAAATCAATAAGATTGTAACAATTTGCTACCATTTGAAATAGTAGACCTAGTTAAATAAAACCCGTCTGCCCCTAAAAAATGACAAAATGAAAGCAATTTTGCACTTAACCACGTATTTATCTAAATACTCTCGGCAAACAGACCTAATATGCCCGCAAATTAAAAACAAACAGAACCTCGTGATGGAACAATATCTGGTAACAACGTAGCAACAAAGGTTTACAAGATGTTTTCAGTTTTAGTAAAAAAAGTTGAAAAACATCTCCAGTATTCCATACCAAATACTCGGACCCTAAAAATTAAATCGGATTTAATTAGTATATGATGCTCTGGATTCTTCATAATGATAAGGGATGGCAAATAAATTGTATGTGAACTTTTAGAAAAATTCTCAAATGAAAAATTTTTAAAAGCAAAATAATAATTAGGTTTTGATAACTTTGTGCGTACTACAACTGTTTTGTATTTTTTTCTTTTATTAATTTGTTCATTTTCAAAATTATTTCTAATGCTAAAACCTATTAAGAAAATTTTTGTTGTACCTATTGATGAAAGAAAAGTTTTTTTCCCTTAATTGGCTAGTTTTCCCTTGCTTGAAACTGAGCCAAATAAATAAAGATTAAGCATCTTAAAGGATTAGTTTCAATTTATTTTTACTTTAAATCAACAACGAAACGTTTTACAAAACAAAAAATTATAACCACAAAAATTCAACTTTTTTTCGCAAATTACAAAATATTTTTTTTAACAAAACCTTCCTAGTAGGCTCACTATTAGAGACAATAAACTTGGTATGGGTCCCGTAAGTAGCAACTACGTCCTTACCTGGTCCAGAGTAGGCTTTGCCCACAATTGCAAGCCATAATTTGTATATAATGATAACATTTGACGATAAATACTTTTATAATTATATAAAATAATGACTTTTAACCAAGAGTTGTTACATCTTTAAGAAACATGATACTTGAAACAACTAACTAACAATTAGGAAATTATGAATAAAATAAAATAGTGAAGTATAACAGTTCATTTTCATTATACACAAAATATTTAACCTGCGCTAAAAACAGGAGTTCTTAATAGGGCAAAATCTCAGCATCGGCTGGCCCTGACAATAATATTTATTAGCTAGAGAGTGCAAATGAAAATCATTGAAGGATGTCTAAAAATTGGCAATGTTGGTACTTAAGTATAAACAAAAACTGGGTTGGGTAAAAATAAATTATAATAACATAACACTTTAAAAAATGTAACGTTGTAAATATTAGGCAATTACTAAAATTGCTTTTTATCACAAATAGTACCATCGTACTATGCACCTAAATGCATTCCAGCAGCCGCCAAAAGCAGTGTTATCCGTTTTATCAGAAACCTTATTAATAATTTGTTCTTTTTCGATTTATCACATGGATATTATTGTCAAAAAGTCAAAGTTAAAGTCAAAAATAGCTTTATTGTATGAAGAAATCGATTATCATTGACAAAGCACTTACTAAAACTAAAACAAATAAGAAATATAGATCAAAAATCAAAAATAAAGAATAATACAAAATTAACGAATATAACAATAAACAAAACTCAACCTAAGTTAGGTAATATCTAATTTCAAGAAATAGAATTCAAAGAAACAACTTTAAAGTGTATATAAATGAAATGGTAAAAGTCAAAGACTACATTGCGGACACAAAAGTGCTACACTTGAAGACACAAAAGTGCCATAAAACTAGATAATTCAGTGCCGGCCTTACCTGATTTACCGCCGGGTGCAATTCAAGTACCACCACCTCTTATAAGTTTCTAATTTTTAGAGTTAAAATTTAGCAGATTTTGAAATAATGAAACAATAAAAATATAACAATATTCAATTCAACAATATAAAAGTAAACAAACAGATACATTGTTTGGGTGACTGTAGAGGTTATCTTCCCTGCATATAAAAGAAGAGACTGACTGACTGTTTGACTGACGTATCAACGCACTGCCCTCACTGCTGGGTCTAGAAACTTGAAATTTAGAACAGAGTTTTCTTATGTAACATAGGCATCTACTAAGGAAGGGTTTTTCAAAATTCAACCCCTTAGGGGGTGAAATAGGGGTTCAAATTTTGTATGGAGAAAATATATTAGATGGCCCTTTAAACTCCAAACTTCATGGAAGTACTCTCAAAAATAACGTTCACATTCACTAAGAAGGTTTAAAATTTAGTACCGGCTTAAATTAAGATCTCTTAGTTGGTCAGTTATGCTTTGATAGGTTTTTGTCCCGTCATTATTAATAAGTCGTCATTAAAAACTTATAAATTATTGTGATACTTCGGCGATTTGCTTGGTTTCCAAATATTTTCATCTTGGAACGGATTGCTAAAATGAATTCGTTTCTATTATTGTTGAAAGTACGTACCAAATTGCCCTTCTCTTTATAAATTCGCGAAAAACCTTAGAACAAAATGCACAGATTAAAACTTTTGGTTGTCAAATTAGACCGGACTAGCGTTGGAGAATCTGGCCGTAAATGTTTAAGCACGTATTTAACTGTTTTTAATTAAATCAATCCCTAAAAGGATGAAGCTAACGTATACAAAATAGTGAGAAAAACTAACTCTTGTACTTCTCAGTGACTAAAAGTAACCAAAACCTAAACAAAAAAGAGATTAGGTTAACAACTTATCATCCTTATTAATTCGCTTCTCAACCTTTTGACACAGACCAAAGGATAATATCTATTCTTATCAGCTTAATATCACTCTCGCTACATTTCATTACAGTTAAAAAAAGCACTAAACACTAAAATCACAATAAAAGCATTGTAAAGAAATATGTCATGAAAAATACTGCCTTTTTTAAACTGGTGAAGTGATAGTACTAACTCAAACTAGCTATAACTAACTCAAAACGCTCAATTTCAAAAAGTTAAAATACCTAAAATAATCCCGGGGTCAGCTGTTCAAATGAAAACTAATACCCAACTAAACGTACGTGTGAAATGTGTTTATTAACTTAATATTGCACAACACTCAGCGCGTGCGATAATTTATTAAATAGCACTGTAATAAATAATTAAATTTGTTAGGATTATTTAATAAACACTACAAAGCACAAAACTTTGTTTTAATGAACAGAATAAAACATTCCAACAATGACCTCAACTTATTGAAAATGTTGAAAATACTACTCAAAGAAAATAAAAGGGTAAAAGGATACTACTGTACTTAAAACTATATCTATTCTTAATAGAAACAGAGGTATGGATCTTCTAAAGCAGGCCCTACACGATCATTATTACTGTCAGTATTAAAAAATATTGTCAGTAATATTGATCGTGTACGAAGTATAGAATGATGGAATAAAGTAAAGTATTGAAGGTTATTCGATTATTTTAATATTTTATAATACTGACAGTATTGCTGTTGCGTGAAATACTGACAGTAATAATGATCGTGTAGGGCCTGCTTTAACGAGGATATTACAATATGCAACCATCATACATATAGGTATAAGTAGAGCATATTAGCTAGTAATAAAAGTATTTCAAATAAAGGTATTTCAACAAAATTTGATATTAAAAATTTTTAAGTGTTACGTTTTGTATGTATTTTATATTTTAACTGCCCCGTAAGAGTTTTTACGCTTATTATTAGAAAAAGAAACGCTATCTAAATTATAAAGTACTCAGAATTCCAAAAAAGCCGCCGCTAGAACCTATAACCTATAAGAGCGCGGTTAATTCTAAAAGGTCTCTCGTCCTCCCATGTTGCTTGGGTTTGCTTGGGTTTGATGATGAGATGCAAAATGTTAAAATAATATTTAAAAAATAACACTAATGTTAGAGCGGCTCAACGACAATATGAAGAAAGTATTAAAGAGGGACAAAGAACTCTCTCACTAAACACCATAATAAAAACAAATAGAAGACTAGAAAAAAAAAAGAAATTCTGATCAATGGAAAAAGAAGAGAAAGATATGAAGAAAGGGACCTAGCGATTTTATTATATTTTCAAGAGGATCCAAAAAAATCAATTCCCGATTGTGTGCGGTATCTCAGATATGCAAGAAGAAATAAAATGTTGACTTATGGAACAGTTCAAAGAACGTTAGAAAGTATTTTAAGTATAGACCTTATAAAATTACGCCAGTTCAAAAGCTTAGTGCAGATCAGAAAGAAAGGACATATACTTTCGTCACAAATATTAACGAACAAACGGGCCAGATCCTAATTTATTTCGTTCTATCGTTTGGATAGACGAAGCAACTTCCGCAACTGCAGGAATGTTTAATAGACGAAATGTTTATGTTTGGTCGGATGAAAATCTCTACCGTCAAAGATATTGCTTTTCAGGGGCGTAATCCAATCAACGTTCGGTGTGGGATATTACAAAATAAAATTGTAGGATCATTGTTTTTTCGGGGAGCATTAACTGGCCAGAGCTATCTTAATTTTTTAAAATGAAATCGAAGATATTTTCGACGAATTGCCTCTTCAAGAACGTCGAAGTATTATAATAATATGGCAACAGGACGAAGCTCCTCCCCATAATATAATTGAGGTTCGCAGTTTTTTAAACAATCAGTATAACGAATGGATCGGTAAATATGAAACGTTACATTGGCTTGCAAATAGCCTAGACCTCACACCTTTAGCTTTTTCTTTGGGGTCATTTAAAAAATGTAGTATACAGCAATCATAATGAAAATATTGAAGAAATTCAAAGGAAGGTGAGAAATGAAGCAAGAAGTCTGAACGAATATGATGCTGAAAGTATTATAACCACATTTCAGAGGCAGAGAAGAATGTATGAAAAGTGAGAAGAATTAAATGGCGGACATGTTGAAAATTTCATTTGATATTTATTCGCCATTGTTAACATTTATCTCTTAATGTTATAATTTATTTGTTATTGTTTATAATCACTGATTATTGCTTTCAAATATGAATAACTAATAAAAATCAACATTTATTGTTTAATAGAATAACTCATTTTGCATAAAAATAAAATCATAAATTCACTGTGACTAAACTATTATTGTCAACCTGGACATTACCTTGGACTTACATATGAAGAAGATTTAAAAAGGTAGCAGGTATTTTGTTCGAAACCTGGATATTTACGTTTAAAGTATATTTATGCGAAATAATTTTTAATTTGAAATATTTCAAAAACGATTGAAAAACGCATAGGGTATGTTATATAAAATATGTCTAGAACTTCTCCTAGAATCCAAAAGTATGATAAAAATAATACCACCCAATTTAAAATAAGCGAGAAAATCGATGTTAAATACTATATTTTTTTTATTGGGTGCTCAATTGTTTTGCTGATAAATCTTATGAATGATCCATAAAAATTCCCCATACTTTCATATTTAACATTTTTTCTCATCTTTAAAAATAAAAAAGTTACAAGGCCTGTTCACTTTTATTTGGATATCCCTGTACACTAGTTGACAAAAAATTCGTCGGTCTAATTCACAGTTTAAGAATTGTCGAAAGATACTCTAAATAGTCTAGTCATTTTTTTGAAGTCAGCGAAATGCCGGCATTTTTTGCAGTCGGTCATAAAGCACTTTAGCGCCTGGTTCTGCTAGGAATCAAGCGCTACCATTCGACGATGGCGCGACGGATATAGGCGAAAGGCGAGCAACGGCAGACGGGGGATTTACAGCGCGATAAGCAAGTGCGCCGACTTACTAGAATATCTTTCGCCGATGGTTCCAGTGTCAATTTTTTAAGAAAGTTCATTAAAAAACGGTTAGACTGTGGACTACGATTTTTTGACATGGATGAAAGTGGCTATAATTTTACTGAGAAAAATAATACTTACTTTGTTTCTATGCACTAGTTTGGATTTATCGCTTGTTCAGTAGACAATTTACAATGATGTTTTCCAAAAATTAAATGTATTTCTTAGATATTATTTGCATTTTTATGTTATAATTGGAAAATTAACATAATCTTTAAAACCCTTAAAGCTTATGTTTAGTTTTATCTTTATAGTTCTAAAAGAACAAGGCTAACAAGGGGATATTTTTATAATTCAGCATAAAAACCCAATGGCTTGCTTTAAAAAAAAAGCACTGCATAATGCATATGCATAACTCACTCTTTGAAAAAGTGACAAATCACTAGATTATCATGCAAAATTTTACCAGAAATAATGAGAATTTGCAGTAAAATTGTTATTTAAAATAACGCAACGAAGTCCCAGTGGACTCACGTATGACTCCCTTCGCTCAAACTAAAGATTAATTAATAATTTCATCTCAGTACTTCTCAGCACAAAAAAATAAAGGGTTTGCTCAACTTTTAAACAATGTCGAAATCAAGAAGTATAGTGAAATGGACTTTTAATTTTACGTACATTTTGTTACTTTTCTCCGAAATAAAAGATGTTGCTTTACGTTTAAATCGCTTCTATTATTCTTAGTTAAGAAGTTAGATGCAAAATTTACTAAAGTTTACGTCAACACTCACGCTTTACGACTTTGATAACTTAATTTTTAATTTTCCTGTAGCTTATATAAAAAAGAAGTAAATTAAACAAGTAGGTCAACTAATTTGGCCTGGTAATCTGGTAAGTTTTAGCTTCTATTAAAACAGTTTCCCTTCAATATCTTAAAACAATAATTATTGTCTCAAAATATCTTAAAATAAGAAAGGAGCAAAGGTGATTTTTGCATAATATACATATACGCTTCATATATCTAAATTAATATTGAAACGGCGATAAAGGCTTTGTTTTGCTATTATCATATAGGTGACCAATAACAGAAGAGATTTGTGTTATTTATTTAATAAACCTAAAGTCGCGACTATTCTGTAATAACCACTTCAATAACAAATTTATTTTTTAAGAACTCATGCTCTCCAGAGGGCGACGCCTTAAAGAAGAGCCTCATACGTGTTGCTACGGATTTATAGTATCACGAGTGAAGCAGAAAATTACTAAACGGAGACAGAAAAGCGCTTTAATGGTCTCTTAGGAGTTAAGTAAATGTGTAAGCAGGTACATCTACAGGGTGTTCCAAAAGTGACGGAACATAGAGCAACAGTGTCAACAAAATATAACGATTTAGCTTTACTTGTTAAATCCGAAAATTAATACTACCGGAGATACAGGGCGGTAAAGTAAGAACTTTAGTTTCGATTTTTTCCATATTCTAAAAAGTTTTTAACATCGTTCAAATTGTCTCAGACTTTTTTATAAGTAGATGTACGGACTCTTTAGTGAAAAAATGTTCTAGTCTTGTCTGCTTTAGACAAAAAAGGCATACCGGTTAAATAACGCTAATGTTAGCCGTTGTACTAAGAAATAAATATAATGAATGAAAAGAGTACAAAACAATAGAGAAAATAAAGAAAAAATAAAATAATCGGTCAAGTGCAAGCTATATTTGCACAATTAGTGTTCCGTGCAATTAGTTAACCGCGACCTGAGCATACCTCATCTCCGCCTATCAGCCGCGCAACCCGCCGCCGACGCGACGGCACCAACGTATCACATCGCGTATGCGCGCAACTGAGTTTCGACTAAGCCAAATTAAAAATTTTGAAAAACGTTTGAGAACAAAAGTTGTTCCTTACATCGTGAGAAATATTTGTTGTCAAAAAAATTTTCTCTAAAACCAGTGGTTCAGCAGTTGTAAGGAAATAAACAATTAAATTGTTTATAACAATTGATCGCGCTAGAATTTTTTAATTCTGATAATTTTATTATTAATTCTTAATGCTCATGATTTTTTTCAGATTTTTCTGAGCGATTCTTCTGGTGATAAGGGTAGGGGACAGCAATTTTAAAGCGTTTTTTTCCAAAAAATGCATAAAAAAATACATTATACTGTTATGAAATTTACTGTATATACGGAAACCGATAAATCCTGATATGAAATAATATTATTATTAATTAATTATAAAATTAATGACATGACTGTTGCACGAATGCCATTTGCTAAAAGAATTACTTAGCATCGTGTGTTTTGTAATCCTTTCACAGAAAAGTTTAGTTGTGGGAACGGTATCCGAAGGACGCTTCCTAAGAAACACTATAAATCGTACATAATATGCTACTATTTTCATGAAATTTTTGTTGATATCTGCATGTTAAATTTTGGCGCAAGTAAAACATCGGCATCGACTAAATTTCTGACTGAAAGTCAAAGAATTTTTCTTTTTAAAAATTATTTTCACCACAAAACACTTGTAGTTAGTTAGAATTAGGACGAAATAAATAGTCTTAGAAAAATGGTTTCTGAGATGTGTAAAATCAGGGAGTACTAATGTGGGGATATTAATATATTTATACTATTATAATTAATTGTTGCAGATGGATGTACATACCTTGGGTGAAAAGATTTTAACAGATCCTTTTATTTCTAGTCATGTTAGTCTAGATTTAATAGTATCAGCAGTAGCCGAAAAAGAATTGTTTATTTATACTAGTCATTAGGCCTTTTTTAGGGAATTTTGAGTGAATTTAATTTAATATTAATTATTGTAAAGCATCTTTAATAGCGCGACGAAGCATAAAGCCAGGATGAGTTTCCGGAAAAGTAAGCTGCTATTAGAAATAACTTTCTTGTTGTTTTCAAAGTTTTGAAACCAGTCACAAAAGTAGAACAGTAGGCATTGTGGAGCATAGAAACTTAATTATTCATTGTCTGGTTTGAGAAATATTAGCGGGATACCTACTTTAAGCATTGTGGCTGAAGTACAAATGTTTTAAGATTCTTAAAAACGGAAATGAGTTTCAGTGTATAGGAAACAAAAACATACTGTTTTATTTATCCCTTATGTTAATAATTAGTATTCAAGGAAATAAGATCCCGCTGAAATGAAGACTAACACATAAAATCATAATAATTTTAATTTGTTTTTATTTTCGATCTAAGATAACGTCTGTCCCAATATTTTCCTGTAAATGCTGAACTGTTCGTGGCTATATACAATATATTAGAGAATAGTTTATTTGTAGTGGCCTCTTGGTCTATGACGGAATCGTAATTTTAATGTTTTACTTTTTGTGATGGTACATATCGGTGTACATGATCAAGCCCCGGACAATTTTGCAATTACAGGAAAACATTGGGAGCAGGAATTACGGCAGCCGGCTTCGACTTGAGCCGCTCCTAGACTATGCCCTGTCTAAGGTACAAACTGTCACAGACTAAGCGAGCCTCGAGTCTAAGTCGGCTTAACAGAGAGCAAAGCATCATAACGCTGGTAATCATAGACAATGGTGGTAATGGAACCGTAGTAGAGCCCGTCTTTGCGAAGTCGAAAATGGGCAGCATTTAGAAGGTAAATAAAAATAATAAGCAACAAAAATATTACCTCCAAGTAAACTTTGTCGTGAACCAACCACACTTTCTTGCAGAATAAGTTCAGGATTTAACTTTCACCATTACAAGGAGAGTCACTAGCGAAGGTAAGTAGTGCCGTAAGAATCAAATGCGTGTTGGTAGGTTAGCGTAGTGAAATAACGTAAAAAGGACTGACCGAATAGTACTAACTAAAAAACAGTCGAAGAAACTGAGACTACATTGTGGACAATATTATTTACCTCGCTCTTTTCCGCAACAAAGAATTTAATATACTTCCACTTACACTTCAGAACTTAAAGTTAAAGTTCTGAAAAATCAAAATTCAAAAGTCCTGAAATCGAAATTTGAAAAGGCAACGAGTCGAGCCGAATGCGAGTAGCTTGCGCATGCATGCCAAAGAATGCCCTAGCTTAAATGCCGAAGAGTAGGGGAGGGTTAAAAAGGCGCCACTGTTTTATTAGCCGGGTTAAAAACAGAAACCTTCCTAGTGAACATTGGAACCTCGCTTTCAACTCAGTAATTAAAGCAAACATAAATAAAAATTAAATTCAAACTGCACTGTTCCATAGACTAAAGAATACTGTTTCTCGAGTCAAATAAACCACCTAAATTTCAAAAACAAATTTACAATTTATATTTCCTGACTGTAGTGAAAAGTTTCACCAGTAAATTTTTACATATTTGGAGAAAATTAGTACAGTACTTATTAATTTAAAAATATTACTAAGGTAGATGCTAAACAAAATAAGGCGCAAAATTACTCAGTCACGTGACTCGCAGATAGATACTAATGACGCAAGTTAGGTTATGTAAACATAGGTCACAAGACCAAGAACGTTAAGTGCAACACTGCAGAAGAAAACATAATAAAGAAATTTAAGTTACATTCTTTTATGCGCAATTAAAAAAAGGCTCTCCTGTAGCTAGCTGAGCAAACCTACACATAAGTAGCTTTAAGATAATTATTGATAATTTACTAAACAAAAAATGTTATTAAAATTAGAATGCCAGTAAAAAAAGGTGACGGTGATCAGTCAGCTGAGAAAAATATTAAAATCTTCAAATTGTACCAAACACAATTAAAGTTAATTTCAGGTAAAGTTGGAAAAAAAATAATAATAAAGGAAAAATATTGCCTGAAGGATCTGTCGTCCGATGATAGTGTCCCGGCCCAAGGGTATGACGGCCTAGGTATACTTGTCAACTGGCTCTGATGAAGGCTTAGATTTTCAGTTTGAGCAACAAAGCTCATTTTCCTGCCCTGGCAAATGAGGTGTTCGAGGACAAAAGGTGTCTGTGAAGCAGGAACAGGAAAGTGGAGGAAAACATTCTCTAAGGGAAAAGATTAGGAGAAGATTCCCTTGCATAAAAAGGAGATGGAGAGATGTAGAAAAGAACTCCTTCGGTCAAAAAGGTAGGATGAGACCCTAATAAAAAAAAAAAAAAAGGTATGCATCGACAAGGAAAGGTGACAAAACGAGTATTTATATTAAAATATTATGGATAACTTTAGAGTCTAACATATTTTAAGGAAAGCCATAAAATTAAGGGAAAATGGTTTACTTTGTAGTCATAAAATTTACGACAAATAGAAACGAGATAATAAACCCTCGTTTCTCGATTAGGTAAAGGAATATGCCAGAGGAGAACATGGACGTATCTAGAAACGTTTTGGCGATTCACTAATTACCGCGAGATAACGAATATTCTTCTTTATAGAAAAGGATGGAATGACAATTACGGATATAAGTAACTGCTAGATTTATAAAAATTCAAAGTCTATGTAAAGGCTTTTTGGATGTGATTTTTTTTACCTTTGGAAAGTTAACCTAAAGGAGGTTTTTTCGATCACGTATCCAAAGTACCTTAGCGTAAATTAGTATAGTGTTGTAACCTGTATATAATGGATAAATCATCCATTAAACAAATAACAATTTAGACAATTTTGTTTTGTAGAAAATTCGGCGTTACTCCGGCTCAGTAACGGGCGAAGGGCTAAAAGAGACCCTAGTCTAGGTAGTACTAGGGAAAAATATCGAAAGACAGTCTTAAACTGGCCATTTCGAAGTGCGTCTGGTTTGTATAAAATGGAGTTTCGGTAACTTCCTTTAAAGACGCGTTCGCATATTTCGCGCCATGTGAGAACTTAATTAATATGCAGTCAGGGACTTGTGTAACTTAACGGGGATAACAGATGTAAGGGTAAATTTTTAACGTTATTTTTTATGGAGAATTGATAGATTACAAAGCAATGATCTTTTCTGTTATATCTTTATTAATTCGAGTTTTATTGTATTAGTAAACGCTTGTCCAGATCATTGTTCAGCTCATTATTTAACATTCGTTAAATTCTTCTTTATTGTTTTATATCATTATTATTAATTTTTTTTGTCAATTGTTATATCGTTCATTGTACAGTAAATTTTCATCTATTTCGATAATATATATCTATTTGTTATACAAAGTCAGGGGTTTTATTTAATGGCAAGATTGACATTACTTATTAAGTTCAAACTTCGTTGGCCGTCGGTGTCAAGAAGGAGACGGCGCGACAAGTAAAAACTGTAGATGGCGACCACTTCCAGAACTTCTATCTTAAAAGGGCGACAACTTGAGCGTTCTAGATCCACTGCAAGATTGAGGTTTGA
This sequence comes from Philopedon plagiatum, assembly GCA_963971165.1. Taxonomy (NCBI): domain Eukaryota; kingdom Metazoa; phylum Arthropoda; class Insecta; order Coleoptera; family Curculionidae; genus Philopedon; species Philopedon plagiatum. The sequence continues at coordinate 38,875,914 of OZ020189.1, read as the reverse complement.
GTAACGTAGAGTCATGTACTAATATTCACTAACTTTAGCTTCCTTTCATTTGAATAATACTGTGACTACAATAAGACATCTTTGTCAAATGCAGAGTTTATTCTAGATAATTTATAAGAACCCAAAAGCGGAATATTGTTATATGTTCATTTGGCTTTATCTGACATAGATAAGAAAAATGATTCAATCTGTGACATATATAAAATTGGTGTCAGGTTTCTTAGGTAATTTTGATACGGTTTTTTTATTATTATTCCCGGATAGCTTGCGATGTATTCAAAATTTATTAAATTGTCTAGATTTTATTTGTAAAAGTAATTGCGCTACAGAGAGAAAATCAAGTGCTATTTTGTTTGTGTTTTGATATAAACCTATGTGTTATTATTCTTAAGTCAATTATAATCGCCATTACTAAAAAAAGTATGCATTCAATTAAATATCGTAGTTATTTAAGAATGGCGAACTTAGTCTAACAGTTACATATTTAACGACTGTCTCTGTCATGCTACATTGGTGTTTTTTATGTGCAACTATCATTTTAAGACTGTTTGCTAAAAACGATTTCTTCACAAAGTTTACTTTAACGATTAGAATAACCACTGGATGGCGCCAAACAACGTTACATCAAAAAGCAATTATCTTCATATCGCTGCTTAGGACTATTAGCTCAATACATTTATTTATTCTGGTACGTAAGATGGCTGCTCGTAGGTGATTCATTTGTGTTAAGTAGTAGATTTATTTCTTTCCTAAAACCAACCCGCATTTCTGTCTCATAAATTTTACAATAATAAAGCTTTTTAAACTAATTAACATAGTGTAAGAGTTTCTTTAGGTAAAATGCAAATTCTTTGGCAAATTGAAGAGTTCTTGTTGACAACGCGACTTCGAAATTAACAAAGTTCCTCGAAGTAATTAAGAAAATACGGCGGTGACCTAACGAAAGCGCCTCAAGTTTTCGCATTTTGAGTTTTACTAGCTTTTGGGGAATAATCTAGGCTGAGATAATTTTAATAGTTTTTCAGTGAGAAAGGATATAGTGGAACAATGAAATACCACACTAACGTCTCATGATCATTGAGAGCATTCCTCCAGAAACGGTAACTTCCACTTGAATTCATAAACAGATTTAATGATCCTTTATGTTACCTAAATACGATTACTAGTCTATGACTTTGTTATGTTCATTAAAAAATTAACACGGATTCCAAATTTTCCATATTCTCTTGAAAAACATCATCTTTTAAGCGTACTAATTCGTACGTGTCCCGTTAAAATAATTTGTATTTTTTTTCTAATTAAATGCAGTGTCTTCAATTTCTTGTTTTATTTCTACTGAAATCTTATTATAATTATAACAAAAACAAAACTTATAAAGTATAACTTAAACAACTTTATAAAGTATATTAATATACTTTATAAAGTTGTTTTGTAGTTAGCAGTTTATTGTTGACATTTTCGCTAAAAATTTAATAAAAGATATTAGAGTCGAACTCTGGTACAAAAGTTGTTCCGTTCCAACTCAATCTTTTTTCGCCATAACATTAACTTTATAGATATATTATCTTTTACGTTGTTTTCTTTTTTAAAAACGTACCTAGACAAATTGAAGATGCAAAATTTCTAGTTTGCCAACATAGGCTATCTTGACATGATAAAAGTGACGTATTTCTTATTAGTCATCGTTTTAATTTTGTTTTATCTAAGACATCCCACGTAGACTTCAAGCCTAAGTGGTAACGTACCGCGGGAAAGAAAAGGGAAATGTAGTCTATTGACACGGCATTTGAAGGACTGAAGGTTGGGACAGGAAGGGAAAACATCTGCAGCCAATTTGATTTATAATCTGGAGACCCTAGGTATGAATGAGCGAGAGAAGTGGTCTGTTCTAGGCTTTTGTAGTTGGGCAGTAACGGGATGCATACGTAACGCGCCTCTTGTTCTGTTATGAACAGTAGAGGGGGAATAATACCGGCTAGTTCTTGAGCAAAATGCGTGGAAGTACCGGTAGAAAAGGGATAAATCCCCAACAGCGCGGCGATGAGCGAGAGAAAGGAGTTTTCTTGTGATGACTCGGTCACTGATGAGTCGAATGGTTCTCTTTTGGATAGAATCAACGATGTTAAGTGTCGAAGGTGATGTCGCTTCCCAGATGCGGGAGCAGCACTCTAGGTTTGGTCTTATTTGAGAAACATAGAGAGTGTATACGACGGAAGGAGAGAAGTATTTTCTGGTTCGAAAGAGAAAATCAAGCCTTTTAGCTGGCGATGTGGCTACTGAAGTAACGTGTTTGAGCCAGCAGAGATCATGTTTGGAAGCGATGCAACAAAATCGAACGTTTTATTGTTCTGTAGGGCTTGGCCATTCATGTGGATGGGGTGAGCGTTGCCAAATTTTTTTCGTGACAGAGGGCAAGATGGGTTTGGAGGCGTTGAACTGGACTAAAATCTAATATTAATTAAAGATCTTGGGAAAGGCAGAGGTGCATAGATCCGGGGCTGTTATCCAGCTCTTGATTCGAGACTTGTGGATGGGATTGGCAGTTGAAGAGAGCAGCAGTGGGACTCTGCGTCGTTATAGTAATCTGCTATAGCTTTCTACTATAGAAATCTATTAGCGTTTTCTACTATCGTCAAATGTGCAACTCTGTTTAGTTGTAGACAATGATCGGGTATCTTCGGAACTCGCCAAAGGGTAACTGTCTGAGCTAAAAACATTGCGGAAATTCTAGGGATTTTTAATTTTATAACTAGAAGTTTTGGACAGAAGAAAAAGTTTGGTTATACCCTTGATATTTATGTTCAAAAGCATAGTAGAGTTGGGAGATATAGTGATTTTTCGATATCTGTTAGAACAGAGATGGTGATTTAAGAATAGCCGTTATTTTTAAAGGTGATTTTTCACTAGAGCGATTTTTATTTTTAAGGCGAAAAGGAGCAGCATAGTTGCTTTTACAAGACTGATATTCGATATAAATATTGAATAATGCAGCTACAATTGGAAGTAAAATTATAAGTTGATTTGGTTAGTAAGTTATTAGGGTAAAAATAGTATTTTTTCGAAACGCCCAGTGCCAGAAGCGTAGCGAATATTAATCGAAAATGGCCTTTATCCTTGATTTTTGCGCTAGATTAAGTTAAAAATATTACATTTTTTCCGAAATTAGAATTATAATGCTTTTGGTAATTTTGAGTATAGGTATACCTGAAAATGTTTTTATGACGCTGAATTTAAATACGACAATAAATTAATAAAATTATAATCTCTTAGATACTTTTCAGATTTGAAATTAACCATCTAAAACTGCAAAAAAAATCCCATTTAACAGCTTAAAATTGGGGTCACACTGAGTCTAAAGGAGATTATAAAATACTTAATAACCCACAACATAAATAACAAAAGAATTATAAACAATAGTATAAGAAAATACAATCAAAAAAAAAACATTTCCTTTTATATCTAGCTATGTCCTGCAGTGAGACTCTGCGTCGTTATAGAAAACTACTATTGCGTTCTACTATAGAAATCTATTCGCGTTTTCTACTAAAGAAAATTTGCAACTCTACTTAATTGTAGACTAATGATCGGGTATCTTCGGAACTCGCCAAAGGGATAACTATCGGAGCTAAAAACATTTGCGAAAATTCTAGGGATTTTAAATTTTATAACTAGAAGTTTTGGAGAGAAAGAAAAGTTTGGTTATGTTCAATGTTCAAGGTTCATGTTCAAAAGTATTTTACCCTTTACCTAGGTTCAACTTTTTCAGTTTTTCCATGTGCCATCCAAAGCCCTTCTAGAACTAGTAACACCTAAGTACAGCTTATACAATAACACAGCTACCTAAGTAAGTTAAACAGGGGCGCACCCAGGATTTTGTCTCAGTAGTAGTTTGTAGGAGTGTTTCAGGAATCTCGCGATTTGGTGAATTTTTTCAATTATTAGTGCACTTTTTTAATTTGTGTGTGTCTAGGATGTTAGTGTAGGGAGAACTGCCCCCCCCCCCCTGGGTACGCCGCTGAAGTTAAACACCGCAACGCAAGTCGCAACGTCATCAGCCGAGAACTTACTGCCGCTGTCGACTGGTGACGTTGCGGTGTTGTAACTTAAAGGTCCTCACCTCACGGGCAGAAGAAGCGGAACAGCGGACAGGAACTTCGTTTGTTAAACATGGCAGAATTCAACTAATCATATAACGAAGCGCCTCTCCGCTGTTCCGCTTCCTCCGCCCGTGAGGACCCACTATTATGGCGTTACTAGTTCTAGCATCTTTGGCTATTTATTTGGATATTTTTATTTCTGGATGAGTTTCAGCGAAGTTGATCAAATAAAGCCAGTGTTCACTTCTTACGCGCATTTTACTACAAATATACTTTTTGTTTGTTGCTTATTTAAAACTATTTAGTAAAAAATGTATGTATTTCGATCTCAAAATTTTCAACTGAGTAATTTGTATCCAAATTATAAGCAAAGTACATAAAAGCAAAGTAAGGAGCTTTTACTGGTCCTTTTTATTTTTTATAAGCTCTGCACTTAGGACAATTTGTGGTTATACCTAATGCCAGAGTGAAAATGCTCAAAATTTTGAGACTCAGACTCATTAGGAATAATCTTAAACAGAAAAAGCAATAGTTCAAGCATATGACCTCTAAAGCCTTCGTTCACCGAACACCGAACCGGCAGTGCTCTGATCCAAAAATATGTAAACAACTTGATCCATAACCTCACAAAACTGATAACTACAGCATTGGCGATGTCGTTTCAAGACGACAAGATGGCTGTCACATAATCGACTTCGAAACATACGCAGAGTACGAAATGATCGTTCCGTTTCTACAAATAGAATTCTATGACATCGTGGAGTCCCACTGCAGCGTTAGCGATGTCGCTTTCGTTTCAAGACGACAATATGGCTGCCACATAATCGACTTCGAAACCTACGCGGAGTACAAAACGATCGCTTCGTTTCTACAAATAGAATTCTACGACATCGCGGAGTCCCACTGCAGGTCATTAATGTGAAGAAGAAATAGGGTTGGTGCCAGGACTGAACTGGCGCCAGCATTGACAGGATTGAAGTTGGATGAGTGACCGTCAAGATATGCGACAGATATGCGCCGATTAGAGAGGAAGCTACCAATCCAGGTACAGGGATATCCCGAGGGATATCCAAATAAAAGTGAGCAGGCCTTATACCTTTTTTATTTTTAAAGATGTGAAACAATGTTAAATATGAAAGTTTTGGGGATTTTTATGGATCATTCACATATCTTATCAGCAAAACAATTGAGCACCGAATAAAAAAATATAATTTTAAATATCGATTTTCTCACTTATTTTAAATTGGATGGAATGATTTTTATCGTATTTCTGGATTCTAGGATAAGTTCTATACAATTTTTTTTGATAACATACCCTATGCGATTTTTCAATCGTGTTTGAAATATTTAAAATTAAAAATTATTTCGCATAAATGTACCATTGCGCCCAAAAAAAACTAGGACAAGAAAATTTGCTGAAATTTACTGTGATCTCCTAGACTATTACGTATTACCTTAGGTTGAACCTCATACAGGTGTCATGTGTGACAGTTGTCAGTTTGATTTATTTAAATAATTGACTTTACATTTACTTCCTAAATATGCCTCAGTTATCCCTCCAGCAAAAATCAATTATCTACAGTCGATTGCGAGACGGTGTCAGTATAAGAAACATAGCAGATGAAGTAGAAGTCGACAAAAATACCGTGTTCTTGGCAAAGCAAAAAATTGCAGAGCATGGAGCTATTATTAGAAAAGCAGGTTCTGGTCGCCTCAAACTCTCGACGCAAGATCAAGACAGAGAATTAGTTGATTTTTTAAGAGATCACCCCTTTGGAACCGCCATAAAGGCCAAAGAAGATACCAATTTCCCAGGGTCTGTTAATACGGCTCGGAGGAGAATTCGCAATTCTGATATAAGGAATCGATGTGCCGCTAATAAAATATTTTTAACGGACAGAAACAAACAAATCAGGTTAGATTTTGCCCATGAATACCTCAACCAGAATAATTTGTGGGAAACAGTGGTATTTTCAGACGAAAAAACATTTCAGTCTTGTAATAATGGAAGATTCCGTGTTTATAAGCCATCTGGTGCGCGATATGATGAGAGATATACTCACAAAACTAATAGAAGTGGACGTTTCTCTGTAAACGTTTGGGCTTGGATTAGTGCTAGGGGTCCAGGAGCCTGTCAGATCGTGGAGGGGAGACTTACTGCAGCGCTATACTGCGATATTCTCCACCAAGTAATGATACCCTCGGTTGGCGCAGTTTATGACCAAGATTATATATTCCAGCACGATAATGCTCCGATACACAAAGCCCGTTTTACTCAAAATTTCATTGAGGAAAACAATATTCGTGTTTTACCATGGCCTTCGAGGAGCCCCGATCTCAACCCGATCGAAAACGTTTGGGGTTTAATGATAAAGGCTATAAATAAGCATAATTTCCAGCCAAGAAATCAATATGAACTCCGCGAAAGAATAAACCAAGCTTGGGATGAAATCGACGTAAATACTACGAGAAACTTAGTTTTAAGTATGCCGCGAAGGTTGCAAGAAGTTATCATCAAAAATGGTGCAATGACCAAATATTAAAAAATATATAAAATGTATTTTAATTTAGATTTTTTTAGATTTAGAAATGATTTAATATTTTTACCTATTGATTTTGATTTAATTTTTAAGGTTTGATCGCTTTTTGATTTTTCGTTCATGTTTAATATACGCTTAAAATATGTTGTTTTCGTTAATTGAAAAAAAAATTATAATCCAAAATTATAACTTTGGGGTTCCTATATCTATATTTGTTTTTATATCTATATCGACCATAAAATTCGGACAAAATGAAAACATACTTTTGATTTCACCTCGTATCGCAAAGTACAAAAGGTAACAATCTTGTAACCAAGGTTACTTTCTACAGGGTAAGGTGTTAATATTTACACCTTCAGAGTACCTCCTTAAAGTCTGGGAGCTACAACTCAGCTGTCCCAGTATTACAATTTTGTTATTCTAGTTTTTTTTGGGCGCAATGGTACTTTAAACGTTTAGGATGCGAACGAAATATCGGCTACCTTTTTAAAGTTTTTCCTAGGTAAGTCAAAGTTAACTTCAAGGTTAGCAATAATACTTTAGCCACCGTGAATTTATAATTTTATTTTTTTGCAAAATGAGATATTCTATTAATGGGAGATACGAAATGTTAAAATTATATTTAAAAAATAACAATAATGTTAGAGCGGCTGAAAGACAATATGAAGAAAGTAGGTATTGAAGAGGGACAAAGAACTCCATCATTAAACACCATAATAAAAACAAATAGAAGACTAGAGAAGAGAGGAATTCTGGACAATGGAAAAAGAAGAAGAGAAAGAAATGAAGAAAGCGACCTAGCCCTTTTATTATATTTTCAAGAGAACAAAAAAAGTCAATTTCCGATTGTGTATTGTGATATCTCAGATATTGAAGAAGAGATAAAATGTTGACTTATGAATTAGTTCAGAGGACGTCAAAGTATTTTAAGTATAGACCATATAAAATTATGCCTGTTCCAAAGCTTAGTGCCGATCAAAAAGAAAGTAGATATACTTTTGTCACAAATATTAACGAAATGATGAGGCAAGATCCTAATTTATTTCATTCTATCGTTTGATTAGACGAAGCAACTTTCTCAACTGAGGAAATGTTTCATAGACGAAATGTTTGGTCGGATGAAAATCCCTTTACCGTCGAAGGTGTTGCTTTTCAGGGGCGCAATTCAATCAACGCTTGATGTGGGATATGCAAAATAAAATTCTAGGACCATTGTTTTTTCGGGGAGCATTAACTAGCCAGCGCTATCTTAATTTCTTAGAAAATGAAATCGACGATATTCTCGACAAACTGCCACTTGAAGAACGTCGACGTATTATTTGGCAACGGACGGAGCATCTCCCCATAATATAATTGAGGTTCGCAGTTTTTTAAACCATCAGTACCTATAACGAATGAATCGGTAGATATGGAACGTTACATTGGCCTGCAAACAGCCCGGACCTTTAGATACATTTCTTTGGGGTCATTTAAAAAATGTCGTATACAGCAATCGCAACGAAAATATTGAAGAAATTCAAAGAAAGGTGAGAAATGAAGTAAGAAATCTGAACGAAAATAATGCTAAAAGTTTTATAAACACACTTGCAAGGCACAGAAGAATGTATGCAAAGTGCGAAGAATTAAATGGCGGACATGTTGAATATTTATTTTGATATTTATTCGTCAATGTTAGCATTTGTCTGTTTATGTTATAATTTATTTCTTATTATTTATAATCACTGGTTATTGCTTTCAAATATGAGTAACTAATAAAGATCAACATTTATTGTTTAATATAGAATAACTCATTTTGCATAAAAATAAAATTATAAATTCACGGCGACTAAAGTATTATTGTCAACCTTGACATTAACTTTGACTTAAAAACCAACAAAGAAAGTTTAAAAAGGTAGCAGGTATTTCTTTCGTAACCTGGATAGTTACGTTTAAAGTACATTTATGCGAAATAATTTTTAATTTCAAATATTTTAAAAACGATTGAAAAACCGCATAGGGTATGTTATACAAAATATGTCTAGAACTTGTCCTAGAATCTAAAAATATGGTAAAAATCATACAATCCAATTTAAAATAAGCGAGAAAATGGAGGTTATATATTGTATTTTTGTTGCTGATAAGATATATGAATGAATCATGAAAATCCCCAAAAATTCCAAATTTAACATTTTTTCCTATCTTTAAAAATAAAAAAGTTATAAGGCCTGTTAACGGATATTTGGATATCCCTGTACATGACTTAAAGAATATTACCACAGACATAACAAATAGACCGCACCTGAAATGTAAAAGACAAAATAATGCGATAAATTCTCCTAAGATGACGATGCTAATCCAAGCCCTGATAAATATAGTAGAGATTTTAAATAAGTTTACTTTGATTAAATAATGTATCATTTTAAATAGAGTTTCCTGATTATTTGATGAAATTGCTGATAAGTAAAAATTCTCTTTTGTACAAAGTCACAATCTGCAGAATAATGGACCAGAAACGTTTGTTGGTAGGTAACGAATAATAATCAAAACCTGTATTTCTAGAAAATAATCTATAGTATGGTATAGATTGTTTTCTGCATACTGACTGAACCAGAAATCTCTATAAAAGTTTTAAAATGTGTGTCTGTAAGTAAAGAAAACCTTAAATTGGTAGAAATCAACACTACAATTTATTTGGCTATTTAAGTAGGTACAAAAAGTCTAGTTTCGTCTTCCTTTATGATTTCTCCCTTATTATTTTCTCCGACTAGATGAGTATAATATATGTTAATTAATTTCCTGTGCTTTTCTTATCATGAATACTTAAAGAAACATAAATTTTCTTTTTTGTCAAAAATATTTAATTAAAATTTATTTTTATTACTAGAGCGTGCTCATAAGACCCTGGGAATGAGGAATATCCGGAATGAATGATTTAATATATCCAAGTTGGGGAATATGGTCTCCATAAATTGCTTTTATTATTAAAAATTTATGAGCAGCTTTCAGGACAATAAGAAAACGTTTTGAAATAATGGTGTGAATGTAAAATTTGTAGCGTTAAGTTTTAGGGAAGATGTGAGATGTAAGGAAGTTTCGTTAAAACTTCGCTGCGGGTGTGAAAATATATGAAAGAAGATTAGCTGCGGCTTACGTAAATAAAGCTTTATTTTTCCGATTTTTATTTTAGGATTTAAAAAGCACCAATTTTATTCTGAAATATTATGGATTGTGGATTTAAAATCATAAAAAAATAACAATAAAACTTCAACAATGGCGACTTAAAATGTTTAGTCGGATGTACTATGTACCTATTTTAGCTAGAATAAAATCGATTTACAACATTTCACTGTGTCATTTGATTCCTCTGCACACTAGCTATCTGTTCATTAGCTGCATTAGAAAAGATTATAAACAGAACATTGCAGGCGCGGCCCGTGAGTTTTTTACAGGTGGGTCAAAATTTTGTGGGAAACTAGTGATATCAACGCAACAAGCAAAATACACTTTTTAATTAAGGAAGGTTTTTTAATAATGTGCCAAGAAATCATTTACCTACTGCAGTATATTGAATATTACTACTTTAGATGTTTAAGACTTTTTCCTATGTGTTTTAATACTCTAGATTAGTAGATTTCTAGCGGCTTTCCGTTTTGATACGTTTAGCATCTCCTCAATAGAGGTCGCGCCTTGTACTAAAAGCCGAGAATAAACAGAACAAAATTCTGAGCTAAAAGTATGATTATTCGTAAAATAAAATTAGGAACGCTGCCGAAACTCCGTTTTCTTTAATAAATACAATACTGGTGACTAGACATAGTAATACGATCTTTGTCTACGCACTTGCAGGCTGCAAGCTGTAATAAATATGAGATTGCCAACAATTTTAAAAATATTTTATCGAGGAACAACTTGTTGCCAATACACCTTTTAGAGCCGATCTAATTTTTTGAATACCAAAAATTAAAAAAAAAAAGTTTACCCCAACACAGATTCGAACCCTCGACCTTCTGGTCAATTCGCCAAGACTATACCACTGGACTACGCTGTTAATGTAAGAAAACCCGTCCGATGCCCGTTAAATTAATGCCTGGCGCTGGCCTGACAGAAATCGTATTTATAATTTTTTATGTTTAGCCGCTAATTAATATTATTAATACAATGCAAATACGATGCGCACATTAGCTACCTAATTAGTTTTTCTTTTTCCGAACCAAATGTTTTGAAAGAGTATATTTTACGGGGCGGTTTGAGTGTCTCTTCGTAGTGGTAGTGGCCTGATATTATTGGTGGGCCGTCGACCAATTCTGTCTCTTTTTAACTTCCTAAATCGCGTATGTCTGTTTCTCTCTTACTTTTAATGAATTTATATCCTTCATATAAACCTATGAGATCAATTTAAAATATGACCCAGCCCGGAGCAAGCTTGGATATCCTTTGACGATGGCTTGGCGTGATTCTTTCTTGGGGAGGTTTCGCATGGAACTTTGAAACAAAAGATTATTTTTTGGATTTAAATAATTAAAAATAAATTATTAGGTAGATCATTGAAAATTTTAGGTGGGTCATTCACCAAATGACCTTATGGACGGTCCGCGCCAGGAACACTGTAATAAGCGTAAAATTTTATTCATAGAAACTTCCTCTAGTAAGCCTAAATTAATTGACATCTTAATGGCAATAAGTGGTCTTCTAATTTTCGGTATATCCTTTCTGTACCGAGCTTACTTACCAAAGCTCTTTGTCATGGACCCCAGTGACATGAATAAATACACAGCGTGGTTCATAAGTAATGGTACACAGAGCAACAGCAGATTCAATATGCCAAAACAATGCGATTTATTCAAACTTGCCTAATTTCAAAGTTGATAATTACAAAGGTACAGGGTATCAAAATTTTAATTTTGTTTTGGATTTTTGCCAATAATTTCTCAATAAAACGACATAGGGTCACGAAATTAGGGTTTTGGGGATTCTTTGAGGCGAGAAATTAAATTTTGTCCATACTTTTAATGTCACTAGTGGAGGGCGCCACCTACGGAATACCGCACTTCATTCAAATAACATACTTTTTTTAAGCTAACTATATCGATCTGACTATTAAAGAAATCGATTTTCCTACTTCGTCTACGTCAAAAAGGTATACTTATTATAAATTAGTGTTTATTCGGCGTTCCTCGAAATTTGATATCGCAAAAACAATGGTTAGACGTAAGTTAACATTTGAAGAAGCCAATCAGGTGACTGGAATGTTGCAAAGTGGCCGCCGACAAGAATACGTCGCTCAAGTCTTTAATGTGTCGCAAAGTGGACAAGGGATTATCATCACTGGGAGGAAGAATGGAGGTCTGTCCTTTTTACTGATGAGTCTCGGTATGCTCGATTCTCAGATGGTCGAAGAGTAAGAGTTTGAACACTTCCCAGAATTCCCCAAAATCGACGCTCCGTCCAACGAGTTTATCCCTATAGAGGGGGCTCAATTATCGTTTGGAGAGGCATATGTTATAATAGCTGTGCTGACTTGCACATATGCAAGGGAAACATGAATGATGACCAGGCGTCATGTACCTAATCGATTAGGTACTACCAAATTTTCATGCCGCAATCGGTCCAAATTTACAACCTCATGCCAAGACTTTGCCGCACATAGAGGCTTCACCACCTTTTAATTTTTTTTCTTAAGTTTCATTATTATCGTCAAGCGACGAGATTTTTGCACCTTATTTTTAAAAACTTTCATACTTTTGTCAAAATCAATTTGTTAGGAAATAAAGTCTTATCTTTTGTATGTTATTAAAATAATATATTCTCCGTTAATATAAAAACAATCCAACTTGTCTGGTTATTTATTAAAACATCATAAATATCACTACCTCTTGTATAGCAATTTATATATATATATATATATATATATATATATATATATATATATATATATATATATATATATATATATATATATATATATATATATATATATATATATATATATCGTGTCTAAGCGGACAAAAAGTCAGTAAGTTTTACTCGTGCATTAAAGTACTAATAAAAGATCTAATGGACAACATAGGGCCGGTAAACACCAATCTTTCACCCTTTTTGGAGATCATCAGACTGACGTAACCTTCAGGCAGCTTAACCCATAGCATAGCAGGCTTGCATATTCAATAGATTCTTTTAACCAAAGACGGTACAGAATACGCGCGAGCGCGCCATCTATAGGAACCCACTGTAATACAAGAAAAGATCTCACCAGAATAAATCTGCTACTCTAGGCAGCCAGTAAAACAATACGTAGCGGAAGCACGACACCCGGTACCGGAACCGATTTTTGAGCATCACACCAGATCTCCACAATTTTGTGGTATACACTAGGACTCGCACACCCAGTCCCACCGGAAGCCGGTCAACTCTGTCTGAAAAGCCAAATATATTTCCTATACTATTTGGCTGTTTAGACAGAGTTGCATGGATCCCGGTGGGACTGGGTGTTCGACTCCTAGTGTATACCACAAAATTGTGGAGATCTGGAGTGATGCTCAAAACAAGAATCGGTTCCGGTACCGGGTGTCATGTTTCCGCTACGTGTTCTTTAACTAGCTACCTACAGTAGCAGCTTTATTCTGGTGAGATCTGTTCTTGCATTAAGTGGCTTTCTATACATGACGCTCGCGCCATGGTAGTCGTTTTCAGAATGCCAAGTGTTGTTCCCAAATAGTTCAATTTTCCGATAAGCACGTGCTAATAAATAATGTTCGTCATTTGTGCTAACCGTATCAAAGTGCTTAGCGTTTAAAAGTTACAAAATACGAGTCCAAGTTCGTCACCAATCCTTCGATAAGGTCATTCATAAAAATCCTTGCTAAATCAAATTGCAAATATCACACCGCAACTTCCATTATGATTCTCAATTAATGCTACAACTAGTAGTTGGCACAAAGCCCTGTTAATGGAGGGTATTGTCTAATATTCAGTAAATATGTGGAATTATGATCGTCCGATCGTAACTATACTCTGCAAATATTCCACCCTCATGCATATTGATGTTGTGCTGCCTCGCAGTGCTATTCCTCGTTCCGTTGTAACTTAGTTTAAGACTTATTTGTATGCATACTACCGCTGTCTGACACAATTATAATATTTGTTTCTTACTTGTATATAAAAAGTTTAAACTATTTTTGTATTAATATCTTTTAATCTACAGGTTGTCCATGAATGAGGATGCCTTTACCACCGATGAATCAAATTGTGATTTTTTTTAAACCAATCATTATTCATTAGATAGATTTTATTCATAAGAGAATAGGATTTATGGTAAAAAAGTAATATTTACATAGCACCTAAAAACCTAAAAAATATAAATTTTGCCTCTGTTTTTATTATAAAGCGAAATTATATCCAAAAAGTTTTCTTAGACTTACTTTAGCAGTCAAAATTTATAATATCAATTAGATCTTATTTACCTGACATTCTTCCTACAGCACTATTTAGTTTTCACCTTTTTTACCTGGGTATCAAATGTAATAATACAGTTAGATTGTAATGGAAGATTTAGGAACCTTACTGGCATACTTTTCAACTATCACATGAGCATCAAAATAATTAAATTAATTGAAATATGGCCTTATACACTATTCGCATCGTATTTTAAAAATGTAGTACGATTTGGATTTTAATAATTGCTTAAATTATTTTTAGCAATTGTTTCATATATTATTATGTTCTTACTTCCCTCATAATCAAAAAATAGAGAAAGTTTACTCTGTAAGTACCCTCAGCTCTTTTTATAAAGGTCGACAGTGCGCGGTCCTGACCGCCTTGCATATAATTCGTATTGCTCTTTTCTGCAATGAAAATATGGTATTAAGATTATTAGTAGTTGAGTACCCGCAGAAAACATGTCCATACCTTATCTCAAACAGAGCATAATATACTTCAAAGAAATTTTAAGGGTATTTAACTCGAGAGAAACAGTCCTTATAGCTTATATAGCAGATGTAAAATATTTACTACTTTGTTTGTATAGAACATAGGTATCAGACCTGGATTAATAGACAGAAAAAGTCCCCAATTGTTATTCCTGGAGCTGAAAAATTTAAATAAGTCAATTGACCGCAACGAACATAAATATCCGCGTGACATTTCTGGAGAATATGTTGCCATGCAACTAAAACAACTATCAGAAGGAAAAGGGATAACGGCTCAACATGAAATACAGCAAATATGAACTCGATCCAGACTCGAAAATATCAAAAAAAACGTCGTATATCGATGGGTTCTGACCAAACCGAATGATCAATTTATTATTCAGATTCAAATAGCTTCATCCGCACAACGATGCATCAAATGTACATTTCAACGCCATCACCTTCACCTTTTTCGGATAACATATTTCAAGATGAAGGATCTTCTCGCAACTCTTATACTAAGTGCTAGAACAAAGTGGCCATTTTTATATTCTTTCCGAAGAAATATCCTCAATAATACAATATTTTTATGAGGTTAAATAAAACAAAAATATCTGTATTTTATTAATAAAAGTTTACTTACCATGATGTGGTCTTTTAATTTTCTACAAACAGCAACGCATACTCCTGGAATAAACCTTGATATTGCTGACTTTGAAATTCTGAAAAAATGTTGCAAACTCCTGTAGCTATTTCCTGTAGCTAAATATGATTATGTGATTTCAAGTTTAACTCGTGAGTATCTGGCATTAAAGTATGCGCTTTTTGTATCTTAGGTCTAATTATATTAAGCAAAGTCTCGAAGCTCTCCGAAGACGCTCTTATTATATTCTCTTGGATCTCCAAGGTAAAGTTCTTTTAGCAGAAGTGCAGAACCACCTCTCGAATTTCGCTTTGCTATCCAATTTTTTACCCATAATCTTTTTTTCTTCTGTTAGTTTCCTCCTATAATATTTCCGTTATTAATAAATTTGTCAGCCGTTTTGCATACTTTTTTCCTTTAGCACGCCGTTTAAAGTCCATGTTGCAGAAAATTTTACTGACAGATGACTGAACCTAACTTACCCAATTGGGACACTACTTGTCACCTTACTTGCTCGCTCATAAAATCTAGCAAGTTACTTACTTACTTGCATGTCTCGTTTACTGGATCAATGTAAACGCGTCATTATAGTTCTAGCGCCTATGGTCCGGCACTTTGATTTACGAACCCTACTTATCGGATATAAGCAATTTTCTAAGTGTAAATTTTTAATAGCAAGTTAATGTTAAGGAATCCCAAAGACTACGAAGAATGTATACTAGTACTACTGCAGTTAACAAGTTGGAAGAATATCATATATTTTAATTATTTTTTATTTTACGGTGTTTTGTCGAATAGTCGAATGTTTTCAATTACGGCTGTGTTTGGTGTACAGTGCCTTCCGATGGCAAACGTTTGTTTATTCTTGGGTTGGGACAAAAAACCACCGGATTTTGGTATTGGTATTATCTCTAATCGCTAGAAATATTTAGTCTGAGATCTCTACCAAGCGTTTTTATTTATGCAAAACTTTTGATAATAATTTAATATCGTATGAGTTGCTTTATTATTTGCACTGGGGCGACGCGACGCAATGTACTACTTCGTTGTTGATTCCATTAAACGGCAATTAGACATTTTGGCTATTTAGACCACTTGTATCAACAAAAATATATATTTAAGGAACCGTAATTAAGAATTAATTATTTTTAGAACTACCATTAAAGAACTGAGCAATATTAAGACCCTTGAAAATATGCTAAGTTTGTCTTAAATTTATCAATTCACTTAATATTTTTCTGTGCTTACCAAAACACTGCTAATAACGTGTAGGCAAGGAACTTGGTATAATTTTTACATTTCGGTAATTTTTTCAGGTAACAAAACACACAGTCCTGACGAGAACTTTGCCTGTTTTTTTCATATATGTTTTTGGTGGGATATTAATATTCACTAAATTATTTTTTCTATCTGATTTTGACATCGAGATGTAAAAAACATTTACCATTATTCTAAATTGTATGATTAATTTTACATGTTGTTCATTATTTACTTTGTTAACCGCAATCTTTTTGTGGTATTTCCATCTAAATGTAGGTTTTTATGTTGTGCAAATAAGAGGTAAAAGTAATATTTAGTTAATATAACCTCTTTAATGGCATTGTCCAAGAGATGGAGAATATGGTCATTTTCAAAAAGTGGTATGTCACGAAGGTTTACGGTTACCCGAAATGAAGGAAGTATTATTTGTCATTTAGAAATTTTTAAAAAATATCTTAAAATAAGGTATATGGTTAAAAGTGTTCATCAACCTTTCTTTTTGCGCTATCAACATGGCAAATGTGTTGGTCAGCCTGTGGGTAAGAACACTATTTCATCAATCCCAATCAAAATGGCTACATACCCAGTAGCGATCCGTGGTCAGTAAAAGAGGTGAGGCCAAAAGTTATAATATGAAGCATATAGTTTTATTTAAAACACACATCGAAACGTAAAATATCATAAAACGGAAATCAAATGGCAAACTTAAAAACAAACTAAGAAAAATGCAAAATTATGTTTTATAGATTAAGTCTATCTTTCTGTTGCACTTAACCGCAAACGATCCTATTACTAAGTTATAAAATGAGTCAGAAGAATACATTTTAATTATTAAGCCTTTTCTATAGACACTACAGCCAAACCATTTAACATTTCTTGTGCAGTCGAATTTCTCGAATAAGTTTTATGAGCTTTAAAGTTAAAAAATTTCTTTCAACTGAAACCGATGCTCCAGGTAGTGTTGGCTATTAAACATAACAATTTGTACATTTCTGATAAAACCTCGTTTAGACCATTTTTGAACATTTTGTCTCTATAATCTCTGGCAAAGATAAGGAACGGAACTGTTTGTCAGCAAAAAAAATTGTAAGATCGGTTTTGCATCGGTCTTTTTGGAAAATATTTTTTTAACTTTGAACTAAATTGTTAAATAACTAATTTAGAAATGGTACGTCAAAATCGGCAAAAAGCATTTGGTTAAATTAGGTTCAAAGATAATAACTTATTAATACCGTTAAATCGATCTGTAATTTGATTATTATCAAGCACTTCATAAAATAACGCCTGGTAAGTCAATGTAACATCATTGTTAATTAGGTCCTTATTTTCGGTTCTTGCCCGTATAATAGTACTTGTGAAGTAGGTCTCCCATTAGTAACAGGTTCATTTTTTTCACGTTGAGAACGCATAGAAAATGACGTTTGCCGCAGCAATAAAACATCATAAAATACGTAGCTCCGTTCTCAAATAAAATATCTAGTAAATCAGGAGGCCAAGCGCTTTACAAGCCTCTCTTCACTATAAATTCGCAAATGGAAGCAACGAATACGTGTACGCGTGGAAGTGAGTAATATAAACATAGATACTAAATAAAGACAGAACCATTCACACACGTCCAGAGACGAGCTGCTTCGAGAGTCTAGCGCTCACCGGGCCTCTGCTGCATAGGCCGTTCTCTCATAGAAGAACTTGTTAACATACAGCGCGTACTGCGAATATCGCATGTGGTTCTTTTTTAGTCGAATATATGGTCGCAAATATTAGCGCTTCACTTGTAAATAAAAGTGGCTTTATAGACGTATGCTAACCCTTTCGACCTTTATAATTGCCAAATTTATATAATAAATTTTAGATTTGAAATAATGTGATGAAGAAGAGCAAAACAAAACACGTTAATCAATCTTACGAAAATTTTCATTTTTACATTTTAAATTAATTGTAGAGGAGTTCTTACGAAAATTTTCATTTTTACATTTTAAATTAATCGTAGTGAGGCCGGGCCTCACCTGCCTCATGCTACCGATCGCCACTGTACATACCTCAATTTCCAAAACGCAGAAACATACTGGACATGCCTTTTGAAGAACATCCGCTTCACTACTAGCCAATACTGGAGTCGACGTACTAGCCCTTAAAAGACACGGAGGTTGGAAATCGGATACTATTGTTGAGGGCTACGTTGCCGTTGCAGATAGCATCTCCAACAAAAATGAGGTAGCAAAGTTTTATACAATAAAACCAGGCCCACATATAACATCATATCAGAAATATCCAGTACGTTAATGAAAATATCGCACATAAGTACCTCCTATATGTCAACAAAAACCAAAATGGCGGAATTTAATGGGAATTGCAATAAGGGCGAAGACGGAAGCAAGCTTCAAGAACAGTCACCAATTTTTGTTGGTTGTAAATTTGAAAATGGTGGATACTTTATATTTAAGTAAATAAATGAATATAATCATTTGTGTATTATGTCCCAGGCTTATTTATGTACTTTCCTAGGGTTGTAAGTAGATCACTTACATCCCTAGGAAAGTAAGTTGTACTTACGTCTGTCAAATTAATGTCATAATAGTGACATAATAATGACTTATAAAGCAAGGAGTGGAAAAAGTATTATGGCAAATTTCAACAAAAAATGTAATTTTTCATTTCTGCCACAATAAATTTTACAATATATTATTTTATAATAGCACTTAAAGTGAAAATTTTTTTAACAATTGATAAATAAACACCTTCATTTAAAAATAGTTAAAAACAAAATTATATAATGAAGCAATTAGGAACCAACTATATTTTAAAGTAAAAACAAATATTCTTATAAAACAATTTTGGTCAATTATGAGAACATTCTTTTAAAATATTTAATCGGCGACAAAAGAAAAACAACTAATTTAGTTAACTCTTACATATGCATATGTATAAAATAATTGTGTGAATATTGTTATAAAAATTGTGTTTAAACATTAATGCTAAATTGACATAACTACAGAAAATACTGAGCTCAAAACAATTATTTAAATTAAAGCTATGGCAGATTGTTATAGGTAACACGTCTGTATAATATAGATATTTATGATACAAGTGTTAAAAGTGGCATTTTATTTTGTGAGAAGGAAAGTTTGATGCACGAGCGCAGCGAGTGTTTCATTCCTTCGAACAAAATAAAATCAATTTCACCTGTACCATACACCATTTTTTCTACAAACACTGTATATTTAGTTAAAAAGTGTAATAAAACTAACGAAAAAATCAGTCTTTAATACATTTTATTGCCACCAGAGCTTCTATGTTAGAATGCGCCTTCTTACTGTTAGAATGAAATGGAATTGTAACTTCCAATAATGGCGATGACCAGGGGTGCGATATCGTATTCTACTTGTCAAACCATTTCATTTAATGCCCATATCAAGGGAATTGTTAAGACCATGGTAATCCGCCATCTTGTGGCGTCCGCCATATTGGGTTTAGAATGACGTCACCCAGCTTATCGTATTCTACTCGTCAAACCCAAAAAAAATAAAAATTAACTTTCAAAAGTTTTTCTTCCTATTTATCCTATTTATTTGGACAAAGTAGAAGTGTGCGAATACTTTTGCTGTCCACTGTGTGTGTGTGTTTTTTTTAATTAGATACCAATTAGAATTTCTGCTTCATATCTATCTGATATATTGTTGCCCCGTATACATTTCTTGGAACAATTGTATTAAAAACCTATTATCCATTAGTTCAATACAAATAAGAACGACCGAATATTGACAGAGATGTTGATTCGTTTTATTTTTGAGAATACCTTCTACTAAGTAGTAATTTAATAAGTATAGAGGCAAGTACCAAAATTGTTTCATGACATGACCAACAGTTTTAAAAATTTTCCAATTAACTATCCAACTCTATCGTTTAAAGTTTAAAGTATATATAGGTATATATATATATATATATATATATATATATATATATATATATATATATATATATATATATATATATATATATATATATATATATATAGATATATATATATATATAGTTTTTCTAAAATTAACGATCGAGGTCTCCATTGGGGGCCGATGGGTGTTTGGAGTTTAACCCGCCCCCCTCCACACACACATTTGCGAAGCATTCCTTCATTTTTTTTTATATGAGACAGTCCATGTAACGAGCGAGTAACGTACCGTGGGCGCTTCAAGAGAAGGAATATGTAATCTATTGACTCGAGATTTAAAGAATTGGAGGATGGGAAGGGAAGGAAAAATATCTGCAGTTTATTTGTTCCGTAATTCGGAGACCCTAGGTATGAATGAGCGAGAGAGGTGAGATCTTCTAGACTTTCGCAGCTGGACAGTAAAGGGATACATATACGTAACGCGCTTCTTCTGGTTCTGTTCTGGAACAGTCAAGGGGGAAATTATAACGGCCAGAAAAGTGATAAATTTCCAATAGCGTGGCGATGAGTGAGAGGGGGGAATTTTATTGTGAGGACTGGGTCACTGATGAGTAGAATGGCTCTCTTTTAGATGGAATCAAGGATGTTAAGTGTGATCCCGCTCCTCAGATGTGGGAACAGTATTCTAGGTTAGGTCTTATTTGGGAAGCATAGAGAGTGTGTAAGTTTCTGGCTCGAAAGAGAAAACCAAGCTTTTTAGCTGCTGATGTGACTATTGAAGTAATGAATTTATGCCAGCTGAGATCATGTTCGGAAGCGATGCCAACAAGATCAAACGTTTTATTGTTCTGTTTGGCTTGACCATTCATGTGTATGGGATAAATGTTGCCGGATTTTTTGCGTGACAGGGAACAAGACTGAGTTTTGGAGGCGTTCAACTAAACAAAGTTCTTGGCACCTCAGTCTGCGATTATTTGAAGATATTGGGAAAAGATTAGGTGCATAGATCTGAGTCTGTTATCCAACTCTAGATTCGAGACTTATCTCGAAAAATAAATGTTGGAGTGAAGAGTACTATCGTCAGCATAACTGTGGATGGGATTGATAGTTGAAGAGAGCAGGATATTAATGTGAAGAAGAAATAGGGTTGGTGCCAGGACTGAACCTTGGGGTACGCCGGCATTGATAGGATGAAAGTTAGATGAGTGACCGTCCACCACGACAAATATGCGCCAATTCGAGAGAGAGAGAGAGAGAGAGCGAGAGAGAGAGAGAGAGAGAGAGAGAGGGACAGAGAGAGAGAAAGCTACCGATATATCTTTGTAAGCAGACAAAATAATAATAACCATTTTTACAACTGGACATGGATGGAGATCACTCTTAGCATAATTAGTTACCAAATACATGGAAATTACAAAAATATAATTTCGATAATTTAATATATCATAGGTGTGTAATAAACCACAAGCGCGTGGTAACAAACACGTTTTATATTATAAAAATATTCAGAATGATATACTGTTAATGTATAATTAAACAAATTAAGCTTCCGGTATAGTCACGTTGGATGGGTTCAATTACATGTGAGTTTTGAAATACAAATAAAAATATTCCTCTAAAAAGTGAACAATGAATTATAAAAAATCGTATAGACGTTTTTAAAAATGAAAATAGTTTTATACAAAAACTTAGGCGTAATGTTTATAAAGATTTATGTGCAGGGTGTCCAGTTTTCGACACTTTTGCAGAGTATCTCGGTTATCTTTAAAGATAGAGAGCTGCGGTTTGCGCAATACTGTGCTACTTTTTCGTGAAACGTATAATGCTATAAATAGAATTTCCATAGACCCCTTCGTTTCGGAGATACAGGACGATTTTGAAAATGTGCCATTTTCCAGCACCCCTCGTACCTTAGTTGCCTTTTAACTTAGCGGTAAAGTAAAAACTGATTATTATATATTTTTTGCGTATAATTCAGTGGCGGAGTCAATTTTTTTCTAGAAGGAACGAATTTGAAAATAAAATACAAAGTTGCATTTTTAAAAGGAGCACCCTGTATATTTTGTTTTCATTCCTTGCATTTTTCATGAGCTTTTCAAAAATATAGATTGCTGGTAAATATCTTTTGAAATATCTTCCAAATTTTACAATTAAAAAAAAGGGTATATTTCATGGTAGGCCGCAATATGATTTAAAATCAATGAATATAATAGTATCCTTTCAAGGCTGCTTGCTAGTCAGACTCTGACCGATTGTCAAAATTTGTAAGAGATCGTTTTAAAAAAATTATTGTTCTTAAAACCCCTACTTGTTATGTATAACTGTGTTTTCCATTTAAAAAAATGGCTCAAATGAGAGTTTATCAGAACTGTGAAAAGTGTGACATATTTGCTATATTGAATCGAATACCAATTCGCAAGATGCCTCCGAACTAATTTTAACAGGTAGTAAAATTTATATCCATGATATATTTATCTTTGGATTTTGTTTTCTATATTCATTCTAGATATCGAGACAGAAGGAAACCTTATCCCGATATATTTTCTAGGATTAAAAGAAAATTTAATTAATTATGGTGCGTTTATGCAGACAAGACCAGAATCCTATAATAAGGAAAATCAAGAAATCGACGAGGTTAACGTTCTAGGCTGTGTAGAAGCAACTCCTCACTTCGTGTAGGGCTACTGAAAAAGAAGTTGGAGTAAATAAGGCTTGAGCACAAACTATATTACACAAATATAAATTTAGACCATATAAAGTCAAAATCGTTCATCATTTGCATCCTGGGAATGCTGAACGTCGTGTCATTTTTTGCAATAATTGGTTTTTGCAGCAAGCTCAAGCCAATGTGAATCTTGGAAGATTTGTGATATGGTCCGATGAGGTGTATTTCATAAGCTCTGGTATTTTCAATGGATCAAGAAAACCATCATCTTTACTTTGAACGGGAGGAGCAGGGAAGAGTCGGTTTCAGCGTTGCTTGTTTTAGTTTGAGAGGGCAACTACCTTATAGAATTTATGAGGGAAGCCTTTCAGCAAATCGTTACCAGGGTAGGTATATTGCAAGATGTTGTACCTGAATTTCTAGATGGTGTTCCTTTGGCTTACTTAAACAATGTATATTTCCAACAGGACGGGGCGCCTGCCCATAATGCCGAAATAATACGCCCTTTTTTAGAAAATAATTTTTGCCGACAAGTTGATAAGAACCAACGGACCTGTAAGATCACCACCACAATTTCCCGATCTTTCCATCCTTGACTTTTCACTTTTTTTTGTGGAGTTACTCACAAAGTAAAATTTACAAGTCTCGACATCGCACTATAGAAGAACTGCGTGAAGCCACTACACTCGAATTTCAAAATTTATAGGGACGATCGATCATACTTTCAAATGCCATACGACGAACAAGTAAAAAGTGTTTTGTGTTATAGAAAACGGTAACAATTTTGGGCAACTTTTCTGATTTATAAAATACAAACAAAAAATTTGTACAATTACCTTTTAAATTTACTAAAAAACACCTGTTTCCTGTTTTATCTAAACTTGTTTGGCACATTAAATTTTTTTACAGAGTTATGTTATTGGGACTTAAAATTTTGAAAATTAACTTCAATGTTAGTCAAATGTTCATTTGTTTATAATAGTATCCCTTTTTTCTTTAATTGTAAAATTCGGAAGTTATTCTAAAAGATATATATATATATATATATATATATATATATATATATATATATATATATATATATATATATATATATATATATATATATATTATATTTTTGAAAAGCTTATGAAACAGGCAACCGAATGAAAACAAAATATACAGAGTGTCCCATTAAAAAATGCAACTTTGGTTTTTATCTTAAAATTCGTTCCGTCTAGAAAAAAATAGACCACGCCACTGGATTCTACACAAAAAACTATATGGTTATCAGTTTTTATCACGGATAAGCTAAAAGGCAACAGAGATACGAGGGGTGCTTGAAAATGACACATTTTCAAAATCGCCCTGTATCTCCGAGACGATGGGGATAGTTGTGTTTAAAGCATCATGCGTTTCACGAAAATGTAGCATAGTATTGTGGAAACTGCAGCTCTCAATTTTTAAAGATAACCGAGATACCCTGCAAAAGAGGCGAAAATTGGACAACCTGTATTTTCGCTCTCATGTTTTTCGCACGATAGACACTGACGCGCGATTTTTCAAAAGTTTATGGACAAAGTCCTTTAAAAAATCAAAAATCACTTAAAATTTCAATATAACAAGTATATTCCGACCTGTCAAAAACGTTAAAAACAATACACTATACCTTTACAACTGTTTAAAGCATGAATGAACGGGACTACACCACGTAGTACAGAGAAAATATAACGTTGCCACTCTCACTTCAGAGAAAATGTCACGTTGCCAATCTCACTCTAAATTTCGTCAACATTTGGAAGTAAATTACTTATAATTTATTATCACGAAAAATTATAGTATATTTATATATTTAGTATATTTTATTAATCCGCTTGTGGTATTTACAATTGCAGATATTAACCTACAGTAATGGCATTATTTTAGTATATTTGTCAATCTGAAAATATGCCAAATAACTGAAAGTCTGGCAAGAAATGCTCTCAAAAAGTAGGTGGGGGAGCATGTCGTTTGCCTAATTAAGAGTAACTCTAGAATCTCTGATTACTTTAAAATGTAAATAATGGTATCTTCTTCTTCTTCCTAAATCTATGGTTTTAGTCCTTCATTAAACACCATGCTCAAGCCTACAGTCTAGCAGGCCTTGTACCTATCAAAGCGCTCAGGTAACTTCTCGTAGTAGGATCGCAATTTGTGGTCTGACTTGTTATATAAACGGCCCTGGACCTCTAATCTCCAGTGTTAAGGCTAAGGCTACATCATGAATATCCTACTAACTTTGTGTGCAGTGGTGGCCACGGCCGTTTATTTTGTTAATGCGTATGACTTCCAGGACAGTTACTTTAGTAAGTCAATATCTTTAGATTTTCAAGAATATGCTTTTAAATTTATTAGAACATAAGTACCTACAGTTCATTACTAAACTTGCTATATTTGTTTAAAATGGCAAATTTTTCTTAAGAGTTTGTCCCAGTGCCGTAGTCAATAAGGTCTTGCTTGACAAAATATTTGTTTTGACTCCGAAAATTAGGTACCTACCTATAGCTAACAGAAACATTTTAACAAATAGATAAGGAAAAAATATTCGCTCATATCTTCAAAAATATGTTTTGATAGCCTACCTAAGGCGACTTAGCCTCCTTTAATAATATCGTGTTATATTTTTTGGGGCTACCGTTTATATAATACCCCCCCCCCCCCAACTATTACAAATTTTTACCACCCGGACGGAAAATTTACTTTCCGTATTTTAACTTTTCTTTAGGCAACGGCTCTCCATAGTTTCATTAAAAGGGGAAGACTGTAGACGAAACCTTGTCTTTCCATCCATTTTAAAAACGAATATATCGATTAGAATGAGATAAAATCAATATTACAACATAACAATGAAAATAATTTTGAACTGTATAACATAAACGAAAATTATATATAACTATTAAAGTATTCAATTCATTTCAGTCTTTATTTATAAAATAAACTTAAAAGTTTCACGAAATAAAATGACTCCATTATGTCTCCCGTATTTTATTTTTTTACATTTAATAAAGTACATAACTACAATAAAAGAGGAAATCAAAATCTTGTATTAACTTAAAAATTTTAATATTATACTAACACCCTATTAAAAACAAAAATTAAAAATAGTTGCCCTAGCAGAAAGCGTCTTATTTTATTAACAATATTTATTTTTTAATTGTATATTGTAAATAATATTAATTTACAAAGGTTTTTATAGAAAATTTAAGAAAAATGTTAATAAAGCCTTATACATATAACATAATACGTATAAAACTTATACCTAGATTCTATAAGAAAAATCTTATTTATAGTTATTTCAATTAATTAGCAGTCTTAGTTCTGTAGAAAGAACAGCCCTTCTGTGGACAGTTTTATGGTTTATTCTAAATGCATGATTTTATGAGTATGTACTCATTAATATAGCTCAATGTTTGTTCTTAAAATTATTCTGTAGGAATTGTATGACCAAAAATACGTATAGGTTTCTATGAAAATCATTAAATTTTAATGTTCTTACAAACATGTCCCTCACATATATTTTCCAATGTTGCTAGAGCTTTCTAAACGAAAAACCCTGAAAATGGTTAAAATAAATTGCTGGGTAATATAATTTTTCACGATTGCGTGTTTTCTATAATTTCACGAGTCCGCAGGACGAGTGAAATTTGCAAAGAAAACACGTAAGAGTGTGAGTAATTTTAAAGCTCGAGTGGTATTTAGGGGATTATTTCACGAATGAAAACACAAAATGCTCGAGTGGTATTTAGGGATTATTTCACGAATGAAAATGACGGTTGCTAACAGTAACTACGGGTTTATAACAATTGCAAGCCATTTGTTTGTATCGAAATTAATATGACAACAAAGGAAATGACAGGAAGAAATTATCGCTGTAATTTTTTTTAATTGACGTAACGTCAAAAAATTATCGCTGTAATTTTAAAAAACTTTACTCATCTTACGGGACTTTTAACACATGAGTGAAATAATCCACATAAAATATAAACCCCAACCAATACAATCTGGCTGTACCGTTGAAGGCCAAGGCCAGAGCTAAGAAATTGCCAAGATTATAACATGTGTGCAATTTATTTGGTTCAATTAGACAACATAAAAGATATACGCTTCCATCAACAATATCGACCTTATTTTTTTAACAACTATGACTTTTATTTCTTGGTTAAGGTCAATAACACAATAAAACAAGTTATATAATAGCTCCGTTAATATTTAAGATACAGGCAAGAAGCGAGATGTTAATCCGCTCTGATGAGGAATTGTAGTTAATGCTTTTGCCTTGATGCCATCAATCACTTATTAATTACTCTTTTTTATACAGTACCAACGCCGAATACCATTGTGTAAGACGCCAAAACTGGATTCTTAAAAGTAAGATGTGTGAGTAAAGCATATCAATACTTCTTATAACAAAAAACGCATAAGTTTTTTACTATGACGAACTAAAATTAATTTTAAAGGAAACGCTGTAGGGTAGGATTGTTTTATACATATGTTACCGGCAAAGTCCGTTTCATCTTCATACTTAAGTTTGCCTAGGTAAACCGCACATTGCCGGGACGTTTTCGGCAAAGTCCGAAATTGCTCTCTATTTCGGAGTTTGCCTAGAATGTAACCCGGCAAACTTAGGTTTGCCAAACACGTTTTAGGAAAAGTCCGAAATATGTTCTTACCTTTGTGTTGTATCATGATAATTGGTATACTAGTGATGCTAAGCCTGTAAATAACATGATTTCATCGTATTTCATTGAGTTAAATAGACCTTCATAATATTCTTATTATTTTTTTTATTAAATGATAATAACAAACCTGAGCAAACCCGCCGGTCCAGTTAGACGAATAGACAAACACTCAAAGCAGGGCGCGCATTGAATTGACTCGGCTCGGTAAGTTTCGTTCGGAATCTCGATAGTCAAAGCGAATTGATTCAGCTATCGGTTCTTTAAAACAGCTGCAACTATTGTTATGTATAGACGTAGTATCGTATCAGACGTTTTTTCGCTATTTCCTCCTAAGCATTCTCCTTCCGCACATTCTCGTGGTTCTTCGGGTCGTACAAAAAAACATAAAAACGAACGTTTACTATCAAAACTTCGTCCGCCACTGCACACCTATCTCTTCCGCTGGCGTCTCAATACGAGAAGTAGTCGCAGGCAGTCGGACATTTCAGCAATTTTTTTTGCTCTGATTCCGATTTGGTCATTACGAGCGGTCGAAACCGATTCAATGCGCTCCTCTTCATATAATTGCTATAACTAGTTACGACTAGGAAACGAACAGCGACGTAACGGTCACAAATTTATTATTTCGGACATTTCCTAAAACGTGTTTGGCAAACCTAAGTTTGCCGGGTTACATTCTAGGCAAACTCCGAAATAGAGAACAATTTCGGACTTTGCCGGAAACGCCTCGGCAATGTGCGGTTTACCTAGGCAAACTTAAGTATGACGATGAAACGGACATTGCCGGTAACATATAGACAAAAAATCAAAAAATAAATAACCATTATTTCTTCCTTTTTTTTGGTTATTCGTCACTGTAATTTTTTTAATATCTGGTGGTGACAACAACATTGACATGTACAATTAGCTAATAAGCATTTACCGTGAAAGCAGTTTTTAACTTATAAATAATTGATATTTGACAAGAATATGTTTAAATTAGGACTAACATTGTTCTTTTTAGTGTTCCGTGCTAAAATTAGCAAAACGGAACACTTATGAATTACACAGGGGATTTTCTCTGAAACTATTCGATGTAAAAATTCGAAATTTAGCACAGATAGAGAGTGGTGGCCCAGTTATAGACGTGAAGTATAAAATGTTAAATTTTAATTCTAAGGGTTCGTGTAGGGTGTCAAATGAAAGCTTAGTAAAGCACGAATTCAACAATATTTGAATTATTTTTGTATGCATTTTTTTAAACATTTTTTCCTCCTTATCACCAAAAGGATCGCTCAAAAATATCTGAAAAATGTCATGAACATCGAGAATTAGGTGTTGATTGATCTAAAATTATCAGGATTGAAAAATTCTGGCGCAATCAATTGTTATAAACCATTTAATTGTTTCTTTCCTTATAACTGCTGGACCATTAGTTTCAGAGAAAAAGTCTTTTGACAAAAAATATATTTCTCACAATGTAACGAACAACTTTTTTATTTACATACCTATCTTTCAAAATTTTAAATTTGGCTCAGTGGAAATGCTCCCCAATCAGCTGTGCGCATACGCGATGTTATACGGGGTTGGTGCCGTCGTCGGCGGCAGCTATCGCGGCAGATCGGGCGGCCGAGGTATGCTCAGGTTAAGTAGGGAACTGATGGCACGGAACACTAATTGTGCAAGTACAGCCTGCATTTAACTGAATTTTTCGTTAAAATAATTAGTATTATACTTGATTCTGCCATATCTTCCAGATATTTTCATAACAGGGAGTTAAATTCGAACTCGCAGAAATGCGAACCTGATTCACTCGACCACCTGGTTTGATTCGGGTGCTGTACCATAAACAAAAAGTACAGGTCTGAGAGTTTGTGAGCGTCAGTATGAATAAAACCTGTGTACGGTGTATGCGTGCTGTATGAAGGAAGGAGGTAGAATTTTTCCATGACCGAGGACACCCACACACCTTCTTAAAGGACTGGTGAAATCCTTATGGATATTTCCAGTACTGGGTGTGGAATTCGACATTTTACTAGATACAGATTCACTAGATAGTACTAGGCTTGCTGCCTTTGTGGGTTGTACGAAGATAAAAAATGTCCTTTGTAATTTGATAAAATAGGTATGCCTGATAGAGAAAGATTGCGACAAAAACATTATCCCAATATTCAGTAGTATTATACAATCGACACATCATAGGTATTTGCCAGGTATGAATAATAAATAGGTTTTTGCATGATTTCTTCTGTCAGGTCACTTTGAACAGATTATGGGATCTCTATTACCAGCGAAGGACCAGATGCTATATTATGGTACTAACGGATGTTTCTATCAGTCAGTACGATGCCACAGCAAAAAAGGAAATCGTTTATTGTCCCACAAATCGTAACTTAAACAACACTTAAAAAAAGGTATAGAAATATTTGACGACTTTGACATTTGATTTTTAGTCCCTACACTAAAACTTGCTCAGGTGTGCTTATGTTTGCTCAGAAAGCTGCTTGTACTGGTTTAAAACACATCTAATTTGTGTACAAACAGCTGTGTATTTTTTAGTTAAAGAAATTGGCATTTGGTCATTTACCAATCATACCACGTAAAATATCATATACTTGATGAATATTACAAACCACCTTTGCAACAACAACCTTCTGCATCGATACAACCAAAAAACAAACACGATGCAAACGCGATACTGCTGCGATCCACTGCACCTTTATACTCCAGCTTAGGATGCAAAAACGTCAAAAACTGATTGTATCGCTATTGTAATAATATATGATTCAGTCTATTTAATATTGCAATGTATAATGTACCGTTTTTGTTATTTCAGATCAACTGCTTTCTTCGGATCTAGAAGAAGCTCTTGACACTTTAAATGATGTACCACTACATCCCCGTTCTAGGCGTGACGAGGAAGCCGCCATGGTAATTAACACTCATATATTATATTTACATATTAATTGAAATAAATATGAGTAAGAAGAAATTCGATCAAGTTATGAATTTTTTAAAGATTTTTTTGTATTCAAGGAAAATTTACAAACAATTTAAAAACATAGACAATAGTCTAAACGTTTAGCAAACCTCTTAAATACTGTCGTAGTAATAAACTTCAAGTTGCATATACCAAAAATCCTGTAAAATAACATACACCGTAAGAAAACACAAGCACGAGGTCGTCTTCGTTCGCGTATGCACTTAAATAGGAAATCATTTAGGACTGATGAAATTGTCCTTTAAATTTACAAGTTAAGCTCATTACCTATTCAGCGTCCTTGTTTGCAGAGTTTTTGTAGATGGGTGTAATAATTTTTTTTTATCAAACTAATCTGTCTTTTTGACACTTTCCGTAAAACATTTACTTTGTATTATCCGTTTTTCTTCTTAACATTTTGTTCCAAATTTATAACGTAATTGTTTGGTTTCTTAATATATTTTTAGCTTAATGTGATAGCTAACCCTGTAAAATAAACTATAAGGTTGTAAAAATTTAAATTAAACTTTAATATTGTTATTGTTTATGATAAAACCGAATAATAATATAAGTTTTTCCTTTCAGGCGATGGATGACAAATGCAAGAAACGTCACCGTAGACCAAAGCTTTGTTGTGCTGATGAAACTTTCGATCTATTGCACGATAAAGAAAAAGACATAATTAAAGGCTGCTTCAAAGAAACCCTAGGGGTAGAAAAACATGATCATTATCACAAGAAATTCGATCTTTTCAGTTGTGAAGAAGTTGAAAAGAGAAAGAATGAAATGATTGTAAGCACTCCATCTATTTGAACTTATTCTAAGTACCCGGAAATTTGCTTAAGAATCCATGTCGCATTTTATAATCTACCTAATCCAAAGCTCCAAACTAAACTTAGAATTAAACGATATAATACTAATTATTATGACAATAATTAAATAGAACCCAAAAAAGACGCACAAATTTTTGAAAATAATAACCTTGAAATATACAGGGTGTCCGGGAAAATGTGGGAAATCTCCCGGATATGAAAAAAACACGTGAAAAGAGTACTACAAGTTCATGTAAACTTTTTTCGTATAGGGCTCCTCTTCGGAGATATGGGCTCCCAAAGAGCTCCAATGAAATAAAGTTTTTTACACATAATTATTGAACCACCAGGTATATTCCAATTTTTTTTTAATATGATGTATACCAGGTTAGACCCTTCAAATTACTATCCAAGAAAGTATTGTGAAGTACTCACAGCTACAGGGACGGACTAGCTCTGACACTCATGACCCCATTTTTTTTTACGCCCTGTATGTTAAGAACTTTGGACCACGTTTTTTACATACCTTTAACTATTGACTAAAAATTAAGTACTCTTCATTCATGTCGTTAATCCTAACCGTTTTCGAAAAAACGTCATATTATTTTCATCATGTATTTGGCGTATTGCGATAACAGATACGTCTAATTCTGTGAATTGC
The DNA here is from genome assembly GCA_963971165.1 of Philopedon plagiatum. Taxonomy (NCBI): domain Eukaryota; kingdom Metazoa; phylum Arthropoda; class Insecta; order Coleoptera; family Curculionidae; genus Philopedon; species Philopedon plagiatum. Next base: position 38,843,808 of record OZ020189.1, on the reverse strand, counting down.
AATTCGACCTAGGTTCGCAAAAAATGTGCGTTTTATTTTATCGGCCCCAAAAACAAAGTATTGTTGTTGCAAACGTTACTAGGTACGAAAGAAATAAATATCCTGCATTTTAGAACTTGTCAACTTTCACATCGCTGATTTCGTGGTGAAATTAATTGTGAAATAATTCGAAATAACACGTTTATTGAGTATGCAGATATGCATCTGATGTATGGTCTTGCATCTTGCAATGCTTTGGAAGCCAGAAGATTCTCTTCACGGACGAAGCATGAATTTACACAACTCACATGTATGGGCTGATGAAAATCCTCATGCAACTATTGTTTCGCATCGTCAACATCGGTTCCAACCAATTAATGTCTGGGCAGGAATCATTGGCAATTTTTTGATTGGACCATTCGTATTGCCGGTACGACTGAAAGGACAACTTTATTTGGAATTCCTCCAGAACGCTTTTCATGATTTAGTAGAGCACTTACTACTTGAAATCCGCCGAAACGTGTACTACATGCACGAAGGAACACCACCTCATTTCAGCGTTGATGCGCAGGAGCACCTGAATAACGTCTATCCAAACCGTTGGATAGGTAGGGGAGGACCTATTGCCAGGCCTCCTCGATCTCCCGACCTAACGCCGTTGGATTTTTACCTGTGGGGACACCTCAAAACCTTGGTGTATTCTACTCCCGTCGATAGTAGGGAGGAACTTCTACGGAGAATCACGTTTCATTGTGATCAAATAAGGAACAATGCTGGGTTATTGTAGCGGGTACAGCAGTCCTCAGTTCGTCGTGCCCGCGAGTGTATAAGACTTCACGGGGCCCATGTTGAACCCTCTTACGAAGTTTTTAACTAAGCAGTTAAATTTTAACGTTTTATTGAAACTATGTTGGCGACAGGGAAAAATTCCTCTTTTTCATATTCAACCCGACAGAAGTTAGGGGACTAACAGTGTAAATAAAATGAGGTTTTTTTCGAAAACGGTTAGGATTAACGACATGAATGAAGAGTACTTAATTTTTAGTCAATGGTTAAAGGTATGTAAAAAACGTGGTCCAAAGTTCTTATCATACAGGGCGTAAAAAAAATGGGGTCATGAGTGTCAGAGCTAGTCCGTCCCTGCAGCTGTGAGTACTTCACAATACTTTCTTGGATAGTAATTTGAAGGGTCTAACCTGGTATACATCATATTAAAAAAAATTGGAATATACCTGGTGGTTCAATAATTATGTGTAAAAAACTTGATTTCATTGGAGCTCTTTGGGAGCCCATATCTCCGAAGAGGAGGCCGATACGAAAAAAGTTTATATGAACTTGTAGTACTCTTTTCACGTGTTTTTTTTCATATCCGGGAGGTTTCCCACATTTTCCCGGACACCCTGTATATTGACTTCATAACAAGCACTAAAAAATATCCTTAAATTTTGCTCTAAGGGCAGTGACACGCACAACGGATTTTGTCGAGACGTTAGTCGAAGTGATCTTCGGATGATTCACCAAAACGGAATCGTCAAGCCGTTTTGACATAACATATAAATGTAATATACAGAAATATGTCTGATAAACGCCCATTGACATGTAAGAGGAGATAACAGCATTCATTCTTAACTAGCCTTTGTTTGCTTCATACATTGTGCGTATGTAGGACAAATACCAACCGCTATAATTCCGTCTCGGCATGCCGCCATAATGACTTTCCTGTATTGTATATTCCACCAAGCAAACCTTTGAAAATCAGCGGCGGATTTAGGGGGGGTGGGGGGGCGCGGGGGACGCCTCCCTAGAGCCTTGTACAAAAAGGATTCCAATAGCGAATTTCATAAAAATAAATATTGTAACATAAACATTAACCATTTGTACATATTCTACAAAATATTATTAACCCAAACAAACATTTTGCCGTGTATGTAAGGTATTTGGAATGAATTGTACTAAAAAAAATATAGTAGATAGTAGATCAATACTAATATGTAATATTAAAAATGCAAGCCTTTTTGGCATGTTTGATTTACATGCTCTTAGATTGTTTAGGTCCTTAAACATCTCACTGCGATCTTATCCAATAATTTTTTCATCTCTTTGGAAAGTAAATTTTTTCGAAAAATAGCTTTTTCGAAAATGAATTAACGAACTTTATCAAAAATATTTTCTCGAAAATATATTTTGAAACTACATTTTTTCAAAATTGTCCTTACCGCTTTTTCAAATATACAACAAAAGGGATTTATGAAATATTTTCTCCAAAATCTCGAATTTCGAAACTATATATTTTTTTTCAAAAATGTCTCCAAACAAATAATGATTAAAACAGGTACATTATCAAAATTTGCCCCGGATAATTTTGGCTTCTAAACGAAACAAATAACCCAATAATTTTTTTTTTCAAAAAACATCTCTTTGGAAAGTAATTTTTTTTGAAAAATAGCTTTTTCGAAAATGGATAAACGAAATTTTTCAAAAATATTTTCTCGAAAACATATGTTGAACCTACCTTTTTTTCAAAAATGTCCTGACCTCTTTTTCAAAGATGCTTTTTAGAAACGGATTTATGAAATATTTTGAAAATATTTTCTCCAAAAACCCTTATTTCGAAAGTACATTTTTTTCAAAAATGTTTCCAAACAAATAATTTTTAGAATAGGTACATTTTACGAAAATATATTTTTTTGAAAACAATATTTAGGAAATTAAATTATGAACTCTAGTAGCTTGTAAAATGTTAATGAAAAAAAGACGAAAAAAGATCCTGAACAAACCCAAACGAACCTTTTTTGACATTGATCAGGTTTCCTTTGGTTTGGTACGTTACTTTCTCGTAAATTATTTTTCGACAGCCATTGATTGAAAAAATTAACACTATCCGAAAAAATTTAATTTCGAAAAAAATGTTCTCTGAAGAATTGTATGTTGAAAAGTGCTTTAAAAAAAATTTAAAAATTGGTTTTAGACATGCATAAATAAAAAAAAATGCTACAATATTTAGGTGCACTTCTATATTGTTCCAAATTGTATTCCAAACAATGTGTCCTGTCGCGTCTCTTTTAGCTGTTGCTTTTTTCAACAAATATCTTTTTTTGATATTAAATTATGTAAATTTTTTCGAAAAACAGCTTCTTCGAAAATATATATTTTTTTAAAAAGAACCTTTTAAAAATACATTTCCCGGAAATATGTTTTTTAGAAAACAAAGTTTTTTTAAATTTAAAATGAATGAATGAAATGTCAATGAACAAATTACAAAAAGATCCTAAACTAACCTAAACGAACCTTTTTTGTGTTTGGTCAGGTTTACGTTTCATTGTATTTGCTATGTTACTCTGTAGTAAATTACTTTCAAAAAAGTGTTGTGTTTTACTATGAATATTCGAGGTCTTTTTCAAAACAATGTTTTCTTAAGAAAAATTAGTTTCAAAAAGTGGTTAAAAAAACTCGAAGTTGGTTTTAGAAAAAAAAGCTTCCCTGGTTTTCGAATATCTGCATTATTGAAAAAGTTCTGTTTTCGAAAAAATATACTTTCGAAAAAATGTATTTTCGAAAAATTTTCTAGAAAAATGCTAGAATATTGGTAATTTAGGATGAAAAACCGTTGTGTTTTCCCAAGAACAGGTTTAGATATTTCGTCCATTATTAAATAGTGTACATTTTTTAGAACCCTAAACACTAAAAAAGTAATGTCGCACTCGAGTTTGTCCGTTGTTTTTTTTTTTTTTTTGGTCTTTACTTTTGTGTAGCTCGAGATGGCGTTGCGTCCCCCCTAGACGAAATTCTAAATCCGCTCCTGCTGAAAAGACAGTTCCGGATGAACAGGACAGTTCCGGATGAACGGAATCCAATTTTCCACACACTTGGCACTGACGAATCATTCCGCAAAAAAACCTAAAATCACGTGAAATATCACTACACACGTACATGTATTCGAACCTGCAACAACATAATTTTTTTTTCAAAAAAATTAACCGACATCATGGAAAAAAGCACTAAAAAGTATGAAATAATATTTTTACCTAGATATAACTGTGGTTAATGGTAAACTTATTTTGGTTAAAGTTAGGTAACTTATACACCGAAGTTCTGAACTTTGAAGTCGGCGCAATTTTAAAGTATAATAGGAATCCTTAATCATAAAACATTAATAAATTGTTAATGAAGAGAAATATTTTTAGTTATTTATTAGGGAGCCTAATGGAATTTTAGAAATTTATACACAAAAGTTCTGAACTTTAAAGTAAGCGCAATTTCTTTTTAATTGTTTATGAATTATCATTACGGATCCTTATACTGTGAACTTGCGCCGACCAGAACTTCGGTGTACAAGTTACCTAACTTTCAACAAAATTAGGTTTACCATTAGGAACATCCATAACTATGTAAAAATATTATTTCATGCCTTTTAGTACTTCTCTTGTGAAGTCGGTTCATTTCTTTTGAAAAAAATCATATCCTTCTTTTTAGTTCTCTTTCCCCCTTGATCTTATCGCCTCTTTAAATTTGTAATATCCATATAATATTGGATTTTCAGCCCTCAGTAACCCCAAAAATGACATAGTTAAAATTTTTAAAGAAGTTTCCACCCACTGCTTTCGCCCCCTCCCCCGCTGTAATTTTATTTACATCAGTTACGTGAACTTAGCTTTTTTAACTTCAGTAACCCCGAAAATGGGTCATTAGTTAACATTTTGGGGGAAATTGTGTCGCATCTCTTTATTTCACCCCCCCCCCCCCCCCCACTCTGTCGTCAATCAACACCTCTTACACAAGATTACATTTTTTGATTTCAATAACCCCAAAAATGACATGCTAGTTAACATTTTTGAAGAAATGGCAAATCGCTCCTTTTATTCCCCCCGCCAGTTAATTTAAAAAAAAAAAAGATTTTCTGACCTCAATAACTCCGAAAATGACACATTAGTTACCATTTTAGGATAATTTCTCAGTATCTCTTAAGCATTTATTTTATTTTAAACATACTTCATAGATTAGGGTAGCAAGTATCTAGGTATTTATTTTAATATATATCATTTTATTTGTAGTGTGTTCAGCAATGTGTGGGACAAAAGAAAGGAGTGGTAAGTGCACTTCTTATTTTTATTGGACAGTATTTTATACCTAAAACATGATTAAAATAGAACGATAATAATATGGGGAAGTGGTCCAAAGACATTGCCATTATAGGTAGCAGAATACCTGCACTGAGCTGCACCAAAGATGTAATATCAAAAAATTATGTTAATGGGCAAAAAGAGAAATTTTATTTAGCACTTGTTTTTTAGTAGAAATTTAAGCAACAACAGAAGTTTTTGATTCTGGTCTGGGTGTCGTTCTGCTATCGCGACTTCTAGGCCCTTACCCTTCATCAGGGAGGCTTACACCCAGGGTGTCTGAAGAACAGACGATATTTTTACCAGAATCAAAATAAGATCTTATATAAGGATAGGTAAGATATAGTGGCTCGCGACAACTAGTTCACTCAGTATAGTTTCTTCGACAGTACAAGTGCACCACTGTACGATATGTAGAAAATGATAAAATTTCTTCGATTCATATAGGTAATAATATACCAGTAAATGCAAAAGTGCAAGCATCACGATAGCAGGAGGGCACCCTGACCAGAATCAAAATGGTCATTATTTTTTAGTTTACGGTCTTATGCTTGCACTAGCAAGAGAATTTAGCTTTTGCATTTACTGGTATATCATTACCTAACTGGACTGAAGAAATTTTCCCATTTTCTACATATCGTACAATGGTGCACTTATACTGTCGAAGAAATTCGATATATATTTATTGTTTTGTGTTAGAAGCCAAAATATTGGAGCAACGCTGGGTGAACTAGTTGGCACGAGCCACTACATCTTACCTATCCTTTACGAACCTATGGATATAAGATCTAATTTTGATTCTGGTAAAGACGTCGTCTGTTCTTCAGACACCCTGGTTGTAAGCCTGCCTCATGAAGGGTGAGGGCCCAGAAATCGCGATAGCAGGAGGGCACTGAGTGAACTAGTTGGCGTGACTCACTACATCTTACCCATCCTTTACCAACCTATGGATATAAGTCTATAAGATCTTATTTTGATTTTGCTAAAAATGTCGTCTCTCCGTCAGACACACTGGGTGTAAGCCTGCCTGATGAAGGGTAAGGGCAAAGAAACCGCGATAGCAGGAGGACTCTCAGACTAGAATGGACCTATATGGACCGAAGAAAGAAAATTCCATTTTCTATATATATATATATATATATATATATATATATATATATATATATATATATATATATATATATATATATATATATATATAAAATGCTAGAAACTAGCGCGGATCGATTCATAAAAAATAGAGGAGAATTATTGTGGGCATGTCCGCTAGCAATGGACAGACAAAATGAAAAGTTAGAATGGTAACCCGTACGACACGTGTTTCTGCTCATTGGCTTCATCAGGCCCACGTATGTGACCGTGCCTCTCAACATGAGTCGAGACGCAACGTCACATACGCAGTTACGGGTGTAACCTTAAAAAAAGAGAAAAATTAATAAGGACCACAAACAGGAGCGAGTACACCAATTTGTGGCTTCAGCCAAAAGACCCCCAACCCAACCCAACCCAACCCAACCTGCCGTGGTATCCTATAAGCCCAAGTTTTTTTTTTTTTTTCTTTTACTTGGGCTTATAGGATACCACGGCAGGTGGCTATAGTTGCCTCCGTCGGCGACGCCAATTGTTGCCCCCAAACAAGGGGTCTTTTGGCTGAACCCACAAATGGGTGTACTGGCTCCTGTTTGTGGTCCTTATTAATTTTTCTCTTTTTTTAAGGTTACACCCGTAACTGCGTATGTGACGTTGCGTCTCGACTCATGTTGAGAGGCACGGTCACATACGTGGGCCTGATGAAGCCAATGAGCAGAAACACGTGTCGTACGGGTTACCATTCTAACTTTTCATTTTGTCTGTTCATTGCTAGCAATAATTCTCCTCTATTTTATTTATATATATATATATATATATATATATATATATATATATATATATATATATATATATATATATATATATATATATATATATATATATATATATATATATATATATATACAATTTCTTTTGAAATTAAAACTGACTGAATTACTAATTCTATTTGAAATACCAATCTTGTGGATATTTTTTTTTGTAATAGGAGAACAACAAAATATATTCTTTTAGCTAGCCGATGATGGTACTCCAAAACCAGACTTAATAAGAAAGTACCTCAAACAAAATTTCGCGAAGGAACCCTGGATTCAAGCTATCGTAGATCAAACAGTGACGACGTGTCTAGCTGATGCCAAAAATGCGACCGAAAATCAGGTTAAACCATCTTCTAAAAACATCAAAGTTTGCAATCCTGCAGGAATGGCTCTGAAACACTGTTTGTTTAAAGAAATTCAATTAAGTTGCCCCGCTGATCAAATTAAAGATAAGACTACATGTGATAAATTTAAAGAGAGGATTAAAAAGGGTCTCGATTTTTACGGACCGCCACCACCACCACCTTTTGATGGACCTAAAGACGACTAAAACGCTTTAAAATTAAAATAAATTTTAGGTAGTTTTTAGAACTTCTGCAGGGCTTTTAGTTAGTAGGTATTTATCTCTAATGAACGTTTTTATATAGATGTAAAAATAAAGTTTAAAAGAACTGTGTTGATTTTAATACTACTCATAGCATCGGAGATTTTCTTAGATTTAATAAGACTCTCCTTCTGATTCTACTAAAAAAGATTTAGAATCGAGAAGTGCTGACGTTCTGTACAACATTGACTTTCCTATTAATAATATTTTTTTACAGGCTAATACATATATTCACTAAAATAACAATGGCATTTCATGGCATTCTCTTTCGTTCTTAGGAATTGACCAAATCTACAAAAATGGAACTTCTTTCGCCAAATAAAATTATGCTTTTTTTCCTGAAATATTTACCCAACGTGTTGGAATAAAACTACCCTCTTGAAATGTAAAATCGCAAGTTATAGGAAATTATTTCTCCTCTGTTCGTTCAAGAACTGAATTTAACAAAACTGAAAAATATTTTTTTCCTTACGTTATATTCTGGAGAATCAAAAGTGCACCTGAAAGCCTAGGTTGTATAAAAATTACTAGTATATTTTTATTAAACTTGACTTGTTGCTTACAGGAGCAATAATGAAAAATACTTTTAAAGTTTGTCCACCATGCCCTACTTATCAACAGTAACAACCCAGACTATACTCTGATACAAGAATTATTGTCCTTGAATCATATGAAGGCGAGTGAACCGCATGTGGCGCTGCAACTGAAGATATGGACTATACTCTGATACAAAAATTATTGTCCTTGAATCATATGAAGGCGAGTGAACCGCATGTGGTGCTGCAACTGAAGATCCCCGCATGTCCACACCCCACCCCAGAGATAAGGTGTCCACTACCATGCCATACAAGTGATTTTTTGTTCTCAGATAAAATACTTCAGTGAGAGCATAATTTAATTTGTTAGGTTCCAACCTGTATGGATAGAAGTAAAAGTATCTCTATTAAAGCCAAGAGTGCCTACTAAGCTGTAAGCAATATATTATTTTTGTCATTTTTGTTTCGAGACAACAGTTAACAAAAATACTTTTAAAGGTGGAGACAGATATGAGCATTTTTATGTAATGTCACATTCTACGAATGGTGCACTGCAAGCACATGCTCATTACAGTGAGACTTTATGAAGGAGCAATTGTCTGCATTGAAAGAATTACAAGTCTATCTGCGCCAGAGTTGTTCGATAAGATTTTGAAAATTTCCCAAAACTTGAAGTTTTTCCCCCAATATACACGATTGTAGAAAACTGTCCCCAAAAATACAAGAAAATTTAATTGAAATCTAATAAAAATGGCATATTTGCAATCTAAATCTAAAGTAATCCGAGCAAAATGTAATATTCGAAGGTATTATAATTTTTATTAACTCTTCATTTTTAGAACAGTATTCGCTTCTAAGAATTCTCAACTAGGAATGTAGTATAAGGGCCCATAAATAATTTTAAGCACCTCTTTTAAAGTATCCTCTAGTTTTATTGATAATAACAGGGTTCTTTTTAAATTTTCATGCATGTATTCCCTGAAGCTTTTGATGCATTATAAAGCATCCCCTCAGGTCTATTATAAATTGAAAAAGCTATGAAGATTTTTTGTTGAGCATAATTTCCATTCCAATGTAAATTTTCGGTATGATGTGTACTTTCTACTCTAAAATAAATAATCAGAATCGTTTTGTTTGCGTAAATACAAGAAAAGTTTTCCAAAGTGGCCATTAAAGCACAAACACGTAAAGAAAATGCGTATCACAAGTTACCTGTTTATTTAGTCAAAAAGTAACAGATCCATCACTTTTATTTTGTTTCTAAATGTGTTACAAAAACTTTTTACTACAGAGAATTGCTTTAAAAAGCTGGGTATATATGTTGCCGGCAACTTGCGAAATCCGACAATCTGCGAAATGCGTAGCCACTTTGCTTGCAAAATAAGTCTAGTTTTCAAATTTTTTTGTTAAACTTGCTATCATATAGTATGTGATACTCGGTCTGTATCGCAAATAACTTTGCCCTTTTAAAAATAAATTGGGACATGCTGTGTAGGCTCTTGGATTTAAAATAATATCCCGGATAAACCAAAAAATCAGTCAGTAAACAGAGATAATGAAAATTCAATACCTATATAAATTTTAGTGATTCATACTACTTTATTTAGATACCATTTTCAACAAACGTAATATTGTTAATTAAGTGTCCTTCTAAAAATTAATACTTCTAAGACAACGGCCAATTATTAAGTGCTTTAAGTGTATAAATAAAAGACTTTTTTTCCATTTCCATTAACAGCAAAAACTCTTTACAAATCTACAATTTCCAGTCTTTATTCGACCTTAATGAACACTTTTGGTTTATTATCTCTAAAAATCAGAGATTGACTTTTTCCTGAGTAAACTCTTTTACGATTTGCAATTAACGTTTGTTTGAACTTTTGACGATAGAACTAAAAAAGAATTAATATGCAAATAAAGGCAAATGAAGCGTCTAGAACGACGAGAATATTTCCGAACCAATTTCCGAAACATTTGGCCATCGATGGGGACGGTAATGATTTTCAGTGACGTGCGTAATTTTACATCTACCTGATCTACATACGTTACTTAGCTGAACTTGTTAATTGTGTGATCATTTTAAACAGCCGTTTGTTAGCATGATTTCAAAAATTTTTGATAAGTTCAGTATATAAATGTAACTTTCTGTTACGTAAAATTCTACATATCAAAAGCATAAAGCATTATATTAACTATCCTCAAGATAGTTCTCTTACACGAGGGATCAGAAAACACTTTGGTCTCACGGTATACCTTCTATTTCTTGAATTTTGGGTTCTAGCTTTAAAATTACAGTTTTTGAATGCGTCAGAATAGAAATTAAACCCACCCTATGGCAATATTGACCTGAATCCTGTAGGAAATATAGGATGTCGAAAATGTCTAATATAGCAGTAACGGCTCGTTTGATGATTCTTTAAGAAAAATATGTAGGCTACGCCTCGTTGGTATAGCAACAAGACAATATAGGATATCATATTTACTTTTTGTTCATATTGCTAAAAGTAGTAAAAGGTATAAATGCGAAAGAGGGTCCGTGCGTTTTACTTCTTTAACAGATTCAAAATAAGTTATTTATGCAACAAGAGCATAAAGTGGTACTTTTTTACGCATGGGAAATTTGACCGCAAGAGCCGCAGGCGAGTGAGGCAATCCCAGAAGTAAAAAAAGGCACTTAGTTGGGCTATTCTCTAATATTTTGCTTTTGAAACTATAAGTCTATCTCTTTAAACAAACAAGTTAGCCTATGCCAGGTTTTAAAGAAATATCCCTGTATCAGAATTATCCAAGATGGGCGATATACTTTCATGCGAGCTTGACATGGATCTTTTTTTAGAGCTTTATGCAGAAATCATTGTTTGAATTTCAAACATAGCTGCTCGATGTTTGTTTTTACAAGGCAGATATTTTGTAGTAGCTTCGCGTTTTGCCGTTACTTTTTTAGCATAAATATTTTCTTTGTATTCAAAATGACAGCAAATTAATTTCCCCCCTTACAGAATGCAACAGGAATCTTTGGTACAGGAGAACATTCTTGCAAATATTTGCTAGGTGTTCCCTTTTCTGCTTTATCGTTGGTAATAATAATACTATTATTTTGTGACAAATTGTGGCGTTATCTATCCGATGGATCCAGATTACTCGAAGAAATGTTGTCTAGACCGACTAAGTCCTGTTTCTAGAGCTGGTCAATTGGATGGACCCGGTTCTTCCTTCTGGAACTGTGTCATGAAATGTACCTGATTCCTCTTCTAGATTTTTTCTACTTGGTGTTCTGGATTGTCTTCTACAGAGCTCTAATTATTTAAAGAAATGTCAGATATCGCAAAGAAGCTCTCTGGATTAGCAGACGGATTTAATGCATAAATTTCACAAGCTCTAAGTCCTAAATTGCGTTAGAAGTAGCGCCACTCGAGCCCATGCATTTCCAAATAATTTTTCTTATATTTTGATTTTCGTATGAAATCATTCAGTTTCTTGTTTCAGCTGCATAAAGAGTTTTAAAAGGTTGTAAAAAATGCCATCCAGTGGTTGTGTGACTTCTTCACTATTTAGTCCCTTTACTTTAGCAACAGATGAACCCTCAGCCTGGCGAATACTGAGCACTGAATGATGTTCTAAGAATTATCGTTACCAATAAGGCCCTGCTTTTCCGGTCTCATTATCAAAAGCTGCTTCTGTACCTAGCTTCTCGAATGCCAGTCTTCGTACTAGGTCACAGGATAAAGAAAAACTCGGCTTTTCTAGCCTCTGTATATGCATCATCATAGGTCTTTCATTATCAAAATCAAGAACGGGTTGTTTTCTTAAAAATGAAATTTTAATCACTGCGATAAAAATAATTTTCCATTAAAACCGAATTAGGAAACTTCAACATCATTTAATAGTCTTTCACTTAACTTGTCAAACAAAAAAAATTATCTCGATATCTTCAAAATTGACGAACTTATTCAATTTCTTATTTAATAACTTCGCGCGCGGCTTTTATCGGCCGTGACGTCAAAATACAGAACTCTGTCGCCCCATGGTCGCCGGGCTAGCTGCCCGCTGCTGCTTTCGCGTGTTTACTTTAATGCATTAGATCCTGTCCGGTAAGAATAACACTAAAGATTAAACGGGCGCCTATTCCGCTGTTGACGGCGTTGTGTATTTTGACGTCATCGAGCCTCAGCCAACGTGAGCGTAGCATCCATAGACAAAATATATTTAGACCATCTCAACGTATTCGCGACACCAGCTGAATCCGTCCAATGTATGGGCGAAAAAGTGCGTTTGTACGCATTGGGCGCCAGTCAGATTTTTAAACGACGCACAGTGGTGAGGCCTTATGTAAGGATCCGGCCAAAACCTATGAGCCTTTGTATGTTAACGTTTTTTTTCTATTTTTTGCAATGTTTAGGAAACAGATTAATGAAACATCATTGTCGGATGTGTTTTTTTGTAAATTTGTAATATATGGGGTAAGTATTCAGTATTTTGATTTTATGATGTATCATTGAGGACGGCAAGAAAATTTCACCTATATTAAAATTGCGTTCTAAATAAATGCTAATTGAATTTCTAGTAACTACTTTTAATGGAAATGAAACAAAATTTTACCTTTTACAAAATTATTAAATCAATAGTTCTTTGGCTTCCTGTTCCAAATCTAAATGAGCGTTAGTTTTTATCCATTGATGTCTTAAGCTGGTTAAATACGGATCTGAAGACACGAGCAATGAATGTAAAACATCTTCATTTGTAGCAGTTCGCGAGCACTTCCGGGAGAACATTTCACGAAATCTTTTAAAGTCTTTATTTCGCGCCTCGGCTGCTTCCTCACTAAGTTGCCCAATAGGAAGGCACGCAGACTTAATTATGCCAGTACCGTGGAGAAGTATTTGATGGACAGATGACGGCATATAATACCAATTATATTTTTCTACAAACAACTCTGCTGTACTTTGTAAATACAATTCAAGTTTCTGGAGCTCTATAGCTTTTCCGCACGTTAAAACTTGTAAAATGATAGAGAATCTTTTGATCAGTTCCATATCAACCCCTGTTACTTCTGCTACTATCTCTGGATTCCTAAAAAATCTTCTAGCAGTGTTGCCATCATTGGAGCTCCCACTACCCTGTCGAGGCACATCAACAACTATCCCTAGTCTGCGTTTAAGTTCATTTTGAATTCATTTTTTATTTATTTTTACTGATTCTTTTTCGGCAACTGACCTAGCACTCCACTTTTTAAATTCCAGTTTATAAGAGATATTAAGAATGCACTCCATGAAACGAACTAGAGCATGCAAAATAGACAGACCATATTTATAAGAGTCGACTTCAATTGTTTTTGTCCGTATTTTTGGCAAATTATTCATTTCTCTTGGCTTGGCCTTGCATAATGGACAACATGCAGCTGAGGAAGTTTCTGTCAAAACTTGGCGTACTTTTCCGTCCACCATAGTAAAAGCTAAATTATGTGAAATTTGAACGTGTCCATTTCTTGTGGATATCTCTGTCTCATTTAAATTTTCAATTTCATTTTTAAATCTCTCGGCAACAATTTTAGTAAGTTCAGGAGTTTCTTTTGAAAATTCGAAATATATTGGCCTGCAATAATTAGTTGACGATGGATGAGGATTTTGCCAAACTAGTGTATTATTTACAGAAACAAGTTGTAGAGGAACTAGCGATGCCATAAAAATAGATTCATCTATAACACTTAAGTCGCTAAAGTTTTGTTTATAAGTACTGTTTCCCGAAGAACCATCACAACCATATTTAGTATGCAATACAAATGTTTCTGAACCGCTTTCAATAACCTTCTCTAATACATTAGGAATTTTTAGTAAGCGTGTTGTAGTATGATCTAATAACTGTTGAATTGGAATGGAAGCTCCCTTCTCGTTAACTTCTATAGATTCTGGATAACATTCAGCTTTTGCCTTGAAAATTTGATTATAGCTAGGGAAAATATCAGCATTTTTATCTGCACACTGTTGACGTATACAATTGTATTGATATCTTGATAGTTTGACATTTGTAACTAATGCTAAACCTTCATCTCTTGAAAACTTTTTAACCATATTCTGAGAAAGACGAAGTTTAAACTCACTTGCTCCAAGATATAGTGCTTCCTGAATCAAGGCTGCCTCCTCTCGTTTTCCTTCTGCCCTTAACTTTCGCATCAAAAGGCCTTGTAGTTCTAAGAGTGTCATATCACACGATTTTTCTAGATTAGATAACTTTCTTCTCTTACTTCTTTCCGAACTATCTCTAAGATCCTTTGAAGGTCTTCCGCCAGTATCTTTTAAGACATTACCAGTTTTTTTAACTGTTAACTCGCCCATCAACCAATTATTAAATTTTTTATAAAATTCATCTTTCATCCTTTTAGCCTGCTTCCATTTTTGCCTAAACTGAGACAAAAATGTTTTCTGGATGGTATGCTTTACATTTGCAAAATCCGTTGGAGATAACTGAAAATCTTCTTTTACACGAGAAAAAAACTCTTGTTCATTACCACTAGTAATAAAACTATCGGAAAGATATTTTCTACTTATAACAAACATATTTCAAAACGAAATACCGTACAACAATACTACTTCGATAGTATTTACAACAATACGACGCCGCGAGTTTGATTTTGTTTTACGTTAGACATGGCCAACAGCCTACTTGAACAATTGCTATTGCAAGCAAACCGGCAACTTTCGGCAGCCAGAATATTTTTTATAAGAATAAGGATAACACAACGTTTGTTTTTGGCCATAATGTAAAACTTCGGCAGCCTTCGATAGTAAATTTCTTCGATAGTGAACTTGAAACAACGAAATTTTGTGTAAAAATTAACACTTCAATATTTATTAGTGTTTTAGATAAAAATAAAAATGTTTCGATTGCGGTATGTTATTTTTTAAGAAGTACAAAGGTTCATTTAATTGAGAAATCAGAAAAACAGTTATTGCATAAAACTTACGTTCATCAAATTTAGGAAGATAATGGTTCATTTCTTTCGATGTAAATTTAATTTCGAGAACAAATTTTTCTGTCTTGGCATTTTATACTCAAACACAAGTCAAGTACAGTTTATTTTTGGAATTAGGTGTTTTTTATACCCGTAGATATTACACCTTCGAATATAAAATACCTGTACAAAAATTTACGGGCATATAATTTGTGAGGTTCTGGCCACTAAATAGCATTAAGCTTGCCACTGTGCGACGGTCCTCTCGAGGCATGCGCACTCGGGACGTCTAGCAAAAGTGGTTGTTGAACTCAATGACGCAACTCGGCGATCAGAACCGGACCCTGTTGTAATCACTGAAGGAAACACATGGAATAAGCTGTTATAAATGCTGAAGTTGCTATTTCCATTTGCAAAAATACTTTTAAGTTTTGAGTTATTAAGATTAACTCTAACCAAATAAATTTTCTCTTTTATCTTAAATGCACTCCGGTGTTGAAGTGAACACACACGGATAAGTGGAAATATTTATCAGTGACGTATATTGAGTGTGGTCAAGGTGTCAGAAAGGCAATGATGGGGTGTGTGTGTATTAGGGGCATTGTATAAGGGGTAAGATGGTGTAAGAAGGTCATATATAGTGTCAATGCCTCCTTCCCCTATATTGCATAAGGGTGAGTGAGTGTCCAAAAGACATATTTGCGCTTTCGCCAAAGGGGCACTAAAAATACTAGTGGATTAGGGTAGAGGGGAGTATTTTAAAAGGGATGGCGAAAGACAAAAACGCTTTCGCCAAAGTATCGGTAAGATATCGGTGGATTAGAAGGGTGAGTGTCCAAAAGGCATATTTGCGCTTTCGTCAAAGGGACACTAAAAATACTAGTGGGTTAGGATAGAGGGGAGTATTTTAAAAGGGATGGCGAAAGAAAAAAACGCTTTCGCCAAAGAATCGCTAAGATATCAATGGATTAGATTGACATGGGGCCGTAAGTAAGTAGCGCTTTCACCAAAGTATCAAGTGCACACACTGTAAACAGGTTTAAAAATATTTACATCTTACCATAGAACTTGGTTTGTTCAATAATTATACACGATGGGATGCCAATCCAATAAAATATACACATAGTTTTGGTAATTTTTTTATTTACTATTTTACTTCTTAAAACAGTTGCATATTTTATTTCTATTGTTCAGAATACTATGTTTATATTTTATTTCAACTTTCAATTTTGTAAATGTAACGTTTAAAAAATTAAGAGGGGGGACATTAAAGAGACGCACTGTATATGTATAAACTGAGCTATTTTCGAGGAATTATCGACAGTTTTGTATAGCAAGAAAACTCAGATTTAAGCCAACAAACTATACAATTTTTGTTAAAATCTCACTAATTATAATGGTTACATTTTTATCATTAATAAAAAGAATAATTAATTACAAGTAATATATTTAGCATTTATTACTCGATAAAAGATTCACGTCATGTGAAATAAATTTTGAAGTACGGTCCTGTCTATCACAAGGCAAACGTTGGACAAGGCGCAAGCCCGCAGAAGACCGTCTATGTTTACGGATTCAGCTTGGTAAATTTGCCACATTCGCAAATGACATTATTTCTCTATTATATATTTTCTCTATGGTAGCATCTCAGACTTTGAAGGACGATAACTTTTTTATTTCTACAGATAATTAAAAACAAAAAATACATATGCTTTTTACATTTTTAGGACTATTTATTAAGAGAAAATGAAAAAAATGTAAACTTCCTAATTATTTACCCAATGGTAATTTGTCACTGTTGTTGAGTGCATATCGCCTCTGTAGAATTCCCAGTGGAATTCCATACCTACGAGATATTTTGTTGAACCCAAGTGTGCCTTTGGATATTTCATCGAAAGTCCTTAGTAATGTCTCTTCTTTCCAGTTACCACGTAGAGGCGCCTCCACCTTTCGTATGTATTTAGGAGGTATTTTTGAAAAGAAAAATTATTACATGCTATGCTAGTACTAGTAACTAGTAACTAGAGATAGATGGCCCTCAGGGCATCTATACTTACAAAACATGGGGCACCTATCCCTTTCAGGGTGGACATATGCCTTCTTTGTTAAAACGAAAGTGTTGTAATAATAGTCCAAAACCACAACTTATGATTAAGCCTTTACATTCGCAAAAACAGAAAATATCTGTTCACTCACCTCAAGTCTACTGGAGAGCACTCTAGCTTGCGGCATTCTTGGTACACCCATGGACATCATGCCTAAGATGTTAAGCAACTGTATAGCCTATAGGTACTGTAATCTATCCCGGAGGGGAGAAATGGGTTCGAAATAAACTGACCTATACTTCGAGTAGATATTTGCTTATTTACCGGTGAATCCAAAACTAGCAATGGTATCGGAGCTGGCATATACGGCAATTGCAGACAAACAAAGCTGACATATAGCCTGAGATGACGACTATATTCCAGGCAGAGGTGTACGACAGTCGACAGTGATGAAAGTGTAAGAATGCTGGAAAAACGGCAGTACACACTTTAAACAATAAAAATCTCAGTCACAGCTGCCCTTAAAGTACTGGAATCCAGCTCGTGCACTTCAAAGGAGGTGTGGAACTGCCGCGAGGTGCTAACTGGAGGCGGAAAACAAAATAAAATCACGGGACGCGAATTTATAAAGTATACCAAGTGGAGAGCATCGGGTCTCCGACTTATAACCAGGTGTAGATTGTAATAAGGACATGCGCCAAATGCGGTATAGTTTATAATCGGTTTAATTATTTGCGAGGGCGCGGACGAGGTGGGGCGGCGAGCTGAGTTTCTACGATATACCGCGATTTCTGGCTGATCCTTTTTTCGCAAAATAATGTCAGCTTCTTCAAAGAAAAACACTTAAATGGTTCTCGCAAATACAAAAAACACAATTCTACTCTCGAACAACATCGCCATCGTCAGCTAATTATATGACTGGCAGCTTACCTCACTTTTCAATTACTAGTAAAACTGGCAGTAAACGGTAAAACAGCGTTGCCACTTTTACTTAATAATTTATTAGGGAGAAGGGAATAAAAGTTTATTCGGCTATGTAGCATAAAATAGAACAAAATGTATAACTTTTTTTTATTACTTAATACTTATGTATGATGTGTAATACTGTATTGCTTGGATGGTATCAATTAGGACATTTTGCACACTTTGGCAACCGTCTGCAGTTGACCTGTCAATACAATCGACCAATTTTTAGTGCAAATCGAATGATTGATTGCTTTGAACAGTAAATATCTTTGTCTACATTTTTGTTAACGTCTATGGGAAGGACGCATGGTTCGCGGTCGCAAAAGAGAAGGTAGTCAAGAAGATCATCAACAAATCAAAAAAGAAAAAAAGGCGTTTAAGCGAAAGCATTTTTAATAATACACTAAACGCAACAGGACATTAAATTGTAACCAAATGACCTGTGTTTGTAACCATTATTTATTTAAGAATAAAATTGTTTTTCTGTGGTACCTAGGTATTTTCTTTAATTAATATGACAAAACAATAGTAATTAGAAACACATAAATGTGTTTCTAATTATTTGATGCTTAAAAATATGTAAGCATTATAAAACTCACAATGTAATAGTTATTATTATTATTCAATTCAGACCGCCTAAAAGTTGCGAAAATTCGCGCTTAGAAATTAACGATCTATGCCGCATTTGGCGCATGTTATGACTACAATCTATACCGCCATTGAAAAATCTGTCGCCAACAACGCCAGTAAAGCGACCACAAACTATACCGCATTTAAGCATGACCTTATTACAATCTATACCTCGTTGCAGGATGGAGACGTGGCTTCCAGATCTGGCGCTCTCTACTTGGTATATTTTGTAAATTTGCTACCGGGACACGCAGGTTTCCATGATACAATAAAAGGAGGATATGATACCAAACCATGTCAAATTCGTCCGTGTTCGCGCATGACGTCATGCTGTGACATTTTTTTGAAATCTATAACACGCAATATAGAGTTTACGTTAGTTATAGGCGATTTTATAAAAATTCTACTGGCTATATACTTTGGCTCCTGCTTACAATAGAAATTTTAAAGTATATGATTTAAAATAATCATGTAAATAAAGGGATAAATTAATTTAAAATAATAGATACTGTTAAATTGTCTGCCCATTGCATTCTATGTATTTATTTACGTGAAAAGAAAAGGTAAATAATTTTATAAAATAAAACTATGCCTAATAATTAAGATAATAATTTTTATTTAGAGGTATACTCTTATTAAAATATATAGGTACCTACAGCGACTTCCGAAAATATGTTATAAATAAGAATTTCGTTTGTTCCTATAATTTGTCAAATATTTTTTGCGGTGGATCTGTATGTTTGCGACGGAAACATGTTTTTAGAATAGTTTTTTTGGGTTTTTTACACTTTAAATAGTAAATTATTAAAAATTATTTTATTTTTGTATCCTTTACTTATTTGTCAAATTTAAAAAAATCTTAAAATGCCAAAAATTATTCTAAACGGAACAAAAATAATCAAATTTATGAAATTAGGTAAAACAAAAAATTATTTTTTAAGAAAATAGCCTTTTTTCCAGTCTCTTTTTTTGTCGTATTTTCTCGATTAGGGTCTGGTGATTCGTTACCGCGGAGATTTTTAGCAATTGTTTGTTACAGTAAACTTCTTTATTGAAGCGAGTTTGTAAAAACATTAAACACATTTGACATTCATGACATGACACGACGCGATCTTAACAAAGACGTGTCTCGTTAACAAAATATGGCGGAATTACTCACAGCGTGACGTATATGGCCACGCCTACCAGCGCGGTGTCATATCTTCTTTTATTTGTATCATGCAGTTTTCGAGGCCAATGAATCAACCAAGCCGACCTGCTCGCTAAGAGAGGTGCAGCGTCGAAGTTCGTGGGTCCCGAGCCGGTGTTAGGCATTTCTTATACAACGACTAGGCGTGCGATTTCGGCCTGCGCCGAAGAGAAATGGACACGATATTAGTCGAGAATACCGGATCTAAGACAGTCCTAATAAATCCTTTGACACATCAAGCTGCGAATAAACTATTGGAAATAAACAGGCTGCACCTTAAAGTCCTAGTAGGCTTACTTACCGGCCATTGCAGGCTGAGACATCACATGCAACACTTTTTTAACGCGGTTATTTTTTAATCACTACATGCTCTAATTTTAACACTGGGCGGTGAGCAGCAAGAAATATAAAACATATGAAAATATAATGTGGGGAATTATTGTCCCCTGGCAGTATTGCACTTAAGTGCTTTTTATTACTGTTAAATGCTTTTGTCTTGTTTATCTTCTTTTAAGTAAGCATACAGTTAATGATAAAACGAATTTCTGTGAAATTCATACGTCAACCTGACGACAAAAAGCTACAGTGATTTGTTAACGCCCATATAAAAGCAAGAAATGCCAAGCGTTTTTTTAACATTTACAGGTATCTACCGTTGCTTTTCATACCTCCCGTGCCAACAAGGTCTAACTAACACCGAAAATAATATTCAAAATATGTGTTAACTTTGTTAATAGTTTGCATGCACAGGATCAGACTGGGGCCGAAGCAAACCCGACTGGAGGATGAAGAAATGGCAGAACATATAGTGTGCACATGCCCTGCGGCAGGTAGAACATTTTCGCTATTTGGCGAGGGGATGCTCTCTCCAGAAAATCTGATCTATGCCTCTCCTAGCAATATAATCAGCTTTATACAGAGGCTGGATCTGCTGGAACAAATCTACATAGAGATGTGATCCACAATACATCGCAACGGTCGCAGTGGAGGATCAGTTCTTGGCCCACAGACTTTAATTCTACCTACCTCCAACCAAGAAATAAAAACTTATATACTTCCTCAAAACCCTTAGAAATGTAATTTGCAATGTTTGTGAAGGAAAGTACCGATTTTTGTCTCTCACACATGAGACACGTCTATTTCACCCAGCTGCAATTCTCACAATGGCGGTAAGGTAGGTATTAGCACTTTGTTCATAAGCAATAATTGTGGTCGTATCAACTTAAATAACTGGGGCATCTATCCTCCTAGGGCATCTATCCCACTTTAACCTTACATAGGAAATGTTAGGATCGGCTCTCGGACTATATGGCTACGTTTGAAAATTTAATCTTTTTCATCATTTTGCTTAGAATTTTTAACAGACACATGGTTAGCCATATTATGTGCAGTTTTGTGAATTGTGCCACTTTAAACGAGGAACTTCTTTGGATGGCAATGCTAATGAATTACGACATTTTTAATGGCAATTTTTGAATAAATATGAAGTATCTAAGGGATGTAATTGGCATACATTTTAAATAAGAAACAGTAATGACGAAGATGACTTGTCTTTAAGCGTGCTGCACTTTTTTTTTCTATATAAAGAAGCAATGAGCCACTATCATTAATTATTGTATAACTTATCGAGTGTCTCATGTATTATTTTAACAAGATTAAGACCGCGTCTTTCCTCAAATATAAGAAACAGACTTGCAGCAATTACGGTCCGCCACTGATATTCGCGCGATGACGTATTTACCTCCCCTTCAATTGATTTTGACTAATCGAGGGTTTCGAAACAAAAGAATATTCATTGGACATTAACTCTGGAGTATACTGAGCGAGAGAGCGGTTAGGGCAAGCTCATTGGATTCACTCATTATAAAGTCATCGACTCTGCGTTTGGTTTACGAATTCGCAAATTTGTTTGGGGGAAAACAGGAAAGAGTAATTTAAATGATGGATTCGGAACGGTATTGTTTGTTGAACGAATTTTAAAATTTATGATTGTGGTTTAACGGTTACAAGTCATTTGAGTAGTGACGATATATAAAACGTTTTGTGATAAAACGATTACAGTGTATTTCAGATAAACTGTCTATTGCGATATTTTAAAGTGTAACGCTTCGTTAACCAGAATATTTAAATACTGAGGAACTGCGTGGCCGCACCTGCTAAAAAAATGCGCTACATTATGACTACTACAAAAATTGGACGACTGCGAATAAAAAGAAAAATTAAAATGAGAAACAATTTATTTTGATTTATTGTTCTATACGTTTAAATTGGTGAAGAAAGTAATGACGAAAGAAGCAATAATCGAATAAAAAATAACTTAAAAGCAGGAGTAAAAATTTGTTATAGTAGTCCTAGGAGATGATAAAAATAAAAGAATACAAGTAACTTCAAAAAAGATAGAGAACATATCAAGAAAGGATTTCGACTCCGAAAATCAGATAAAAGAAAATCAAGAGAAGGTCAGAATAATGTGGATGAAGAGTTAGACATTATATTGTTTTTAAAGGAAGCTATGGGTGTAGTAAGGTTTTTTCTGTTTTCTTAGTATAATAATAATTTTTTAGGTCATCCGACCCATTCTGTTGAAGATGCTCATTTACGCGTATCCCAGAAAAGAATTCAAAAAACTCCTAAATCACATGGTTATCATTCTCACCTGTGCAAAAATTAGATGGGGAGAATAAGCGTAAACGTGTTTTATACTGCCAAGAAATGCTTAGGAGGAAAAATGAGAGTATTAATTTTTTAAGAATATAATATGAAGTGATGAAGCAACCTTTACCACAGCACTCACAGCAGGAGTTTTCCATACGAAAAACACCCACGTATCGGCTACAAGTAATCCTCGTAATATTCAGAAATAAAATTCCAAAGCCAAAAATCTGTGCATGTTGTGTGCGATATACTGAAAAATAAAGTCAAAGGTCCTATATTTTATGAAGATTCCCTTTCTGGACAAAGATATCTGGAATTTCTTGAAAACGAAATAGAAGCTCTTTTAGAGGATTTGCTAGTCAGAGAGTACCGGTATACTTCATTTTCCGTTAATAAAAGAAAACATAACAATATGGCAGTATGTTAAATACGAACAATAGTTTAATCCATCCATAATAGCTACTCCGATATCAATATATTCTTTTAAAATTTATTAATTTCATAAGCGGTTCTTCAGAATGATATCAAAGTATATATTTTTGGAAGCAAGGAAAAAAGCTCTTTTTGAATATCTAATAATATACGGGTGTTATATTTAAACAATTGCAAATTGTGCAAAAATTTTAAACTTTCGATAGCCTTTTGTTTTCTTTGATAAAATTTTTCAAAAGTTCAGATTAAAATCCAAAAGTTTCTCTATTAAAGCTTTTTGATATCTCCATAAATAAAGCCGCTAGTATATGGTTCAATATTATATAGGTACTCAATGACCCTGTACCTATTATGACAATGATCATTGCCATCGGTGAAACATCTGCTGAATTTAAGAACGCCCCAATTACTGAAAAAATAAACGTTTTTTCCAATTCCAAGGCTTACTGTTACTGTTTTCGGTATTTATTTCAAGGATTACTATTACTGTTTTCGGTATTTAGATTAGGATATCTTAGATATGGAAATGCAAGCCTGTTGTATCAACAAGACACTGCGAAATTTGCATGACATTTCTAGTCCCTCTTTCTTTTATGGCTATACCATATACATATTTCTTATCTATCTGGGTCAGAGAGAGCAGTCTATCTATACTCTGTATGTTATATTATAATTCTAACTTTTTTACATATACTAGTTTTGTATTTTAGTTACACATTGAGCTTTATATATATACATATATATATATATATATATATATATATATATATATATATATATATATATATATATATATATATATATATATATATGCATATATATATATATATATATATATATATATATATATATATATATATATATATATATATATATATACTCGTATATATATATATATATATATATATATATATATATATATATATATATATATATATATATATATATATATATAAAGCTCAATGTGTAACTAAGATAATTAAATACATATTTCATTCAGTAATAGACAGCCTATTTACATGACAAAATGAACCTAGAAACGTTTTTAAATCTTCTGCTCAACTTGTGACCTAATTCAGAATGTATTATTGTCAAGGTTAAATTAATTTTTTTATGCTTTATGTTTCTTTTCTATTTTTTATTTCAGCATTTATTTATTTCTCTTTTTTATTTTTAAAACCCAATACCATTAGCTGTATTCCATCTGACTCTAATGTAGAAGTTAAACATAAATCTACTTCGTAAATATTGGCAGGTGTCGGTAGAGGCCGTCCGTCCCAAAAGACTGGTCTTAATTAGTGGTTCCGGCATCATTATTCACTGACGTCGCGACGCTGGCCGGCGCCTCTTTATCCACCGGACCCTGTCGATAATGTGAGATATTTATAGCCAAAGTCTGTTTTGTTCAGCGTTAGGCTGGACGTTTTGTTGATAAATGGGTCTAGTCCTAGGTTTAGATTATTTCAAATGACCATTTCTATTATGGGCAGATTTAGTTTCACTACAATATCTCGGCCCGTCATCGCGTCGTGAAAAGTATTTTAACTATCTTTGCTTGTAAATAAACTTTAGGAAAAAGATACTCTTTTCCAAGTTAATCACATTATCCAGAGATAATAGATAATATGATTTTATATTTAGATAGATTATTTACCCCTTAGTTTTTTGTTTTCGAGAGAATCATTAGAAATTAAGAAGATCTTGATATCTATAAAACAAATAAATAAGATTACAAATCCTCGGCACAAAAATTGTTTTTTAATGTTTTCTAAAGTTAGCAATGAATTTTAGATGAATGTTTGTCAAAGCGAATCAGTGATGAAAATATTTTTAATGGTGCTCCACCCTGTATACAGGGTTATTATAAATAACCGTATCACCCTTATATATGGAATACCGCCTAATTTATCTAAAATCGCTCGGACCCGCCAATTTAATTTTTTTAAATGCATTTTTTCAAGAGAAAAATACAGGGTAGATCAGAAAACTGCTATGTGTACGAATATTAATGTTTGAAATGAAACACCCTGTATAGTTTTACATTTTTGATTTTACAGTTAATTCTAGGCATTTTTTAGGTAATTATTCGGATTAATGCAAACAGCGAATTTTTTTCGTGAAATTTTGCACTGACCCTAATTTTGGGTCGTAGAACACAAATCCGAAGTCAGTTTTTGGCGGTCTCGAATGGTTTTTCCAAAAACAAAATTTTTAACTTTTAGGTTAGGTTTTTCAATGAATTTCTTTAAATTTCGGCACTTTTACTTAAACACATGTATACAAGTCATTACACACTATTTTTCTGAACCATATTTTGGCAAATTTATGTAAAAACACATTAAAAAACAGAGAAAATATCAAAAAACTAAAAGAAAATAAACACGCAACCCGTGGTACACATACTCGAAATTTCTGATGGAAAGACTCGCTGTTGCCAAATTTACAAATAGTTTTTCCCACAAATACTGCTAGCTTTACATAAAGTTAGCAGGAAAATGCGAAAATGAACCAAATTTAACCAAAAGGGCAAAAAGATTACCCCAACCAACACCCTGGCGCACCGATCCCTCTTCGCCTGCGAGGAAAGGGACTTGTCAGGGCCCCTAACCAGGTGCTAACCCTGTTCGGACCTTAGGGTGCCCTCCAATCCACCGTTATACCACCGTTATATCGAAAATATTAGATCTGTCACCTAATTCACCGACTTAGAATAGTTTTTTATGCGAACGGTGGATCGGAGGGCACCCTAAGGTCGGAACAGGGTTAGCACCTGGTTAGGGGCCCTGACAAGTCTCTTTCCTCGCAGGCGAAGAGGGATCGGTGCGCCAGGGCGTTGGTTGGGGTCATCTTCGGCTGTGTTGTAGAAGCGGTACATAGTTCGCCAAGATTAATTTCATTTGGGATAAAAAATAGGTAAAGGTGGCAACACCGGACACAGGAATATTGTTGACAGGTGGGAAAATAATGGCGGCTAATAGCGAGTTAAAATGGAATTTTCTATAGAAAAAAAGCAATTTTATTAGCTATTTTTGCCTAAATGTGGTGTTTTGTGTGACGAAAAAAAATAAAAATTATAAGTTTACCGATATGTTTTAGTGAAAGTGTCGAAACGTAAAGGAATCTATAGAAAAAATCTATATAAAAACTAACCTAAAAGTTAAAAAAAAAATTTTTTTAAAAACCATACGACCCAAAATTAGGGTCTGTGCAAAATTTCATCAAAAAATTCGGTGGTTCCATTAATCCGAATAATTACCATTTTTTATGTAACATATCCTATACCTTATCTTCAAGTGTTTTAGAAATGTTGACACTTTTAACTTTTAAATACATTTTTTACGGAACATGTCCTATATCAGCCAGTCAATCAAATAAATCATTAAGTTGTCACTAAAGGTAACGTCAAAAGTTACTGGAAGATGATCCTGACAGGCGAGATCAATTTTGTGAAATAATGACGGTGCTGGCAGTTAATAACGCAAGATTTGTCCAAAGAATTCGTTTTTCAGATGAAGCTGTTTTTTCTTTAAATTATCAGATCAACAGACAAAACTACAGGTGTACTGGGCAAGGGAAATCCCTCACTGGTTCAAAGAAAACCAAACTCACTATAATCAAAAGGCTAAAGTTGGGACGGTAATTGTTGAGCCTCCCTGGAGAAAGATATCTAAATTTTCTCCAAAATGATCTAGTTCCAGCTCTAGCCACTCTCCTTCCAAATAAATGACGATAATCCAAGTTTGACCTTATGGTTTCAACAGAATGGTGCTCCTCCGCATTATGCTGCTCATGTGAGGAAATACTTAAATATCATTTTTCCTGGGCGATAGATAGGTAGACGAGGGGTAATAATTCCACCCAGATCGACCTTACCACGCTGATTTTTTTTTGCGGGGCAACGTCAAAGATTTAGTTAACCCGACTCGGTAGATACGCTTAAGGAATCCATTCGACAAATTTCCCCACAAGTTGATACACGATGTACAACAAGAATTTTTAGACCGGTTAGTCTACTGTACTGCACTACCAAACTGAAGGACATTTTCAATATATTGTCACCAAATTGTTTTTTCCATTGTTCCCGGGAAACACCCTTCCTCCTGCTTGAAGTCCGGTAGCGACGAGGCGTCGTCGCGCGTCTCACTATCGTGCCGCTGGCAGGGGAAGGGGTCGACCTGATGGATGTGATGAGAGAGAGACGTCACTTTTGCTTTGACCTTTCGAGCCAAGCGAGTTACAGCTGAACAGAACCACTTTCCTCCGTCGACGATGTATTAGGAATTAATAGGTACGGCCTCGTTTGAATTCTTGTAAATATAAATATTCATTTTATTTTAATAAAAGTGTTGCTGCAGAATTAATGATGAAGCCAGGGTTTTAGTATTTTAGTTAAGATCCCGTGACAATATTACAAGATACTGTTTTTCCATATTTTATTGTTTGCTTTCCCAACAAAGTTTTTACTTTTTATTTTAAAAGGTAAAAGTGTTAATATTTCGAAAATAGCCGAAGATAGGTATAGGAGATGTTATACAAAAAATGTTTAGAATTGACTATAAAATCTAAAAATGTAAAAATATACAGGGAGTTTAACTTAAAAAACAAATGTTCATAAACGTAGCGCTTTTCTGATCCAGCCTGTATAAAAAATATTCTTGAAAAAATGCATTTCAAAAAAACAAAATTTACAGGACCCAGCGATTTTAGATAAATTAAGTGATATTCATATATAAGGGTGATCCGCTTCTTTATCATAACCCAGTATATTTTACCTTCAGTGTGTTCTGTTTCTAGGTAGACTAAAGCCCAATTTATTTGCAAAATAACTTTTTATCAAGCAGTTTTTCTCTTTTTGCGCTAACAGATCGACAAACACATAGAGATATCACCAAACAGACCGACGGAATCAGTAAACAATGTTTTTCGTAATCTATTGACCAGTGGTGGCACTAAAGGGCAGGGGTGGCCCAGGCTACCTCAAAGAACATTTACCGATTACCTTTAGGATGGGTTTTAAGTTATATTTAAATACCACGCTAGTCCATAGTAGGCTTCCATATAGTTCAGTACTTAGAACTGAGAATTTTTTTCTTTAAAAAATTAACCGACTTTAGTAACCACAGAAAATAACGAAACAACATGTTTCTATGTATTTATTACCGAGCTTAGTGGTAAGCTTAATGTGCTCAAATTTAAGTAACTTGTACACCAAAGTTCTAAACTTCGAAGGAATTATTTTACTTTAAGAAAACACGATAAAAAATAAAATATTTCTTTGGAATTGAAATCGACTAGTAAAAATGTCTTGGCATCAAGCTACAAGACGACTAGTCTTCTAAAAATTTGTTGTCTCATCCAGCTTAACATGATATATGATTAAATGTAATTTGACTTGGCTTATTTCTTGGACTTTAACTACTTCGTCACACTGTCGGTAAAAATGTACCCGTCATGTTAAAGAACGCTCAAATTCGTTAACATTTTCGATTAGCCTTGTCACCCACCCAAACGGTATACCTATGCTGTGATCTATAATAAGAAAATATACCTCTACTAGTTTCTTCCTTGCTATATAGTAATTTAAAATTCAATAAACCTCTCGATACGTAGTTCAGATACTAAAAATCCCATTAAAAGTCTGCGTGAGAAAACGGAAGAGTGCAATGTACACAACAATCAAAAAAGGCCAAATCGTACAGTTTTCCTGAGCTTCAGTAATTACTTTCCTAAATAAATACTTAGCAAAGGTGAAGTTCTTTCAATATATATCGAGTAGAAACTTAATGGTACGTTAAGCTTCATAATTAAAGCAACCTATTTTAACTAAGTTTGTTACTTTTTTGTTTTTTTTTCCACTCGGTCGAGTTGTATAAAAAGGAGGTTATTCGGCATATTTTTGATTTTTTAACTCTAACAAATCTTAGCAATAAGAATTTTTGTAAAGGCTGCACCAATACGTACCTACAATGAATAAATTACCACATAATGGATTTTGAGAGAGTTGCTGTCATCAGACCATCACATATTGACAACAATGTGCCAGTCGTCCCTTCCCGAACAGTGCTTTACAACTATTTTTATACCATCAGCATAAATACAAACAATCTTCTCTTATCGGTAGCCGATAGATGGTTGTCGACCTCCAACCACAACTAATATTTAATTTTGGTAATACTCGTATCATGTTGTCTTACTAAACGTTAGTTTTTATAGCTCGGTTGTAGTTGCCAATCTACCCTACAGCATCTCCATAAATAGTATCACTTTTCTTTCTCATAAAATTGGGGGAGAAAAACTTCTTGCTGCATGCGTTTTTATTGTTTAATTAAAAGTTAAAATTTAAAAAATAAATTAAGTTTAAGGCAATACAAATAAAATATTTGAATCAATAATTGTACAATAAATATTTACCTGCTCCATCAAATATTATTTAATTTAGTAAGTTATGATTTTTTTCAATTCTGTATAATATTCACAACTAATAAAATTTACAATTTTATTGCCTTTAATACCAAAGAGCATTTGTAAGAAAAGCATTACTCCTAAAATGTACTGCTATATTATCCAATAAGCAAAATCTGTGTTAACACTAATTAAAAGCAGAAGGAAATTAAATTTAATTTAATAGTTTTTATTTCAACGTTGCTTATTTTTATTTTAATAATACTAAGGGTACTCAGCCCTCACTACTCTAAGCGTGTACATATATTTGTATATATGTGTATATATGTATATGTAGATTGATATAAAGATTTCATCAGATCATTTTCATTTTGTGTTTACGACTGGTCGAGGTTTTGCTTTTTTGTCTTCAATTTTGCGTTACATTTTGTGTGTAAAGTGGTGTCGTGCCACTATAACCGAGATTTTGAGAAAATTAAGTAGTAGGTTTTAAATATATATTATGTTGTCCCAAATAGAACGTGCCATTGCAAACCAATGGTGTTTTGATATTAACCAATGTGTTATTATTATTAAATCAATCATAATGGTTATTGTTAAAAGAAGAATTTGAAGCATTGATTTAAATGAAGTAGTCATTCAGGAATAGCTAAACAAAATCTAAAAAATGATAAATCATAATCTAAATAATTATAAATTTCAAAAGAAATAACAAAAATTCCGAAAAATTCCAGCACCTTCTTTATTGAGCTTCCACAGCAGTTTTTATCAACAAATGCGCCAATTTAGGAAGAAAATAACAAAAAATCCAAGCAGTTTCCAAAAAAAGCAAGAAATTTCCCCAAAAAACGAAAATCCCAAAAAATTACATAAATTCCAAAAATTACAGCATTTTTTACACTAAAGCTCTACAACCATTTTCCCAAAGGGATTGCTACAAGTTGCAACTTATGACTCTCATTTTGCTATAAAAAAAAATATATTTAAATCCAAAAGTGTTAGAAAGACAGGAATTTCTTCTTACGATAGAAATAAGCTACTTTATCTACAATATATAAAATACACTCATGTTTAACTTTGCTGAATTTCACTGTCATTTAAAAGTTTGGTTACCAGGTGACGTCATAATTTTAGAACATATGACTCCCCCTTTATTAGAACTAGTTTTATTTAAGTTTACATTTCACAAACTAAATTTTTTCGGCAGTTTCGTCAGGCACGTGACCAAATCTGCAGTATTTATCAACAGTAAAGAAGATCCCTCAAAAGAATTAAGGAAACCGATTGGTGTTCTATCCATGATATTCAAATAACACCGTGAGAATGAAAGATTTAGAAACTTGGTGACCGCGCTATGCCCTCTTCATTAAAATTACCACTTATTCTCCAAATATAATATATACAAAATAATATAATACTTATATAGGTAAAACACAATATTATTACCTATATATTAAAACCAATATTTAAGTTTAATGGTAAACGCAATTTTCATCCGGTAAGATATAGTCCGAGATGCAGTAAGTTAAATTTATATTACTAAAATTTCCCATTACCCTTTCCAAGATATACTGTAGAGCTCTTATAATTCAAAGGAACATGTAAAATAAGATATATTATAGGCCATTTGCTAGATCCTAACAGAATAGGCCAACAAATAGATCTTTTATTGTTTTACAGCTTTATCGGATTATATAGTAGAAGTATGCATCAGATGGAGCGTTTCTTACAAATAATAATTTTATAATAATGTTTAAAAATATATGAATTAAAATAAATAATATCTACTTATTTAAAGTAGCAAACAGCAACAACCTACTGACTAAAGAGCTAAATATTTTGTTTTTACTTCAGAATTTTACTGCAGAATGTTTTCTTTTAAGAAGATTTTAATTAATGGAGGAAATAAGTTTAGAATATTGAATTGATGGCCTTTATTGATGAAGATCCATTATAAAACTATCTGAAAACAACAACACACGTGTTTAAATCTTCACTAAATTTTTATTCTTAAAACATGACAATTGTTTCGACACTCAGTGTCTTCGTCGGATGGTTGGCATAAACAGTTTTGGCCTAAAAGTTTATGCCAAGTATCCGACGAAGATACTGTGTGTCGAAACAATTGTCAATTTAGTGAAGATTTAAACACGTTTGTTGTTATTTCTAAATAAGTTTAGAATATCTGTTAATTGATACCTCATCGTTCAGTTCAGTCACTTATGAGGTCTAGAAATTTTTAAAAAAATACACCCTCTTGCAACCTCTCAGTCTTGAAGAACGACAAAACACATTTTTACTCGGATTTGAAGTTTATATACTGGATATAACATACACAACCTGAGCGATTTTTCATATATAGGCTTTTATCACAGGCTGAAAACATTGAAAGAGGCGTTTGAGCGTTTGCCGAGGAGTTTCTATGCTGAACTGGACATCTCCACCTTTAGCCGTTTGTGAGATATAAGCATTCCTTAAAAATTTTAGCCTTTAGGGTTGGAATTTTAAAAAATCATTTCTTATCTTCTTTCTGGTAGGTATACATCATTAAAAAGTATATAGTTAAAATTTGGCATTCCAAAATTCAGAAATTTGGTCTGGGCAGTGGGCATTCAACGTGTCTAGTTAACGCTACTAAGTATTTGATAATACTGGATATTATACGAGTACTACTTAAATTAAACAGGGTGTTTCCAAATGAGTGCAGAAAAATTTAAGTGATTGTTCTTAAGCCAATTTTAAGTATAAAAATTCATATAAACATATGTCCGATAATGATTAGCATTAGCATGACTAGGGTGTTAAATTTTATTATTTTTTTAATTTTTTTTAATTTATCTTATTTGGTTTTAAAGATACTTAAGTCAAATTTGGTAAAAGTAACAATTTTTTCAGTTTCCATAAAACGAATTTAGTATTATGGGATATAATCTACAGAGTGATACTTTTTCCCGGGTCATGTTACATTTTACCCACTCTAACTTTTTTTTGGTGCGCCACTGACACTCAATTTGATCGATCAGTCAGTTAGTATCCCCATCTTATTGTGATTTTTTTTGTATGTTGATTTTTCCTCTAAAAGTCGACAGTTCTTCCAGAAAAAAATAAAATATGTAATAAATCATAATGCATTTCTTTTAATCAACAGAGACTGAGAGAGAAAACATTACAAATAACAGAATCTTAACAACACTAAAAAATAGTTATAACAGACATTACAACAATTGTTGAAAATTGCCGCCCTCAGCCATAATGCAAGAATCTGATATTTGCCTCACTGGACTGCGTATTCGTTGAAATAATCCGGGAATATTTCTTATCTTTTCGCACGATGCAACAATGCGATTTTTCAAATCCTCAAAGGGAGATGAATAAACCAAAGATTTAAGGAAACCCCGAGATGCAAAAATCCAAAAGGTTTAAATCTAGAGATCGGGCAGGCCATTGTTGAGTGCCCCCTCGACCTATCCAACCATTTGGAAATACTGCGTCTAAGTGACGGCGTGCATTGATACTAAAATGTGCTGGCATCACGCATAAACCATAATTCTTGTCTAATTGTCAACGTTTGCGAGAAAATGGTACTTTTTTTAAGCGAACTACTGATTGCGGCCGCTCTCGGGAAGTAAGAACCATAGCACTAGAGGAAGCTGTTCTTAATGTACCTAATAAGTACAGACAGATAAAGTGAAAAAGGCATAAACCTGGGAACGAAAGATAATATGATATAAACTTGTATTAATGTTCGTTTTGACATTTCATAAGTTAGCTCAAAAGTCTCATAGAATCTCCTGTACGTCCGTCAAGATATTCAAGGTCAAAAGTCAAAAAAAATCAGGTTTTTGTAAATACCTTGTTTCCATTGCGCTACATGACTTTTGTAGTTATTATTATAAAACTTATAGAGCATAAACTTCTCTCAAGGAATATTTTATACAATCAACTGTTCTTGAGATAGAGCGCGAAGAGTGAGGACCGCTCAGCCGTATGTATGATAACGCTAGGCTAACTGTAGAATCCAGTACGTAGTATAATTTATAAAGTTAATTATCTACTAAAAATATTATAGTTATTAACAAACCTTAATTATTTACTAATAAATAAATGACATTTATAAATTTTAATCATAATTAAATCATCCGTTTATTTATATATAGTTAATTTATGTTAATAATAAGATATTGAAATCAAAGAGTTTAAATACATTTTAATTACGTTTTTATTTAACATCACTTTATCGTAAATAATTTACAATTTAAGTTTAAATGTGAGGGGGATTGTTTCTTGTTATTTTTATTATTAATAGCAAGCATGCAGCTTAATATTCCTCTTGTCCATCGTCGTCTTCCTCTTCTGGTCTCTCAACTTGAATATAAAATTCATTATCATCATCCTCGTTGTCTGTTATGTTCGACTCTAAATCCCCTTTTGCGGGATATAATATAAATATTTAGTAATATAGGTGTATATTCAAGAATGTACACATTTAAAGGAAAAAATATTAATTTCTATCCTACTTAGAATATAATTATGATAGATTCAAATAAAATTAAAATGTATTTAAACTCTTTCATTTCAATATCTTATTATTAACATAAATTAACTATGTATAATTAAAAGGATGTTTTATTTGTGATTAAAATTTATAAATATCATTTATAAATTATAATAAAAATAGACAATTGGTAAATACCTACCGTATGACGTTATGTGCATATTACCCATATCTCCCCTATACATACATGCGTCTCTGATGTTCGTAAAATCGTTCTTTTTCTTTTCTGTAATTTTAGCTCCTTACTCGTAGATCATGCGGGTGTCAACGAACACCTAACAAGATCGTTAAGAACCATTAATAAATCACTAAGAAAACCACAGGTGTTTTTCGCAAGCAATATGTTACCCTTTGGTCTTCTTTCTAAATTTATTTTTAATGGCCAAAAGTGGAGTTTTTGCATGAGCTAATGAGATAATTAAAACACTGTAAGGAAAATAAATTGCTGTCGTGGTGGCTAACGTTAATACCAAGAAATATTTTATCAAATATTGAAATTTAAAACAATAATATAATCATTTGAAATTAAATCATAAGTTTAAAGAAAAAAATATTGTTTGGTTGCTAAAATTATTAAGAAAATATGGCTGTCGATCTATTAGGTGTATTATTGTTGTATTGTTGATATTATTGCACATTGCAGATTTATTATCGATCGGCTTGACAGATAGTCAGGCGCAGCCCGTGTTTTTTTTTAAAGGTGGGCCAAATTTTGTAGGCATCTAGTAATATCAACGGAACAAGCAAAATACAATTTTCTAATTAAGGAAAGTTTTTTTAATAATGTGCCTAGCTCTGCAAAGAAATTATTAACCTACAAATAAACACCGCAAAAAACATAATATACCTACTGAAATTGCATTTTTGCTGTGATTTTTATTAAATTACATGCAAACAGTTTCTTGTATTGTTAAAGCCATTATTAACCCAAGTACTTAGGTATTAGTACTACACTACTACACAAAGGACACAACACAAATATCAAATAATATCCAAAACATATTACACAACAAAATTAGGAAGCCGAAACACCTCTGTAATAAATAAGTGCCGGCGCGACGTAACGAAATGTAAAGAGAAGTTTATGCAAATACAATGCGCATATTAGGTAACAATAAAATTAGTTTTTCTTTGTCCAACCCAAATGTGGAGAATAGGCCGGCGCACGGCGCCGTCGACGGCCACGCGCGCGCCGAAAGCAATATTAACTGGAGGGCCGTCGACAAATTTTTTCTCTTTTTAAATTCCTAAAGCGCGCATGTTTGTTTCTCTCTTAGTTTTAATTCATTTATATAGTGCATTTAAAGTTTGTAATGGAGTAAAATTCTTATATCGCGAACCAAGTCGCGGGCGAGAAGAAACCGCTAAGGCTATGAATATGAAGTTTGGTCAGTAGTTTGATTTTATAATGTGGAGACTCACTAAGAAGGGATTTTTCAAAATTCAAATCATAGTCATAAGGGGGTTAAAAGTTTGTATGGGAAATATTAGATGGTCCTATTAACTTGAAACTTCGTAGAAGTACTCCAAAAAATAAATGATTAAACACGTATTTTACAGTTTTTAATAAATCAACCCCTAATTGGGCAAAATGGGGGTTCAAAAAATGTTATACCGCGGACGAAATCGTGGGCGTAAATTAGTAATTAATAAAATAATCGATAATAAATTTTACATCATGACTATAACAATATGCACCAACAATTATCAGCAGCTCGTCTAAAATCCTGTAAAAACAAAATTATGATATGAATTGACTTTTCGATACAAGCACGGTGTGCCTCATCTAAGTTTAACCCAAAGGTCTTTCCACTTCCATCTTTTTTTCAGATTTTGTTAAAGTGGTGTGGCCTTAGTAATTTAAGCCCAAAATTATACTTCCAGATAATTAATTTGAAAAGAAAACCTGATTTTACTAATTTTTTTTTAGGTTATTTTATGGATAAGAGTAGTATCAAAATTTTATAAGGCGTATGATCTTTTTTCAAGTCCTGAAAACAATATCTTCTTAGTGGAAATATTTAATATTTTCAAATGACCTTGAAAAAAAAATGAAAAATGAGTTTTTTTGTTAGTTTTTGTTGCCTTAAATGGTACTTTCAAATACAATGTTTCATGAATTCATTTTAAAGATAATGCAATTGTCTAAAAATGAAAAAACGCCTCTCTATCTACGTCTGTTCAAAAGATTTAGATAATAGAAGGCTGAAAAATTTGGAACAAAAAGATTAGGGAATCAGAATGTTGTGATATATCTCAATAATTATAAGTTATGGTTAAAACTATTCGTCATTTTCAAAAAGTTCACTCAATTTCAAGCAAAATAAAAAATATCATCTTTTTTCTGGAATAAAACCAAAGATCGTATCGTCGAAAACTATAGGTAATATGTACGCGCTGACGCGACCGTGATGATAGTGCCAACCGCATAGAGCGCTATTGCGAAATGCATTTCAGGCGTTCCATATCAAAACTTGTCTTGCCCATTTTTTTTTTAAATATGCTTTAAATCCATCACTGATAT
This sequence comes from Philopedon plagiatum, assembly GCA_963971165.1. NCBI lineage: Eukaryota > Metazoa > Arthropoda > Insecta > Coleoptera > Curculionidae > Philopedon > Philopedon plagiatum. Next base: position 38,807,315 of record OZ020189.1, on the reverse strand, counting down.
ATTTACCCTGATGTCTATCTTCTTCATCATGGTGTTTCGTGCAAAAACAGTATATTTGTTAGTGGCCAAAATGTATCAAAAAAATTCCTGCTTTATTGAAGCAACGAATTAAACTAAAAAACATTTTTGTAAATTTTTTAAAAATTTGTCAAAGTGGATAAGACGAGTTTTTCTTTAGAACGCCTCATTTAATGCATGTATTATTAAGGTTTTTTCGAGTTTTACTTACTTATTGAAAATACAAATCTGATACATTTTAATTTAGTTTCCTTTGAATGAATTATTTTCAATGTATCATTTAATACGAAAGGACAAAATGATACATTGAAAATAATTCATTTAAAGGAAATTAAATTAATAGAAATCAGTTTTGTATTTTCACTAAGTAAAACTTAATAATACAAGCATTAAATGCATTTCGTCATAGCGTTCTACGCGATTGGTCCTGTCAAAACACCGTCGCGTCGGCGCGGACATACAGCTTAACATATTTTTATGAAATTTAGGTGAAGGAGATGGGGAAACATATTTAAAGATATTTTTGACATTTACCCCCTCTCTCTATTTTGGAGGGGTTGGGGTAACTTTGGAATTTTAAATGGGATAATGGACTTTTATTTATAAAATTCGAATCTACGTAGAAAACTACGTATGTGGACATAATTTTTTTAATTTGCTCCTTCAGTTACGGAATTGTGATTTATCAGGTTATAAAATTTAAAAAAAAAATACCATTTAATTTTAACTTACTTATTGTCTGTCAAGCTTGAGAAGTTGTTCTAAATGTCCCGCTTCAAATTCCAGACACTTTCTCACCCTTTTTCTAAATGAATTTAGTACCCGTTCTAACATTTCAGGTGCCACTAATAAGCAGGCAAAGCGGATTCGGCCCTTCATACCATATAAAGCTGTAGTTATGAAATCCCACAAGAAAAGTCAAGGGGGTCAGATCCGGTGACCTAGCAGGCCAGTTGACCGGACCAGCTGGTCCAATCCACCTGTTTTCAAATATTTGATTTAAATGATTACGTGCCTTGATTGCAAAATGGGGTGGAGCTCCGTCCTGTTGAAACCACATCTCAGGATTTATGTTTTGGTTTAATAATTGGTGTAACTGGTTTCTTAAAAACCTGTGTACATTTCTCCATTTAAATGTGCTTCAGAAAAATGCGGACCAAGAACTCTATCCCCGATTATACCACACCAGATATTAGCTGACCAGAAATGTTGATTTGGCAGAGTTCTCACCTAGTGGGGATTTTCCGACACCCAGTAGTGCACATTGTACCTAAAGAAAACAGCTAACCAAAAAAAAAAGAAATTAAATTTCTAGTGATAAGGGATAACTTAAAATCCTACCTGCTCACAAATTTTATTCTCATTATTATCTTTATTTTTCGTTTTAAGAAAAATGCCATTAGGAAACGTTGTTAAGAATTATTACTTTCTTAGTCATAATCCAAGATTTATAAAAAGCCTACGTTCAAATCGATCTTTTCCCATGCCCCAATTTTTTCCGAATTTCAGAAAAACCATAACCAAAATACTACTTGTTTGAGTTGTTTGGTACTACAAAAGTGTAGAGGTTGACGGCATACTAAATAAAAACTTCGTAAATAAAACATTTAGTTTAATTAACACTTTTTGTTTTAGAAAAATAAAAAAGTTTTCTCAAATTTTGGATTATCATTAAAAAAGTAATTCTAAGCAACTCTCTAAAGTGACCATTTTCTTTAAAATGAGGAATAATTAATTATTTTTATTTTAGAAATTTTTGAGCCCCTGTATACAGAAACTATTTTTTTTACGTAATTCGCATTTTTTTACAAGTACAATTTTTTATGAAGAATAACTTTTTGTTAAAATGGTAAAAATTCAGTCCATTTGTGGTATAGGTAACCCCCATCCAGGGACACACTGTATGTTTGAATTTAACCAAAAATGTTTTTTTTTCTATTAGAAGTTACATTAAACTAATTACAGTTGTAACTGAAACAATAATAATAAGTATTTCGATTAAATAAGACGTATATTCTTACAGATAAACTTTTACTGAAACCAATGATATAATATTTTTTCTAATTTTGACATTTAAAGTGACACTTTGTAAAACTGATTGACGTTATGAAACGTCTTACTTTTTGTAACTAGTTACATAAAGTAAAATTTTATGCAATTGGTGACGAAAAATGTATTTCAAAATTAGTGACAAAAAGAATTATTCTATTTATTAAACTGTTATAATACACGATAACAACATAAATTATAAATTAATTAATTATTATTAATACACGATAACAACATAAATTATAAATTAATTAATTATTATAAATATTGATAACACAATTATTGCAATTATTTAAATTAATTCCCGACGACATACTTTTTTCATTGCTCGAACTTGCTGTTATTTGGGAGACGACGCACGTTGCATTAGATGTTTGACCAAATATTTCTTGCGCTATAAGTTTTTTATTATTCATGGAATTTTCAACATATCCCTCCGCAACAGAGCTAGATTTCCAACCTCCGTGCCTCTTTAATTTTAAAATATCAGCGCCACTGTCTGCTAGGAAAGTGGCAGAGCTTCTTCTGAAGCAGTGGCCAGTATATAGAACAGGATTTGAAAGACCAAGAAATTGTGCAATAACTTTTGGCAGACTGCTAAATGTGTTAATTCCCACAGGATTTCTGGTACATTTTCCATTCGCATATTTTACAAAAAATCTGTTGTGTTTAAGAATCTGGGGACGCAACTTAATATATTTTCTTAATATTTCAACAAGATTCGTATTTTCAATGTCTCCAGTGGTAATTGCAAACTGCCGTATAACTTTTGTTTTTGAAGGTGGAATATCAACACGAAAATGGCTTCCTTCGTCTATAACATTTTCAACTGGAAGAAATGTTAATTCTGCTTTTCTGCACGCTCCTGCCATTCCAATAATCATTGCAACCTTAGCCATTAAGTATTCTTTGTCATCAGCTTCCACTAAAAATTTGGCAAAATCTTCTTTACTAAAAACTTTTGACTTTTTAGCACTGTACCCGTCCGCTCGCCTTTTAATATATGCTACCAAATTTGTATATTTTTTAATATCAATATTCCTTTTCAGATTTAGTTCAGACCTTAACATTGAGTAAAGTGTCCATAATGTGGAAACTTTTAGATCTTTCTTACCCTCAAAATATGCAAGTAAAACTTTCTCATTAACATGTTTAATTTTCTTCTCATCACACCACGTAACAAATTTTTCGTATGCCAAATCATAAACTGCCTTTGACTTTTTGGGAATTACTGATACTAAAGCATTACCTGCTGCCTCTTCAATATCGCTTGGTAGCTCTTCAGATCCTGAATCACTCATTTTTTAAAAATAAAACTAAAAATATATCAATCTCGCTAAAAACCTTCCGTTTAGACTTTTTTACAAAATGTCAAACTGACAACTAACATGAAGTAACAGCAACAAACTAGATTTATGTTTTAAAATTTTTATCAATTATATTAAACTTTATTTTTTTATTACTTTCTTCAAAATTAGAAAAAATCTTGTATGCAATACGTTACGAAATGAAATTTTGTGTAACTTGTGAGTTTTTGCGGAACTCACTTCGTTCGTTCCGCAAAAATCTCACGCGTTACACAAAATTAGGCATTTCGTAACTGATGGCATAAATAGCTATTGTATAACTGCTTCATATAAAATGTTATATTTAAACGACCTATTAAAATCCAATGAAACTTTATATTTCAAGTAATCTTATATATAACCTATTGGTTAACAATGATAAATTAATCATTGAAAGATACAGAGTTTCTATTGTGCAATACGGAATAGAGTGTATCATTGAGTTAATTGATTTCCGATTCAATATACGATAGTGTTTTTTCTGTGTAGTTTTTCCCGTAGATTCGAATTTTATAAACAGAAGTACATCATCCCACTTAAAATTCCAACGTTACCCCTCAATCCCTGAAAATAAAAAGAGGGGATAAATGTCAAAAATATATCCCCTATCTCCCTATTACCTCACCATAATTTCATAAAAATATTTTAAACCGTTTTCGAAATATCGCACACCTTAGAAAACTCATCCTGCCTAAATTTTGGATGATCTTAAAAAAGTAAGAAAATACTTTTATTGTGTAAAAAAAAACAAAGCTAATCATTCATGTGGCTTTTCTTGAATGGGTATAAAACTGCCCTTTGATACAATTATTTATATCTCAATAAACGTAACTCCTTTGTTTATTTTTTATTCTTTTCACGTATTTACGGCAGTTTTTCACACTAAAATCTAAATTATTTCATCCCCTAACAAAAAAAAAGGTTTCGGTGTTGTGATCCATTCAGAATATAAAATACTTGAACGGGAATTTTTGATTGTGCTGATAAAATATACCTGGGGTCAGTACAACAAAAATATGGGTATAATTTTTTTTGCAAGATTTTTTTTATTATTATAGGAGATTTCAACTTTAAGAGTTAAGCCCATAAAAGCCTGACTATATTCCGTTCGTATACTACATTCAAAGAAATGCTTTTATATTCTACTATGAAACGGATATAAATAGAAGAGTGACTGATGTTTAAGGGGATAAATTTACTCGCATATGAAAATAAAAGATCTCAAAAAAATTAGATGGATATTGGCGACAACAGTAACATTTTATGGCCATAATATACACGCTGGCGTTATTTTAATGGCGGCAAGTGTTTTTGATTGATTGACTCAAGCAAACAAATTTATAATAGATAGCGTGGTCAAATTGTAGGTGTATCTTACTAGTTAATTAATCTACCTTCTTATGTAATTTAACTTTTTCAACCTCGTTGGAGGGTGACGCTAGGGAGTTAGTGTCAAAAATTTTAAATGCAACCCTATACCACGTGATATCTCATTTTAGAGGCCTTTAGGCCTTTAAAAAAGAAACATTTTACCTCAAACCCGAGGCACGTATTTTAATTCGTTTTTCAAAGGCAGGCCTATAAAAACTTAAAATCGTGATAAAAAATAATGCAAGCACCTTTATTTCTCTTATTACTTTAAAAGTTATTCAAAATGACCACCATTATCTTCTTGGCAATAATAAAGTCGATTATGGAACACTGCCAAGAAGGTAATACCTACCATTCTCGAAAATGTGAGACATCAATTCCAAAATCGACTATTTCCGCCAAGAAGTTCATGGTGGATAATTTTGAAAATCAAAGTAATAAGAGAAATAAAGGTACTTAAATTTTTTTCCCGATTTTTAATTTTTATAGGCTTGCAATTTAAAAACTAATTAAGACGGACCTCGGGTTTACGATAACATGTTTCTTTTTTAAAGACCTTTAAAATGAGGTACGACGTGGCATAGGGATGCATTTAAAATTTTTGACCTCAACTTCCTAGCGTCGCCCCTCAGGGGGGTTGAAAAAGTTAAATTACATAAAAAAGTAGATTTATTAACCAATACACCTAAAATTTGGTGTCTCCAACTTGACTAATAGCAAAGATATTTGCCCATACTATGACTTTTCGGACACCCTGTATGTAAATCGCTTGAGGAAGTTATGTGTGCTAGTGTTGTAAATATCCGTATTCTTTATATATCTAGGGAAAATACGGATTCTTTTAATATTCGTATCCATCGGATTTTGGATACGTATCCTTACATCACAAATGTGTGCTAATACCGGGTTATTCTTTACTTCCCTAAATTGTGTCAGACGTTATTATCGTAATTACGACAGTGTTTTAACCAGTAGATGCACTATCGGATCACCGTATCGTCGGACATTAGTACACGCTTAGGTGGGTATGTGGCGGAAAAAAATAATATTTTACGGCATTCTTAAATAGGCCATACATTAAATACACTGAAATTTTGGGTCCACATTCTGAAGAGATTTTTTATATAGGAATTAAGGTGCCAGTGAGAAATAACTCCGAATTAAGCTTAATTTCACTTTACGTTAAACCACAGTCCAGAATATCAGCCCGGGAGTGGACCTCCTTTTTTTCACACTTTCAAAAACCTTGCTTATTTTGTGGAGATTTTAATGCTCACCACATAGCGTGGGGATGCAACGATGGAAATTTACAGGGAGATAATTTATTAGAAGCTATAGACCAAAGTAATTTAATTTTTTTGAACAATGGCTCATACACGCACTTTAATCCATCGGGCGGAAACAGTTCCGCTGTGGACCTGTCACTGACATCCCCTGATCTGCTATCTGATTTTGAATGGACCACTCTTGATGATACCTATGGATCTGACCATGTGCCTATTCTCATAACATGTAATATAATGCCGAGATTTACCCCCGTACATAATATTTACAAAAAATGGAATACGAACCGGGCAAACTGGGATCTATTTTTTGTACAATGTCTTCAGGAATTTTCTAATGTTGAGTACTGTTCGTATGATTCTTTTATTCAGAAAATAAATAAAGTTTTAAGTGATTCTGTTCCCTCTTATAATGGAAACAAAAACAGGGGTAAGTCTTGGTGGAATGAAAATTGTCAAGATATAGTAAATAAAAGAAAAGAGACATTTTTACAGTATAAAATTAACCCAAATCTTTCCAATTTATTGGAATATAAACGTATAGATGCTTTAGCAAAAATTTTTTTAAAGGAAACCAAAAGAGAAAAATGGAGGAAATAGTGCTTATCTCTTAATAAGAACACACCAATTGGAAAGGTTTGGCAAAATGTGAATAAATTTAAAAACAGAAAACAAGAAAATAGGATAAGAATATCGTTAGACGAACCTTGGTTAGAACAATTTGAAGATAAACTGGCACCTCCGTATATTATTAGTCCATTTTACCCAGAGACACTCAATGATCATCAGGATGAAGAACTAACCAGAAACTTCGATATGAAGGAATTATATGGAATCCTCAAAAATAACAATAACTCTGCACCAGGAAAGGGCAATATACATTACTCCATGATATCACATTTACCTGATAGTGTAAAGAGAATCCTGCTAAATATTTTAAATAGAATATATTCTGGACAAGAACGAATCCCAGACGACTGGTACGAATATATAGTGGTTCCCATCTTAAAACCGGGTAAACCTAGAAATTCACACATGTCATATCGACCAATTGCATTAGCATCATGTATTTTAAAAACCTACGAGAGACTCATCAAAAATAGACTTGAATTCTGGATGGAAAAACACAAAAAAATCCCTCAAACCCAATACGGTTTTCGTAAAGGAACATCAACTCAAGAAGTAATAGCCAATCAGGTCACTGATATTCAGTTGGGGTTTACTAAAAACGAATCGACCGCAGCATTTTTTCTAGACATACAGGGTGCGTACGACAATGTAAACTATGATATTCTAATACGAAAAATGAATAATCTAGGAATCCCCAAACAAATAATTAAAAACATATACACCCTCTACCATAGTCGTCAACTTTTTATAAGAACCGATGACGGACTTACAAAACCACAAGTAGCAAAAATTGGCCTCCCTCAGGGCAGTATATTAAGCCCCATCCTATACATCATTTACACATACGATCTAGAATCTAATTTCCGAGATAATGTTCAAATATTGCAATTTGCAGACGACATTTGCTTATACTCTACCTATAAATCTGTTCAAAAGGCGACAAATACGGTGAAACAAAAATGCATGGAAGCACAAAAATGGCTTGCAAATAATGGCCTTACACTCTCATTGGAGAAAACGGTAGCATGTATCTTTTCAAGAAGCAGAAACACTCCGATAAATCAAATTCAAATCGAGAATATGACTATACTTTGTAAAACTACCGTTAAATACCTAGGTATTAACCTAGACCGAAAACTCTTATGGAAAGATCATATTACGTCAAACTGTTGGGTCTTTTGCTGGACGATGGATTAAAATGGTCTTCTCATATCGATAATCTTTGCTCAAGATTGAGTGGCCAAATTTATCTGCTTAGGCAACTTAAGCAAACATTCGATAAAAAAATCCTGGTAATGGTTTATTTTGCCAACATTCACTCTCTGCTGAGTTATGGTGCAGTTGTCTGGGGTAACGCATCCCAATCCGGCAGAGCATTTAAAATGCAAAAGCGGGCAGTCAGGACTATAGATGGTCTTGGCCCCCGTGATTCATGTCGAGAAATTTTTAAAAAACTTGGTATTATGCCTCTTCCTTGTATTTATATTTATCATACCCTCCTTGAAATCCACTCCCACTCTGAAAGATTCACCAAACTATCATACAATCATACGTACGGTACAAGATCTTCGAACACGTTGCTGATTCCGAGGTATCGACTTGTAAATGCTGAGCGAAATGCATTAAATGTATCTCTGTATAACAAACTTGGCAATGCTGTAAAAATATTAAACTACATAAAGTTTAAAATTAAAATAAAAAAATTTTTCTTAGAAAACTGCTTTTATTCTGTTAATGAATACATGGAGGCACCGTCTGTGAGCTAAATACTTGTATTTATATGTTCTTTTTATGTGTTTTTTACTAAAAATAAGAATATTTTCTGTATCTAGTTGGTTACAATTGTTATTTAGTAATGTGTTATTTATTTTTATGCATTTTTCCTTTGACTTGCAACAAACATGTAAAGAATGTAACGTTGTCAAATAAATATATATCTATCTATCTATCTATCTATACAATCTCTAATAAAGCGAACGGAAAATGGTTTGAACCTCCTAAGAACCTTTAGTCATCACAAATGGGGAGCAGACCCTAACATATGTATGCTGTTTTATAAGGCCTTCATCAGATCGGTGTTGGATTATGGATGTTTGTTCTTTGGCTCCGCGGCGGAAATACATTTGAAAAAACTAGAACAAATTAATAACAAGGCCCTACGAAAATGTATTGGACTCCTCAATAGCACGCCTATAAATGTCCTTGAAGCTGAAGCAGCAGAACCTCCATTATCACTACGACGAAACTTCTTAGCGGATAAATTTCTACTTCGGATAATAGCCAAAGAGAGTATACTAGTAAAGAAAATTCACAATTTAACAGTATTAAGCTATACCCACTCATACTGGAGAGTTAAAAAGCAACCACTCTTGGCTTTGAGTTATTCGTGGATCACCCAAATTAAGGACAACATCTATCAATCTTCGACACTACCATTCTATCAACTGAGTCTCTCAAAAATATATACAATACCTAAAACCATAATCAAACCTCAAGAAACCAATAACGCAAATATAATAAAGTTGGACTTCTTTGAAAATCTTAACAAAGTTTGGAGAAACTATGAGCATATATTTACTGATGGATCGCTGATAGATGGAAGAGCTGGATGTGCTATGTATCACAAAAATAAAAATATCTCTCGACAATTTAGACTGCCTAATGAAGCGTCCATTTATACAGCAGAATTATGGGCTATCTTCGAAGCACTCAAATATTGTCAGGATTTCAGACAAAATAATTCATTTGTAGTCTTTTCAGACAGCAAAAGTGCTTTGGAAGGAATATCAAGCTGTAAAAATATTGCACGTGCCAATCACATAATAATGGAAATATTAAAAACATATCATAATTTAGTATCCAACAACAAAAATGTCGTTTTGGTATGGGTAAAAGCCCATGTAGGAATCTTAGCAAATGAATTAGTTGACAAATTAGCTAAAGAGGCCACAAAAAGGCAACTAATAAACTGTAATTTTAAAATTCCGTATTTTGATATTATAAGAAATGTCAAGGAAAGGATGATTAGCGATTGACGGGCACAATATGATGATTGCAACAAAGGTTTAATATACAAAAAAATATTTCCCCAAATCCCTAAATTTCGTAGGTTCAACACACAATCAAATCGTAGCTTTGTTAGAATAGTCTCCAGAGTCCGAACGTCTCATGCATTGTATCCTAAACATAAGAAGAGAATAGGCATAGGTCAGAGCGAGTACTGCGACTGTGGTGAAATAGGTGACTTGGAACACATCATATTACAATGTAATAAACTACAGAATAATTTACCAGTATTATTTGACGATCTAAGAGAAATAGTAAACCAACCATTTAATCTAAACCACCTTATTTCATTAAACGATGTAAAAGTGTATAAGGCATTGTATAAATTTATTTTAGTTAATAAAATAGAATTGTAAGAGCTAAAAAGGTTTAAAAAAAAGGAAGAGTTAAAAAATTAAAAAAAAAAAAAACAAAAAACAAAAAAAAAACAAAAAAAAGAGGAAAAAAATAAAACAAAAATAAAAGGAAAAAAAAAGAAAAAGAATAGAAGGAACATGAAAGAAAAAAAAAATAAAAAAATAAAAAAAAAAATAAATAAAAAAAAAAATGGAAAAATAGACATATAATTGTAAGTAGGGTTAAGGTTTGGATGTAAGGCACCTTAATTCGTAAGGAACTTCTTTTCTTTCTGTCCCCGAGAGGGAGGAGGGAGAGGGGAACGAGAAAAATGAGAGCTGGCCATTTGGTTTCAACCAGAGCCATTAATCCAAAAACAACAACAACAACATACGGCATTCTTTAACATTTCTCCAGATTATCATATTTTGGGGTCTTTCACACATCACAAAAAAGATGATTTTCATTCTAGATTATGAATTATTTTAAGATTAAACTACCTCATCTATATGTATAGGATTTAAAGTGACCTACTTAAAAGGAGATATTTTCTGTTTTCTCTTGAAAGGATAAACTTACATATTTTAAACTCATCTATTACCGTTAATATAAACAAAATACTTATATCTCCTATACACAGGGCAAAAAAATCTGACCACACAAATTTAGTGAGAATGAGCCCCTTTAGCAAATATGTTTAAAATACCTTTAATTTTTAACGCACTAAAATATCTAATAAAAATAATATCATTCAAAAATACTAAGCTAAATTCATAAAATTTAGTACTGGTTTTATCGCTCATTTTTGTCACAAAAGTGACTGCTCAACGCTTGGCGCCAAACATAACCAGTCTAAGCTAGTACGTATAGTCACCAAGTGGAGAAACATCATAGATTTAGAAACAAGGAGATACCATTATTTACGTTTCAGAGCAATCAGAGATTCCGGGGTTACTCTTAATTTGGCCAACCATATAATAGTCCGCCCACCTTTTTTAAGGCTGTTGTTACCAGGCTTTCAGTTATGTGGCATATTTTCAGATTACTGTAGATTAATAGATATCTGTAAACGTAAATACCACAGGCCAAAGCATATGACTAAGAATTAATAAAATACACCAGTGTATTATTATTCTTCGTAATAATAATTTTTTAGCAATATATTTTCATTTCTGGATGACAAAATTTATAGTGTGGAAATGTCGCATTTTCTCTGTACCACGTGCCGTAGTCCGGTTTATTTATGGCTTAATCAGTTGTAGTGGTGTAGTATTTTGTGGGTAACGTTTTTAACAGGGCGGAATATACGTGTTGAAGTAAAATTTTAAGTGATTTTTTGTTTTATTATATTACTCATAAACTTTAAAAATGGCCCGTCTGCAAAAATGAATTCATTGCATCCGGAACTATTTTTTCGTTTGCTCGTTGGAATATAGACGGCTCAGAAAGCCATAGCGAGGGCGCTCGAAATCGGATGTTTAGCGTTCTCTCTCTCCTCTCTTTCTCTGTCCCCCACACTTACAATGGATAAAACAAAACGAAAAGCTAGTTATTAATTAATGTGTTATCTCACACTCGACATACGTTTAATATATCGCACACGTGCTTGTCGCAAAATGTATCAGTTATGATCAGGTGTAAGACGTCATTGGCTGCCAGATTAAGGTCCGTCGCCACAGTGAATCGTTTAATAGGAACCAGAGGGACAATATTTTGATTTTGCATTTTAATGTTCTAAGTGTGTATTTGAGTGTTTATAAACATTTATGGTGACATTTTGTAATAATTTATGAGAAGAATGACGTTTCTAAGAGTTTGTTTATATTTTAGATTTAGTTCAGAAAGAAACAAGGATTTAATATTGAGAATGTGTATTTATTTTTCAGAAAGATCTGTAACATTATTTGTATATTAGTTTTTTTTTAATCGTAGTATTTTAATCAGTGATAAATTATCACTAAACAGTTATAGCCTAAATATTATAAATACATTCTTTAATTCTATATTACTCTACTATATTATAAGAAGTGATATAACAAGCTACACATGATACATACTAAAGCTATGTTGGCTACTCATCTGATGAGTCATTAACAGGATCATATTCCGTTGAATCACTTACTGTATATTTTTCATCATCAGAGTAATTAAGATTAGTTAGGATAGGAATTATCTTTTCTGGTGGATTTGTACTTTCTAATAATAATTCTAAGACAGGTACAGGTAATATAGATTTCTTTTTCCTAGGAATATCACGAAGGCTGTTTATAACTGGGTCAGATGTAATTAATAGCATATTTAATAAATCTCGATTTCTGGCAACACGTGATGGTTTTTGTATATGATGTTCCCTAAACCTGCGACAATCTTTATTTCGGGTTCTTTGGGCCTCCACCGATAATTGTCCAATGGGAACTAAACTACGTTTGTTACTATGGATAAAAATGTTGTGAAGCGTTACCGGCATATTATACCATGAATAAAGTTGCAGGTAACGCTAGCTTTCTTCGCCAAACTCATGGAATTTTTCAATATTTATGTCATACCCGATACAATAGGACAAAGTTTGTAAAATAATATAATTTTTTTAAGAATGTTTACATCTAACCCAGTTATAGCAGCATTCCCTTCGGCATTCCTAAAAAATCTCCGTGCAGTATTTCCATCATTTGTGGAGCCAAAAGAAGGTTTCGGTCTATCTACAGTTAAACCTGTTTCCCGCTTAAAATGTGCTTGGATTTCATCTTTCCTTTTTTTATAGCTTCTTTTTCATCTTGAACAATTATCAATTTTTTAATATGTAGACGGCAACTTATATGTAAAAAGCATTCGAAACATCTTATCCAGGCATGTAGTGTAGAGAGACAATAATATTCCTGTATGTCCACAAATGGGGGATCTCGTTGGTTCATCAATTTGGTGTTGCTTTGCAAATGTAACACATCTGGGTAGAATTGGTTTCTGTAAGAGCATTGCACACTTTGCTTTACCATTGTTAATAATAGCTCATGATAAACAACTCCTTCTTTATTATCCAAAGTTACTTTAGTCGGCTGCAAAATGTTGATCTGATTTTAAAAATTTTCTGTTTCTACTTTCGTTGTTGCGTCATCTTCCTTGTTGAACATTGTAGAGCTTAGTCTTGGATTTGATAACATCATCACGTGAATGTAACTCTATGGGAACAAAGGAATAGAGAAATAAATATTCATCATTAGAACTTTCATCTGCAAATTTTTGTTTGAATCTACTGTGGCATACTGTGGCAACTGCTACCATCACGACCCCACTTACTTACTAAAGTGTATTCCTTGCTAGGTAAGCCTTCTATGATATTTTTGGACGTTAATAAAGCGTTCAGCAGTTAAGTTTAAGATAACTTGAAGTCCGTTAGTTATATGTTTCTGTTGGCACAGCGGACCTTTTTGACTTTTTAAGGGCATAATATGAAGGAAATACTTTATGTCCAGCTTGCATTGATTTGCCCACTTGCGAGTAGTTTTATAGGAATAAGAAGTAAATTTTGAGTCTACATAATAAGTTAAAGCTTCATCACTAGTAAGTGGTCTTGTAAAACGCTAAGTAAGCCGTGTTTGTATTATTTTACTGGCTCTCTGCAGATGAGGTTGAAATTTCCTTAATTAGTGCTGCTGTATCTCTCTGTCCAGAAGCACTCATGGAAGGCTCTCTAGCTAAAGCCAACTCCTGTTGACTCCGTGGTTGTAATACGTCCGAAACGCGCCATCTTTTGGTCTTCAAGGATGCATCTTCAAATTCCACTTTGGGTCTTCCTTGCACTCCTGAACTGGAAGGTCGTTCAGGCTGTCCTTCTGGATGCGTTTTTGTCACCCAAACAAACCCAAACAAAATTTTCCGAGTCTAACTATTGCCTGTTTCTTGATAGAAAAACCTCTTTGATTCTACCACAAGCATTCCATTTTTCGTAAATTGTTACAGACATTAACGAAGTCCAGTGTTTTAGTCCTTTATCAGACTCTTCGGAAAAACTTCTTAAATTGAATTTAGTTTACAAATACTCGAACAATTTCGAATAATTCTCGTTTTGAGATTTCAAAAGTCTTGTCTGAAAAAAGAGAAAATCTCCGTAAATGTAAAGAAGTGCAAAATAAATGATAAATAGAAAGAATCAAAGGACTTGCCTCTACAACATGTAAAAAAATTATGATGGTGATATCCGGTGTTCTTAAAGAGAATCTCTGCTAAAGATTGATAAAATACATGTGATCAGCAAAAATAACCCCCTTTTCTCTTTGATATTTTCCCGATAAAAATAGTACAGTTTAAATATTCTCTATACATATAAAAACACAACACACCTTGATGAATATTAGCCACTTCACACGGGTTTTACAAATATTTACACACTGTAGTAATAGTTCGACACAAGAGGTAACGTACAACTGACAAAGCAGTACCTAAGGTGGTTTCCTCTAAACCCTAAAAACGGTATGTTGTCCGATGTTTTTAACAGTGCCTTTCCCTTACAGAACATAAGAGTTAAAAGCAAAGAGCCATGGCTTACTTGTGGTATTAAAATTTCTGCAAATAATTTAAGATCTTTATATACAATGAATTTTTTTTCTGGATAACGGTTTTTTATGGATTACTTCAACAAATACAAAAAAAAATTATCGAAGGCTAATCAGGACTGCTAACGATCTCTATTGCCTTGGAAGAATAGAGTTCGCAGGTACAGACCAAAAAAGAATTAGGAAATAGTCAATATGCTTACGGGTAAAAACACTAAAAGTAAAAATAACATTGACATTGATCCCAATGTTCTTAATAACTTCTTTTCTGAAATTGAGGAAAAATTAAGTTTTAATTTAAGTTCGACCAGAGAACTTTTAGATTATTTGACTAATATTCAGGTTACTAATACCTTCTATCTTGATTGCACTCATGTGGATGAAATGAAGCAAGTTCTTAATAAAATAAAAGACAAGCAATCTTTATGTTATGGTGGAATCTCAGTAAAGATTTTGGAGAGCTTGCCGAGGACTGCTTAGATAGATTGGTGGATTGCACAAACTTATCATTTATTACGGGAACATTTCCATCCTGTTTAAAAATAGCCACCCTCATTTCTATATTAAAGGAGAAGAGTCTGGTGATCCTTCCAATTTTCGGCCGATCTCTATCTTATCAATCCTCTCCAAAGTGATTGAAAAACTTGTTGAGCGATAATTAATAGCTTTTTTAGAAAGTCAACAAAAATTAAGCACCTTTCAATTTGGTTTTGTTGGAGAAAAGAATACGGATGATGCAATGTTTTCGTTTCTTCACGATATGTACTTGAACATAAATGAAGGTAATATTGTTGCGGCAATTTTCTGCGACTTTTCGAAAGTGTTCGATTGTGTTGATCACGGGGTATTGGTGGAAAAATTGCTTCGCTATGGTTTTGGTGAGTTTGCGCTTGGGTGGTTCTCTTCGTGCCTTTGTGGAAGAATGCAGGTGGTGAGGGCGAATGAATTATACTCGGATTCTTCCACTATCAAGAGAAGTGTACCTCAAGGATCAGTCTAGGGACCCATATTGTTTATTATACTTTATTGATTTAACGTTTTTAAATGTCCAAGGTAGTTTTACATTGTTTGCCGATACATCGGCTAAGATGGTTTATAACTCATTGTGTTACCGCCATATCTGTTTATTTTAGAAACTGTTTGTCTCATGCATCGAAAGCATTCCAGGTTAAAATCTAGGGAAATTAGTTATTACACAAGAACTCATTTAAATAGCATACGTTTACCTATAACGAGGACTGCATGTACTCTGTAATTTATGAGGGTATGAAAATTTTTAACTAACTTAGTAATAACTTGAAATTGACCCGAAATTATAACCAATAAAATTTAGGAAAAGCGTTAAGAGGATCTTAATAGGAAAGGCTTACTACAGCTTGGAGGAATATTATAATTATACCTTATAATCTTCGTGCTTATTATTTTTGCATAACTCTGTATAGCTTTGTATAACTTTATATAACATTGTATGACCTTGTATTTTGTATCTGTACTTTAACGTTTGTTATTCTCAAGGAATTGTTTTTGTGTATTACTAGCTTTATTATATTTTTAGCTTATTATTTAATGAGAGTTTGACTGACAACTGCGTGCTATGTTCAAGGTAATTTTAAGTTTTATAATATGATTTTATAACCTCTTTTTTGTTTTGAGCTTCTTTATGTTATCAATTGGATGTTCCTTAGGAACATTGATGATTATGATTGGTTTAGACTGATTTGTCAATAAAGCATTTTTTGAGTTTAAATAATAATATATTATATTTATTAAATTATATTAAAAATAATAAGAACAGGTAAGTAGAACACTAATTTTGTGGTAGAGTTACCGAGAATTAAGTACTAAAAGATCTTTAGAACTTACTTTATTATTAGCAACTTTTCGATGCTGTCTGCATCTTCTTCAGGGTTTTAGTTTTTAAAGTTTACTTTAAAAAATTAAAAGCCCGAAGATGCGAATATCATTGAAACGTTTCTAATAATAAACTAGGATTTAAGGATCTTTTATTACTCGTTATTTCTCGGTAACCCTACGAACAAACTACAAATAGGACGTTAAACAAAGTTCATGAAACATTAATATTTGATGGCAGCACCACCGAAGTTTAATACCGATTGTAGTTTTCTTGGCATTGGGGATCTAAGAGAGTTGGTGTAATGCGAAGTTATCTTCTCCCAAATACTTGCAATTTTCTCTCATAGTTCTAATTCTCTTTGAGGTCTAAAATTTATATCATACATTTTCTTCACCATAAGTCCCCAAACGTTTTTTATCGAGTTTAAATCAGCACTTCTTATGCACCAAGGCAAGCACATTATATTGTTTTGCTCAAACCAGTCCCTTACTATTCTGGCAGTATGCACGGGGCAGTTGTATTGTTGGAATATTGTTAGTTTCCTTATATGTCATACCTACTGACGAAAGCAGCACATTTTCTAACATTTGGAGATATAAATTACTATTTAATGTCTCACCCATATTCCAGCATGCACCTGGACCGTAAGAGCTTATCCAGGCCCAGACGATATCTGAGAAATGGCCACTAGTTTTTTTTTGGTATAATTTTCGTTATAACGAGAATTTTGTGGTCTGGTTGGGTTTGATTGATAAATTTACAGACCAAACTTGGCAAGTTTTCATTAAAGAACTGAGCAATATTAAGACTCTTGAAAACTTGCCAAGTTTGGACTGTAAATTTATCGATTAACACAATATTTTTCTGTGCTTATCAAAACACTGCTAATAACGTGTAGGCAAGGAACTTGACATAATTTTTACATTTCGGTTTTTTTTTTCAGATAAAACACACAGTCCTGACGAGAACTAGGCCTGATTTTTTACATATATGTTTTTAGTGGAATAGAAAACATCAATACGTATTTTAAATTGACCAATAAAACTAATTTAGCTTTATCTAGAAACCTATTTCTTAATTTAAACCGATGATTCTCAACTTAGATCTATAGCTGTCAAATAATATTAGCGAATTTAATTAATTGTTTTTATCAGTTTTTGTAAAATCAGTAGTAGTTTTGCAACAGTTTAAAAAAAAAACGTACTATATGGTCCTAAAAATTTTATGATATAAATGAGTTCTCGTATAAAGTGGAAAAATGGTTGAAAACCGGCTAAAAAATAAGTAATTAATTTATGTCAAGGATATGGCTCTAGTATTTGGCTCGCAGTCTAATATGGCAGTTCCTCCAATTTGTTATTGCACAAAACGCAATTATGTTTGACAGTCTATTACGATTATGGTAAAATTATTGATAGGAAACTGCAGCATGTACGCTTTTATTATTAATCATTTTATAATCGGATAGGACATGCATCACTGAATTACGGACACTTAATAATAAAGCAAAATCTCATTTATTATTAAAATTAAGCACTCAGTGATAAAATGCACAAATATAAATGCTAAAACGGTAAAATATTATTACTCTGGTAATTCAATAGTCGTCAAATGTCAACTAACAAAACCTAATAAATAACGGACAAAGCTTTTGGCGAATACTAATCTAATTCAGGCGTTTGAAGTGCGCTAATACGCTTGAGGCTTTATAATTATTACGATTTGGATTCTATTAAAGAAAAACAGATACAAAATTAGAACTTAATAGATATTTCAAACGGTTAGGTATATTTTGTTAACTACCATTTGAAGTTTTTCCCTTATAGCCCAGTCCCGGTGTCGAAAACTGTGAAAAATTTTTAGAAGCATTTTGACTGGTCGAGGATTTTCTTGGCATGTCTTAGGATATCTGCTATTCCAGTAACAGCTGAAATTGCTGCTAGGATTTTAAATTATTTTTTGAATATGCTAAAACTAGTTTTTCGTCCGTTGCTCTTGACTTTAGCACTGTAGGCAAAAGTGGCCAACAGTCTTTTATCGTCCAAATCCGTTTAATAGTTAAGGAGATAATTGCAGAAAAACTAGAATTACCTCTTCTTTCTTGAAAGTGTTTATTTTCTTTTTTGCACACCATTTACCAAATGTTTCCGATTCTTTGGCGGTATGTCGATTTTTCTGGTAATAGTTCGACGTTCACATTCTTGGCTTAATCGAGAATATCTTCCGGTGCGCATTAATCATATTCTCTTAAATTTCTTCCTCGATCTACATTTTCTAATCAAAAGTTGGATAAAAGTCGCATAACCTCTGTATTTTCACTTTGACGTCTATAATGACAACCAACAAATAGGTAAATAACACGAACTTAATTTCATCACATGCAAGATATCGTCGGCGTTTACAGTATGCCGGAAAAAGACTGGCATAGGATCGAAACGTACAGTGTGACAGAGATAAACAACTTCAGTGACGAGTATTACAGGAAACGTCACGGTGGGGGATCGATTAAATCTAGTTTAAGTTAATGAACCAAGCTGATTGGGCCGATTTGACTTCGAAAAAAAATTGCAAGATTTTTTCCTAAAATATCTATTATGTTGTTAAGGTCTACGCTACCTCTACCTCATCCAAAAGAGAACACATACCAAGAACCCTACTAAGCAATGAAATTTGCACAATATTACAGTTATACTTCTATTATAATGGAGATGCCTGACTATAGCAATAGCCCCAAAAAGAGCCACAGCACCTGTGGTAAGTAATATTACCAAAAGATTGAGTGGTGAGGTTTTGTTGTCATTGTTAGAATCCAGGCCAGCATATCCATGGCCCCTAATCTCTGTACTTTGGCATGTAACAGAATATTTTTTAAAACGCCGACCTTTTTCTGTTTTAATCGCAATATAACAAACTATGACACACACTTCTCTAAAAAATCACAACTTAACAAACTATGACACACATTTTGTTGGGGGCTTAATTTTTATTGTACTACGCAACCAAGTAGTTTTTGTGTAAGTTTCAATCCTTCACCTCTAATTTGTTAAAATAAAACATTTTTGATTATATTTGAGTTTGTACAACAAAAACTAACAATTTTATTGCCTAGTCTTCTGTAACGCAATAAATAAAAGCCAATGCATTTTAGATAACTGTGATTACGGTGAACCGGAAGGTAACAACCTTCCCTTGCTCCCTGGGGGCGATCAAAGTATTCTACCAATGGCTGGAAGTATAATAAATAATAATTCTTGTAAAAACACCCGCAATCACCAACGGGTGTCTCTTCGCAGCACTAGAAACGATGGGGCAGAATCCAGAAGGGTAAGTAGATATATCTTGGGTAAATTGTTGTATATGCAGGTGTAGAAAGAGTTACAAAAATAGCTTAGGCAGCTGATAGTTTTCAAAATAATAGGGATCACTACAAAATACAGGTAGTAGCAATTTTGTGGGCTTGAAGATTCAAATGGAAAAAAAGGTATGCTGAAAATATTTTCAGCACTAGTGCGGAAAAGCGCAACTTTCAGCACGCATATAAGCGCAGAAAGTAATTACTTTGCGCTTACTCCGCATGCTTGTAGAAAAAATACTTCCTGAGGTAACTGCGCAATGTCCTGGTTACCATTTAAAATAATCTAGTGTGATATTTTTTAATCCTTTTGACTCCATCCCTAAATTCCTTTTGTGACAGCACAGACAATCCTTCTGTAAAAAGATAACACTACCGTTCTCTTTTAACTCATATATAACATTTGGAATTATTTATTGTACTTTGTATTTTTGAATATCTTGTACTGTTTAAATGATATTTGGCAAAATATGACTTTAAGTCAGACAAAATGTTGAATAATATAGTCCAACGGCTCTTTAGTCTCAATAAATCAAGTTTGATCTACTGGATCGTGGTCCCCAAAAATATAGCCCTTCATAAGTTATATCGAATGGTTATATAAGGTTATTCCATCGGCACACCAAAAAATGTTATTGCTCAATTTAAATGAACTATATTTAAGAATTTATAAAACAGCTAATAAAAACCAGAATAAAATTACAATTTTATAATCATGTATCTCGGAAACAGAGCGTTTACGGTACCATGCTAATAGAGACTTTTTTCTTATTTTTGGTTTAATCATTTTCTAGGTAGAGTTTTTTAATAATGTGTATTCACCCTTGAAATATAATATACTATTAAATACTAGCCAACCAAAACCTCAAGATTTAGTATACAAAATAATAGTATATAACAAAAACGCGTTTGCCAGATAATAAAACTAAAACCACTCCTGATTTTTTAAGCGTTATTTCATGGTTTTCTAAATCTAAAAGTTGAAATATACTAGGATTTTAATTTCCGCTGATTCTTTACGTTCCCAAAGGTTGGTTATCCTTGTTCCACTAACACAAAATTACTAAGAGAAAACACAACAAAACAAAACCAGATCTATATTCAAACGAACAATAAATCCATAATACACTTGTAGAAAAAGACAACTACTCGTTGATCGGACAAAGAAAATTAATATTAATTTTCTAAAGCAGAAATAAAAAGAACTCCTCTAATCCATTTACAAATAATTTAGACAAGTTTTTACCAGTGCCAGTGGCTTTTCTTAGTCAGTCGAGCGACCAGTAACTTGCTGTTATTTCCGCATTTTAGTCCCTATACAGCGGCCCTAATGGGAAAAGCCATTATATAAGCGCATCGTCGCCCCGTATTATATTTGTCTTGGTAAAGTTAGTTTCGGCGCCGTAATTCTGTAAGAATTTCTTGGCTTATTTCCGTATGAACATTAATAACCATTTTGTGTACAGACTGTATGTAAAAGAAAAGTAATAAAGGAAAATTAGATGATTTTTTCAGATAACGTGATAAAATAAGATCACGAAATAAAAGTAAATTTGTTGATGTAATATTCACACTACCTAATAGAAAACAAAATATGTGAAGTTTATACAGGGTGTTCGGAAAATGCGTCAGGATACTTGGTCATGTGATTCTACGTGGTAAAATAAAGATTGTAAGTCATGTAACAAAAATTCGAAACCGCAATATTTTCCTAGTTACAGCCTATCAAAGTTCAATTTTTTTTTCTTATTTTTAACTTATTTCGATTATTTCTTATGTAATCAAATTGATATTTGGTACAGAGACTCACCTTGTAGATTTATATCATTCTGTTTTAAAAATGTTTCTCTACTGTGCCACCAGAGGGCACTTTACCTGAAACCCAAATTTTATTTTTACCATATATTTTTTGTTTTGACAGATATTTTAAAAACGAGCATGTCATCTTAAAAATAATAAAATACTACACGAGAACGGTACTAAAGGTACTCTTCATCCTAGTCGATAAACCTAACTGTTTAGTTCCAAATTAGAATTAAAGATTTTATTATCATTAAATCAGTTTTTCAAATGGAAGCAAAAAATCATTTTACCATGGTTCAAAAGTTAAATCTGACAATAACCTACTGGAAATGTTATTAAAAATTATAAGATATCTAAAAGGCTATCGGACAATTAAGTATCAAATAATATTTCGATTCGATTTTTTTTCATGGTAATTTTTTGCTGCCATTTGAAAATCTGATTTAATGATAATAAAATCTTTAATAAAATTCTAATTACGACAGAAATTGTTTAGTATTTTATTATTATCTTCAAAATGACTGACTCGTTTTGCATTATCTGTCAAAACAGAAATTATAAGGGAAAAATAAAATTTGAAATTCAGGTCAAGTGCCCTTTGGTGGCACAGTAGAGAAACATTTTTGTAACAGAATGATATAAACCACCAGGCTGAGTCTCTGTGCCAAATATCAATTTGAGTAGTTAAGAATGTTTGATAGGCTGTAATTCGGAAAACATTGAATTTTCAAATTTTTGTTACATTGCTTACTACCTTTATTTTTCCACGTAGAATCACCTGTCTAAGTATCCTGATACATTTTTCGAATACCCTGTAGCTCTACGGCACTTAGGCCTCATTAGACCTCATTAGACCCATTGTGCATCCTCCCAAAATAGGAGACTTCCTCTCAGCGCTTCAACCAGCCTACTGATTTGAAGTAGTTGATGACGTTACCGGAAGGTGCCTCTCTGATGTTGTTTAAGGTGGTCCAATACTCGCCGAACACGGTTTTCCTTAAGAGTGAAAAAGTCCGGCAGTCACAAAAGGATATGCTCGACAGTCTCATCTTCTTGTTCACATCCTCTGCACAGGGGTGTGTCAGCTGGACCCATTCTGTCACCCTGTAGATATACCACGTATGTTTAAGAATTACACCAAAGAAGAGAAATCCGAAATATTTTTTTTTGTTGAAGAATAGGAAATATTGACATAACAAACATGGCAAATTTTCTCATTAGAATTTAATGCTTGTAATATGCCACGACAAATTTAAGCCTATGCGTTTCTCTCGCATGTAAGCAAGTTTCACAGAAAAGAGAAGCAAAGTAAGCAAACCTGAGCAAATTTGGATTTTGATTTCCGTAGTAATACTAATGGTTTTCGTGTTACTGTGTAAGATGTGTAATTAAAATTGGTAGTATGTATAAGATATCTTAAGGGCATGTAAGCCCCTCGCTTTTGCTCTTTTTTTGCGTCGATTAGGCCACTTCTACTGTAAGTGTCTGGAAAAACCTAATACGGAACTTGAACGACTGAAGGTAAGGAACGGAGTAGATAGCTTTCTCGGGAACAGCCGAAATCATATTACAAAAAGGTCAAATAAGATCTCCTTTTGTTAATATTTGCTCAGGATTCTCTTGAAAGATGTATAAATAGTTACTTACTATTTTAAAGAAATGTAATAAATCTTAGTATTGAGTTTCTAAAGTTAATTGACTGACCTTGAAAAATCCATTCGGGATCAACGTATACCGAGTTTACTCAATATCAAGTTTTACAGCGCTGAAATGTCAATATTCCAACTAAAACGTACCTATTTCCCTCCCTTCCAGGGAAGCTCATACCTCCACGTGGTCTCGGCTGGGCAATAAAAATTATTTTTTAAAAGTGGTTAAGCTGGATTCATGTAACAAAATTTATCATTCATTTTAATTTCAGTCTTAAGAACTTGCATTTTATTTGGTTGAGGCAAGTCATATTATGACCAAAGTCCACCTGGACCACCTGGATACCTTAAGACTAAAATTACGATTAAAACTAAATTTTGTTAAATGAACCAACCCTTACTTAATTGTTATTGGCAAAATTAGAAAACATCTATATTGCATGATTGAGGGGCTTGAAACCCAGTTCAGGTGCTATTTTTACAAATTAAATTGATCTTCTTCTCGGTGTGCCTTATCCTCTCAGGACGTTGGCGATCACATTAGCCCATCTAACTTTATCCACTGCAGCTCGGAACAATTCATTTGAAGTCATCTTCGTCCATTGTCGCAAGTTTTTCAGCCATGAATTCCTTCTTCTGCCTGGTCCCCTTTTTCCGTCTATGTAGAAATAAAAACTAAATCATATTATATGTATATTTTGTACCTTCATATATAACGTTAATTAAATATAATATTTATGAGATCGATAGTACGCCTATGGGCATGCCGCATTTCCTCGTTAAATCGTTTCTTGGCCACTTCTGTTCACCGTAATAACACGAATATATAGCTTACAATATTTTGTAGTGTTTAAGAGCAAAAGAAAAATACAAAGCTAGAACAAAAGAATTAAGAATGGTTTTGTATAATTAAGAACAAGCATTTTACAAAGTATAAACATATTTGCCGCAGAATTACAACTGAGTAGAAAAACGGTCTCGAAAATATAAACCTTCTTTTTTAAAAAACGCAGCTTACCGTGATTTAACGCTTCGTTACATTCCTATGTCAAAAGCAAATATTCTTAGCGTCATACAGTGGTTTATCTGTTCGACAAATTTGATCAACAATAGTAATTATATTGTAGAAATACTATTTTTGTGATTCCAAAAAAATAATAAAGTCAGCCAGTTTGAAAATTTGCAAATACAAGAATGTATCTATCATTTTATCAATAAGCACAAGTTCCTTAATCCTACGATGCGACCTTGCACCCCCAAAACATTACCTCTTGGCGACCGTGTTACCGATATAATTTTCACGTCAAGCGCAGTATTGGTTTGTTCTCCATACTTTGGTCTGATTTCCTATCCTGAGTTCTGTAGAAAATGACAGTACAGTTACAAATTTACAGAATGCAGATCAGGAAATCGGACCAACCAATATTAAAGCAAAAGATATATGTCTTATATTCAGATGTATTTTTATTCAACTAAATATTTCTCGGTAGAAGGTTAAACATTCGTAAAAATTGACTAATTTAGTTTTATTTTGCGCCACTGTAAATCGCAGACGTTGTCTGCAAATATGAACAAGTTGGAGAAAGTGTAACAAAGTATGAGAAGAAGATCTTACTGTGAATATTAAGAACTGACTAGAGCTTTTTTCGTTCTGAAGTTAAACCATAAAATTCTTTTCTGTCTTTATTCGAAGCCATTCTTGTTTAAGGCAATAAAATGGTTGCAATAATTCTCTTTAAAAAGTTTAATTTATCATACTACAGAGATAATTTGTAGAAATAGCTTTCGTTAATTATTGTACTCTGCTATAATTTTAAAGACTATTTTAAGTATATTTAAATTTAAATATATTTAAAGTATTTTAGTTATTTTTTAAAAGGTTTTTAATACTTTTTATCAGTAAGAACAATAGGATTTTATAAAGGTTCTTTAGTATTTGAAAGACTAAATCTGCAATGGTAAAATTGTGTTTATTTAAGTAGCCAGCTGCTGCATATCCCACTAGGAGAAGCAAAAGAAAAACGATTTAAGAACGAAGAAAAGCTCACTTAAAGAATTTAATAAGCAACATTTACGCTACATTTTTAAAGACATTTCCTATTATTATAAAAGAATATTTCCTGCCCTAACTCAAACCTCATTTTAAAAGCCAGATTGAAGCCGTGAACCTAATATAATTTAAATTCGTTCCGTGCCATTATTTTCAATTTTAAATTAAATTTTACGATAAGGTAACAACTAATCCTCGGTTCTAATTAAAACACAAGAAATTTATGACACCTTTCGTTCAACATAGGCTAACACAATTTGGGATCAGTCTGTACAGACAGGTCTATTTAAATTATTTTAATAATATTTCGATATATTCAAAGTTGACCCAAGAAAAGTAGCGCGTTTAATGATCCCAAGTTATATTACGATGGAGTTATATAACGGGCTATTTTACTAAACCTAAATTTCATAATGGTACTACCAAAATCTTAAATCAAGGTATGTTATATACAGTGAGAACATAAGGTATGGAAACCTGAAAATATATCGAAATGGGAAAATATTAAGAAAATAAGCAAAACCTCATCGAAATTGATTTTTAGTTTTACACAACTTAATGATATTAATTTTTTTTAATTTTGACATCTGCCAAAGTTATGACGTCATCGCCAATATTTTTAAATGAAAATTTAGTTTATGTGATACATTGTTTAAAAGGTAATTTTAGCCTAAGTACGACACTGAATTTGGTAATATTGGTAAAATTCAATGAAAAGTTATCACAGGATAATTATTACGGTCGCAAAATAAAACAAACCCAGCTACTTTTACGAATTTTTATGTAATAAAAATAAGCCAACATAAAGAATTTTAACGAAAAAAATGCTCAAATTGTCGACCGCTACCTTCCTGGCAATATCCTAGTCTATCAGTAAACTCTTGTTGTACGTTTCTGATGAAAGAAGATTGAATTTGCCGAATTTCATCCCTCATAAGATTTTTATTTGTTAAAGATAACTTTTGTTTTTAAATATCCCCACAAAAATAATCCGTCAAATCCGGTAACCTCGAAGGCCATTCAATAGAGCCACGACGTCCTATCCACCTGTTAGCAAACATTTCATTGAGATGTTGCCTAACAGGTTGTAAATGGTGCGGTGGTGTTCCACCTTGTTGAAACCATGTTGCTAAAGTGGGTGTATCGGGCTCATTACCTGGATACAGCTGAGCTAAGGCAGGAATTAAGTCCATTTGCAAAAAGTCCAAAAAATTTCGCCGGTCAAATTTACGTCAAATAACGAGGTACCTATAATCCTTGTCTTAAAATATTATAGCCCAAACGTTGACATTTTTAGGATGTTGCGTATGAGCCATTTGAGCCCAACGGGGATTCTCTATAGACCAACACCTACAGTTTTGCCGGTTGACAGTATACCATTGTGAAAAACAGGAAATTGATCCCAAAACAATACATTTACATAAAAAACCGATCCATGTTGCACCGTTCTTTCATAATTTCACAAAACTGGAGTCGGCAGTCATAATAATCGTCTTTGTTTAATTAATTCATATATTAATCTTATTTTGTATGGATGATTTTTTTCTTTGTGCAGAATATTTTTTACCGGTGGTTGACAAACGTTTCAATGTAATGCAGTTTGACGGGGTAAATGTGGATTTTCTTCATAACAGAGCAAACCACCTAATTTAACATTATCACCTAGTTTTGACCTACCCGTCAAGGGCAGATCCTTTACACATCCATGTTCATGGAACTTTTTAACAATTTTGCTGATTTTGTAATTGCATGTCGCTCTGGATATGTTATTAAAAAGTTTGCAAAATTCGTCAAGACGCCTTTGACGATCTTCCCAGCCAAACATCACAGGGATTTCAATCTTTTCTCCCTCTGGAAGCATTTTTTAATAGGATGAAAGTGGCTATCTTCTTTAAGTATGCTTGAAAATTGACATCACTGTCACTGATGATATGCTGGTTGCCAGGGCAGTACAAAACAGAAACCATAAAATTGTTGTTTCAAACTACTTACCACACCCTAACAATAAAATTCCTTCTTTTTTTCAAGTTGCAGATTTAAATGCTGCCATTTTTAAAAGGATGGACACAATATTACCAAATTTGCTGTCACTACTTCGGCTACAATTTTCTTTCAAATAATGTATAAGTTGCTATTTAAGAATATTGATACGATGATACAAAATTTAGAAAATGAAATATTACGAAATTTTGTCAAACTAAAAATCAAAATCGGTGTTTTTGTATATATTTTCTTAGTATTTTCTATTTCCTATGTATTTCCAGGTTTCCAGACCTTATGCCCTCACTGTACATATTATTATGTGTTTTACGACGATATAAGCAATCCTGAGATGTTCTATAATGTTTCAATCCTGAAAATAAAAGCCTGTTATAATTCAAATACTTAAAAAGGTTTCAAGAATGACGTAGACGATTTATTGCCAATAACTGACGGCAGCCTCTGCTGTTGTGCGGGAGGTCATAGTTCTGATAGACATATGCACTCAGAGTCACTAAAAAGTTTTAAGATTTAATATTAGTTTAAATTAGGATCACACAGAAAAAACTGCTATGCTATTTTCAATAATCGTATTATTTTTGACCACTGTCACATTATTTATATTAAAATTAATATAGTCTCAATAAAACATTATTGAAATAATCAAAAAAACAATATTTCGTTAAATATAGACCTACTATTGGAGTTCAAAATTATTCCTGCTTCTTTGAAAACTATATTTCCATTTTTTCAATCACCAAAATATTATTTCAAACCAATAAATTTATATTATGTAAAATTGTTAAAGCCAAGAAATTAAACTATTTGATGAGAATGATTAAAAAAAAAATAGCTGTTTGTAGGCGGTGCGATTCAGATTACAATATGTTTATTAAACGAACAATTTAAATAGAAAATCTAAAAACTAAGTCAGTAATCCTTATATCATGTTAATTAAAATAAACACTCCAATAAAACATATAAGCTATTAGAGAAATAATAAAAGTATTAATTCAATGGGTTCTATTGTTGGCTGTAATATTACTTCGATTGCTCGCGGGTATCCCTTGGAAAAGTAAAAATTGTGCTTACAGCGTGTTTGTTTGCGTTAAAGGTATGCCAAAAATAATAGATCTTTTGCAATTCTGGGGCTGGAGCAACTCATTTGAGTGTTTTATGGTAAGTAAAGCAAATCTAAAAAGCTTTGCAAAAATAATAGCTATTTTGATTAATTAGGATGTATATTCTTACAAATAAACGTTAACTAAAACCAATGATATATTTTGTATTGAATGTAGAATAGGGTATTACGGCACTAAATAATTGTTATATTTAAACCTTTTAAAAATCAATGAAACCTTATATTTCAAGCAATCTTATAATCTATTGGTTAATAATGCTAAACTTATCATTGAAAGAAATCAAATTTGTATTGTGCAATACGGAATAGAGTGTATCATTGAGTGAATTGGTATCTAATTAAATATACGACAGTGTTTTTTCTGTGCAGTTAGTTGATTAACTAGATTTTGACATGTTTTGTTGCGGTCCTTGATTTCCTGTATTTCTTAATGATTTTTACCTTGGAACGTGTTGCTAAAATTAATTAAGTTCTATGATTGTGCAAAGTGCGTACTTAAATTGCCGCTTTCTTTACAAATTCGTAAAATATCTCTGAAATAAATTTATGTTATAAAACTTACTTTTATTATTACACTTGTCAGTTTAAAACTTTTGGTTGTCAAGTTAGACTGTTCCAGTTATCTAAAATCTGGCCAATTGTTCTTATATAATGTATATTTTAAACAAAAACGTACGCTTCTAAACACAGAAATGGCGAGAAATCGGACAAATAGAACTATAATCCATGAACTAATAAAATAATATGATACAATAAGATAAGGATAAGAAGCCGTGGCATTTTAACATGTACATAGTTGTTGCATAAAAAATTCATCACCTTTGCCCATTTTCAGAAATAACCTTAACCAAATAAAGACAAATACAAACCGTTTTAATAATAAAATTATTACATTATGAACGAAGAGTTACATACCTACGAATGTAACGTTTAAGTTAAAAAATGTGCGAATTCGTATATTTATTCAATAAGTCCTTTACCCCCGTTTGTTCCGTCGTTATTTAGGCCGAGCTTAAAGTTAAACTGAGCTTTTTTCTAGATTTCTGTTGCATCACACTGAAATTTGGTTAAAGCTTGGCCTAATATTAAGTCACCAATTTTGGCGGTTTAAGCTAAGATTATCTTTTTGTGAGGTTATCTTATTATTTTGTTTTATTTACCTTTTGGTAAATATTTATTCAATAGGTCAGCGGAAAGGACATTATGAGCGAAATTTTTGAAGATATATTTGTTAATGACGATCTTGATGTTCTTGATATTATAGAGATTGGTTTTCCTCGGCGAAGATACGAAAGATCTCATTATTTTAATGACATGGACAATTTAACGTTTTACCAACGATTCCGTCTAAGAAAACCTACTGTCCTTAACATCTTAAATGAAATAGAAGACCATTTAATGGATAGTGATATGTAAGGCAAATTAAATATTGGAATGGGTTAAGAATGGGAAAGAAATCTGTAGTGATGTTATTGTTTTAGGAATGCTTGCGTCAGTCCAATGAACCAGCTATTAACAACATTACGATTTTACGCCACAAATGGGCATTATTCTAGCATAGCAGACTTTATGGGGATGCACTTGTCGACTACATGCAGAGTTATTCATAAGGTAACCGAGGCAATTGCTACTTTAAGCCCACACTACATTAAAATGCCAGAAAGAAATGAAATTATTCAAACCCAAAACAGTTTTTTTCAAATTGCTTCTTTCCCTAAAGTAATAGGATGCATAGATGGATCCCACATCAAAATTCAGTCTCCAGGTACATATTCTGTTTTAAATGTAGGTATATGCACTTTAAAGATGCTATCTATCCAATACTTATGTTGTTTAGATAACAAACATTTTTCAAGTTTGTTTCTTTTTCATGCCTAGTAAAAGTTTATAATTTTGTAGTTCAGACAATATCGGTACTTATAGGTACCTTATTGAAAATTAAATATTTTTTTTAGGTGGAGATGATGCAGAAGTATTCCGTAATAGAAAAGGATACTTTTCCATCAACCCCCAAGTTGTAGGCGATGCAAGACTAAAGATTAATGATATTGTGGCTCGATGGCCAGGGTCTGCTCATGATCAGACTATTTTTATAAATAGCCGAATAGCAGCAAAGTTTCAAGTACCAGAGTTTCCAAACTGCATTATTCTTGGTAAGTATATTATCTTCTATTTAAAAAACTTTGCTTTTTTAAAGTAACAAATTATCAAGAAATTTTGTTTGTGGGCAAAAATTTAAAACAACTCTTCTACTTAACTGTTATAAAAATGTTTAAATTTAAAAGCTTATCGATAAACAGTTGCTGAGGTTTTTATGTCTTATAGATTTACAGTAGTATAGTATAAAAATACTTTATAATTTTATGCAACAAAAAATAGAGAAAAAAGTTCAATTTATGGCAAAAAAGCATAAAAATATGTATGATCTTTTTAGGCAATATTTGACACAGCACACAATGGTTTGTGGTTTTCTTTTTTTATATTTATATCACTTTTAGGTTATGGGGGCTATGCGTTACAGCCTTTTTTATTAACGCCACTGGCCAATCCTGTGGTAAGATCAGAACAACTCTACAACGAATCACAAATAAGAACAAGAAATTCAATTGAGAGGTTATTTGGTGTATGGAAAAGAAGATTTCCAATTCTGGCCTATGGAATACGTTGCAACCTAAACTTAGCAAAAGCTGTTATTGTAGCGACAGCAGTGCTTCATAATATAGCCATTGAAGCAAATGACGGAGCGCCACCACCAGTAGAAAATATTAATGAAGAAGAGTTTAACTATTTAGTGCTGCAGGGGCAGATACCTGACTTACCAAATGTTAATAATGTATGAGGAAATAATTATAGGGAACAATTAATGCAACAATATTTTTCTATCCTGTAAGGTGTAATATCACAATAAATGATTAACGAATAAAAAAAATTTTTATTCAACATCTTATTAAATATTTCCAACAAAACAGCACTATATTAACTTAAAAGTAAAGAGTTTATATTAATACACAACCTATAAAGCTGCCAAACTAGAAATTCCAAAAATTAAATTGACAGAAACTACAATCAAAACTATAGTTGTAGTTCTTTTTTTAATGTCTCTGCTTTTAATTTCAAACAAATAATTTTCAACTTATGTTCTTCATCAGCTCTTTCAGAGTTGTTTTTCAGTTCTGCCACCTGTAAATCAGCAATCTGTAACCGTTTGTCCATTAACAAATCATACTTCTCGGCAATAACTGAAGAAGTAAGAGCTCTGATGGTCGTCGTTGATCTACGGCGATTGTCACAAACGTTTTCTGCTGCAGCCTAAAATTTATCCTGTTGTTGGATGTTATACATACAATGAGGAGCCGCGGTAAAAGGTGCTCATAGCCGACACATACATTAAGAGGACTGCACAGTGTTGAATCCAGACATTTTTGTCTGAGAGGGCATTTAATAATTTCGGGGGGGCACAATTTTCATATATTCATACATCATACATATATATATTTATTATTTATACCATATCTCCGGGGGGGCATCGTGGATCTCCGGGAGGGCTCAGCCCCCCGGAGAGATACCTGGATTCAACACTGGGACTGCATCAGCTGATCAATAAAATTACCGACATTTTTGTTTTATATTATTCTAGCTGGTACCCGCGGGCTTCGCCAGCGTGTTTTAAACATGAAATATATTTTTAGAATATACAGCGTGAGTCGGGAGGAACGTACCAAATTCTAGGAGTGTATTCTACACGTAAATATAAGTCGAAAAAACCCAAAAGTTGTAATCCTATGTTTATTTCTTTTCAAATTACAACGTTTTAAAAAAATGATAAAGACGCTTTATTATTCATTTTTTGTGTTGGTGAACAGGCGATAAACAAAGATAAAAATTGAATTACAACTTTAGGGTTTTTTTTTATTTACATATATGTACGTGTAGAATACATTCCTAGAATCTGGTGTAAAAAAATAAAATAAAATTGACATGTTTTGGCGTTTTCCTTAAAACTTGGCAGTTTTTAAAATAAAAAATAATTTAATTTTTAAGAGTTGCTTTTACCCCCTTAGAGGGCGAGTTTTGCAAAATCCACTATTAAATTACTTTGGATGTTGAAGTGAAACCCTCAAAAATGAGTTATGGTAGTATCAAACTTACGTTTCGACGCTTTGGTTTTAGAGGTGTTCTATTGCAACTTTGAGCATGTTTTGTCCCTGGGCTGCCAATTTCCTTGGTATCAATTGCTTCTGGAACCTAGAAAAAGTTTTTATTATGAAATTAGGTTTGCTTGAAGGTAGTAGTCAATGTAGAAAAAAAAAGTGTTATGAAAAGATTGTTGAACTTTCAGTAGGTATTTTTAGTGTTAATTTTTTCAACAAAACCTTTTGGTTAGAGAATGTACCTTTGTTCAAAAAAATAACAATACATTCAACAGATTCAATTTTTTCATGAAATTAGGTGTTATATAAGAGATTTAGGTACCAGTGAAAGTCCCGTGATCACATCCTCCTTTAAGTTGTTTTAGGTTAGAGTTGCCAAAGCAGCAGTGATCGGCCTCTTTAATTGATCTGGGGTATGCTTTCTCCAACCAATGTCTGATGTCTCGGTGTTTTCAGAATATAGATCTTTGTCTCCAGAAAGTTGGCATGATATTTCATTCTGTTTGAGATGTTAAACATTTTGTAAGAAAACATACATTTAATAAAAAATTTACATTTTTTTTAGAATAACTATAAACGTCAATTCATTCTGTCACAACTATGTGGGTATATTTTAAAAACCCATAGAATTAGGTACATTTTTACAGTAAGAACTAAAGAAAAAATTAAAGTTAACGTAACTAAACAAATATTTAAAACTTACTATTGCACTACAGTCATCAGAAATGAACTCAAATACTTGTTCATTTGGATCAGTAACAATAGGCTTGTCTATGGCATCACTATCATAATTGTTCATAAGACCATGTATAGTCTTATCATTGACTATTGAAAGAACTATATCGTAACACTATTTTTTTTTTATTTTGGGAGGAGGACCTCCCCCAGTTAGCATTTTTTGTCGTCTTTCTTCTGCCACTTGCTTGCGTACTTCCTTTTTTTTATTATCGTAAGCTTTTCTCAAACAACTTGCCGGACGGTATACAGAATTTGGACTACAAGCATTAAATTCCGAAGCAATTTTTATCCACGCCTTTTCTTTGCTATTTATACTGCAGCGGTCGGTCTTCTTATCTTCAATAATGTTTTTATATTTTTGGGCTAGATTAACCAATTGGCACTTTTCTGCTGAGGAAAAATTTGGTGCTCTGCTGTTAATGTTTTTTTTAATTACAGCAGAAAAAAAGTAAAAAACTAAACGAGAAAGCTACGAAACTGGAAGATGGCTTTAATTCGAATCGAAAATGTTGGGTTAGGTTTACAAGAAAAAGAAGAAATTTCCGAGGTTGCCAAGTATATTCTCGATTTAAACAAGCTTGGCCTGCGATTTGCTGGAGCAAAAGAAGCGAGTTTAAGCTCGGCTTGAAAATTTGACCCGGCTTAGATACACCGAGCTTAAATGAAATACCGAGCAAACGGGCGATAATGGCACTAGATTTACTCTGTTCTTGTCGCATTGAGTAGGTTTAAAAGGCTTAAAAAAAGACAGAACATACAAACAGTATTAATCGTCGAATTGAAGAACTTGTCCATAAATGTAGCTTTTGTGGGTAAAACTTTTTTTTATTAACATTTAGTAGCATTGTGTAAGAACTAAACCATTTTAAAAAGTTTTATAAAAATAATTTATTTTGTTTTTTATTTTCTCAAAAAATAGAGTAGAACGTCGAAAATATATTTTTTCTTGCTCTGTGCAAGATTTACTGAAAGAGCGCATTAACATTAACAGCCCGGTGAAAAATTTAATATTCTGTATGTACTCTCATATGCTTTTCACTTTATATCAAATCAAATCACATCAAATTTATTTTCATTATATTTCACGAATATACAAATCAAATCAAATCAAATCAAAATATGCTTTATGGTCAAAAAGACATATCATCTTTATAAACAAAGCTAAAAAACTAAAAATATAAAACACATATATAAATCCATAATACAATAAATCTAATAATACTACAAAATGATTTAATTAAATAAGTATCTTCAAAATACTCATATAATGAGCAAAATGCCTTCTCCAATAATAATTTCTTAACAACTCTTCTAAACTTTTTAAATACCAAACTATTTTTTGTACACAAAGGAAGTTTATTAAAAATTTTTTAGAATCATATTCAATACAATACAATATTATACATGACAAAAAATGGGTACCTATTTTAAATCACTAAATACATACATATAATCTTAAATTATTGTCAACAAAGCGATTGTGCCGCTCTAAATATGAAAATACAGAAATGTATTTCAGAATTATTGTTGCGGCCCAAATGCAATGGAAGATGAGCGATATAAAAGACAGAGAGAAGATAGAATGGTTGACAGTGACCAAGTGAAAACATGATTGAGCTTCATAGGTTATTGTATTTTATTAAATAATTTTAATGTTAAGGGAAATAAGGTGACAAAAGCATTCTATAGTATATTATAAAATATTCATTTATGTGTTCAATTTGTACATAAATTTTCAGTTATTTTGTTGTCTTTATGTTTTTGTGAGTTTTTAAAATTTTTGTTTTAAATGTAGCTAATTCTGGATATATCTTATGCTGTAAAACTATGGTGCAAAGTATGTAACAATCCGTTGACTATGTGCTTTATTATATAAAGGTGTTCTAATAATGGTCATATACCGGGTGATATACAGGGTGTCTAAAATAGGTGATACCACTATTGGTATCTCCGAAACGGTAAAAGATACGAGGTCAGTTAAATTCGAGAAAATGTGCCATTTTTGGTCTCTATTCATATTCCGTTCACGGAGTTGCCAAATTCTCTATAGTTTCTTATCTACAGGGAATTTTTTAAAAATAGTCAAAAATTTAATTCTTAAATATCTCGAAAACTATTATAGTTAGAAAAAAATTGTTTTAACAAAAATCACACGATTTTTTAACTTCCTTAAAGCGACTTTATGGTTTTGTTTATACCATTTGTTTTTATTGAGTTACTGATACTAACTTGTTTTTTTCAAATACGGACCTGGACTTTTTGCTCCATTTTTTGAAAGAATACTTAATACCCTTTACAACTGTGTATAATTTGAAAATATTTTCCGACTTTTTGATCAAGAATAGCAACATCATCAGGATTTTCTAACAATACGGACCTGGCATCTTCCATTTTAAGGCACAATCCACAACATATCGCTATGGTTTGTGGTTTTTGTGGTTGTGAAATGGCGCATTTTCTTAAAAAAGGCCAGGTCCGTACCGGTAGAATATCCTGATGATGCTATTCTTCACCAAAACGTCGGAAAACATAACCAAGTGATACACAGATGTAAAGGGTATGAAGTATTATTTCAAAAAATACAGCAAAAAATCCAGGTCCGTATTTGAAAAAAACAAGTTAGTATCTGTAACTCAATAAAAACAAATGATATAAACAAAACAGTAAAGTCACTTTAGAGAAGGTAAAAAATCGTGTGATTTTTGTCAAAACAATTTTTTTCCAACCATAATAGTTTTCGAGATATTTAAGAATTAAATTTTTGACTATTTTTAAAAAATCCCCTGTAGATAAGAAACTGCAGATTATTTGGCAACTTCGTAAACGAAATATGAGTAGGGACTAAAAATGGCACATTTTCTCTAATTTAACCGACCTCGCATCTTTTACCGTTTCAGAGATAGCAATAGTGGTATAACCTATTTTAGACACCCTGTATTTATTTTCAACGTTAGAAATAATGTATTATTTGTGTTAAATAAATTAAGCTACTATGCACAAAAAGAGGGCCTTCAAGGATAAAACAGGTTTTAATCGGAAATCTGATGTTTCTTCCGGCCATAATCTTGAGAATAGTATTCTGATAAATTATAAGTTCATGTGGTCCCCCAATCAAACCCAATCAAAACTGTACGGCCCTTCCCAGACAATCAGACAGTATCGCAAAATTGACTCAACCATAGCGCTATATATGATCTTCAATAATTTTTTATTAAGAATCTCTCTCAGTTGATATAATTTATGATACAGTTATCTAACCTTTGCAGATACATAATGGCAGTGTTTTCTCGATCTCAAATACTGACCCACTATAACCCTCAGATATTTTATTTTGTAAACAATACTTATTTGTTTACATTGGCATATATTTTTATCACAACGTTCTGTGTGTATCTTTAGTGATTTATCAGGTGGTCTATGAGTCTTTTAGGAGGAAAATCTTATATACTTGGTTTTGTCAATATTACTCAGCAAACTATAGTTAAGCCAGATGAACACATCCCCGAGACCAGATTCCACCCTCTCATACACATCATTCCAATTGCCACCTTCAAAGAGGATAGCAGTGTCATCATCATATTTAGGACCAGTATTTGATTTTTTTAACATTTTTTTGGTAAAAAAAAAATAAGATTATGTAAAAATTTGCTACCGTTTTAAAAAGTAGAACCTGTTATAATAGAAAAGTATCCTGTATTTCTGGATAGCCATTTGCACACGTTTTTACCACTGGAAAAGACAAAATACAACCTATTTTTAAACATACCTGCGATCGAACAATATCTGTTCCTTAAAGTAGCTAAAAATGTTTTTCGATTTTTTATTTTTATTAAAAAAATGTTGAAAAACACCATCAGTGTTCAACACCAAATAGCGGGACTTTAAGCATTAATAAAATATGTCGTTAAAATACATATGTGTTGTTTGGTTATTTATTCTTAATGTATTTAACCTTATCACAGGATTTGTGTTTAAGAAATAGAAATTTAATTGCAAGGAATGTTTTATAGCCAAAACACAATCTGTTGCAAATTTAAAATTTACCATTAGGGTAACAATACGCAAAGGTGAAATTGGGGCGAAGTTGCGCAGTTTAGTCTCGACCAATATGCAATTTCGAGATTTAGACATTTCCTAGTTCTCCCGAAGATATTAGTAAAAGACTAAAACCTCAAAACAGATTTCTATTTAGATACCTGTAGTTAGCTTTAAATTTGTAGTATCCTGTATACTTTTGGTAAAAAATAGTACAGTACAGTTACTCAGGTTGCTTTAGCAGAAGAATTGTAGGATAATAGAAATTAATCAATAATTTACAGCCAATACTTACATTATTAAGTGACTATAATTTATATCATTAATCAGCATTTTCGATACTTTTTACATTACTAGCAGGGATGTGACGGATCACCCTCTAGATATTCGGTCAAATTTGTACACCGGACGCCGAATATCCGCCGGACATTCTCTGCTTTACTGATTCTTCGTTAATTAATTACTCACAAAATAGGCACTGCTTTAATGCAGTTCAATTTTTTCTCTTAAATGTTGGATTTATTATCGTAAAAAAACACACCTAAATTATAATTAATAACTACAAATGAAAATTTTCGGTTTACTTTTTTACTATTTTATTTGGACTAACGGCTAACAGCAAAAATCTTTTGAAGACCTCGGAAAAATTTCGGCATTTTTCGCGCGCATGTTCGGAAAACTCTATTAGCAACGCTCTTTTGTCTGTCAGTTTGGATCACTTAAAAGTTACTAATTAAACGAAAATTTGAAATACTGCTAATTTAAACTTCTAAAACTCCATAAAAAAATATGAACATTCCCAAAAAATCATTATTTGTGTGATTAGTAAAGCTGCCCACTGCAGAGCCACACCATTGGCGGCGCCCTACATAAGCAACTACGTATAAGTGAAAATAATACTTTATATAACATGTAATACTTACCCAGGTAGCATTAAATATCCAGACTGGCTGGGCTAAACATTTGCAGCGTAAGTCGTTCCGTACGCGATGTCTGATGCTGCGAAAAAATGTTCTTATATAACGAAAACGACCGAGCGACATATACAGATGTTATATTTGCATAGATGAAATGGCATCTGAACTTATTTAATGGATCTGTATCAGCACGGTTA
Organism: Philopedon plagiatum; assembly: GCA_963971165.1. Lineage (NCBI taxonomy): Eukaryota > Metazoa > Arthropoda > Insecta > Coleoptera > Curculionidae > Philopedon > Philopedon plagiatum. The sequence goes on along the minus strand of OZ020189.1, from coordinate 38,768,798 downwards.
CTATAATATGACTTAGTCTGGCAAAATCTGGATTTTTTCTTATTACACTGTAAAATTTTTCTCTAACATAAATAACTGTCTCGTCATTTAAAATCTGTAGTACTTTTTACACGTCATCTACTATTGGGAAGAATTCACCAAAGGGTAATGAAGTATTTTGTAACTTGTTTATGGCATCGGTTAATTCCGCGTAATTACTATGGATAATTTTTAAATCTGCTGCTACATGTGCATTTTGATCTGACTTTCTGACTGCTGATTTCTACCATCGAACTGTAAAATTAAAGATATTATTTTTTGAAAATATTGCAAACAATAAAACGTTGCTTCCAACCATTTACTCCATCGTGTAAGAATCGGCTGTGGAGGTTTTGAAATATCAGGACACGGTTTATGAAACTCAAGAGTGCGTTTGGGGGATTTACGAAAAACTGCTTTTGTGTTATCAATTAATGTATCTACATCCGGATAACACTTGCGAATCATTTCTCCTGTATCATGCAGCATACACGTAATATGTAGTAAATGAGGACACAGAGCATTAGGAGAACGGCCTGTAGAAAGCATAACTGATGCGCCATCACTAAAAAGTAGTTTGATTCGCGCACAGTTGAAATTTGTATAATGTAGTTAATATCAGATGCTGAATTGCTTCGCTAGTATATTTTTCTACTCTTTTACTGGTTAGTAAATACGCAGGGGACGGTTCAAGCGGATCCAGTGCACGTACTATAACGTAAGCCAGAGAATGTTTTTTAGACTCTGTTGTCTCGTCTACGGCTAACCACAGTTGTGTATTGTGTAGTTGGGATAAAATATTACTTTCAAGTCATTCGCGCACAGCCGGTAAATGTCTTTGCAACGTACTTCGGCCGGGCAATTTCCATTTAGGATTATATTTCTTCCAAGACTGACGAAATGGTTCTTTATTTAAGATAATAACGACACATTACACGAAAACAGCATAATAAGTTAATCGAAAAGGAATATTATAGGGGCGTTGGTCCTTTTTCTAATTGAAGCGTTGCACTGTTTACGTGCCTTATACCAGAGACTATAAAGAATATAGACAAACACTCGAATACACGGAAAAGCCGGTGTCCACCATTATATTTTTACATGTAGATACATCGTATACATATTTATATAATGGTAGACAAACAAACTTTTGAACCATAAACCAGTAAACTTACCAAATGTCTCAAAGAAGACCCGCTTTTTGTTGCACGGCAGTGTTCGTCTAGGTATTATTTAGTCTGTGCTTATACATAGAGATTTCTTAAAGGCCAATAAGCTTCGCTGATAAACCACATATCATTTGCGACCCATTATATTTTAAATCAGAAATTTTCCATACAAACCTTCTCGCTGTGCGCAAACAGTCCCGTGTTACTGCACACTTTCGGCATATTACGAACTGCTAAATTCATAGCGGCGCGATAGAAAAATAGAATCAAAAATCACATACGACGACAAAGCTAAACTGACTTGCTGCTATGGCCGAGTTCCCTGCGATGTCATACCACTGGAACGTCACACACGGCACACGGTGAGCAGCTTTATATTGGTGCTGGGATATTAAAATACGAATATATGTATGTATATGTTAATCGTCGAAAAATTAAAAAAATTGTACGAATTCTAACTAATTTCCAAAAAACAGATTTGTTAAGATCTTTCTTCGAATCAGTAAAAACTGACGGAACCTGGGCACTAGGTATGAAATGCACTTTCGTCTAACTTTTTCTAATGAAAGTTATTGAAAACAGTTCAGTAAAGCACTTTATAAATTATTGTTAATCGTTCTTTTGTTGTCTTGTAATTTTAGCATAGGATTCTTAAAAAATGATTAACAAACCGGTTACTACCGGATATATAAAAAAATCCGACTAAAACCCGTACGTCGAGAACAGTTAAGTAGCTTGGTTAATCTTCAGTATGTCCATTCCATCTCCAATTTTCAGTGTATTTTAATCAGGATTAGGGTTTGTCTAAACACATAGTAACTGCTAACAACAGTTAGAATTTTAAAATTCATTCATTCATTTTCATTATTTTAACTAAATGTGGAACTTAAATAACATCCAGATACCCATATCAACTAAAAAACCTATTGAATAAGGGAGCGCCCAATTTTATTACGTAACAGAAGTTCCTTTTTTATGTGTCTGTTTTCTGTCTTAAATAATAATGCCAACCCTATATTTTCTATTCCCCGACCCCCTTGAGCCCCACATGTTTTGAAGGCGCGTTCACCAGACGTGACCACCACGAAACTGGGTTAATGTTCTGAAATTCTGCAGAAAATATATTATGACCGTTATACACACATACACAGCTTGAGGCAGCAGGCAGACGCAGACGTTTTACTAGGCTAAAAGGGAAGTAGACTTGAAGTAAATAATGTAACTAATGCTTGTTTATGGCTTAATTTTTTTACAAATTGTGGTTCGGAACTAAACCTACTAAAATATGTATAAACACATTTTCCACAATAAAAAAATCCTGAAAAATGTATATGAGTTTTTCGGAAATCGGATTATAACCAAATATAACCTAAAATAAATTCAATTATTTTAGGTATGTTTAAGTTGTTTAAGTAAAAATCCTACTAGATTCTACACTAACACTAATACTCTCGAACTCTTAATACCTAAACTAACAGATCTTGCGATAAAGCTACGTACCATGTACTACTGCAAGATAATTTACTGAGAAATTACGTACCCTCCAAGCTGTAGTTATCTTTATTAGATACTTTTATTGACGATGTCAGGCCTAACATGACTAACGCAACGACTGAACTTCTTGTCATGCTGATCATTTACGGCACTTTTTCAAATATTAAACAAATCTCTTATTTATGAAATTGTGATAGAAAAACTGTCCAAATATTTTAAAATTCATTAGCTTAACCCGCATAATCTATCAAATGGGTACCATGCTTAGTCAAAAGTACGTTTTTGACTAGCATCACTTGAATTTCAATAAAATTAGACAAAATTTTTTAAATTATTTATTCCACAGCACGTTCTCGGATGGGGTTAAGAAGAGGACAAATGGACCAAATTTTGCAAGATACGTAAAAATGTCACTCCTAATAAAAGTTTTTGCTTTTAAAATAAATAAGATTCACGTTATGAAACATTTACTTTTTTATACAGAGAGCATAAAAAATACGAAAACCTTATTTTGGGTAAGAGTAAACATACCTTGTTTATCATTTTCTATCAGAAGAACGAATTAAATACGTTTTAAATTAGAACCTAACCGAAGCACAAGATTTCATTAAAAAATTTTAAAATTAAAAGTAAAGAGTTTTATCATACTATTTTTTTTAAAGTCCTAACTATTCTCTCTCACGCATTTAACAAGAGTACTAGTTTCTACATATTATACAATAATGAGACCTATGAACATATGTATTTGTCAATGTCTTTATTGAATGAAGCGATTATTTAATTAAGTTTTTTTTTCATCGAAATGCTATCTACTCAACAAAGGATCTTTATAGTTCAGTGTTATCGAAAGGGCCAAATATCATACCGCTACATCATGGAACAATTTAGCGAGACATTTGTAGGAATACCAATGCCTTAAGTTGACAATCATTGACCCAATAAAAAAGTTCCAAAAACTGGTTCGGTTTTGAATCTCAAAAAGAAGAAGAAGGAGAAATATGACCAAAACAATGCTGCCACAGTTTTAAGTTCCCAGTCTGTGATGCCCCTTAAAAATGGTGCTAAACATCTTCTCGAAGTTGTGAAAAAAACTCATATTCAGATTATCTTAATGAAGGCCATGGAGGCTCATAGTTTTTTCTTATTTCGAGATGCTTTGTTATTTTTAAGTGTATAAAGTAAAATGTATCTTAAATACTTTTCCATATATAATTTTTAAGTTTAAAAGTCAGCTTTTAAAATGTGTCCCAGTATTTAAGCTCTTGACTAAGCTAGCCAAAAGGATCAATTGTCCCCACCCCATATGGAGACTTGATCCCATTTATATAATTAACATTTTAAAAGATTTTATTAGATATAAACACTATTTCAGTAAAAATGTTGTGTATATAGTGAACATAACAACAATAAAAATTAAAAATATTTTGCGAAACTAAATGGAAAACATCGGATACCCGAAGTACAAACTGTTCCCAGAGTTATTGAGGTTTAAGGCAACAAGACCTGCTGGAACTTACAAGTAATCCCTTTACAGCTTTGATTTTCTTCTTTTGCTGGCTGTGATTTGGTATTCTCTTCGTTTTTTTTCTTGTCTTTTCAAAAATTTTTCCTCTATTTTGATCTTCTTAGGGGTATTCGTCAAGATTCTACTTTTAGCGCGCTCTCGACTACGAGCCGATAAATGGTTACTTCTTGGTGGGGCCTTAGGAAAACGTAAAATTTCTTCTGGAGAAAAGTGACGAGAAGAAATTGAAGGGTTCCAATTTTGTTTTGGTGTTATTACCTCAGGCGCTGCAGATGAAGTTGGAGGTTCAGAGCTATCTACTGTTACAATATCCAATAGGTCTGTTAGCCTTGGCTCTAAACGATCTGTAAGAAACTCTTCTCTCTAAGAAATTCATCATGTGTGAATATTGAAGAATTCAAGGGCCTAGTACCTGTTACTGATATACCTACACTGATTATATTTATAGGAGTCATGGCTTTTGGGAATGCATCTCCAAGCAAACCTGCAATGTCACAACTTGTTGATGGCCTGCCAGGATGAACTGTCATCAACTCTGAAGCTGCCACATTGTAATAGGCTTTTAGTGGCACAAATACAGTCCGGTCTAAGGGTTGTCATTTGTGAGAGGATTGAGAAGGTATTGTTAAAAAACAATACCCATTTATTTTGCCTAGGTCCAATTTTTTACTGAGATGTGACTATCATGGTCATCCCTTATTAGCAATTTTGGTTGTTTGGAGAAATATTTGTGTGTTCAGGGAAACGTTTTTAAAATTCTAAAAAGTTTGGCGCCGTCATCCCGCCACTGAAGTTGGTAATTCCCCTAGTATCAGGAGGTGCTCCGTCAAACATTTATTCTTGCCAGTTTACTCCTAGATAAATCATGAATGGCGAAATGATACCACCATCATTAATGATAGAACATACCGTCACTTCCCCTCTTTCAGCAGATGTTACTTTTCTGCCCTGCTTCACTCCTTTACCAGCAATGATTTTTCCAGGCTGATGAACTGTAGTCACTTCTGTCTCATCAACATTTCTAATTTTCGATGGTTAGAATTTTTATCTTTTATAAATTTATAATCTTATCTTCTATAAAGTTTTCAAAGAACTCCCGAAATGTATGTCGGTTAAAGGCAGTAGTTCTGCTAAGGTTCCGGCGTTCTTAAATATAAAACCCTATTTCTTTCACGAAACCCTCTCTCCAATTCTTTCCCGCAGATTGGTTTTTTGGGGTTTCCCATGAATGCGGAAATTTTTTGATATTTATTTCTATCATTCAAGAAAAAGCAAAATTGAAATAAACTAAAATGCGATTATGAGGCCAAAAGAATATTACACTGTTATTTTATTCCAGCCCTAATGTTCTACGCATATAACTAGGTAACTTGGTAAAGCCAAAATCACCAACAGAGAACGATATTGTACACAAACGCAATTATCACGTTGTTATTAAGCAACGGGTCCGAATTTCAGATATGTTTAGGGGCCGCCATAATCCACTTAGTGGTAAAACAGTTTCACAAAGAGAATTTCTGAAACAGGTCATTACGCACGTTGGTTTGCACTATTTCAGTTCGGAACCGTAAAACTTCATTAAGTGGGAAAGGATGTTCCTACTTTTGCAATTTGCTAAATACTCTAATGAATCATAAAACTACCAAACACAAAATTGAATGTTGGCTAAAAAATAAAAAAATATATAAATTGATCAGTATATATTATTTTACGTTACGTATACATTAGGTTATGTTTTAATAATAAATATCAATGTACTTGAGTGCTATGATTTATATTTTTTAGTCATTAAACTTGCTGAAAATTTTTTTCATTTTAAGTGTTCCGTGTTAAAATTAGCAAAACGGAACACTTATGGAATCATTTCGGTATCCGTCCGTCCCTCTGTCACAGGAGATTTTCTCTGAAACTATTCGACGTAATTTTGATTCTGGGGGTTAATTTCAGGTGGTAAACTGGGAATTGGAAAACAAAATTACAAGGGCATCGTTTAGGGTGTCAAATGAAAGCTTATTCAATCACGAATTTATATATATATATATATATATATATATATATATATATATATATATATATATATATATATATATATATATATATATATATATATATATATATATATACAGTGACCGGCAAAAAGTTCGCAACATATGGGAAAAATTTTTATTAGGAGAGTATCGGAAAAACTTTCCCAGGGGATCGGTTCTGCATGTCCGATAACCTAAAAATCGATTTTGACATACGTCACGTGACCACTGGTATAGCGTCAAATTAAAAAAAAAATTGTTAATTTACAAAAAGTGAGGTTAGTTGACGAGATATCAAAAAAAGTTATTTGAAAAAATTGCTTAGAATTAAATTCTAGTTCCTTGTGCAAAATTTTAAGATTTTATTTAAAAAAATTGGAAAACTCAATTTTTTTAAATATTTTTTTATCGATTTACAAATTTCCGGTTTTTTTCGTTTAGATAGCTTGGCTAATGTAAAGCCCATGTATCTGGATGAAAATAAACGAATGTAGTAGTTTTTTCTACAATTGACAGGACAAAATTTAAAAAAACAGGGTTTCGCCGGACGCTAGCTGTTGCAATGATTTGTATCTAGCAGCAGTGTCAAAATTTTAGAGACATTTAAATGAGATTACATTGAGAAAACCTTAATTGTCTTAAATATATCTGAAGTTCGACTTTTTGTAAAGTTAAGGGGATTAAAATAGATAATAAACAAAAAATTACCTGTTTATTTAATCGAAATTTTATAAACGAAAACCAATGTAAGAAAAACTTAAAAGTAGTCAAATTCTGTACTAACAACACAAAAAATCATTGTTTTTCCTTGGGTGCACAAAATTTAAAACTCAGTATGACCACCATTTCTCTCCATACATACTGTTGTTCTCGAGCGCAACTCTCGATTAACATTTCGGAGCATTTTACGATTTATTTGCAATACACAATTTATAATGACATTCTCTAAATTTTGTATATTCCTAAAGGGTCGATGTTTGTACACAGGGTTCTTTAGGTATCCCCACATAAAAAAATCTAACGGAGTCAGATCTACAATTCTACAATTGACAGGACAAAATCGAAAAAATAGGTGTTCGCCGGACGCTCGCTGTTGCAATGGTTTGAATCTAATGAAATGACTGTATCAAGATTTTATTAAGATTTTTCGCACATAAATTTAACAACCAGGTCTATTTAGTTGTACTTAAAACTACCAAAGCAGGCTCTGAAATTAAAACAACCCAAATAATCTAGTAGGTTAAAAACAACAGAAAAATGTCAAACAAATTATAATTTGTTTGATTTCAACCTATGTCATTGGCTTATGTCTCGCATCTTACTAAGTTTGATATTTTACATAAGTTTATTAATATTTTATTCCTTAAAATGGCACCCACACTACTTCTTCAGGAAAAGATAGAAATTATTTTAATTTCTGGAGATAATTACAAAAGCCATAGAGAAACAGCAGCAATTTTTAATGAGAGGCACCCCGATAAATCCCTCCATTATTCCACAGTATCTCGTCTAGTCAATAAATTTAAAGAAACGGGATCGGTAGAAAATCAGTATAAAGTTTCCCATGAAAAACCGGTAACAGGTGACGAAGGTTCTCTGGATGTGTGTTTGTCGATCACAGAAACACCCCAATTAGCAGTTAGTCAAATATCGGAGATCACTAACATTCACGAAAGATCTGTGCGGAGGATATTAAAAAGAAACAAATTTCATCCGTACAAACCTAAATTTGTACAAGTATTAAAAGATAGGGATTATGACGCCCGCTTCGATTTTTGTGCCTGGTTCCAGGGTATGATTGAGGAAGATTTTAATTTCCCAAAGAACGTTCTTTTCTCGGATGAAGCTACATTTACCTCTAACGGAACCGTCAGTTCACAAAACTGTAGATGGTGGGCCACCGAAAACCCAGACTTTGTAATTCAGAGTAAAGACCAATATAGTTTTAAGGTTAATGTGTGGTGCGGAATTTTCAACCTCAGAATAGTGGGACCTTTTTTCTTTAGAGACAATTTAAATTCAGAACGATATTTAGAATTTCTACAAACTGAGATATCTGACTTTTTAGACAATTTGTCATTAGCCGAAAGAAGAAATTTATACTTTCAACAAGACGGAGCTAGCATTCATTCCACAAATGAGGTGAAGAGATGGCTGGATCAAGAATTTGGAAACCAGTGGATAGGACGGTTTTCTGAAAATCCGTGGCCTGCGAGATCACCAGATCTGACTCCGTTAGATTTCTTTATGTGGGGATACCTAAAGAACTCTGTGTACAAACATCGACCCTTTAGGAATATACAAAATTTAGAGAATGTCATTAGAAATTGTGTATTGCAAATAAATCGTAAAATGCTCCGAAATGTTAATCGAGAGTTGTGCACCCAAGGAAAAACAATGATTTTTTATGTTGTTAGGACAGAATTTGACTACTTTTAAGTTTTTCTTACATTGGTTTTCGTTTATGAAATTTCGATTAAATAAACAGGTAATTTTTTGTTTATTATCTATTTTACTCCCCTTAACTTTACAAAAAGTCGAACTTCAGATATATTTAAGACGATTAAGGTTTTCTCAATGTAATCTCATTGAAATGTCTCTAAAATTTTGACACTGCTGCTAGATACAAATCATTGCAACAGCTAGCGTCCGGCGAAACCCTGTTTTTTTTAATTTTGTCCTGTCAATTGTAGAAAAAACTACTACATTCGTTTATTTTCATCCAGATACATGGGCTTTACATTAGCCAAGCTATCTAAACGAAAAAAACTGGAAATTTGTAAATCGATAAAAAAATATTTAAAAAAAATTGAGTTTTCCAATTTTTTTAAATAAAATCTTAAAATTTTGCACAAGGACCTAGAATTTAATTCTAAGCAATTTTTTCAAATAACTTTTTTTGATATCTCGTCAACTAACCTCACTTTTTGTAAATTAACAATTTTTTTTTTAATTTGACGCTATACCAG